>CM061550.1:135629395-136376375 GCA_030864225.1 Capsicum baccatum var. pendulum
ATAATAATAATAATAATAATAATAATAATAATATTCGAGTACAAGAGAGTGCATTCAATTAAAAGCAGATAATTTTTTTTGAATCTTAGATGTGAATTCATTTAGAAGTTTTTGTTCCAAGCAGAAGAAAGAAATTAACAGACGGAGCAAAATAAACATCTCCTTATTCTCCTCCTACTTTGTTGTGAATTACTTTGACATAGAACAATAAACTTTCCTCTCCTCTCTTATTGAAGATATACTATGTCGAAGAAAAAGAAAAGATAATTATGAAAAAGTCCTGCATTGTTGTGTTACAAATACTTCTTCTTCTTCTTCTTCATCATCATCATCATCATCATCATCATCATGATTATTATTATTATTATTATTATTATTATTATTATTATTATTATTATTATTATTATTATTATATTCAAGTACAAGAGAGTGTATTCAATTAAAAGCAGATTTTGAGGATATTTTACATAATTGAAAGATATTTTAGATGCTTTTGCGTGTGCAAAATATAGTAGACTAATTAACGTTGCTAGTGAATGGAAATTATGCACCTTTTTTAACTTGGGGAAAAATCAAATCTCCACATTATTATTAATAATAATAATAACCTAACCAAAAATTATTTAATTATATACTATGTTGATGTAGGAGCGTGAATTTAACATTTCTCCAATATTATAAAGGTTGCTGATACTTTTAGTTGTAGGTAGGAGTGTCAAACGGGCCGGGCCGGGCCAACCCGGAATCAGCCCTCCCATTTTAACCGGGTTTCAGGTTGTTTTCGGGCCGGGTTTGACGTTAACCGGACTGGGTCGGTCCAGGCCAAACAGTAAAAAAATTAAAACCCATCCTAACCCGGCCCACTTAACCCAATCCGGTCAAACCCACCAAAATCCGGTCAAATCCGGTTAAAAATCGGTCAAACCCGTTTAAAAAATAAATAAAAAAATCCAATATACACTATATACACTCCAATATACAATATATATTTTTTAAAAAATATATAAAGTATAAACAATTACACATATATACGTACCATTCAATATATAATTATATATGACTATACGTACTACTTTAAATAAAACATATGCTATAATAGTATAATATATATATACACTACAATATATATATATATACCAATTTATAAAACATATACACATGTATACGTTAAATATATACTACTTTAGAAGATATATACACATATATATGCACCATTCAATATATATGTACTACTTTAAATAAAATATATACTACAATATACATATATATATATACAACAATATGTATATATATATATAGTTACATACTAATTTATAAAACATATACACTTGTATACTTTAAAGATATACGTCTATAGAAGATATATACACATATATACGCACCATTCAATAAATATGTACTACTTTAAAAAAAGTATATACTACAATAAATATACTAATTTATAAAACATAAAGTAATGTATACGTTAAATATACACGTCTATAGAAGATCTATTCACATATATACACTATATTCTATGTATATGTAATACTTTAAATGAGATATACTATAATATATATACATCACAATATATATTTGTATAGTTATATACTAATTTATAAAATATATACACATGTATACGTTAAATATACACGTCTATAGAAGATCCATTCACATATATACACTCTATTCTATGTATATGTAATACTTTAAATGAAATATACTATAATGTATATACATTACAATATATATTTGTATAGTTATATACTAATTTATAAAACATATACACATGTATACGTTAAATATACACGTCTATAGAAGATCTATTCACATATATACACTCTATTCTATGTATACGCACCATTCAATGTATATATACTACTACTTATAAAATATACTACATTATATATACATTACAATATATATAGATATACTTATATACTAATTTATAAAACATATACACATGTATACATTAAATATATACTTCTATAGAAGATATATACACGTGTATACGCACCATTCAATGTATATATACTACTACTTATAAAATATACTACATTATATATACGTTACAATATGTATAGATATACTTATATACTAATTTATAAAACATAAACACATGTATACGTTAAATATACACTTCTATAGAAGATATATGCACAAATATACAAAACATATGCTACTTAATATAATAAATTAATAATATTTGGTAGTAAATTAATAATATATTAGAAGTAAGTTTTTAATTTAAAGTAGAAAACTAGAAATTCAATTTAAAATTTTAAATCGTTAAATAAAAAAAAATAAAAAACAAGGACTAAGGAGTGAATGAATTTGGGAAATTTTATTGATTGCAAAATGATCCAAAATTTATAATTTACATGAATGAAAAATCTATAAATTATGCATCATTTTTTCCAACTCATTCATGTTAATATTAATGGGAACTTGCATAGGATAGTCGAAGTCAACGGGGAAAAAACCATGCATTGGACTTGATTCTGCTGAGTTCTCCCGTGAAGTCATAATTTCTTCAAGTTTCAGCTCGTCGCTCGGCTTCGGTTCCATTCCTTGGTTTCTTCTTTCCGCTCTAATCCAATCTCTGAGGCAAACTAGAACATTCATTGCATTGCTTCCCAATGAGTGTCGGTTATCTCCAAGCTGTTGTCGTCCCTGACTAAAGGCGCTCTCTGATGCAACGGTTGACATTGGAACATTCAAGATATCTCTAGCTAATCTTGAAAGCACAGGATATTGTGATTCATTATTTCTCCACCAATCCAACGTGTTGATCCATCGTCTGCGATCCTCTGGTGCCGTCCGAAGATAATATTTCAGCTCTTCCCGATAAGTTGATGTGTAAGTTCTCTCATCAACACTGTTCCAACAATTTAAATCATAAAACGAATCAGAAAAACCACTATGTGCCGGCCTTTTAGAAGATGATGGCTCCTCGGGAGGATGAGGAACGACAGTTGGAGTGATATTTGTAGGTACGGCTGAATCAAATAAATCAGCATAGTGATTATATAATTTTTCTATGTAATCCTTTGCATTAGCCGTAGTCGTCCACAAATCAGGTTGTACTTGTTCAGAATCATGGTTAGTATTTATTTCTAAGTTAGTATAAATAAGAGTACTAAAGTGACACATATGATTATATTTCATGCACGGATTTAGCATAGCACCAACCAAGTAAATAGGGAGAATCGGGAAAAAATATTTTTTAAATTTCGTAAACATGGCACCAACAACTTCTTTATAACCTTCTTTATTTTTATATTCTTTGAGCAAACCAGAAATATTGGCTATATATGCCAAAATATTGCAAACAGTAGGATAATAAGCACCGAAAAATTCAACTGCAGCTACATAAAATTTTTCTAAAAACTTAACAAGATCATTAATTACAACCCAATCAGAATTATGTAGCATGCAATCAGCAGAATCAGTAAATGAACCGCAATGTTGGTTAAAAGCTAGTGTAATAGGAATTCTATATTTATAACATGTTTTTAAAAATTCATACGTAGAATTCCATCTAGTATCAATTTCCTCAGGCATCAAAATCGGTGTAAGTCCATTTTCTTGACATTTAAATTTAAATTTAAATTCTCTAATTCTCGATCTACGATTATTTCCTTGAATAAAACCAACGGCAAGACGAATTTTTTCAATATAAAGCTCAAAAAAGTCAAGACCATCTTTTACAATTAAATTATATATATGACATGCACACTTAATATGAAAAATTTCAGGCAAGGGCGGAGATAGCGTAGATTTTATTTTTGTTATAGCAGTCTTGTTGTTAGAAGCATTATCAAAAGCAATACATAAAATTTTATTTTCGATACCATAATATCCGGCAATTTTAACAATAGAATCAGCAATAAATTGTCCAGTATGTTTACGATCTTCATCATATAAAAAAGCAAGAATACGTTTTTGCATCACGAAATTACTATCCATCCAATGACAAGTAACGGTTAAATAATCATTTTTATTTACAGCACGACCAAGATCAGAAGTTAGGGACAATCTACATTGAATATTTTTTAACAATGTTGATAAATAAAAACAATATTGTGAGTGGAGTCTAAAAATATCAGACCGACAAGTAGTTCTAGGAATACCATTAAACATAGGATTATAAATTGCTTGTATATAACGAATAAAGGCATCAGAAGAAGGAAAACTAAAAGGCAAACAACCCACAACTACCATTTTAGCTATTTCTTCCCTGTCCCTCAATTTATTATACTTTTTCGCTACTTGACCGGTTGCTGGGTCCATTCTAGTTTGCGTTGACCCACCAACATCCCCACCACCTTTTGCAATATTTAACTTTCTTTTGTGATCTTCAGCTATAAGTCTCATTAACGTACCCGTACCCCCTTACTTGCCTCCACTTCTATGCTTATATATTTGTTGACAAATATTGCATTGCACCTCAATATCTGATATACGTTCAAAAAATTGCCATGCAATACTAGTTCTTTTACGAGGTTTTGGGGCACTGGGAGGACGGGAAGGGAGATTAACTGATTCAGATCTAACGTTAGCATCTCCTACTGCGGGTGTTTCAGCAATATTTTCATTATCTTCGTCTAAATTAACCTCATCTACTTCATTTTCTTCTTCTATACCGTAATTTTCCTGAGCTTCTACATAATCCATATCGTGAGCACCTATACCTATTTCTTCCTCAAAAGGTGTACCAAGCGGTACCGGAGGCGAAGGCACACGGGTATATCTACTACTTGAACTACCTCTACCGCTAGTAATTCACTTTTTACTACCACTACCGCTTCCGGGACAAAATTTTTTAATACCTTTAGTAGCGAGGTTTCTTAATTTATCCATAATATAAATTAAATTAAACTAAAAATATTCAAAATACACAAATATAATAAAATTAAATATTAAACAATTAATACAATAAATAAAAATTAAACGTAAGAGATGGAACGACAATACCAAATTTTGGAAGTATCCGAAGATTGCGACTTTAGAAACTTCCGCTCGTACTTTGTAAACGAAAAATTAAAAAATTAAAGTGAACACTTTAAGAAATTAAATATATTGAATATTTGAGAATTGAGAATTGAGATTTGAGAGAGTGAAAAACTGTGTGAAAAATGATTTGAAGTTGTAGGGTATTTATAGATTTTTTTTGGGGATTAAAAAATATTTTTTAAAGTTTTTTTTTTTTTTTTTTACTAAATGGGCCCAAACTAGCCGTTTGGACCCAAAAAAGGCTATATAGCCGTTGGGCCAACGGCTAGTTTGGCCCAAAATCCATTTTTTTTTTAATTTTCCGGGTCGGGCCTGGCCGGTTAACCGGCAGGCCTGGACCGGGCTTGGTCCGGCCCGGGTTAATCGGGCCCATTTTAACAAAATAACCGGCCCAGGACCCGAAACCCTAAAGCCCTAGGGCTTACCGGGCCGGGTCAAACCGGGCGGGGTTAGGTAATCGGGTCGGGTCGCGGCCCGGCCCACTTGACACCCTTAGTTGAAATTGAAGTTAAAAAAAAAGTGAAAACAAGTTAAACTTGTTTTCACTTTTTCAAAAACAATTGAAATTGAATTTGGAATTCTCATGGCCAAACATTCCAATTTTCACTAAAGTGAAATAATTTTTTGAAAAAAAAATTAAAAAAAATTATGGCCAAACGGGTCCTAAAAGTGTGAAGATCTTTAGAAAAGTAATTCGAACTCTTTGCCCTTCATTAAAATAATCCGTAATAGATAAAATCGCTTTTCCACCTTTTTTTCTTAAATTATTATTTAATTTTTTTTAATAATATTAACTCCTAAAATATATGAAAGCATGACTATAAAATATTTGGTAAGACTTTTTTAAAGTTCTAAAATATATGCTAAGAGGTAAATTTTATTTTGTAATTTATCTAGATTTAGTTTATTGAATTTACTTTATATATTTATTATAAATATATATACGTTCACAACTATTAGGTATAAAAATTATAGAAGCCACTTTATCATCTAAAAAAATTGTTCTTTCAATTTTTTCGAAATTCTTTCTACCAATTATTAATTCATTATAGGTTTCGTGTTTTGTTGCTAATCAACTGCAAAATTGTAATTTTCGTTGCAAAACGTTTTCTCTGATTTTCTATATTTGTGTTTATGGTTGTTAGATTTAATGTGTAGGATTTTTAGTCATGATAATAATTAAAATTTTTATTGTGTTTATTGTTTATTTAGGTTTGAGTGTATTATTTATTTTTAAAATAGCTGTAGTGTTCGGATCAGCTTGTGTGTACCTCTACTAATTCTACGAAATACTTGCCACCTCCCATTAGTATCAGGTATCAAGTAACTTTATCCACCAAGATTTAGGTGTATTATTATCTATAAGTTTTCATTATGTTGCCATTTTTTGATGTCGGTTAAATTTATATGATCAATATTATAACATTAAAGTGCTTGTAATTAAATAGGAGTTTATTATAATTTATGTAGAAAGAAAGTTATTGTCGTCTTGGCTCGTTTATCTATTGTAAAAATTTTAAATTTGATGAAAAATAGATTCTGAAATAAAAAATAATATTGTGTTACTGATTCAGTGGCAAAACTAAAAGTTGTATGACTTGATAGAGGGAGATAAATTCTGAAATAACATTGATATTGTAGTGCTAATGTTAGCTTCTTAATCGATGATTTTAGTTTTCTTGCATCACAACTTGCAAGCTATCATCTTCTGTTTTGTTATAATTTTTTTTTTTTTATTGTCAATTTGTTAAAAGTAGTTACATTATATTATTATGCATATGCATAATATTATTCGTTGTGTTTTCGTGTATTAATACTAACATATTTAACTTTTGATATCAATAATAAAATTTTATTTATCACCGTCAATTTTACCCCTTAAGTGTTAGTGTGATGGTGAGTTATCGTGCTCCTTTTAACATATTCTACCTTAAAATTTTTCTGTTATATCTTTTTAAAGTTCAATACTTAATAATATAACAATTCCACTGATATTAATCTAATTCAATTAGAATGCTCACACACAATAATTTATTTCTACATATATTTAGGAATCAAAAGTGATAGCACACACTTATTGTGATTATAAATAAAGATATGTAAAATAAAATTTCTCTACATTATATGTATGTTTCGATTTATTCCTAAAGTAGCAATATCTTTAAAGAGGCTTTAAGCTATCATAATTTGGCTGGCTTAAGGCAAATTATATTTTATTTTTAGAAATGAAAATTTCGCTTGTTATAAATACATATCCTTTTCTTGGGTGAATGTGATAGGAGTAACACCTCCAAAAGAGGTAGAATAATTGCGAAGAAATATTTTAAAATTTACTTTAAAGTAGTAAATATGAAAATTATTCATGTAATAGTAAATTTAAAATTTACTAAAGAAAAAATCACATGTCATGATAAACTTGGAGTTTACTACTATAAATAAGTTCATAAGATGACATGAATGATTGTGATATTCTGAAGATGTACATATCGAGTATTAGACATATATTGACGAACTAGAAGATTCTTTAAGAATTGTTTGTGTTGCCTTTTCTCATGATAAGTTGGTTGGATCAACATACGTTAGGATTAGATCCCCTAAATTTTGAAATGTACAAAAGGTGAATATAGACATGTTCACCTATCAAGTGACATGCTAAATAGATGCACCTATAAGATGATCACATCTGCATTAATTGAGAACCTGCAACTCGATATTTATAAAGTTGTTTGCTCAATATAAATTGAGTTAAGAACATAATTTCAAGATTATATAATCAAGATAATTTATCTTGATAATATTGATTAATATTTAAGCTGATTTGGCGTAGATACCTCAAAGAAAAAGTTGAATCATTACTTATGAGAATAAAGCTTCATGTATTGATTTGAAATATCAAATATTGCATTCAATAACTATTGCATATATTAGATCAATAAATTAAGGTTAATTTCTTCCTCCTTAATTAGTTCAGGATAAGGAATAAAATATCTTCCATCTAATGAATTTTTTAATATGCAATATATAATTAATGATGTATACCATGATGCACAAAGATGAACTCAGAAAGATAGAGAATATATATTTTAGTTTTCCTAACATAAAAAGGGAGATAATAAGAAGATAAAAATATATTGTGAATTATCATTAGTACGATCCTAATTCAAAAGATAGTTCAAGTAAAATGTTAGGAGCATTTGCTGACCCAAAATTGATTTCATATTTAGCTGCTGATCCTCATATTGTGTGTCCCTGAAGGATAAAATCTACAACATGCATGAAGCATGGTAGATCATCGGTTCTAAACGCAATAATTTTTTTAAAAGAAAAAAATACAAATAATCGTAATTTAAGAGGTAATGTGCTCTTGAAAGACATACAACATAATACTTAATGAAACATTATCAGAGGTTTAAATACATGAAAGTAATGAAGTGATGAGATCTTAAAATATTAAAACACATTATAAACGGATACAAAATGCTATATCATTGATGATATCTTAGAGACGTGTATTATTTTTTCTTCACTAGATTTTTCTTCTAGTAAGATTTTAATGAGACACATTATCTATCAATTAAATATTCAAGGGGTAATGTTAATATATTTACTTTATAGTAATGTCTATATCATGATATAGAGAGTATCTATCAAGATACAGTGAGTATCTATCAAGATTTAAAAATATTTATCCCTTGGAGAAAAATTAGGAAGAATTTCCCCTATAAATTGAGTAATTCTCTTCATTGTATATCATCCTTTATTCTTCAAGAGAAATAAGAAGTCTCCTATCTTCTTTTCCTTATTATTCTTGTCTTTACTTTATAAGTTTATATCACAATGATATTATTCTTTCTGTTCTTTTCTTTCATTTCATTTCAATATAATATAAGAGATGGTTTTTGTTACTATCCAAAAACTAAGGCCAAGATGATACTTATCGCGGTTAATCCTTGACAAGTAAGCCAATCACCTAAACTAATATGCAATAAGAAAATCACAACACAATTTCTGAGGTGAGACTTCTAGAGTAAAGTCAGACCATACATGTATAACAATAATGAAAGTCTGAATAATAATGATACCATAAATCATTCCAAAATCTGGTGTTACAGTGTAAGAGCAATCTAAATACAATTCAAAACTAGAAGTACAACTGGAAATACAAAATCTACAAGTCTGTCTTTGAATACAAAATAAAGACATCAACTGGATAGAAGGAGGTCTAAGGTCAACTATGAAGACATAGATCGGCTACTATCTCAAAGATATCAATAACCAACTGCACGAACTCATCTTTTGCGCGACACACTTGTACCTAAATCTATATGGAAAGGGCACAATAGGGCTGAGTATGGTCCACTTATACTCAATAGGTATCATAGGCCAACTGACCAAAGTAGAAAATAAGGTATATAAATACATACTTTGAGCACGTCACCTGCAATCATAAAATATTCCAAATGGTAGCTCACACCATCTCCATTAATAGTTCTAGATATAATACATAAATAAGAAAAAAGGTACGTAAAATAAATAGAGCAGACATGCATCAAATGAAACACGGAAGCACAGATGGATAATTTCTGAAATGCAATGATGATGATAATGATTGTGTTGTGATATGATTGTGGTTATCGTATAACCTCCGTACATACCTATCGAGCCTCAGTGCTTCCTGGTAGGACCCATGGAGAGAGGGGAAGGGGGTTCGCAACCCATATACTTTCTCAATACTTAATTTCAATCTCAATATCCATATCTTCTCTTTGACTCGTGGGCTACGACAGAGGATTTTATAAAAGTGTCTCTTTTTTATCAAAATTAGTATTTCCACAATGATACCAATGTCTCATGAACGTAAGTGTGATATGTGGATGTAATGCTCACAACTAAATCAGTATGAAGGTCTCAAATCCATTCAATACACACACCTCAACCAAACCAGTATGAAGACCTCAAATCCATTCAATACACACACATGAGCTCAAAATCTACTCAATATGTAAATCATTCATGATCTAATATAAGTAATGTACCATTGGAATAAATATGGAAGTAAGGCATCATTAGTATTATATAATCCCCTAACTTAAGGTGTTTCTGTCAAAAAGAAAGCAATCAATCCATATGCAATGTTAACAATATCAGATAAAGCCCCCACACTGGCAACACATAGTAAATATTATCTCAATTCACCACCACCAACAATATAAGCCCTCACTCGGGCATACAACAATAATATCATTAAAATACAGTTTTCATGTTTATTTTTCATATCCATAGCATGCTTTTACATATATATTAACTACCCAACCTAGTCTAAAGAAACTTAAGTCATAACCTACCTCAAAACAACAAAATTTCGATCAAAAGCCCTTCAACATGGAGCCTTTCCCTCTCGAAAAACTTTATAATTAACTAAAACATACAAATATAGAATCTATACTTTAAAAAAAAGCCAACGGTACCGATATTTCTTATTTTAAGTTGGGGTCAAAATGGACTCTCAAAACTGATTTTCGAAATGAAAAGGTAAAGTCAAAATTTTTATTTAGAAAAACCTTACCCATAGTTAACGGAAGCCATAAGAGAAAACCAAATTAAAATGGGTTAAACATGGGGTTTAAATCAAATAAATATCATTTAGGGCCTTGTCGCAATCTGAACCAGGGCCTGACCGTGATGGGTATCTCAAGCCTGCCGTGGATCAGAGACTACCGCCTTAGCCTAGCCAAACAAAATACAATACAACTAGAAGCGGATGAATTCTGAACATATAACAAGATAAGTTGAGTTCTGAACATATAACAATATAGGCAACTCAGAAGGGGATTCAGGAATTTCAACATCCTAATCCACAGTAATCCATAAAGCTTTTAAGAATACTAACATCAATATAATTTGGGACACGACCCCGATGATAGCCAAAAAGAAGATCCAAATAAAAAGTCTAGGACATGAACTAAATCAAGAAGCAATAGGTCTATTGGAAGAAGGAGGCTCACCACTTCAAGCTGACTCATGAACAATCCTAAGGATCACTTAACACTGCAAAATAAAAGTAGAGGTGTCTTCATTCCCTACATCGTATGGAGATACAACATCCAGAGATGATTAGTGAGGTGAGCGCTAGCATGTAACTTAGAGATAAGGGGATAAAATAATGCCATGATCAATCAATCCAAAATCATATGCACACAATCTTATATATATATATAACATGATGGGATAGGGAACAAGGTTTATCATGACATTTAAAAATATTATCCTGGGTTGTGTAGCTTAATCATCATAATAGTACTCACGGGCTATATGGGCCCCAACTCTCACCCCCTGATCGGGCCCCAGTACGTGTAGCCGCATGAACCGGAGAATAATCATTAACATACATGCACAGAGGACTCAAACCTCTCAATCATATATCAAGAGTGACTCGAACACCCGATCATAAATCAAAGGTGACTTGAACACCCAATCATTTAGATCCCCACGCTAGCAAATGTGGTTTTTAATAGTAGTCCTCCTGGGACCTCCACATTCACAACAAACTACACAACTCCCTTTAAGCCCAATTAAACTATTTAGCACATAATCCATTTATTAAATCAAGGAGTCATTCATTTAGGCAATATCAAGTGGTATCGTCATACCGACTATAGCTTGCAAGCACATGTCATTATGCCAAATCAAACAATTTGCCAATTAGGACTCTAACCCACTAACCAACAAGACTCCAACGCTCCAAGTAGGAACCATACCATTTAGCTAAGCGGGACTCTGACCCTTATCCAATAGGAATCTAAAAGTCCAAGCCAAAACTAAATTATCTAGATAAGTGGGACTCTAACCCCTCGGCCAATAGGACTCTAAATTCCCAAGTTAAAACTACTCCATTGCCATCAAAATCTTTCCAAAACCATTTATCCATTCATACAAGGCATTAGTTTAGAGTAGTAGGCAAAGCCAAATAATTATCCACATTCCAAAACCAATCATGCAAATGGGTCGAGGTTCTTATCAATTTTAATACCAAAATCCAATCATTTGGGGGCATCCACAATCCCCATTCTGTCACCATGCCCATGAACCCCAATGCATTTACAAACCATCAATTTAAAGCATAATTATTTCATAAAATACATGGGAAAAATATTTACACAATCTTCATCCAAAACCCTCAATCTGTCATTCAAAACCCACGTCAAAATCATGTGAATACCAAATTAATTTATGCTATTAAAACACAAGTTTAGAGAGAGACATACATGCCTTAATCACCAAAAAATTAGAGAAGAAACTACCCTTGATCCCTAAAAGACCAGACTCTTAAAATCCTAGCTTTATCTTTGAATGGAGAATTTGAGAGAATAGAGGAGATCAATTATTTGAGTAATGAGAAGTTATGGGACCCCTTAGGGTATTTTAGGTCATAGGTCCTTATTGGGGAAAGAGGGAAATATCAAAGGTACCCCTACTAAAATTATAGAGAAATGTCACCAGTCGTTATGGGTGACCTTATGACTCATAAGGTCAACTTACAACTCGACACCATGACTCGTGGTCTAGTTAGTGACTTAGGGCGTCCTTACTGGTCAGGTCATGAGTAACACCCTATGACTCATGACAGACTATATGACTCGTATGGTCATAGTCATGACCACCACAAAAAGTTTGGGCACCTACATTGGCCACCCTACGATTCATGCTCTATGACTCATAATAAGTCTTTACGACTCATTTGGTGCAAGCTGTGATCTCAAAAGAAACTTAAGGAAATCCTGGATAACCTATTGATCAGGCTACAATTAATACCCTATGACTCATGAGGAGTTTTCACAACTCATCACCAAAGTCATGAACTGGGTAGTGAGCTCAAAATCAAGGAATTTTTCAAGGACCAAAATTTGGGTTATGACATTCTCCCCCAGGATCATTCATCCTCGAATGATGAATCAAGGCAACCATTAGCATGAGTTAACACAGAATACAACCTTTTCCTTAATAAAGATATAAAACAAAGATATTAAAAAATACACATACCTTAAGGTCCACTCTATCTAGAAGGTCCAGTGGAATGACCATCTCAGCCCGATGGCTCGGACTGAATACCCCTATGTGGCTGACCACTAAAACCACTATCACCTGGCTAACCCTCATTTCATATCTGAAGCACTGCCTGAACAATCTTGCTAGACTGACCCTAATGCTGATAAGGTTGATACTGTAGGTACCTACTATGAGATCCTCGGCCTTATAACTATGAGCCGCTATGGGTGTGACTGGAATTATCTTGATAATAAGGCCTCTTATTGTGGCCTCCTTGGGTCACCCGATCCTCAATAGAATAAACATGATCAGTAATATCAGTAAAAGACTTCCCCAAAGTTATCAAACTCTAAGTAGACCTGCGAAGCAATAGTCTCAAACCACTAAGAAAGTATCGAATCTGCTCATACTTTGTAGGAAGAATCATAATAGTACGTCTGGATAACTTATGAAAAATAGCCTTATACTCTGCTAAAGATATAGATACCTATCCCAATGCAAAAAACTCATCTCTAAAGTGCTCGCACATGCCGTGAAGCATATACTTTCCCAAGAAAGCCTCGGAGAACTGAGTCTAAGTCATTGGTGGAGATCTTGCTAGCCTAGAATCAAGGTAACCTCTCGACCACCTCTTTACTGTTGTTTCTAGCTGATAAGTAAAAAAACCCACTCTACGTAACTCAAACAACCCTAAATTACATAACATTTCCTTACAACTGGTTAGGAAGTCATAACCATCATCTCCAGGAGTCCCACCCAATTTGGGTAGAGTCAACCTTATAAATCAGCCCAGTATCTTCTGCTCTTTCACAAACATAACTATTGGTTTTCTATCGATTGTGGAACTACCGATGCTGGTGAAAACTCTATTCTGGGGGCCGCAATTGCAGGCTACACCCCTATATCAATACCACCTTATGTTGTTGGTTGAGATTCATCGATCGGTGGACCACAAACTAATCCCAATAATTGAATCAACGTATCATGAACAACTGAAGATTATATAAACTCAGGTGGATCCTGTATTGCCCCCTGGCCCACCTACTATTGTGGCAGTGGAATCTCTAGAGCTATCTAACTCTCAAAAGAAATAATAGGATCTGGAAATGGATCCCTAGCCTGAACTCGAATCGGGGTTGTATCTTTGGACTGCCCTTGACCTCGGGGTTAATCTTTACCCCTTATTGGAGCTCTAAATCCATCTTGGGGTCCTGATCTCTATATGCCGCACCATGCATCCTACCTATTTGTGTAAGAGTGAAACAAATAAAGATTTAGAAATCAATATAGACACAATGCAACAAAAGGATGAGATTTTCCTATAAATGTTCTTTAGCCTATTGAAGATAGGATATGGATGTCTCTGTGTCGATCCAAAAGACTCTACTAAACATTGGCACTTGTACTAATAATACTGGTGAAACCTAGGCTCAGATACCAAGCTGTCATGATTCAACTTCTTAGGTCATGATGGCACCTACTCTAATCTACTAGTAGGTAAGCCAAGCCATAGCCCAAAATAGCAAGTAACGAGCTAACGGGTAGAAGATGAAAAGAAATAAGAAGTAAAACTAGAAACAACAACAATATAGATGGAAACGAAGAAATATACTTATATAATAAACTGTACAGGAAAAGAAAGAGGACAAAATACACAAAATAAAACCCTCCCAAGACTTGTTATGGTTGATACTAGAGCCACTATAACCCAAAATCAGAGTACTAGACAGTATCTAAAATATATATATACACAATAGTCTTGGAATGCAAAAGACTATAACCGAACAGATGAAGGAGGATCAGCCTCGGACTCTAGAAAGCTCACCCTATCTCTAGATCAATAACAAGGCCTGAGGATAACGTCAACAATACTGGATCATACTCAGATCTACATCATAGAAAAGATGCAGAAGTGTAGTATGTGTACCAAAGTAATGGGTATACAATATACATCACTGGATAACTGAGCTCAAATATAGTAAAAAGATAGATATAATGCAGGGGGTAGAAATATAAATCTATGCAAGGGAGATAAATGAAATAAATAAGAGGAATATAGGAAATAAAAAACTCAACAATAAGTAAGACAAGCTAACTATAACTAACTGGACCCTTATAAGTCCAAGACGCACAAAAGAAGACAATTAACCTTATTAAGCCTTCATAAGCCAGCGGGTGCATACAAGGAGTAACTAAAGTAGAAAGCATAAGTAACTATAGCCAAACTGGTCTCAGGTAATCATCTGATCTCAAATCCATGAAAAAACTACCTAGATGTACACTGAGCTTGAACAAAAATCAATGGGTAATAACGAGAGGCAGATCCGGGGCTCAAACAAAAATAATAGGTCATGTAAAAATAGTAGATAATAGTGAGAGTCCATATGTTGAGTTTGTACTATAAATAATAGTTATTAATGAGAGGCCACATAAATTATGTACAACAGAACTCAATACTAATGTCAATACTCCCAGAATAACTATAATCAACACTTGAACACCCTTATCGTATCTTAACTAAATGTCGAATTCGAACTTCAACTTATGGTAACCATACCATAATCAAAAAGCAATAATACATAGATAGCCAATCTCAACTATAACTAATACTAAAACCATATCTAACTGATGCTAGAGTCGTGCCAAAACTCATGACAAATAGTAAAAACAAAGTATATTTTGATCACGAATTGAAATTGAAATACATTTAAATAAATATATGCATAAATAGCTATATAGAAGAAATCCAAGGTTTCTAAGCCTATTTCTAGACTATAAGGTCATAAATACCACTCTCGAGCAAATAAGTCCACTAAGACAAGACGGGTCCCCAATTTTTAGGTCAAGGAAGAGCGGTCTAGGTTAAACACTACTCTACCAGGGAAAAAGGCTAAAATATGCCAGAAATAAAGTATAGGTCAAACCTAACTCAAGGTTATAGACTAAAATGGTAGGCAAGAGTCTAACTAAACCTAAAAGTCTTTAAGCTAAACATACTAGCTAAAAAGGATAGTGGGGCCCACTATGAGGTCCTAAAAATAAAATCTAGGTCAGAACCTAACCTAGTCTAGTCTAAGGATTTCCATTCCCAATTAAAAGTACTAATAGTACTAATCCTATCTCTAAAAGATGATACTACATTATACTTAGGAATAATGGGCCCGAAGATTATTGAAATGGGGCCCTAACCGGCTAAATAAGGCGTAAAATACTAATCAATAACTGGGCTAAAATTACTTGCTCAAAACTAGCATACTAGCACGCTAATACTATAAAATAATCTTAATCTAAAAACAAGATAAGCCTAGCCTACCTAGACGCCGTCGAACGCTTACTAAATCCTTTAAATTAAAGTTTTCCCCTTCTAAGAGGCCTACGAGAGGTCTCTGAGAGCTGCCATGCTATTAAGACAACTATCTATGCATCAAGATAAGAAAAATAATATCCATATTATGTATAAATGCTCTGGATAAAAAATTAGACTAAAAATTCCATGTAGGGCCTGCTTGCAAAATCACAAAATTAAAACCATCACAAAATCCTATGTAACTCATTGATTAAACGCCACAAAACCATAACTAAATTCGAGCTTAAATAGCCCAAAATCAGTCCCAATACCAATAGAGAAATCAAGAATCAAATATGAGAATTAGGCTAGAAATTAGATAAAATTTGTGGAGATAAAATGATTACAAGCCGACCAATGCGCCACCACGCTAATATCGATATTGTGCACTTAAATCCACACAAAATTAGAGCTTAAGGGTCTATAATAGGGTTTAGCACTTGGGGAAATGTTTGAAATAAGGGAGAAGAGTGTATATATAACATACCAGTGATGGCCGCTTAAGCGGATAATGACCGCTTAAGCGCCCAAGGGTCGCTAAAGCGACCTTGCCCCAATCGGCTAAGTCTCCTAAAGTGGTTAAGAGCTGCTTAAGCAGCTATTGCTAACGTGCACAGGAGGCTGCTAAAGCAATCCAGGGTCGCTAAAGTGTTCATCGCTTATGTGATCCCCTGGTGGCTTAAGCGGTTGCACTAGATCCTTCGCACTAACCAAGTTTAGCTAGTTCTAAAGGACTCTAATCGGGTGGTGGAGATTGGTCAGGAATCCTTTATATGCCAAAAAACTATAATATCATACTATATTTGACATTCTGGACTTAACAACGCCATTAAAATTTTTATTTTGGGTCATCTCAATAAAAAGTAGGACCCACACCTTAAGGAGCTATTTTTACCAATTTCAACCTAACCGCCCAAAACGACTCTAGAAGCCTCAATACCTAGACCAAGGGTCCCCCAAGCCTGAAATCGACGCTCTAGGGCTATTGAGACTGTTAGTGGCATCCAAGGCTATTTACTTGAGGTTTTGTCCCGAGACCCATTTCTTAACTTCAGAAACTCCTAAATAAATAAATGTCTCTAAAAACCAAACTAACTGTCCGATAATCAAATTGTCAGTCCCAATAAGTCACAAATGGCCTAAGGATGCTATAAGAAAGCTCTAGATACAAAGAATGCACGAAATGATTGAATGACCTCGAGAGTTAGTACGTCACAGAGATAAGCAAACATAGTCTTATGTTACTCATACCATAGTATGGATTAACAAGATAGTATCACCTAAAGAATGAGGCATGAACTTGGAAAAATATCAAAGGCTTACTAAAGATCATGATCCCTAACATTATAATTATTTTGACTATCAAATAGCGTAGATGAATGCATTCACCTTTCAAATAACACTGGCAATCACTCTTGGTTTTTTCTCTAAGGAAAGTAACTAGTCTATGAATTTCAGTATGAATATTTTTCTCAAAGGTTTCATAATAAACATTAAGTTCCTCTACTCTTATAAGTTTCCCATAGGTTTCACATCTCGTGGATATTTTCTCAAAAATATGCCTTTCACAAGTCGAAAAGACACAAAGGACTTCCACGGCTAGCCCTCTAAGGCCATTGCAACTGATAAAATAATTGAGATTCAAGAGAGGCTTATGTATCGGATGTGGAAAAATGATTCCTATGCAATGTTATATATCTGACCCCAAAACATTCCACCCAAATCTCATTTTACAACAAAAGTCAATGGCAGTTGCGCAATTAGCAAGGTAAAGTGGAAGATGAGATTTCATTCAACAGATGGAGAAAATCCCCAAACAAATCAAAGATGAGATTCCCATCCATCAACAGTGATCAAAAAATCTAAAACTGATGTAGAAGAAGACAATTTTTAGATAATTTGACATCACTATACCATCACCCATTGGTCTCTACATTGATGTCATCAACAAGCATCTATTGAAAAATTGTTAAGCGTAGTAATACTGTAGCACTTTTACTGTAGCAAATTTTGGTTATAAATAGCCTACTTCTCTATTTGTGGAGAACACATGATTTTTTTCTAGGGAGAAGCGCTCTCTGTCTAGGTGTCTTGGTTAGAGTTTGCTCTCTCTGTCTCTAGTAATTTAAAGTTTATTTTTAATATTAATATCAAAGTTTATTTTTTCTAATTGTATCTTTTTCACTACTTTATTAACTTATCTTTTTTATTATATTTACTACTTATGATTGACACCTCCACCTACTTTAACTAATTAATTGCATCACGTAATATATGGTCGGCCTTGCCACCTAATTTAGTTATTGCATTTTCATTTACATATCTACATCATTTACATTTAAGTTTTAGTTTACTTGCTTCCTTTCCTTCTTCCCATACTTTACCCCTTTTATTTTAAGGTGTTTGCTTCCGGGCAAGAGAGTGTGTGTACATATATATATCTATAATATATTAAAAGTGTGAAGACCCTTATAAAAATGAATTGAACTTTTTGTCCTTCATTAAAAGACCATTCTTTAGACAAAACTGTCTTTTCATTATTTTCTTTGATTATTATTTAATTATTTTTCTTATATTAACTAGACTCCTAACTATATGGGACTCCTAAAATATATGCAAGGAGAATTAATTAATATTTTTTCTTGTACTGATCAATTAGAAATAGTTCTAAAATAGGACTCTATTAAGAAAATACTTCTATAAATATTGTGATGCATGTTAAACTACCAAAGAAATTAATTTACTTATTGGGAAAATATGATTGATGTTCATCTAACTTAATTTAGTTGCATGTCTAGACTGGTGGATGCTTAATTTTCTAACCCTCAACTTCTTCACTATTTTTGTCAACAAAATAGAATTCAACGTGTGTGTGTGTATATATATATATATATATATATATCTTTTTTATTTTCATTCAAGTCATTCTTTAGGGTCAAAATTTTCGCTCACACAAGAATTATTTTCATCAAAATTGAAGCTTTGTGATCACTATTGTATTATTTTATTGCAGTTTACAGGTCGTAGATGAATTTACAGGTGGTAGATGAATGTCGGTCAGCTTTGAGGAATTTTTTAGGTAAAAATTAGGTTTAATTGTATTATTTTTATATCTCTATTTTGAGATTTTTTTTAGTATAAAGGTTAAGTTTATTTGTAATACTTTAATATCTCTATTATCGTATTATTTTATTATAGTTTACAGATGGTAGATGAGTGTCAGACGGCTTTGAGAAATTTTGTGTAATTATATTATTTTGATGTTTCTATCATCGTATTATTTTGTTGCAGTTTATAGGTGGTAGATGAATGTCGATCAGCTTTGACAATTTTTTTTTGGTAAAGGTTAGGATTAATTAAATAAATTCTCCAAAAGATGTTGAATTTAATTATTGAATTTATCTTGATTATTTAGACAAATATCCTATATATATATATATATATATATATATATATATAGAGAGAGAGAGAGAGAGAGAGAGAGAGAGAGAGAGAGAGTGTAGGCAATCTCAATCTATGTATTATGGAAAAAGTCACAACTGTTCAACAAAATAAAACACATAAATTTTCTACAAAAATTTATAATTGCACGGTTTGCTTTTCAGTGAATTAATTTTTAATTTCTTTAAATGGGTTGATTTTTTATTTTATCTATAGAAATTGAATTTATGCCTAGCGGGACATAAGTTCTTTAAAGATGTGTGACATAACTTGTGGCTATTATAATGAAAAATATAAATTTATATCCGACAAACTTTATATTCAGGATCTTCTCAAGGTAGTGAACAAAGTCAACCACAATTTGAAATTAAACAATCATCAAATTCGAAGACCCATTCGCCTTTTCTTCAAGTTCTTCAACTCAACAATGGTGGATTCTTCAGTACAAATCCAATTGACTCAAAATCTCAAACAAGACTTAAATAATGCTAGAAAATGAAAATCTTGTGCCAAATTTCAAACAAAAGAAGGATTTTAAAAGATTGTTTTTATTTTTTTGACTTAACAAACTCAAGACTAGATTTGTGCTATTAAATCTATGCTCAGTCCTAACAAAGAAGTATTATTGTAATTTAGTGATGAGAAGTTAAGCGCCCTAGTTCAGGGGTTGTGACAATAGTATGATTATTGTCATATGAACTTGATTTAAGTTATATATTTCTCATATATGATATTCGTTTGATCCTTATTTTATTAGTTTACTACTTTGGAATAAGAAAAATATATTTATATTCATGAATTGAACTCGAGGAAGGAAAATTAAGATATCTCAAAGATCAAATAGAGTAGGATCATAATACTGGACATCAGGTAATAGATTTGTGTGTAAAATAGAGTTTTACGTAGGTACTTGATTCATTAACGAGAATTACTAAAGTGTTTGTGTAATTATCCTGGCCATCGAGATATAAGAGTGAGAGAACACAATGTGATTAGATGTTCTAGAGAATCATGGTCCTGATATTAAATCATTATAATAACTTGATAATTATTACAAGATGATGAAGGTGAATACACAACATGATTACTAGAAATATCATAGTCCTGGAATTTGTTTCTCATTGTGATAAGGAAACTCTCAAATTATTAAATCATAGCTATTTAATTACTTAAGACATTGAGTTCTTAGCAGGATTAGAAGTAGTTCATCTAAATCAAATCTTTGTACAAAGCACTTGTTAATTTTGTAGCAATATTTTATGCTAAATATCTAGTTTATAATCACTATAGTACTTGTATGACGCCGTACACTTTCGCATGCATTGAAAGTAATCATAGATGCTTGTCACCTTAATTATATGATACCCCCTTATTACTCAATCCCTTATTAGCGTTAATTAAGAAAACATACCCCAATCAGAGTCTAACAAATCTTCACTGAAGTCAATTAGAAGCACTATATGACTTTATAATAGCATTTCCTTTCCTCCGAGCCTCTAAAACATTCCTTATATATCAGAAACATAGTCTACATGAGTACACGAGTATTATGATATTCATATCCAATATATATACATACATACATACACACACACACATATACACATTAATTTCTAGTCAAAAGGTATAAAGTCCACCCCGAGTCTCTGAGGTCAAAACCAAAATTTTATTGCATAATCGATTTTACCATTCTCTAAAGGTCCTAAATCCAAAAAATAACCCAATTGCATTCATAACTTGACCTTCAAATAATCCAACTTGAAGGATTAAAACCTTAATTTTTCAATCCATACATGTGTTAATCAATTAGAAATCGTATGAATTTATGATTAAATGATAATAGAGAGGTCAGATCCTTATCCCCGCCATATCTCAAGAACACCTTCAAAATATCCATAACATAGGGTTGATAGCTCTCAAACTCATATTATAAATTGTCCCATTAAATTAGGGATTTAAATCCCAATTTATTAGCGATCTTCACAGGTGCGAAAATAACTCACTTTAATGATGTCGCATCTGTGGAAGAATTATCACATATATGGAAATAAGAATGTCAGGTACCATCACATTTGCAGAACTTCTCCATATTTGCAACATCACACATGTGTAAAGGACATCGCAGATGTGGGATACCTAATTACACTAGACTTCGCAAGTGCAATATAATACTCATCAACGCACCATCTTATTTGTGAATAGAGATTTGCATATATGAAAGAACTCTACCATATCACCTCTATTCACACATGAGGCCCACCTTTTTCAGGTGCCATTGCACCAGTAATGAACATTAACAATTCTTAAAATAGTTCAATCCATGGAAATAACCCTTGAAACTCTCTTGAAACACTTGGTATATAAATCATTTATGTAAATTGATTATAAAAAATGCTAAAGACCTACAAGAATAGTCAAAATACTGATATGGATTTGTAGTAACACCTCAAATTTAGAGCCCAAGTATTTAGAATATAGCATAGTAAATTATACTAAAACCTTTAAATTTTCCAAATATCACGAAAAGGTTAATGAGTGGTGAACTAGGTCCACAACACAGAACATCATACAGAAAACATTCCATATCTGCTTAGTTAATCACAAATAGGTTCACAACCCATGGAACTAAACCACGAGTCATGAGTCCACTTGTAGAACTAGTCTCTAATTGGTTCCAATTCCCAGGTTCCATGATATACAGTATAATTTGTGGAATGGGTTCAGAAGTCATAAAGTGACACCTAAAATCTAGACTGAGAGTCCACAAATTCTCTCAAAATCATGACTGCCAGCACGAGTCATAGAAGCAGTCCACGACCCATGAAATGATCTAGAGATTTGTCAAATTTTATCAGAAAATAATGACTAGATTTAGGAATTGTGGAATCAGTTCATGATTTGTGAACTGGTCTATGGGTCAAAATTATCAAAAGTTTTAGAACATTTTAATAGGGGAAATTTCATCAGTTCCTTACTTTCTAAGCCTATACTACAATGTTTACACTTGTAAGAATTGGATATATCAATTTATTCCAATGAACTCTCTGTTATTCTATGCTCTAACCTTAGAAGTAAGAACAAGCCTCAGTAAAAGCAAGCCTAAGATTCCGACCACTCAACTCAAGTTTCCTCGCTAGAATCCACATCTCATTCAGGTATGTAAGAGTTCAACGAAGGTATTTTTTCATATTCACGCCAATGTTTTCAGAAAGTATCACAAAATTATTACATTCAAAGTTTTTTTACCCCAAGTATGCAAATTCTTCCTAATCTCAATTTCATTTGATTCAAGTGATTTTAAATTGCATATAAAAAAAAGGAAAAGTATCATAGTTTGCAGTCTCTTCAAAACTTAGATATTTTGAAGAATGAATAGCGCAACCCAATTTCTTGAGTCATGATGAAACCTACTTTATCCCACCAGTAGGTAAGACAAACTATAGCCCAAAACGACAAGTAACAGGTTAACAAAAATAGAAGATAAGAAAATAAAGAAAATAGCAATACAATGGAAATACTAAGCATTGAAAAGTAGCGATATATATAATTATGAACATACTATACAACGGAGGGAGAAGGACAAAATATATAAAATAAGTTTTCCTCACGACCTAGTAAGGTTAGTAAAAAAACCACTATACCAAAAGAGAGTACTAGATGATAAATATACATCATAGTCTTAGAATATACAAAAAAGACTATCAAAGATAGAAGAAGGAAGAGGATCAACTCTAAACTTTAAAAGCTCACCCAAACTCTAAACAACAACATGATTTGAGGATACCCATCAACAATGGTGACTCGTACTTGAATTTATGCCAGGTAAAATATTCAAAAGTGCAGTATGAGTACCAAAATAATGGGTATTCAGTAGGCATCATAGACCGATTGAGCTAAATTATAGTAAAAGCATAAATAAAGTATGAGGTGTAAACTAAAGTTAGAAATAAAGAGGTAGAAACTGAAATAGTAGATCATGTCATACGTTTGAGATATATATATATATATATATATATATATATATATATATATATATATATGTAGCCAACCCAAAAGAGGAAATAAAACTAACTATAACCTAACTGAGCCTCCATAAGCCCAGAAGGCACAAATAAGAAGAAATAACCCAACCGAGCTCCTACGAGCATGGTGGATACATGCAAAGAGTTAACACCAATATGAAGATAGAACAACATAATAATAAATGTAAGATGAGCCAACATGTGATAAGTATACCTGATACTCCCTTTTATAGTTAAAATTCACAAGCCTTATCAGTCTTTATTGGATTTTAAATTTCAAATTTGTATTTGTATAGATCATAAATGTTGGAATCAAACTGGATCTAAGGAATAACATCGTAATAGTAAAACTACTGGTTTCAAACCAGAACTAATAAATGATAATAATGCTGCTAGGTCTGGTACTCGAACCAAAACTGATAAAAAAGCTAAAAATAGTAATGATCCAAGAGTATAGCTCCACTTAAGTCCAACTAGTCATAAAATCCAAAATCAAGCATTCAAGTCTTTAAAGGTGATACGGGTCACAATCACTAAGCTGAAAGATATAGTTTAAGGCCAAATACTACCCCAACCCAAGTAACAAAGCTAAATAGGGCTCATTAAAATAACTAAGTCATCTTAAAACTTAAGAATCAACCCAAGGAAGTGAATAGAGGTTATTGAGGTTAACAAGGAGTAATCCTAGACACTCTACCTTAAACATAGCTGGTAGGGCCCACTAATAGTCCTAAAAATCCAACCTAAGGTAAGAAATCGCCCAAACCTAGGCTAAGGATTTTCAATCCTATCCCAAGGCACTAAGTAAACTAAGACTAGTCCAAAGCGATAATCGCAGACTAATATAAGGGAAGACGGGGCATAATTCTACAAAGAAAGGCTCCTAGCTAATTAATTTAAGGAAATAAATATTAAGATAATAATTGAGACATAAGTAACCACTCATATCTAGAACATATCATACTAATACCATGAGAAAGCATAGTCTAGGAGAAGGGTAAGACTCACCTACCTGGATGCTGTTGGAAGCTTGTAAAGTCCTCTACACCAGAATTTTTCCCTTTCGAGAAGCCTCCGACTGTCACTACATTATCAAAATAAGGTTATACACATAAAGGCAAGCATATTGGTACCCATATTGTGTATTTACACTTTAGGTCAGAAATTGGACAAAAGTTTCTATGTAGGGCTAACTTGTGGAATCACAAAATTAAAACTATCAGAGCATCCCTCCCAACTCAAGGATAGTTTGCCCCAAAATTGAGCATAATTTGAGCCCAAATTAGTCCCCAGAATAGTTCAAAGCCAATCGATATAATCAAGACCAAAATTGAGAATTTTAATAGAAATTAAATTAAGAACTCACCAAATAAAGATGACATAATGCTCATAATCATGTTCTCAAGCTAATCCGGTACCAATATACTATTTCCACACTATTTTTAAGATCGTAAAGGTCTACTATGGAGTTCTACACTTAGAAAATGAAGATGAAAATAAAGGGAAATATTTATATACTGCCAGGGGTCCTTCGCGATCACATGACCCCCATTAAGAACATGAGAGCTGACCTGGATAGATATTTATAAATGCTATCAGTCCACTGCAATGGAAAAGAATAAGGCGAGACTGGTTAGGCCAACCTCCGTTTTTGTGAATGTGAAGGTTGTCCCATAAACGCAGAGGTCAAAATCCTTAACCTTCATGACCACGACAAAGGCAACGTGAATGCGAAGGCCAATTTTGGCTTGTGAAATGATATAAAAATATAGAACTCACGATGCTTAAACTTGGAGAATATGCATGTAATTAAGGCTATTTTGTTAGATTTGATGTGTTTTTGGAGTGTTTTGAAGGAAATTAGGTTTTGATTGCTTAAATTTGAGAAGAAGATGAAAAGTGATATTTTTGGCCACTTATAAGATCATTATTGGGTATTCATGAAAATTTATGAGTTATACATGACCTAATCATATGATTGAAGTTGAAGATTTGAAGCTAGGTTGCAAGTGCTAGAGTTGAAGATCCTGAGAATTGACAGTGCTTTAGTAATTTGACCATAACGTTTCACCTCGATATCGGATTAAGGTAAAATTTGTATTATTGGAAAGCTAATTCAATTATCTATCTGATGATGGGGAATTTTGCAATTACTTAGTCTACATATGAACTGCAAGTAGAACTTGCAATTCGTAAGTGGCTAAAGTAAGTGACAGAAGCTAAAATCCCAAGAGCTGACCTGCAGGATTGTTTGGTCCAGGCACTTGCGGTCACTACTTGCGCCCAACTTGTAGGCCACAATTACCACTTGCGCCCACCATACAGGCTGCGAGTACCACTTGAGCCTAAGGTCAGGGCGCAAGTAGCGACCATAAGTAGCCACCGACCTCAACTTTTCTGGATCATTCCAAAATCATTTCCTTGGGTTTCCATGTATCCTAATTACACTCCTATGATATTTGTAAGTCCTATTATGTATGGGTAATTAACTTTTTCTATTTTAGTTAGGATTTAATTTCTAGTGCATGTAATTTATAAATACCCTTTAGGCTTTGTTTATTCAAACATTGGCATACACATATTGATTGATTGAGAATAGGCCCCTTTCGGGGGGCCAAGTTCTCAACCATTTTGTTGTTCTTTGTTTGTTATTCAATTTAAGATGTTGGGATTTCTTATTTCATTATTGTGATATTGATTTTGTAATTTTGTCTTTGGATTCCATGATTTATCTCATAACTATGAGCGGCTAATTCCTTTAGCTAGGATTGTTTGGGACCCAAACGGATTAGCAAAGTAGAGGAAGTGCCAAGTTGTTTTAGATAAAGATTCTTGCATGTATTGGGTTTTATTTGTTCTTATTAATTTTATAGAGGTATCAAATATTAAGATCCCATCTAGATTATTGCTACTTACTCCAAAAGAGGAGTAGTGACTAGGAAAAGAGAATCACAATAGTAATTTGAAGTTTAACTGTCGATCCACGCTATTAGGTATTATCTAAGTAATATGGTTGGCTGTCATCTAATAACTAAAGTCTCAAAATATAATAGTTAACTGGTTCAATATAAGGGTTAGTACGGATACTTCCTGAGACTCAAAAGGTAAAGAGTGAAATTTGTCAAAACATTCCAAAAGACTATTGATGGTGCATAACTTATTGATTTTGTATGCAAGGTATTGGAATAGTTCGATAGTGAATGATAAGTCTACTGAGTTGAGAAGTCAGGATTATTACAAGCCTAGTGTTCTTCTTAGATTGTTTACAGTGAAGAGTAACCAATTCCCTTCTTTTTTCTATTTCAACAAAATCCCCTCTTTTTACTTTCCTGCACTACCTGGTGATTATAACAAGTTTGAGAAGAATTTTTGACCTAATCTCTATTGGATCAACCCTAACCTAGTTGGATTACTATATTTGACAACGACCACTTCATTCTTCAATTAGAGGTGTATTTTGGACGTTATCAAATTTTGGCGCCGTTGCCGGGGAATATGATTTTGGAATTCTTTATTGAAGTTGTTGGAGTTATAGGGTCATATATTTTTTGTTTTGTTTATTTTTTTTTCTACTCTTCTTGAGATGACAACCTGGCCAGAGAAAGTGTGGAGTGATGATAACTTCTTATTTATTGACCCTTTTCCTTTTGATATGCTGCATTATTAAGAAAGCATGATCAATATATTATTGTAACATAATGAGAGCATGTTTGGCACGTTGACACTCCTGGCAAAAGGAAATCAATATCATATTCAAAAGGTTGATACATTTGGCTTGGATATCTACCACTTATCATTGGAGCTAGATGGAAAAGTTGTTGTGTGTAATGCCTAACAAATTAGTTATGGGTGGTGTGAGACTAAAAGAATTCTGAAAAGCCAACTTGAGGAGATAAAATTGGAGGATTCAAAAATTTCTCATACTTATGTGGATAGTGTCAATCTTAAAGAGAGCATACAAGAGTTATTTGGGGATGTAAAGAAGACTGCAAATCATGAGTTGGGCATATTGGACCTCATTCTAAGCATTTTTCCAAATTGTGTTTGGATAGTCAAACCTTAATCGAGCCATTTGAGCCTAAAGAAGAGTGAAAAGAGGAAGAACATATGTCTATATTCTTGAATATGCTGAGCCAAAATCAAAGAACTACATTCCTCACGTAAGGGATAAAAAATACAACATGCCACATCGATTTTGTAGGTCCTTTATTTTTATACCTCCAACCTATTAGCATAATGGAAAATCAGAAAAATAATTAGGGGTGCAGTTCATAAGTTCAAGGTGGAAAGAGAAATTTAAAGGCCAACTCTTCGACTACCTTGATGAAGTCTGAGTACTCAAGGTACTCATAGGCTTGTTGGGGAAGTCTGAGTACCCAACCAAGTCCCATCATACCGCGACGTGAAATCAGGCACTGCTTGGGAGACAACCCAAGGTATTTTATAGTTTGTATTTGTGTTACATGATTGACTTTAGATCTCCACACCTATGATGCCACATGTATATTCCTAACTCTCTTATTTTGAAGAGGTTTGATGCATTGGGGACAATGCATGATTTTAATTTAGGGGTAGAGCTTCTTGTGGGTCTTGACGTCCTCTTGTGATTTTTGTTGTCGTGCCTCTTTTCTCTAGAGTCCTATTCTTAGTAGGGCTTGCATGTTTAGGTGTATTGTGTTTTTTTTCGTATTGTGTCATTTAACAAGGAGAAAAATAAGTATCTAAGGCAGTTGATATAATGTGTTAAAAATTATACCCCTTCAATAGTTTGTTTTTGAACTATGTGATATGTATATATATGTGACTATTGTGAATCTTGTTATGATATTAGAATTAGGGACAAGATAATCATTGCTAACAATTACATGAACTGGCTAGGTAGTACCTTGTGATGTAACTTTGTACCATGTGTGTGTGATATACTACTTAAGTTCCCTTTGCGTGTTAAATTTAGAACATGCTCGGTTAGTCTTGCCTAGGTTGTAGGATAGTCGGTTTGTAAAGGATCATAGGCCATTTTTGATGTTAGTCCCTTTTTAGCCTAAATGACCTTCCCTATATGAAATAGTATCCCTTGATCCCTCTTTTGAGCCTTATAGCCTATTTTTCTTATTTCATCTTTCACCTTCTTATTTGTGTTACAATGAACCTGTTTGACCCTGATCCTCCTTAGATATTGTGCACCTTAACTCAGGAAAATCGCCTAAGTTGAGGGTGGCTATCATAAAGGTGCATAATATAAAGTGGGTGTGAAGAATGATAAAATAAGAGGAAAAGTTAGTAGGGATGGGTGTGGTAGTATAGTAGGGATGGGTGTGGTAGTAAAAGAGAAGAAAAATAAAAATAAAGGAATAAAAGAAACCACACCTAACCTGAATGTGCTTTAAAAATAAAAAGGGAGAAATAAGGGCGAAAATAAAGTAAAAAATGGTTAAGAAGTGAGATCCCAAAATAAGTGTAGTGCCAAGGAGTTTGTCACTTTAAATGTGCACATGTATCATACCAGCCCCTAGCATACATTACAAGCCGAGAAAAGTTCTATAGTGATCCTAACTTGACTATCTAAAAACTATGGTAAAGAAAATAAGGGCAAGCCTATGGTATTTGACATGCATTGATTGGAACTTCTTTTTGAGTGTGAGTGTCTCTTGAACATCCCCACATTATCATGCATTATTTCATACGAGTGAGTGAGACTTCTTTATTGTAAGGGCACATGGGTTGTATTGCTAGTTGCTTACTTGTTTGGGTAGTGTAACGTGTATATATGCATGGTTTTTTGTTGCTAATATAATGCCATAAGTTTGATTCCTTTGTGTCACATTGTTGTGATTCACTAATACATACAATTGGTTTTAAAGTGACTGAACTTAGAGAGGGTAATGTATTTTGAGCTAAAAATTAATGATTGACTGCAATAGGTATCTTAGATTTTTCTTGGTTAAGCATTATCGTATTGTTTTATTATGTTTTGTTGCCTGAGGACATGCAACATTTTAAGTTGAGAGTCTTGATGTGCTATAGAAATATAGCACTTATGATGCTTAAACTTGGAAAATATGCATGTAATTAAGGTTATTTTGTTAGATTTGATGTGTTTTTGGATTGTTTTGCAGGAAATTAGGTTTTGGATGCTAAAATTCAAGAATAAGATGAAAAGTGATGTTTTGGCCACTTATAAAATCATTATTTGGTAATCATGACACTTTTTGGATTATACGTGACCAAAGTATGTGATTGAAGTTGAAGATTTGAAGATTGGTTGCGAGTGCCCGAGTTGAAGATCTCGAGAGTTGACAGTGCTTTAGTAATTTGGCCATAACTTTTCACCTCGATATTGGATTAAGGCAAAATTGGTATCGTTGGAAAGCTAATTCAATTATCTATCTGATAGTTGGGATTTTGAACTTAAGTTCACAAGTGGATAAAGTAAGTGATAGAAGCCAAAATCCCAAGGGTTAACATGCAGGCCGCAAGTTCCACTAGCGCCTAAGGTCAGGGAGCAAGTAGTGACCATAAGTATCCACTGAACTCAACTTTTTTGGGTCATCCCAAAATCGTTTCCTAGGTTTTCCATGTATCCCGATTACACTCCTATGATGTTTTTAAGTCCTATTATGTATGGGTAATTAAGTTTTCCTATTTTAGTTAGGATTTAATTTGTAGGGTTTCTTGTAATGTATAAGTACACTTTAGGCTTTGTTTATTCATAAATTCATTGAGACATTAACATACACATATTGATTGATTGAGAAGGAGGCCCCTTTGGGGCCAAGTTCTCAACCATCTTGTTGTTCTTGGTTTGTTATTCAATTTAAGACTTTGGGATATCTTCTATCCTAATTGTGAGATTTATTTTGTAATTTTGTCTGTGGATTCCATGACTGATCTCATAACTATGAGCGGCTAATTCCCTTAGCTAGGATTGTTTGGGACCCTAGCGGATTAGCGAAGTAGAGGGAGTGCCAAATCGTTCTAGATAAAGATTTTTGCATGTATTGGATTTTATTCATTCTTATTGATTTCATAGAGGTATCCAACACTAAGATCCCACCTAGAATATTGCTACTTACTCCAAAAGAGGAGTAGTGTCTAGGAAAAGAGAATCATTACAGTAATTTGAAGTTTAACTGTCGATCCACGCTACTAGGTATTATCTAAGTAAGATGGTTAGCTGTCATCTAATAACTAGAGACTCAAAAGGTAATAGTTAACTAGGGTCAAGATAAGGGTTATTAAGGAGATATCTTGAGACTTAAAAGGTAAAGGGTCAAATCTATCAGCTCGTCCAAAAGACTATTGATGTTACATAACTTATTGGTTCTTCATGTAAGATATTAATATAGTTTGACAGTGCACGATAAGTCTACTGGGTTGAGAATTCATGGGAACACAAGCCTAGTATTCATCTTAGATTGTTTACAGCCAAGAGCAATTAATTTCTTTTCTTTTTCTATTTCAACAAATCCCCCTTTTTTACTTTCCTGCACTACCTGGTGATTGTAACAAGTTCGAGAAAGATTTTTGGCCTATTCTTTGTGGGATCGACCCCAACCTAGTTGGGTTACTATATTTGACAACGACCGCTTTATCCTTTAATTAGAGGTGCATTTTGGATGTTATCAGCCTACACCAGGTACATCAGCACCAATAACTTAGGTAAGTTGTAAATTTTTTTACTGAGCCCTTGAGATTCGTTCAAAATCCCAATGAACATAAATGAACTATGCCACCTTATCAAATTTGGCATTCAATAATCAATGGAACTATAGAAATTTCCATCCACGGTCATTCTGATAAATAGTGAATCCCACACCTAAGGGTCCATTTTAGCCAAAATCCACCAAATAGCCTTCGGTACCCGGAGCAAAGGTCCTCCGATCCTAAAATTAACATTTTAGAGCTAAGAAAATTGTGAGAATTGGCATCTGAGGCCTTTTGCTTGAAGTTTAGGCTCGAGACCCTTTTCTTAATAGTGAAAGCCCCAAAATAGAAAAATGGCTCTAAAAACCAAAGAAACTGCCCGATTATCAAACTATCAGCCCCAGTAAGTCAATAATGACTTGGCACAGCTATAGGAAATCTTTAAATGTAGACTAGGCAAAAAATTATAGGAAATGACATGGAGGGTCATTACAACATCCACTATTAAAAGGACTTTATCTGTGAAAGTAAAGGAATAAGAAATACCTAAAGGCTTGAACAACAAGGAATACTGGGTCTATATATCATGCTCGGCTCAGGTAGCCTCCTTGACTTGGTGGTGTCTCCACTGAACCTTAAACATAGAAATATCTCTGGAATACAACCATCTAATATCTTTAGTGAAAATAGAAGTTGGTTTCACAACAAAGGTCAACCTCGCATCAAACTAAATCAGATCCTATTGAAGTACGTGAGACTTATTTGAGATATAATATTGTAATATAGATACATGAAAAATTAGATGGATTGGTAAAAATATTGGAGGCAAAGACAACTCATTAACTTCCTACTAACTGTCCGAAGGATCTCAAATGGTTTGAGATACCTGGGCTGAGCTTGCCTTTTTTTTTGAACCTCATCACACCCTTCATAGGTGACACTCAAGAAAACCCTGGTCACCAACTCTAAATCTCAAGTTAGAAAGCTATCACGACCCAAAAACTAAGGGTCATGATGGAACTCGTCGCAATAAGCCTTGACAAGTAAGCCTATCACACAAACTGATACAAAAGGTAAAATAATAGCAAGAACTGAAAGTAAGGCTTCTAGAATAAAATCAAACCACATAATATAATAAAAGCATATGAATAACCAAATGATCTCAAACCATAGTCATAAAACCTAGCGTCACAATGTAAGAACTGACTAGTACAACTCGAGATTAAAATACATAAGATATCTAATAATTCACAACTCACTCCTCTGTTTGAGGGTCTAAGCGGTTGTTATCAATAAACCAACTCGCATTAGGGTCTAATCTACAAGGAACGATGTATAAATTTCAAATCCTATGGGTGTTCTAATTACTAAAAGGTCACCCCAAATGCTAACAAACACAACATGTAAATTAAAGTGAGGGAATTGGTTTGAAATTTATTTGTAAAAATCTTTTGTTAACAACACACTAATATAGCACTTTTGATTTTAAAATAAGATTTGAGAAGATCTTGGGATTATGTCTATCTAAAATTAAAACATGTGTAGGTTGTTAATAATTTAACATAAAACTTAGTTGTTGAGTGAGAGATGGGCTAGGTCGAAAGTCTTTGTGGTTATCCTTTCAACAAAACCACAAGGATTTCAACCATTGGCTCTTTCGAGAACCTAACGAGTGTGCAATTAATAGTCACCCAAAACCTCAATTAGGCATCCCTATTTCTAGGAAAATGCCCTTGACATGATTTACACTCCAATCAAACTTATTTATAAGATTGCAAATAGTAGTAAACCATAGGCTTGATTGTCCACCATTTACTTGTCTCCCTATAGCCCTCTTTCAAGGATGCTATGCGTACCCATAACTTTACCTTCATCTCTCTTTCAAGGATGATGAGGGTTTCTAGAGTTTGGAGTTTTCACCCATCAAACCCATTTGGAGATTTGGGGATTTCACCCATAAATTTTAACTATTAAGGTCAACCAATGGTAGAATCCATAATCAATAACTAAAAATCATGCTAACCCATCAACACCCGAACACAAATACACTTTACTTCAATATAATCCCAAGACTAAATTACTTGGCTACTCATGAAGAAAGTAAAGAAATATATACCTTAAGGATTATCCAATGCATTCATTCTTCACAAAACACTAAGAATTTAATTCTCCAAAATTAGTTACAATCTTGCCCAATTAGGGTTCTTGCTTGAAATTCAAAAATATCTTTGAGGTAAGGAATACACAAAGAAGAAAGGGTTTTTTTCCTATATAAAGTTTGGGATTCGTCCATGTGAATTTACAAAACTACCCTGGGCAACATTCTCGCTTAGCCACGATCGCGTGAGGATGTCCGCGTCGTGGCCAATGCGACCGTGGTTATTCTCTACAATCGTGTTCTTCTGACCATCTTGATAGACTACGCTTGTGACCTGTGGCCCGCGATCATGGTAACTGAGGCTGGTGACTGCTCTAGGTCTTCAGTTGCACTTCTTTGTTTCCATTTAATCCCTTTTTAGCTCCAATCCATATCTTTCTATCTTACCAACTATATACCTGCATAATGTGGATATTAGTGCATTAAATCACGATTATATCTCATTTAATTCTACAAAACATGGTAGTGCACATAAATAGTTAGTGCAAATGAGTGGTAAAATCACCACTTATCCACACCCCAACTTAAACCCTTACTTGTTCTTAAGCAACACTACCATTTACTATGAGACAATTTCATATGTATTCCCATATTTTATTTCCCAATGATCATGATGACTCCAACTTGATTACTACCACGAAAATCTCTTCACACATAGGTAAAATAATTTTCAAATGCCCCTCAACATAAAATAGAATAATGGAGGACGTGATAGATTTTGAGGAGCAACCATGCGACAACTACTACTCACTCTAAAAATGACTCACTTTTTAACCTCAAACATATTATACCTCCAATTATCTCATTGTGCAGAAGATCACAAAGTCACCCAACTCAACTTGTTCATATGCCTCCTCACAAAAATAAAATTTCAGACACCTAGTTACCAATCATGCAATAAGGAGTTTAAGTGAAAACACACTCTCTCAAGAAATTCTCAATGCTAACAAGTAACATTCCATAGGCTTGCTCCTATTTTCAATCTCCACTACAATGATCACTCTTGGTTGGAAATCACAAAGGATTTTTTGAGATTATAATGTAGGTTTAGGGTAGGTTAAGATATCAACTTAGGATAACTAGGCTAAACCCTCCTTGAACTTCTACATCACACTCATTTCACCTTTGCTATTGGGCCACTTCTCTTCTTTCATTATTTCTTACTAAGCCTTTCTTGCTTTATCCACTTTTTTCATCTCTTTTTCTTCACCCTCTTTTTTTTTTCTTTTTTTTGAGCACAAGATTTCATGTAATTCTTTCCTTTGATGGATTTTTTCTTTCTTCTAATCAATTTGCTTTATTTTCTTAAGCACGTAGGAACTTTCTTATGAATTCGTGGCCCAACTATAACTCATTCAATTTCCACCACCCCCCAACTTAGGCGTTTAGCCTTAATTTGTGTTATTACATTCAAGGAGGATAGGGTTCCAGAGAGAAAAATAGAAGGGTTACGACTTGTAATGAATTTGCCACAGAAAAGTCCAAATTCTCAAAGAGGGTGACTAGGGGTAACTCCTATGTATTGGTAGGCTATTTAGGCTAAAGTGGGCTTCAATGTCACAAGATGGCCTATGATCATTTTACCAACAAAGCACAATTAAAATTTAGCCTTGAGAGACTAATGGGGCAAGTTCTAGATGGTACAAGTACACATGAGATGTAGACAAATAATCTCTCACACATGGCACGCGAATCTCATTAAGGGGGTTCAATTGTTCCTCCCCCCCGAGACAAAAATAGAGTGCCAACTAATTTTCTAAAGTCAATTTTCGAAGTCATAAAAAGAGGAAAAGTTTTGTTACAAGGTTGCTCACGTCCATGCCCTCTAATTTTGCAAAAAAAATTCAAACGGAGGGGGGTGTTTGCTTTGCATCCAGACCATGCATAATTGGATAAACATGGCAAAAACCCAAGCTATTGTCTCATATTGTGGCTCTAATACGGGTAAACCACCCATATGGCTACTCAGATGTCGTCAATGGGATGTATGTGATCCCAAATCATCAATGCCACAGGTGCTCAAACTTGCCTTGCATTGACCATGATGCCACGGGTACTCAGATTTACCCTAAATCCATGGCTAAGAACCCACTTATGATGCTTTCCCCTTAAGAATGTCGTCACTCATCTATCATAGGGAAAAACGCATCAAATAGAAATAAAATAAAGTTACAAACTATGAACAAAATAACTAATCCATGCAAATGTGGGCATTATCAGAGTGCCCAATCTTAAAACTCCAAAAAATAATTATCCAAAAGAGATGAAAAATATGCAGGAATATAAAAAATATAGGTCCAAATCAATTGAATACAGACACATCTCCAACCAAAGGGTAGCAGTGTCTACACTACAATAATAAGCAAGGATAAAAGAGATAAAGGGACTCCCTGAAATCGCATGAAGGGCTTCCATCACTCTTCGACTCTGTATCATTATCATTCTCCTCAAAGTCGAACCACTTGGAGGGGGCCTCATCATATCTTCACCCAATAGGAAGGAAGTTGATTTCGGGGTTTTAGGACTTTCCATAGGCCCTTCACCCCTTTCCACATCTTGATGAAGAACTAATCTCTCTTGTTCTCTCTTATGACCATATTTTCATACACGCTTTAGAGGTCATGATGTGACCCCACCAAAGATGATTATGCTTTCTCAAGCCTAGCAATGGTAGCTTCTTTCTTCTTTTGTTCCTCCCTGTATTTGTCATAATCATCCCTTGACACATATGAATAATGTGTGGTGGAGGGCTCTCAGAAATCACTATAATAGTGAGTATGGCACTCGGGTGCCATAAATTAGATGTGATCATACTTTCTCATGAGGTTTTCTTGAAAGAAATAGGCACACATAATATCAAAAAATGACAATTTAACATGCAAACTATGTCACATTGTTCACTAAAGCTCATTGAAATGGGTTCTCGATAGTGCTTGGCTAAAAATTAGAAGTTCAGGAATTTTGGCATGGCAGGAAATTAGCCCTGGTAACCACGATCGCAGGCTATGACCGTGTTCGCATTGCTATGATCGCGGATCATGACCGAGGTCACGATACTTGAGGCTGGTTTTGTACCAGCTTTTCATGTTCAAAACTCTTCCAAATTTTTATGCCACTAGCATGCTCTGCAATATGGATTCACATGAAGACCGATTGAACAATGCTAATCGGTTTTCTAATGTGCCCTTTCAGATGCAAAAATCATTATTGAAAGTTCATTTGGGCAATGTATCAAACACTTGGTGTGCACACCTCATTTGTCTATATTTTTTTTTTACATATTTTTGGGTACTCAAGATTCCCAACTTGTGCGTACACCTTACTCAAGTAGCCAACACCACACTAATACCAAGTATGATAACATGGAATCATAAAAGTCAAAACTTTAGGCCTCTTAATCATGCATTCTAAGGCCTATTTTCAAAAATAAAACCATGGATTCACCTATCGGATTTGTGATGAAATAGGAATGCAGGGATGCTATTGGAGAGCTCACAAACTTGGCCAGAATTTGGTGCAATTAGTGAGTAAAATTTAAAAGGGAGTGTGAGGGAAAAAGGGGGAAATTAGTGATTAAAATGGCTGAAGTGACCGTGACCACGACTAGGTTACCATAATCATGGACATGTGGGTAACCGCGATTGCGGTAATTGAGAGCAGTTATGCTTCCCTGTTTTCCCATGTTCAGCTCTTTCTCGATTTTTATAGATTTTCCTCTATTCAATTTTTAATGTAAATTTGCACACTTCTGCCTTTTTAAGTTCATACGATGCACTCCATAGTGCCACAAATACATGAGTTATTCATACGCAAGAACTAATATCTATGCTAAAAAAATATAACAAAAAGGATTCGACCCACTTTCATGGCATTTATGGGTTGCCTCCCACCTAGCGCCTTATTATCGTCGTGGCACGATATCTTCCTTCTTCTATTCTTCTATTAAGAGTTGCATAGAGGTCAGTGTAGGGGCATCCAATCTAAGTTTTTTATAGATGACAAAAGGCATTAAGTTAATACTCCCACCAAGGTCACATAGAACTTTTGTGAACTCATGCATCCCGATTGTGAAAGGAATGATGAATGCTCTGGGGTCATCTTTCTTTTCTGCAACCTTACTATCCATGATAGCACTACACCCATGAGTGACCTCAATGGTGTCACCTTTGACAAGCTTCTTTTTGGACATCAACTTTTTCATTAACTTAGCATATCCCAGGATATCTTAGATCGCCTCGAGCAACGGGATATTTATTGATAGATTGCTAAGTTTTGCCATAAACTTCCTTAATTTATCACCCTCCTCTTTTTATGCAATCATTGAAGGAATGGGGAAAGAACTTGGATTGTGGGCCTTGGTTCACTTTGTGGCTTTTTAACCTCAACCACATCTTCATCACTTTTCTCAATCTCTTTCTCATCATTTTCTTCTCGACTTTTAGGTAACACCTTCTTTGCTTTAGACTTGGGCATTTTCTCACTCAAGTCTCCTTTAAAGGGCTCATCAAGTGAATTTCCACTCATTATGACAATTTCTAGGACTTGAGAATTATTCTTTAGATTAGAAATTGTGTCACTAGGGAGTCCACCTCTAGGCCTAGCATTTAATTGCATGGAGATTTTCTCCATTTGGATCTCCAATTGTTTAATTGAGGCAGAGTGAGACACCACGGTTTGAGAGAGTTGAGAGAAATCACCTTTCAACTCATGGACCATTTTGTTTGTTGGTGCACCCAAATTACAACTTCCGTTAAAAAATGTAAGTGGTTTCTATCAAATATAAAAACTAACTAGGTTGGGGTCGAATCCTACAGGGAATACAGTGCAAACTAAGTGTTATGGTTGTTAACAGACTATTGATCGAAGGTTCTAAAGTAAAAGGTTTTTTTTTGACTAAGTAACAGTATTTAGATGTTTGTAGCAAATAGTGTTCCAACTAGTAAATTTAATTACAAGTGTTAATTTAATGAGAGTAGGCAAACTAGAGTTGTGTTCACCAAGATGTTCAAGCGGAAGGGGTTGTGAGTTATCTTAAGTTTCCAATTTATAATTTCAATTGTAAGAATTATTGAATTCTAAACTTTACCTATTTGTTTCTCAACCTAAATAGATAGTTTACCCTTTAATTCTTTCAAACTTAAAGAATATGTTGGTTTATTCAACTAGTCTTTCATGTGGGTTAATCCATGTTAAAGCATCAACCCATAACCCAAAGGTTAAAGCCCTTGGATGTAAACCTCTTCTTTTCTCAATATGCACTTTTCTACTCAAACAAGTGATGTTCTTGGGCTCACCCTTCGAGTTTGCAACCAAGAAACGTCGTTAATATAAAGAAGGGTTTATACAATCTCAATTAAGTATGGAAATTAAGAGTTTTCACAACCCCAATCAGCTATTCACATCAAGGATCTTATAACACTAGTTATGGGGACTTAGCCACACATCTCAAGAGAAGAAGAAATAGTCATTGCGTTACTCATAAATAAATTTAGAAAATTACTTACAAAGTTCCAATAATTATCCTTGAATATTTAGTGAAATATGAATAAAATAGCTAGATCCACAATAGTAGCTTAAATCTCAGAGAATACTACATTAAAATCAGTTTCAAAGGATGGAAATATGATAAGATACCTAAAATAAAACCTAAACTGGGTATTTAAATGTTTCTAAGGATTGGTTTTTTAAAATTCAAAACTCAGATTTCCGGTTCAAGGTTTACGGATGAGTTGACGGCTCGTCAAGTCCCTAATGGTCCGTTGCTGGGTTCATCATAATGCTTCCAGTGATGTTGTATTCTATTTTAGCTCTGACGACCAGGTTGATGGCCCATCAATGGAATGACGGTCCATCATCTGGATCGTCGCTTTATTCCTCAATTGATGCCTTCTATTTATGCTCTAGAGGCCAAGTTGACATCCCATCAAGGGATTGACGGTCCGTCGCTTGGACCATCACAAGGACCTGAAATTCTGAGGCTCCTGCTTCTCATTGACGGACACCTTAATGGTCCATCAGTTTGACTATCAACGCCCATTTTCTACTTCTTTTTCAAGTTCTTTCTACAGCTAAGTCCTTAATCTGAAAACACTAAAATCCAGTATCAAATACAACAATAGTTATTTGAAAATGCATAATTATCCTATGTAAAAGATATAAAATATTTCATCAAAAGTCAGAACATCAACACCCTCAACTTAAGACAATTGCTTGTCCTCAAGCAACTCAACACCAAATCGCATGCATGAACATCACAATGATGGACATTTAACCGTTGAACTAGACTCCTTACAACCATTCAACTGTCATCTCACTTATGTGGTGTCAACACTTCAGGATCTATACTTGGCATTATTTACAATTTAGTACATACACAATCATAGACACAATATCCCATAAAAATTAGCAAACTAAGTATAACTCAAATTGCCCTCACAGTCAATGAAGTCTACCACACAATATTTATTTAATTCGTAGACAAAACTAAGACTCTCACTCTCACAAATGAAGTTGCAACCACAATATACATACCCATAGGCTTGCCCTTATCATCTAATGCTCCCATATGGTTGATTTACAAAGCTCAAGCGAGTCTTTCTAAGGCTTTTAATGAGGTTTCAGGGCTAGGTGAGGACAATTTTTGGGAAAAGTGACTTAAGATTCAGACTTCACTCTCTTTGCCCTTGATTTCTACTCCAAGACTACTGCCTTTCTAGCTTACTTACGACCTCTATTATCCATCCACACTCATTCCATAAGCCTATATTTTTATATAAGTATCAGCCACCCTCAACTTATGCCGATGAAGTCAGTTGAGGTGTACAATATCTAATTAGATCAAGCCGGATGCTTTATTTCATCTCTAGACTACTTTTTCATTAAACTGCTAACGTCCTGACAGTAGCCACCCTCAACTTAGGTGTTTTGACTAATTTAAGGTGCACAATGTCCAATATTAGACCAGGGTCAAAGCTAGGTACTAACAACCTAAAGAGAGTTAATAAGAGTTATTGGGAATGAATAAAAACTAACATAAGCTCAAAAAGGGTTCAAAAATGGATGAATCTTTTTGGTGGGTCATTCTTTTTGGCTAAGTGGACTAAAAAGTATAAGGATGCCTGCTATCCTATCTTATTGAATCAACCACAAAACAATATCCATGAACTGAGCAAGTTCTAGGTGTATCACTATGCAAGAACTATAACAAATACTCGCATACATAGGCAATGAGTTAACACTTATTCTGCTAACTCTTGGGATTTACATCACATGGTCATGAACACTTTACACCCTAATGCCAATTACAGAATCACAAATTGTTGTTTAATATTTTTACCAAGTGACAAGAAAGAATAGTCATACAATCATGTTCAAAGTACGATGCCACAATCATTTTTCATTCATATATACAAAATAGTGCTAAAGAGAGAAAAATAACATAAATAACATATTTATAATCATGACACAATATGTACATTACAAGAAAAATAAATATACAACCTAGATATGACAGTTCTACTAGATAGCACACGGGAGGAAAAGAACACAGGCAACAAAAACCTCCATGGTACAAGTATGCCCACCCCCGCTAAAAATGAGTGCTTAGTCCTTAATGCATTAAAATAAAGTACAAAGAAGGGGAATACTTATAAAGCCTCTCAGTATGATGAGGCATCAGCCAAATGTGGTGAGGATTCTTTAGCCTCACCTATAACAATGTTGACCCCTATGGTGGTAGGGGTGCTCAAATTAGTGTCCTCCTTGCTCAGAGGTATCTCAATAGGAATCGAATTTGGAATTGGCCCCCTAGGTGGGGGAGAACTGATCGACAATCCTGCGGCTTCATCCACAACTTTCTTCTTCCTCAACTCTTCATCCTTTTTTGACCTCTTCACGACTTTCCTCATGTCTCTCTCATAACTTTCTTTAGGAGTAATTGCTTTTTTCTTTCTTATTTTTGTAGATTTCTTGTCAGCACTTTCGTCCACCTTCTTACCCTTGTTTTTAAGTGGCATGCCCATCAAGTCTACGATGCCCCCATCCTTGTTACTAATAATTAAAGCAGAGTTAAAAGCTAGCTATTGTGGTTGTCTTTTTAGCTTTGCTATATCCGCCTGTGCTTTCCTAAATTTTTCCATGAACTGAGAAAGATCCGGAATAGACATCGCATCCAATATTTTGTTGATACACTCCTCCATATGGTTTATCCTGGTCTGAATATTCTGAAAATGATGGATTCCATCATCTATAATACGGTAACAAAAGGGTTGAACTGCGTAGTCTATGTGTTTAGCTACTTATCGAACCTCTTTTGTGCTTTAACAGACTTGGAAAAATTCTTCTGTGTTAGTCTGTACTTAGAATATTAAGGTAGGACAGATGCAGAATTTGCAGTCCCACCCATTGGTGGCATAGAGGCTGAACCTGTAACAGTGGTATGTGGCACGAAATTCGGTGTTACATAGGTAGCGATAGGCAATGGCATACCTGAGGGAACATCCGGGAGCTGGAGCTGACTGAGTCTGATAGGCAGGAGGTTTGTTGACTTACATTTCATACTTTGAGTCGTCTTTTGTCTTCTCAATGCCCTGTCTATGACTCGCACGAACTTTATTATCAACTCCACTAATCAAAGGAACATTTGTCCATCTGCACAACTCTATGATAAGGCATGAGAATGGTAGAGCACTAGACATTTTGTGTGCGCAGGTAAATAACTCATCTGCGATAGTATGGCTGAAGTCTACCTTCAACCCCTCAATCAAGGCAACAACCATTATCGATCTCTAAATCTCTCAGATATCATCGCTGCCTATTGGCATCAATCTCAACCTTATAACTGCCCACTAGAATTTTGCCCTAAAACTTAAGGACGAATTTGCTATATGCTCACGAGGGTTATGCAGCCACGCTAGATTTCCATCATCTGCCAATACTCGGGCTAGCCAGGATATTTGTTGGTTTTTTGTGAACATTCGGTGCTCCAGATCTGGGATTGCACCAGGTATCTCATACTCAGGACCAAACTGGAATCTGTTCAACATGCGCTCTGAAATATCTATGTTCACTCCATGCACAAAAACTATATCCTGATTTTCCATGTTAGTGATCTTGGCACCCTTGGGGAAATCTTTCTCTAGTAATGCCAAATAGTTGAAAAGAACTCACGAACAAGATTTGGTTGGTATGTCTTGGGTGGCCTGCTCATCCAAGATAATTCATATTAATTAAATCTTTGCTCCAATTCTGGGTACTCATGCAGTTCGGTGGTGACAATTTGATACTCTTCGTTGATGAGCCTCCTTATTGGTTTGCTTGCTGTCGGTTCCAACCCATCCAGGAAATGTTTCTGTGCTTTATCTATTTACAATCAAACTGCCTCCCGCACTTGCAGGTCCTTGCGCCTTATGACGTTTGGATCCTCCTATTGCGATACCTCAACTTGTTCAGGGTTAGAATTTTCGACCTTTTCCTCATTGGGATTGGAACTTGTATTGCTGCTACTTCTTTCACCCTCTTTCTCAGACTGGGAGGGTGCTGGGGGTACCTTGTCTCATTATTGAGTATTGAAGGCAGGCGCCTCCTCACTCTTTGCTGGCTTGCCTCTTCTTCGTTATGTTCTACTATCGTCTCTAGTCAGGGAAAGTTTTCATGCCATATCACTTGAAAAAGGAATGAAGAATTAGTTTGCAATTTAGAACAAAACAAAAATAGAGAAAAATTAACTTGACGGAAGGTCTGACGGTCCATCGAGATCGCCACGGTCCATCGGGCTCACCGTCAAGCATCAGTCCAGTGAGTCTTTTATCAAGTGGCCTTGTGACGATCGACCCGATGATCCATCAAGGATCTGATGATTCGTCAAGTCACCCGTCGCGGCAGAACCAGTAACCATCATACTCAACATCATTGCAATGGTCTACCCAAAGGTCCATCAGGGGTCCAACGGTCCGTTAAGTTGACCGTCAGCCTCACTTTTCACCCTATATTTCACTTTGGCATTTTATCACACACCTGATGTTCATGAAGTTACTATACACACCATTATGGCATTAATTTAGTGTTTAATCACTAATTTTGCCACTTTTAATCCATGGGTTACTCAAACTTTACCCAGAACAGTGTACACCAGGGTTCGACTTAGAATCAGAATCACAACAAAGCAACAACAAGATGAAATTCCATTCAACAATTTACAACTTACATGACCTATGTTTACCAATTCAAAACAAAGAGTAAGGTTGTGAACATACCTTGATTCTGCAGTAAACTTCACTACTTTGACTTGTAAACTTAAAATAAAAGAAAACTTTAATTTTTTATCAGTGATTGTTAACTTGATTTCTGGTGTGAGGAAGAGAAGGATGGAGAGAGAGGGAAGATAGAAAGTCCTAAAGGGATATGAATTCATTCAAGAATTTTGAGTGCAGGGGAATTTAAATAGGCTTAGCATTTGAAGAGTTGGTAACGTACTCAAATGTTTCTCTTTATCAATTTAAAAACATTTGGGTCGGATAAGGACAACTTATTCAGTATTGAATTTAACCAACTCAACTTGATAGAACTAGGGTTTAGTTGATGGTTGACCCAATGGTCCGTCAGGTAAACCGTCGCATCTTACTAAAACCTATCACTCTGTCTTTGTATGATGGTCGACCAGAAAATCCGTCAGTTGTGTGACAGTTCGTCAAGTTATCCGTCGTTCTCATTCCATTAGCTTGGGTTTTTGGTTTCCTTTTGACGCCTCCAGTGACGGTTCGTAACCCTTTAACGGCCCATCAGGCATCTCCCAACTTGATCAACTTGCGTTTTCCTGCATTTATTTTTTTGCACACTTACAAAAAACATCAAATTGCACAAAACAACAAATAAACTCTAGCTATGCTTACAATAATATTTTGTGGGTTGCCTCCCACTAGCACCTTATTTATTTTCGCGGCACGACTCAGTTATCTCGATTACTCAGATGCCATCAAGATAGATGGTAGCTAAGCACTTTATCGAGTCTATTTGACCACTATATTGCTTCACTCATTTCCCATTAACCTTGAAGACACTTCCGTCCTTATTTTCAAGTTCAACTACTCTAGATGTGTAGACTTGGTTAACTTTGAATAGGCTAGACCATTTTGATTTAGGTTTAACTGGAAAGAGCTTCAGTTTGGAATTGAAGAGGAGTACCCAATCACCTTTCTAAAATTCATGCTTTTTAATCCTCCGATCATGGTTCCTCTTCAGTTTTTCTTTGTACAGGTCTGCTCTTTTATAAGCCCTGAGATGGAACTCGTCCATCTTATTTAGCTCCCCCAGTTGAAACTCTGCTGCCTCATTCCAATTCAAATTTAGCCTCTTGAGTGCCCACAGAGCCCTGTATTCCAATTCAATCAGCAAGTGACATGCCTTTACATAGACCAATTGGTACGGTGGCATGCCAATGGGTGTCTTGAAAGCCGTTCTATACGCCCACAAGGCATCATCCAGCTTCCTAGACCAATCTTGCCTACTTGCATTCACCGTTTTGGTAAGAATAACTTTTATCTCCTGATTTGAAATCTCCACTTTCCCACTAGTCTATGGGTGCTATGGAGTTTCCACCTTGTGTTGCTTAACACCATATTTTGCCAAGGCAGCTCGAAATACTCTGTTGAAACAATATAATCCACCATCGCTTATGATGGTACGCGATAACCCAAAATGAAAGAAGATATTCTTTTTAAGGAATGCAAAAACTCTTTTTCCTTTATTATCGGCCAAGGAAATAGCCTCAAACCATTTAGACACATAATCGATGGCATCCAAGATGTATTTCAACCCATAAGAGAAGGGCCCCATGAAATCAATGCCCCAGATCTTAAACAACTCTGTTTCAATCATTTTTGTTATGGGCATCTCGTGGTGCTTTGAGATTGACCTTTGTCTCTGGCATTGCTCACATCCCTACACAAACTCATATGTATGTTTGAATAAAGTAGGACAATAACCGCTCTGCAGCACTTTCCTCGCAGTACGGTCACCTACATGGTGACCCCCGATCGGGTAAGCATGACAAGCTTCAAGGATACTCAGCATGTCCACCTCTGGGATACACCACCTGATAATGTTATCTGCATACTGGAGAAATGAATATGCCTCATTCCATAAGTAGTGTATAACATCATGGAGGAACTTCTTCCTTTGGTAAAATAAAAATTCTCTGGGATAATTTCACTTACCACATAATTTGTAAAGTCCGCGTACCAAGGTACCTTTTAAAGAATAGCAGCTAGGATTTTCTCACCTAAAAATGTTATCATCAATTTCAAGCTCATCCCTGAGTGCTTGATCTTTCTCAAGTATAGACAGGTAATCTCCAACTTGATTCTCGCATTGTTTTTGATCTTTGACTTCAAAGTCAAACTCTTGAAGAAGTAACACCCATCTGACTAGCCTTGGCTTAGCATCGTTCTTTGCCATCAAATACCTCAAAGCGGCATGGTCAGTATGCACCACCTCCTTGGACCCTAATAAATAAGCATGGAACTTATCAAAAGTATAGACCACCGCGAGAAGTTTCTGCTTAGTTATAATGTAATTCTTTTGAGCCCCATTCAATGCCTTGCTTGCATAGTAAATTGGATGAAACAACTTTTTTTTTCTTTAGTCCAGGCACATCCACAAGCGCCACTCCTCTTGCATCACATATGATTTCGAACGGCATCGACCAATCTGGTGCAACAATGATTGGGGCAACAACCAATTTCTCCTTAAGGCATTCAAATGTCTTTTTGCAATCATCATCAAATATGAACTTGGCCTCTTTCTCTAGAAGCTTGCAAAGTGGATTTGCAATTTTTTAGAAGTCCTTTATAAATCGACGATAGAATCCCACATGACCAAGGAAACTACAAACTCCCTTTATAGAAATGGAAGGAGGTAGTTTCTCAATAACATCGACCTTTGCCCGGTCGACTTAAATTCCCTTGGATGAAATTTTATGACCAATAATAATGCCCTCCTTCTCTATGAAGTGTCAATTTTCCCAATTTATCACAAGGTTAAACTCCTCACATCGCTGCAATGCTCTACTCAGATTTACTAAACATAGCTTGAAAGAATCACCTACTACTGAGAAGTCATTCATAAACACCTCCAAGGTGTATTCCTCCATTATTTTAAAATATAGACATCATTCACCATTGGAAGGTGGCGGGTGCATTACACAAACCAAATGGCATCCGCTTAAAAGAAAAATTTCCATACGGGCAAGTGAACATTGTCTTCTCCTGATCCTTTGGGGTTATAGAAATCTTGTTGTAGCCTGAATACCCATCCAGTAAATAATACCAACCTTTTCCCGCCAACCGATCAAGCATTTGATCCATAAAGGGAATCGGGAAGTGGTCCTTCAAAGTCCATGAGTTGAGCTTACAATAGTCCATGCAAACTCTCCATCCAGTCATAGGCCTGAGTGGAAATTAACTCATTTTTATCATTCGCCACTACAGTCATGCCCAATTTCTTGGGTATGCATTGAAAGGGACTTACCCACTTACTATCAGATATGGGGTAAACAACTTCTGCATCAAGCCATTTAATGATCTCCTTCTTAACCACTTCTTACATCGGTGGGTTAAGGCGATATTGGTGCTTAATTGTTGGTGTGCAATCTTTCTTGAGCTGAATCTTGTGAGTGCAAACACCTACAGAAATACCAATAATATCAATAATAGTCCAAACTATAATCCTTTTATATCTCGTAAGTATGGAGATAAGTGAATAAACCTGGTGCTCACCCAAATACGCTGTAATAATCACAAGTAAAGTGTTTCCACTACCTAGAAACACATACCATAGATGGCCTGGCAACTTCTTCAACTCCAACACTGGTGGCTATTCGATAGATGGCTTAGCTGGTGGTGTTGGGTGAATTTTGAGATCTAAATCCAGCTTCTTGGGAGCATATGAATATGATCCCATTCCCGTCAGTGCACACACTGTCTTTTCATATTCCTTAATACCACCGCTATCAAAGTTTATCAAGATGCAGCCAAAGTTTCCACAACAAATCTTTCCTCGATTGGCACTTTTTGCTCATTTTAATAATAAATATCGATGATAGAGAATTCAGTCATCTCTTTGTGCTACTTCATAGACTGGCACACATTGAATTGAACTACCTCATCATTAAGTCTGAATAGTGGCTCATTAGCCCAAAAATTAATAAGCACGCTTCTGGTTGTGCGGAAAGGTCTACTCAAGATTATGGGTACCTTAAAATCCACCTCGCAATTCAGAATGACAAAATCAACAGGAAATATAAAGTTGGCCACCTTTACTAGAACATCATACAATATACGCACTAACTTCTTCACTGACCTGTCTGCCATCACTAGTCGTATATTTATGGGTGTAGGATCCCCCCAACCCAACTTCTTGTGAAAAACAAGTGGCATTAAGTTAATACTTACTCCAAGATCGCATAAGGATTTAGTAAAATCAAGAGAACTAATAGTACAAGGAATGATGAACGCTCTTAGGTCTGTTTTCTTTTGTACTAAGGATCTTGTCGAAATGGAACCATAATGGTGAAGATTATCCAACAGTTCATAGCTAACTATTCTCTTTTTCGTTATAAGGTCCTTCATAAACTTAGCGTATCCAGGCATCTGCTCTAGTACCTCAACTAAAGGCACATTCACCGTTAGCTTCTTTAGCATCACTATGAATTTGCTAACCTTTATGACATCATCCTTCTTCTTTAGTCGATGAGGAAAGGGAGGAGGTTCTTTTGGGAGAGTAATAACCACTGCTTCTTTATCCTTTCCCTTCTTTTTTTCTAACTCCTTAACCTGCTGATGGTTAGATGGATTCTCCTTGCCATCCTGCTTCTTAGACTCTACTAGGCATTTTTCTTCATCTTTCATCTCTTTTTCAATCACATCATCAAGTACAACTTTTCCCACATAAGGGTCGGGTAATATTTTACCACTCCGAGAGGTAACTGCCATGCAAGAACCATCATTCTAAGAATTTTGCACTGTATCACTCGGTAGTGAACCACTCTTTCTCTGATTAAATGCTGTTGAGATTTGGTTTATTTGTTTCTTCAACTATTTGATAGAAGTTGAATGCGATTTAACTAGCTAACTCATGGAGGATAAGTCACTCTTCATCATTATCACACCAGCATTGGTTGCTTCAACCCCATTTAATAGCTTCTCCATCATGTCCTCCATGGAAATCGTACCTGAACTGGTAGCAACATTAACATGACTTCATGGAGGTACATATAGTACACTTCTATTATTCTTATACTTCCAGCTCCCTTGATCCTCAGCTTTTTAACCAGCTTTGTCGTAGTAGTTCCAACCTTGATTCCCTTGGCTATTACCTCAGAAACCCCCTGATTATTTAGATAGTTGGCCTAATCCTCTGAATTAGATTCAGCTCTACTTTGCAAACCAATAATTTTCATATTTTTAGTCTTTCCAGATAGCAAGATCTTAGTGAGCAGTTCCATCTGGGTCTTCATGTGTTCCTTATCTTGATCTCATTCCTTCTCTCTCCTGCGTTGCTCCACAGTCATACCACTAAACACAGTAGGGCTTGCTACCACAGAATCCTTGGTATGCCAAGCTCTACTTATCTTAGTCAATTGTTCCAATATATTCGCAGCTTCGATAAAAGTAAGCCCCATGAATGCTCCCCTGCAACGCTGTCTACAGTTGGTTTGGTGATAAAGTTTAAAGCTCGGTAGAATGTCTCCATCAAATATTCATTGGTCATCTTGCGGTTGGGGCATTGTGTCAGCTTCTTCTTGAATCTTATCCAAGTCTTATGTAGTGCCTTATTTGATAATTGTCTGAAGTTGCTAATCTCGTCCCTCAATTGTAACATCCTGGTAGGCAGAAAGAACCTTTCTAGGAAAGCTTCTTTTAACCGCCTCCAGTTAGTTATAGAATCAGAGCCAATTTATTCAATCACATTATTGCCTCCCCAGATAGAGACAATGGGAATAACCAAAGATGAACTTCATTCTGTCCAACCCCAGGGTTGTTAAAGGATTTGCAAATATTGATGAAGTTCACCAAGTGTATATTCGGTTTATCCCCTGGAAGTCCTCCAAATAACCCATTGAGATTAAGCAGCTGTATCATGGTACTTGTTATGTTGAACTTCAGCCCAGGTGCCAATAGTGGTGGAATAATTGCTCCGGTTGCGCCAGCCTCATCCAAGTCTGTGTCATCTTCCTCATCAGGTGCAAACTGTATAGAAGGTTGGCGGTTTGCTCTTGCTCTAGTTGCCTGATTTCTATTCATTGACACAATTAAGTCTTCAGCACGCCTCCTCTTTGGTAGTTTGATCAGATCATCATCCCCCAAATCTTCTTCATCAAGATTAGGGACACAGGCTTGTTGACCATCATTTTGTTGATTAACTTATGCTCTAGCCAAGGCGGCTAGTCTCTCAGCTTCTTGTTGTTCTTTCATTTTTCCAATTATTTGAGGTTCTGGATGAAATGGTAATAGTGGGTCTCTTGACCTCCACGTACTTGGCATTCAAAATAAAGCTCCTGTAATAAATAAAAACAATAAATAAAATTAAAATTTGGGAAACTTGACCAAAGGTCAATTAACAATCACAAACTTAATTGACAACCGTATTCCCCGACAACGGCACCAAAATTTGGTGCGCCCAAATTAAAACTCTCATTAGAAAGTGTAAGTGGTCACTGTCCAATGTAGAACCTAACTAGGTAGGGGTCGAATCCTACAGGGAATACTATGCAAACTAAGTTTTATGGTTGTTAATAGACTTTTGATCGAAGGTTCCAGAGTAAAGGGTTTTTTTTGACTAAGTAACAATATTCAGATGTTTGTAGCAAATAGTGTTCCATCTAGTGAATTTTATTGGAAGTTTTAATTCAATGAGAGTAGGCAAACTGGAGTTATGTTTATCAAGATGTTCAAGCAGATGGGGTTGTGATTTACCTTAAGTTTCCAATTTATAATTTTTATTGTAAGAGTTATTGAATTCTAAAGTTTACCCATTTGTTTCTTAACCTAAATGGATAGTTTACCCTTTAATTCTTTCAAACTTAAAGAATATGTTGGTTTATTCAACTAGTCTCGCATGTGGGTTAATCCTTGTTAAGGCATCAACCCATAATCCAAAGGTTAAAGTCCTTGGATTCTATGTAAACCTCTTTTTATCTCAGCATGCACTTTTCTACTCAAACAAGTGATGTTCTTGGGCTCACCCTTCGAGTCTGCAATCAAGAAATGTCGTTACTATAAAGAAGGGTTTATATCAATCTCAATTAAGTATGAAAATTAAGAGTTTTCATAACCCCAATCAGCTATTCACATCAAGGATCCCATAACCCTCGTTATGGGGACTTAGCCACACATCTCAAGAGAAGAAGAAATAGTCATTGTGTTATTCATAAATAAATTTAGAGAATTACTTACAAAAGTTCCAATCATTATCCTTGAATCTTCAATGAAATATGAATAAAATAGCTATATCCACAATATTTGCTTCAATCTCAGAGAATACTATGGTACAATCAGTTTCAAAAGATGAAATATGATAAAGATACCTAAAATAAAACCTAAACTGGGTATTTATATGTTTCCAAGGACTGGCGTTTTAAAATTCAAAACTCAGATTGCCGCTTCAAGGTTGATGGATGAGTTGACGACCTATCAAGTCCCTGACGGTCCATCGCTGGGTTCGTCGCAATGCTTCCAGTGATGTTGTGTTCTGTTTTAGCTCCGACGGCCAGGTTGATGGCCCATCAATGGACTGACGGTTCGTCACCTAGACCGTCACTTCATTCCTTAGTATGATGCCCTCTGTTTGTGCTCTGATGTCCAAGTTGACGACCCGTCAAGGGATTGATGGTCCATCACTTAGACTGTCTCAATGACCTAAAATTCTGAGGCTTCTGCTTCTCATTGATGGACCCCCTGATGGTTTGTTAGTTTGACCATTAACGCCCGTTTTCTACTGCTTTTCCAAGTTCTTTCTCCAGCTAAGTTCTTAGACTAAAAACACTAAAATCTAGTATAAAAAACAACAATAGTTATTTGAAAATGCACAATTATACCATGTAAAAGATATAAAATGTTCCATCAAAAGCCGGAACATCATTCGTACCTTTCACTCTATTCAAGATTCTTGCCAATACATCCCCGGTCTTGAATTTTTTTTGGGTCGATGACCCTTGACTCCTTGGTCTTAGCTCAATCATGAGGAGGCACATAATGATCATAATCATGTTCCTTATCTCTCCAATCTCTATCCCACTCACGATTCATCCAACCTTGCTTTTGATAGGCGGCGCGAAAGCCCCCCGAGTAGTTAGCCAAATACCAGATTTCCTCATCCAACTTCTTTGCTCCTTCATCATCTTCATAAGATTGTAAAGCTATGGTGTTTGCCGCTTTCGTGGGTGTACCCATAACTTGCTTTGTAAAGAGTTCAAGTTGGGTCATCATTTTTGCCATGTTCTCCTCCTTTTCTTCGTTCCAATTTCTTTGTTCATTATCAACCATGGAAGTAGTAGAAGGGATCTCGGGAGCTTCGGTATCTCGGGTATGCCAACCCCAATTTTGCTTTGACACTTTTTCTATCAATATAAAGGCCGCATAGTGATTCATTATCACTATAGAGCCACCTACCACATTATCCACCATCATTTTGTTTAATGGATCAAGTTCTTGGTAGAAGATTTTGAGAAGCATCTTCTCCGGGACCTCATGATCTGGGCATTGGGCTAATTTCCCATTAAATCTTTCCCAAGCTTCAAACACCGCCTCTCCATTCATTTATCAAAAATTCACACTCTCATCCTGCTTTTAAAGCATTTCATATGGTGGGAAGTATATATCAAGAAATATGGTAGTAAGTTCTTCCCAAGATGTGATTGAGCTGGGTAGAAGTGAGTGGATCTATAAAACTGTGTCCCCCGTTAGTGAGAATGGGAAGATGAAAAGCCGAATGGATTCTTGAGTAAAGTGTGCTATGTTGAATGGTGGACACACTTCCATAAAATTATTCAAATGGATATTTGAGTCCTCATCAGCTTGACCCCTGTACAACCCTTTCATTTGCAATATGTATAGAATGATGCTAGTAACATGGAAGACTCCATTCCCATTGGTTGGTGGGATATGGATTGCACTAATTTGGCCCGCTTTATTTAGTTAGACCTCATCATCAAGGGGATCATCAAAGGGACCCATATTACTCGCGTTGTTACTCGTTGTTCCTTCAATACTTTGATCACCAGCAAGGATCCAAAAATAACAAATAAAGTAAACAATACCACCACGGGTATTCCCAAGGAAGAATCACACAGTACAAGCGAAATCTATTTTTCACTCCCCAGCAATGATACAAATTTGATAACGCTCAACTCACTCCCATGTTTAAGGGGTGAGGCGATCATTGTCAATAACCCAACTCGCGTTGGGGTCGAATCCATAAGGAGTGAAGTATAAATTTCAAATCCTATGGGTGTTCTAATATTACTAAAAAGGTCACCCGGAATGCTAACAAACACAACATATAAATTAAAGTGGGGGAATTGGTTTGAAATTTGTTTGTAACAATCTTTTGTTAACAACACACTAATATAGGACTTTTGATTTTAAAATAAGATTTAAGAAGATCTTGGGATTATGTCTATCTAAAGGTAAAACATGTGTAGGTTGTTAATAGTTTAACATAAAACTTAGTTGTTAAGTGAGAGATAGGCTAGGTCGAACGTCTTTGTCGTTATCCTTTCAACAAAACCACAAGAATTTCACCCATTGGATCTTTCGAGCACCTAACAAGTGTGCAATTAATAGTCACCCAAAACCCCAATTAGGCATCCCTATTTCTAGGAAAATGCCCTTGACATGATTTACACTCCAATCAAGCTTATTTCTAAGATTGCAAATAGTAGTAAACCATAGGCTTGATTGTCCACCATTGCCTTGTTGCCCTATAGACCTCTTTCCAGGATGCTATGTGTACCCATAAATTTACCTTCATCCTTCTTTCAAGGATGATGAAGGGTTTCTAGAGTTTGGAGTTTTCAACCATCAAACCCATTTAGAGATTTGGGGTTTTCACCCACAAATTCTAACTATTAAGCTCAAGCAATAGTGGAATCCATAATCAATAACTAAAAATCATGCAAACCCATCAACACCCCCATACAAATACACTTTAGTTCAACATAATCCCAAGACTAAATGACTTAGCTACTCATGAAGAAAGTAAAGAAAGATATACCATAAGGATTATCCAAAGCATTCATTCTTTACAAAACACTAAGAATTTAATTCTCCAAAATTAGTTACAATCTTTCCCAATTAGGGTTCTTGCTTGAAATAAAAAATGTATATGAGGTAAGCAATACCCAAAAAAGAAAATTTTTTTGCCTATATAAGGTTTGGGATTCATCTATGTGAATTTACAAAACAACCCAGGGCAACATTCCCCTTAGCCACGATCGCGTGAGGATGTCTGCGATTGCGGCCAACGCGATTGCGATTGTGCTCCGCGATCGCATTTTTCAGACCATCTTGACTGAATATGACTGTGGCCTATGGCCTGCGATCACGGAAATTGAGGTTGGTGACTGCTCCAGGTCTTTAGCTGCACTTCTTTGCTTCCATTTGATCCCTTTTTAGCTCCAATCCACATCTTTCCACCTCTCCAACTATATGCCTGCATAATTTGGATATTAGTGAATTAAATCATGATTATATCTCATTTAATTCTACAAAACATGGTAGTGCGCATAAATAGTTCGTGTGAATGAGTGGTAAAATCACCGCTCATCAATATCCAAACAGAAACAATTCTGTCTCTGAATGCAAAATAAAGACATAGTCTAAATAATCCGAAAGCAAGAATCCAATCGCTACCTCGACTGTCTCTAAAGTATCACCTAAAGTCAATCACTGTGAGGCACACTCAAACTTGGATCTGCACCAAAAGGGCATAGTGGGAGTGAGTATGGTCCACTTGTACTCAGTAGTTATCATTGGTCGATTGAGCAATGTAGAAAATAAAGCGTACAAAATACATACTAAGGGCACATCACCTGCAATTAGAAAAATCCTCAAATGGTAGCCCACACCATCTCCACAAACAGTTCTATAATATTCACATACACCATAATAATACGAAAGAGAAGTACAAGTATAAAGCCATCACATATAAAATATGAAAGAAGAAATACACATAGATAGGTATCACATCAAGGAGAATATTACATCACAAAAATGTACAAAGTAAATACAAATGCAAGAGTGATCATGATGATGCTACTTCTAATGATGATGATGCCCGAGGTGTTGTCGCACAACCTCCGTATACACCTACGGAGCTAAAGCTTCCCGACAAAGGACCATGAGGGTTAGTCAATTCATTTACAACCAATATCTAATACCAAAAGGACCATGAGGGTTAGTTAATTCGTATGCAACCAATATCTAATACCAATATCCATAACTCCTCTCTGGTACATCTATTGATAGATGGTTTTAAAGATGTCATATTTTCTATCAGAAAAGCCAGTGTTTCTAGTATTTCCAGTATTTTCATGGAAGTACCAATGTTTCATAAATATATAGATATGAGGATATAATGCTCACAACTAACCAGAATGAGTATTTCCATATCCAACCAAATATACCAACCAAGTGAGCCAATAATCCATTTAATATTTCCAACCATCCATGAATTCCAACATAAACCATATGCAAAGAGAGTAGAATGCAATTAAATACACCATTTATACCATATTAGGCTTTTTCATTAAACAAGACAGTTAATTTCATGCATTCACAGCCAACAATATCACATAGGACCCACGCGATCACATACGATAAATAATATTCAAAAACCACTAAATACACCAATATATAGGCCTCCATACGGGCACAACATAATAATTATAGGCCTTTTAGTGATTAGTTCCCACATTCTTAACATGCTTTTGTACCGACATTAACTACCCAGCCTAGACTGAAGAAAGTTAAGTCATAACCTACCTTGAATGCCAAAATCGATCTAGAATCCTTTAATCTAAAGCCTTACTCCTCATGAACGAACTAAAAATCAACTAAAATATATAAATATAGAATATATGCATCAAAAGAAAGCCAACGATTTCTATATTGCCTATTTTTGAGTCAGGGTCAAAACGGACCCCCAAAATGGGTTTTTGAAAAAGACGGGTAAAATCATAACTTTGTTTTTGAAATGTTCTCCATATTTTTAGAAGTCTACAATTGAAAACCCAAGCAAAAATGAGGTCCAAATTGAAGAAAAACTATGTTCAAGCTTTACCGGCAAAAATCCCTGCAGTTCATTTTAAAATTGAGAATTGAAGTTGTTTTGAAGATGAAATCGAAGAAAAAAGTGATAATTATAAGATTAGAAACTCACCCAAGTGAAACGGGTTGAAATCGGGGTTTAAATCAAAGAATTATAATTTTTAGGTCTTACGGGCCAAAATTCCTATTTTTTACTTTTAATCCGTTCTTAAACAAGAATTACATGATAAAATTTGGAGAAAGTAGTTGAAATATGTATTATGGAGCTTACCCAAGCTTAAACGTGGACGAAATGACTCAAAATCACAAAAATCTAAGCTCCAAGTCTCAAAATAGCGAAACATGGGTATATATAGGACCCAGGCATCGCATACGCGACCACTGGGTCGCGTATGTAGTACCTGGCCTAAAGGAGGGTATCGCAATCGCGACACTTATGTTGCATATGCAAGATTCGCAGTCACGACCAAGGTGTCGTATATGCGACACTTGTTCCTGACCTGCCGAGTCGCGTGCGCGCGACCAGCCACTCGTGGGTGCGATTGTACCAGCTGGAGACTTGGAAATCCCAAGTCTCCGCAAACCCCTTGGGATTCATCTGGAACCCTATGAACACAAACAAACAATGCTATCCTTTCAAATTCAATGCTCTAGACTTAATAACGATATCAAATTTTTTAAAGGACTTCATTTTCACAAAGTTGACCTATGAAGCCCAATTTTGTAACTTTCTAAACCAAGGGTCGAAATAAGATATAAAAGCCACAAAATCACACCAAATATGTTACCAATCCAAAATCGACGTTGAGGATCTGTTGGCGTAGTTCATTTTCCTATCCGATGGAAAGATCTATAAATATTTACCGAAGTCAACTATAAGGCTTTTCAAGCCACTAAACCCCTAATTTCACATAAATCACACTGAAATGCATTGGGTACCGAGCCAAGCATCCCCATACCCTATAAATACCATAATTCAACCACGGGAGAGGTGGGGTTAAAATGGTCAAATCACATAAAAATAAATGTTTTACATAAATCATCAAAAAAGGGGTTGTTACATTATCCACTGTTAAAATGTATAGTTCTCCCTCAAACTAAAGACAAGGAAAACTAACTGAATTACCAAAAAATCTAGGGACAAGAACTATGCATATCAGACTCGACCTCCTAAGTAACCTTATCTATAGTTGATGCTTCCACTGGACCTTGTGATGCGACCCGCCCTAGGGCCTTGTTGTAATGGGCGTCCTAAGTTCGACTGGGACTGAAGACCGCCCTCGTTACCCAAACCAACCTTTATCCGCCTGCACTGAGTTGGATGAATATCGAGCATGTAACAACATTTAGCAATAGCTCACACAAAGACCTGGGATAGGATCACAATTGTGATCGATCCAACTATGTCCAACCATCCCATACTAACAATCCATCCATACCAAACTATGCCAAAAAAAGGCCATAAACCAGGCCATAAATAAAGGCATTCCAAACATAATATAATTAATCCAAAAATAAAATATGATAGAACAGTGAGAAATTAAGTCTGATGATGCCAGCGTCCCAGCTTATTCCAATGCCAAGGCCAACATCAATACCGATCACGCCTATTCCAACACATAGAAGTATCACAAAGCCTCTAACCAAAAGAGTATTAAAATCTGGTTGGGACATGGCCCCAACCATAGCCAAAGCCAATATCCAAAATAAAACTAGAGTGTCTAGGAATATCCATAACATAAAATGATGCCTTCCAAAAGGATAGAAACTTACCACTTCAGTCTAAATGCTGATCCCGAGTCAATCACTATGTAGGAGGAGTAGAACGACTGATCTCATGTGCCTCAGCCAATATTTTTTGTCATAAACCATCGATATTAGGAACACACAACCTCCCTTGGTACCATAAAGTACCATCAGCACTGATCTCAAACACCATTACCTTTTGCCCACCAATGCTACTCTTGATTTTCATCAAGATAGGATCTAGGATTTACTTCTCCTTAATTTCCACACAAAAAATAATCGAACCACTTCTTACACCACCACACCACCATCCTTGGAGTCCTAGAGGCAAACTCCAAGATTAGCTAAGCGGTGAATATCCTTCACCAACTCCCGTTTTCCTTCCTCTACACGAGAAAAAATCCCCATGGATAACCTGCTAAGAGCAACAACTACCACATTAGCCTTCCCTGGATGATAGTGAAGATTTATGTCATAATCCTTGAGAAGCTCAAGCCATCCCCTCAGCCTGAGATTAAGCTTTTTCTGGGTGAACACATACTGTAGACTCTTATGATCAGAAAAGATGTCTATGTGAACACCATATAAATAATGCCACCATATTTCAAAGCAAACACAATTGCCAACAACTCTAAAATCATGAGTAGGATAATTCCTCTCATACACCTTCAACTTCCTGGAAGCATAGACAATCACCTTCTCATGCTGCATCAACACACAACCAAGACTTACCCGAGATGCATCGCAATAAACCACGAACCCATCATTGCCTTTTGCAAAGTTAGAATTGGAGCTGAAGTTAACTTGTCCTTCAACTTTTCAAAACACCCTTCACAAGCATCTGACCAAGAAACCTTGACCTTCTTCTGAGTTAACCTAGACAAAAGAGCAGTTATCGATAAAAAGCTTTCCATAATCTGCCTGTAATACCCGGATAAACCCAAGACGCTCCGAATATTAGATATAGTCGTGGGCCTAGGCCACCTTTTCACCATATCAACCTTCTGAAGATCCATCATGATCCCTTCACTAGAAATAATGTAACCCTAGAAAGTCACAACATTCAACCAAAACCCACACTTGGATAACTTGGCATACAACTGTTGTTCCTTTAAGGCCTGCAACATCATACAAAGGTGATTAACATGATCCACCTCACTCTTCAAATAAACCAAAATATCAACAATAAATACAATCACAAAGAGATCCAATTACTGATGGAAAACTCTTTTTATCAGATCCTTAAATGCTTTCGGGGCATTAGTCAACCCAAATAACATCACCAAAAACTCAAAGTGCCCATACCAAGTACGTAAAGCTATCTTAGGGATATCCACCTCCCTAATATTTAGCTGATGGTTCCCAGACAAGAACTTGGCACCTTGCAACTGGTCAAATAGATCATCTATATTTGGAAGAGGATACTTGTTCTTGACCGTCACCTTGTTCAACTGCCTATAGTCAATGCACATCCGAAGAAAACCATCCTTCTTGCGCAAAAACAACACCGGTGTACCCCAAGGAGATACACTAGGATAAATAAACCCCTTATTTAGAAGATCCTTAAGTTGCTCCTTGAGTTTTCTTAACTCAGCCGAGCCATTTTATACTTAGGAATAGAAATTGTATGAGTGTATAGAATTAGATCAATACTAAACTCTATTTCCCTATCCGGAGGAACACCAGGAAGATCATCCGAAAAAACCTCTAGAAATACATTAACCACTGGAGCTGACTGGAAAGAAGGACCTTCCAAATTAGAATCTTTAACCCATACAAAGTGATAAAGACAACCTTTAGAGATCAACCTCCAACCTCTAAGATAAGAAATAAACCTCCCCCTAGGAGATAAGGAAAAACCCTCCCATTCTATAATCGGCTCATCAGGGAACCTAAAGATAATTCAACGGGTGCAACAATCCAAAGACGCACAACAAGAGTGTAACCAATCCAACCCTAAAATAACATCAAAATCCACCATATCCAACTCAATATAGATCTACCAAGGTCTGCCTGCCACAATAGAAACCACACCCCCCTATAGACTCTCTTAGCAATAATCGAGTTACCTACTGGGGTAGAAACAAAAAAGGATCCAAAAAAACTTTTAGATCTAAACCAAAAGATATATCCACATAAGGAGTCACATAGGAGATACAAGACCTCAAATTAAGCAAACAATATACGTTATGAGAAAAAAGTTGTAACATACAAGTAACAACATCAGGTGATGCCTCAAATTCCTGTCGGGACGTTAAAACATACAACCTATTCCAATCAATACTAGAACCAAGAGAAGTAACAAAAGCAGATGCCACACCACCAGGTGTAGAAGCAGAAGATGAAGCCACAGAAATCTTATTCACCCCCATAGAAACCTTATTAACTGGATAATCCCTGAGCCGATGGCCTGTCTGGCCACACTTGAAGCATTTGTCCCTCCCTTCATCGCAATAACCCCTATGAGGATGACTATAAAACCGACAAGGAGGGCATGAAGAAACTGACTGACCCCCACTTGCCTAAGATTAGGCACCCTATTCCAGGAAATTGTCATCACCGTGATGACACCTGTTACCCGACTAGTAAGAAGCACTAGCAAAAGAGTAGGATCCAAAACTCCCCCACTTCTTTTCTGCCATTTTCCACCATCTCGAACACCCTGAGACTAAGTACCTCCCTAATTAAAAAACCTGCTTCTCTTACCCCTATCTATCCTAAAACTCTACCTGCTTCCTCTTTTTATCCTCCAATTGTTGCATATGAATAGTGAACCTAGAGATGTCTATATCCTTAATCAGTAAAGCAGTCTTGCTCTCCAAAATTAGATCCGATTCAACCCAAAAGTGAACTTTCTTATTCTAGCCTGCATATCAGTCACCAAATCAGGAGCATACCTTGACAATTGGTTAAACTTCAAGGCATATTCCTTGAAAGATATTCTCCCCTGCTTGAGATTCACAAACTTCTCTATTTTTCCTTCCCTCAACTCTTGGGGCAAGAAACAATCTAGAAAAGCACCAGAGAAGCCATCCCATAAGGACTCCTCCTCCACATCTCCTCTATCCCTATCCCACTCTTCATACCACTGACATGCAACTTCATTTAGTTGATAAGCTGTAAAGTTTACCCCTCTACATTAGTGTCCTGCACCACTTGAAATATCTTTTCTATCTTATCCAAGAAACCCTGTGGATCCTCCTCCATATTCACTCCAGAATAAGTGAGAGGACTCATCTTCATAAATTGGCCAACCCTTGTGGCCTCAATAGACAAAGCATCAGAAATATCTCGATCATCCTGAGAAATAACCAGTTACGCAATAGCATGAATAGACTGGTGAAATTCTGCATTAGTCGCCTCACCTTGAGGAGGACTAGTAGCAATCGGTGGAACTCCAAAATTATAAGGGATATAACTGTGATATCAAAGATGAACCCTAGAAGTAGGATGCACCCTTTCAACATTACCCCCTGATGGGATAGAAGAATTTTCTTGTGTTCCAGATCTACGAGGCATAATATGAAAGATGAACAAATAAGGATTAGAGAGGATTCCAGGACTGAGATTCTAAGCTTAAAAATAGAATACCAAGAAAGTAAAATATTCCTAACTGCTTTGTAGACTCCTAATTGACCATGAACCTAGGCTCTGATACCAAATTAATGCGACCTGCCCTAGGGCCTTGTTGTAATGGGCATCCCAAGTCCGACTGGGACCAGAGACCACCCCCATTACCCAACCCAACCTCAAGCCGCCTATTCTGAGTTGGATGAATACCGAGTATGTAACAAAATCGTGCACCAGCTCCCAGGAAGACTCTAGGATAGGATCAAAATCGTGACCGACTTAACTGAGTCCAACCACCCCATACCAATAATCCAACCATACCAAACCATACAAAAACAAAGGAAATAAACCAAGACATAACAAAAGGCATTCCAAAATATAATATAATTAATCCCAAAATGAAATATGATGGAACAGTGAGAAATTATGTCTGAAGATGCTAGCTTCTGGGCTTATTCCAATGCCAACGCCAAAATCAATACTGATCTCACCCATTCCAACCCATAAAGTACCACAAAGCCTCTAACTAAAAGAGTAATAAAATCCGATTGGGATATGCCCCCAACCATAGCCAAAACCAATATCCAAAATAAAATCAAAGTGTCTAGGAATATCCATAAAATGAAATGATGCCTTCCAAGAGAATGAAAGCTCACCACTTTAGTCCAAATGCTGATCTCGATTCAATCACTATGTACGAGGAGTAGCACGACCAGTTTCTGCATAGCATGGGTATATAGCCGCCAGTAGACAGGGTTAGCGAGTGACAGCTGGCATGATCTCAGGGTAAAGGTAAGATGATGCCATTTATAAAACCAAGTAACCATGCTGGGAAAAGGGACTGGGTTTAGCATGCCTTTAAAACCTTTACCTGGGTTATGTAGCTTTGCCATCCTAAACCACCCACGGGCTATATGGGTTTAGCTCTCCCTGCTGAAAGGGCCTCGTGCATGTAGCCACATGGTGAGAGAAGTATACCATGGGATACTAGTACATCCCCAAAAAAAAGTGTGACATCATGCACATGCTATCCAAGACCAACCTCATATCGACAAATATGTGTTTTCAGCTTTTGGTCCCTTCGGGACCTCTACCTTTCATGGCTTAGCTATACCTCCTACCATTATTGTCCAATTAAAACCAATTTCCAAATAACCAAACCATCATCCATTTACTAACCAAGGCCATTGATATTGGTATCGTCATACCAACCCTTACTTGCAAGTATCATCTATAGCCAACGATTTATAAGTTTAAAGAGACTTTTAAGTGCTTTTCCATTTACCATATTAAACTACTTGGGAGACTTCCATATTCTTTTACCAAGTTTAAAACATGCAAGAGTTCCATTAAAAGTAGTCAATGCAATGAACATATCTTTATAAGTATTTTGGCAAACACATTGGGGGCATAATATGACTAAAACCAATTCCAATTACCACTAAACCATTCCCATGCAATCCAATTTTCCAAAACCACCATTAATGCATATAAAAGCATAATTAAAACCATGGGAAACCATAATCAACCATTTAATATCAAAAGCCCCAAATTATAATTGAAAACCAAAATCATACAATCAATGAAATCATGAAAACATTCATAAAAACCATGTCTTTAGTTAGAATTAACAATGAGGGAAGAAAAGATGCCTTAAACCAAGATGATGATGAAAATAAATCATCAAGACAAGCCCCAAATTGATCCTTTAGTTGAAATCCTAGATCCCCTTGCCCAAAAGCACTTGAGAGAATTATGGAGTGTTTATGAAGAGTTTCTAAGTGTTAATGAATAGAACAATAGGGTAAATATCCTTTAAAATAGGTTAGAATTCATGGGACCCTATTAGGATAAGTAAAGTAATGTCCAAAATACCCCCACTTAAGTTGCACAAAAATTCCATCACAGGGATACGATTGACCCATACGAGTCGTACCCTATGATACAATCGGTATTTGTCTCTCGTACCTGAACCTCCATCCTTGGACCAAACGCTATCCAGTATTCGACTTATCCAACTAAGTCATATCCACAGTATATGATCCGTACCTTTCATTCGTACCCCTGGCAGATTTACACCCAAGGAAGATTTAGATACTGCCTACCATACGAGTCTTTGGTACGATTCGTACCCTGGCTTACAGCTCATAGTAGGTCACTCGTACTCAGATCCAACCTAAGTAACTGAGTCTAAGATTAATTTAAGGAACCAAACGAACTATAACCACCAATATGACTCATTACTCTAAGCCGTATCCATTCCAGTAACCAAAATCCATCCCACCAACCAACACTAGTCAGTATACGACTAGACCATACCATTCATACCCCAACATATGGCTCGTACCCATAAGTCGTATTGGGTACAAAGATCAGAATTCCAAGAAATTTCTATGGTATAAAAACTAGGGTGTTTCACCTTAACCACTAGAATAACTCTAGAACGCAACCGTCTGACATCTCTAGCCCAGATGGAGATAGGCTCCTCCACAAAGGACAACTTCTCATCTAAATTAACCAAATCCTAATTAATGACATGGGAGTTATTTGAAATACAACAACAAAGCATGAAAACGTGAAAAACTAGATGAACAATTGATAAATCTAGGCGTAAAATCAACTCATAAGCCACATCAGTAATAGTCCAAAGAATCTCAAATGACCCAATATGCTGAGGCTAAGATTGCCCCTCTTCCTAAACCTCATCACGCCTTTCATGGGTGAAACTCTAAGGAAAATATGATCACCAACACTAAATCTGAAGGAAAGAATTCTATGATCTGCATAGCACTCTACCTACTCTTAGCCACTTGATGTTTATCCTAAATGATCTGAACTCTATCCAGAGACTCATGAACCAAGTCCATACCTCAAGGTCTAGCCTCAGAAACCTCAAACCAACCAACTGGAGAGTGACAATGCCTACCATATAAGGCTTTAAAAGAAGCTATATCAATACTGGAATGGTAGTTGTTATTATACGTAAACTTCGCCAAAGCTAGATGTTGCTCCCACTGATTACTAAAGTCTATCACATAGGCGTAGAGCATATCCTTCAATATATGAATAGTCCGCTCAGACTGACCATCAGTCTGGAGGTAAAATGTTGAACTACTATCAACCCGAGTACCCAGCTTATTGTGAAAGGTCTTCCAAAAGTGAGATGTGAACACTGAACCTCGATTTGAGATGATACACACTAGCATACCATGAAGATGCACAATCCTATAAATATAGATATAGGCCAACCTCTCAGCACTGAAAGAGACCTAAATTAGAATAAAGTGAGCAAATTTGGTTAATCGATCCACCATGGCCCAAAAACTATAAGAACAATGCAAAGTGTGAGACAACCTAGTCACAAAGTCCATAATAATCCATTCCCATTTTGACTCAGGAATGGGTAACCTCTGAAGCAATCCACCAGCACTTAAATGCTCGGCCTTCACCTGCTTACAACATAGGCAACGAGCTACAAAATTTGCTAAATCTCTCCTCATACCACCCCACTAGTAATGTTTCCCCAAATCATAAAATCTTATTCACTCCCTGATGGATAGAATACTTGGAACAATAATCCTCCTACAAAATCAATCTAATCTAATACCCATTCTCGGTACACAAACTCGCTTGCCAATCCTTAAAATACCATCAGAATTGAGTGAGGCTTCCTTACCCTCAGCACTCAATGTCTTATCCTGAATCAATCTCTATCCCAGATATCAAACTGATGATCTCGAACTTGCTCCATCAAAAAAACCTAGCCTCCATGAATGCTACAACACACCCAAATGTCAAAATTTCAAGCCTAATAATTTGGTTAGCTAATACTAAACCTCTAAGGCCAAAGGCCTCTCCTAGGTCAAAATATATGCTAAGCTACCCATTCTAGTCAATTTTTAGCTCAAGGCATCCGCAACCGTATTAGCCCTGCCTGGATAATAGAGAATAGTCAAGTCATAATTCTTGAACAACTCAAGCCAATGATGCTATCTCATATTAAGATCTCATTAGGTGAAGAAATACTGAAGGCTTTGATGATTTGAGAAAATCTCACAACAGACTCCATACAAGTAGTTCCTCTACAACTTCAAAGTAAAAACGATCATGCACAACTTCAAATCATGGGTAGTGTAATTATTCTCATAGGTATTCAACTGAATAGAAGAATATGCAATCACCTTACCCTCTTGCATCAACACAAAACCTAACCCAATACCTGAAGTATCACAAAAGATGGTAAAACCCACACCTTCCTTGGGCAAAGCCAAGATAGGAGCTCATATCAACAAATCCTTAAGCTTTTGAAAGCTTGTCGCACAAGCATCGATCCACTGAAAAAAAACCTTCTTCTAAGTCAACTTGGTTAACAAAGATGCAATTATGGTTGGATCAACAATAATACTATCATGACCCAAACTAGGTCCTGGCTATGATGGTTATCTCAAGTCCACTGCGGACCAAAGACCACCCTTTTGCCTAGTCAAATAGAACATAATACACTAACAGTGGCTGAATTCCGAACATATAACAAAATAGATAAATATAAACTCAAAAGTCTAAAATATATCAACAACCAATACCCAGTCCACAGTAATCCACAAAGCCTCTAAGAAAAACCAACAAACATCCTAGGACGGGACATACCCCCGATAATAGCCAAAAGAACCAATAGAATAGTCTATGACATATTGAAACCAAAACATAAAATGAGGTCTTCCAATGTATGAATGCTCACCACTTCAATTTGACTTACGAGCTATCCCATAATCACCTAGTCACTGCGTAGGGAAAGTAAAAGTATTTTCGATTCCTACATTACATGGGGATACAACATCTGGAGACGGTTAATGGGTTGAGCACTAACATGTAACTCAGGTAAGTGGTAAAATAATGCCATGACCAATAGTTCAAAATCAGTCAAAGGCAGAACACACATATATATATATATATATATATGTATGTATCACATGCTGGGATAAGGAGCAAGGATTAGAATAAAGTAAAACATTAACTAGATTGTGTAGCTTAACCGTCATAAAAAAACCTACGGGCTATATGGGTCCAATTTTCTCCCCCTGGTCGGGGCCCCAATGTGTGTTAACTGCCCGTATCGGAGATATCATAGATGGCAGGGAAATCCTCGTACCCTATTCTATCCATGATGTAGGTATATATGGTGTGACATAAGCATATTATCATCAAGACCAACACTCACGTCGCCAAATATGAGTTTACAGTGTCAGCCCCTCGGGACCTCTACTTTCAAGGCTAGGTACACAACCACCTTTAAGCCTAATTAAAACATTTAGTATATAACCCATCTATTAATTCAAGAAATCAATTATTAAGCCATTATAAAGTGGTATCGTCATACTGACTAAAACTTACAAACGTTCGTCATTAATTTCTCACTTAGGGGAATCCTCATACCTCAGACTCCATTATTAAATAAACTTAGTAGATTCCTTGTACACCACAAGGTTTTTAATAAAATCATTCAATTGAGGGAATCGTTGTACCCTACAAGGTTCTTAAGATCATTCTTATCTGTTAGCCATTTATGTAATGCATTAGTTTTAAGAAAAGTAAGCCAAGCCAAATGATTATTCACATTTCAAAACCAATTATGCAAGTGGTTGAGGTTCTCATTAATGTCAATACAAAAATCCAATTATTTGGATAATCCTTGTACTCCTAATTTCATTGTGCACAAGTTTGGGGGAAACCTTGTACTCCTATTTTCATAGTTTGCAAATTTGGGGAATCCTTGTACCCCTATTTTCATTCACCCATCCCATGCACCCCCAATGAGTGTACAAAAATAGCAATTCAATTATAATAAATCCATAATAATCATGGGAAAAGTATTTAAATAATTTACATCCAAACTCTCAACCCATCATTCAAAACCCTACATCAAAACCATGTGAATATTACACTAATTTATGCAATAATGAAAACACAAGTTTAGGGAGAGAGATACATGCTTTAATAAAATAATACTTGGGGAAGAGTAACTTGCCTAAAACATCAAGATTTATGGAGAGAAATCAACCCTTGGAAGCTATAGATGCCAATTTCTTAAAACCCTAGCTTGTTTTTGTCTTAGGGATTTGAGAGAGTTTGAGAGTGTATCTTATTTGTTGAAGGGTAAAAATAACCCCTTTTTGGTATTTTATCGATGTGGGATCTAAGTGGGGAAGGAGGTAATTGACAAAAATACCCCCACTTAAATATGTTGAAATTTGTCGCCCAGTTGTTACAGGGGTCACCCTATGAATCGAAACGACTGGCTACGAGTCATTCCCTTGACTCGTAGTCAAGACAGTGTCTTTAGGAATCCAAACTGTTGACCATACGAGTTCACTACACGACCCGTCAAGTGACCCTATGACTCATAAGGGTCCTTATCATAATCAAGATAGAACATTTAGGTAATTACACTGGGCACCCTACGATTGATACTTTATAACTCGCATAGAGTCATTATGACTTAGTAAGTCTAGTCGTGATCAAAACGGGAAGTTTAGCACCTATACTAGTTTGGTTATACGACCAGTATAGAGATATTACGACTCGTATAGTCAGTCTTAGTCAAGGCAGTGAGCTCAAAGGTCAAGAAATTTTCACAGACCAAAACCCGAGGTGGTACATTCTCCCCCGTTAGGATTATTCATCCTCGAATGATGAGTCAAGGCATCTATTAGCACGATTTAACACAGAACACAATCACACTTTCCTTTAACAAAGTCAGAAAGCAAAGATGTTCAGGAAAACACATACCTTAAGCATGATTATTTGGAACGGTGAACAAAATGGATATTTGGACTTCATATCCTCTTCAGCTCCCCAAGAAGTTTCCTTCGCCCAAAATAAAGCATATAGTAACCTGTACATATAACCACACTTCTCTACTATCGTTTTAACTATGAACCCAACATTCCACCATTTAAATTTCCTAATTCTCCCCATGAAACACATAACTACGAGGGCCTGGGTATAACTGCATATTGTTCTATGTTAAAATCTAACTTGGAATTGAAAGTGCTATCATAGGCTATGGGACCCTGTACTTCACAACCCTTCAATAATACTGCCCCAACCTTGCTTACTATCACAAAGGTTCTACTATATCTCCCTTTCTTGACTATTTTACATAACAAAAGTTTGTCTTACTCTCCCATCTTCATCTATGGCCTCAGCTTGAGTAGTCAGCCCCAAATTTTTACATTAGAGAACATCCACTCCCTATCTATAGAACTACTACACTTTCATAGCCACTACCACACTACCGAGGAGAGGGTCACTGTAGAACTAGAGTACAAACATTAAGGGTGGGAGGGTTACTTCTCAATTATGACCCCTATTAGTCATACTACTTAAGGAGAGACCCACAAAAAGATACGTGGTACAAGAGGCACAAAATACTTCATAGCAATCATCTAGATCATAAATAGTGGTTGCTCCAGCATAAAATAAAAAAGCATGAGTCCTTTGGACTAGGTACAGTGAGGAACGCGAGTGCATATTTTATGGGCCATATAAAATAAAGCCGAGATTTATATATTCAGGAAATAAGGCAAAGATTGCCACTTGAAAATATTGCCTCTAGTTCAGGGGTTGGATCATGGACATATGCGGCATGGAGAATGCGGTCCTTAGGCATAAGCACTATTATAATGCATACGACATTGGTAGATACCCTCTTAACTAAAATAGGAGGGAATCACTAGAATATGAGTAAATTTACTAAGACTCTATCCTGAAGCTCACCACTAGAAGAAAATTTAAGGTCAACATTCATTCTCTATCTCACTAAACCTATAAGCACAACACTCCACTTTAAAGAGGTATCACCATGTACATGTACTAGGTACACTCGACACTCATATACTTAAAACCTCATCTACTCAGATGGTATCTGGGGTTTAACATATTCTTATAAACTCCATGCCCAAATCTATTTAATGACTTAGCCCTAATTCATCGATTCAACACTAGACCTCCGGCCTATATATTATAATTTACCACTCCAATATTTCATAAGTTTTCAATCTAATCTCTTCTACACATCCCATCAAGCCTACCAATTTACTCCCGCAAATCTCACTTTGCTATCCTCGAGCCAACATTCTCTTCACTATAATAAACATCTAAAGTTCAAACTTAGTGTCAAGCAATAATCATGCACCACTAATGAAGTACCCCGCATAATATACTAGTCCACCCCATAAAAAGGTCACCATAAATTCCTTATTCAACTGCCGATAATCTATACATATCCGGAAAGGACCATCTTTCTTACGCACGAAAAGAATAGGATAACCCTATAGAGAAACACTAGGGCAGATAAAACCCTTATCAAGAAGATCTTTCAACTACTCCTTAAGTTTTTGTAACTCAGTCTGAGCCATTTGATAAGGCGGGATAGAGATAGGATGGGTATCCAAAAAAAGGTCAATCCCAAAGTTTGTTTACCTATTGGGAGGAATAGCAGGAAGAACATCAGGAAAGACCTTAGAAAATTTATTAACCATACCTTAGAAAATTTATTAACCATAGGAACGGATTATAAAGAAGGACCCTCTGAGTTAGAATCTTTAATCCAGACTAGATGGTAAAGAGACCCATTAGAAATTAGCTTTCGGGCTTTAAGATAAGAAATGAACCTCCCCTTAAGCACTAGGGAACTCCCTTCCCATTCTGTAACTGGATCATTAGGAAATTTAAAAATGACCTTAAGGGTCCGACAATCTAGAGAGGCATAGCATAAAGGAGCCAATCCATCCCTAAGATAACATCAAAATATAGTATGTCCAATTCAATCAAATCCACTAAGGTCTCCCTACGATAGATAGATACCACACAACCCTTATAGACTCTTCTAGCAACTATAAAATCACCCACTAGGTAGAAATGAAAAAAAAGTTTTGAAATACTTTCAAGTTAGAACCAAAATAAATAGCCACATAAGGAGTCACATAAAAAAGAGTAGACCCTGGATTAAGCAAACAATACACATCACGAGAAAAGAGTTGTAACGTACTAATAACGACATCAAAAGAGACCTCAGAGTCTTGATGGGTGGTAAGAGCATATAGACAATTTCAGCCAGAGTCGGTACTAGAAGCAGCACCCTTTGATGCAGGAGATAGAGAGATAGTAATAGAGACCTTATTATCCCCAGAAGCAACCTTACCCAAAGGGAAATTTCTCTGCATATGTCCAAGTTGACCATAATTGAAACACCGATTCCTCTTCTCACCATAGAAACCATGATGTAACTGACCATAAAATCGATAAGGAGGATTAGTTGGGGCTGACTATACTCTACCAACCTGAGACTGGGCACCTTGTGCCTTAATCCCACTGTCATCCTAGAAACAATGATCATTGGATGGCTTTAGATAAGGAGCACTAGTCATCGAGTAAAATTTAGAACTTTCCAATTCTTCTTAGACCACCCTTTACCATCTCCACCAATCTGCTGTTGACCTCCACCCTAGTCTGAATATTTGAACTTCTTACTTTGCCTCTCGCTCACATCTACTTGCTTCTTCGTTTCCTCTTCGACCTACTTCATATACACCATAAGTCGAAAGATGTCCATGTCATTATTCAATAGTGCAGCCCTGCATTCTAGGACCAAGTCTTGAGACAACCCAGAAGCAAACTTCCTCATCCTAGCCCTAATACTAGACACTAATTTAGGAGCAAAGCGAGACAACTAATGAAATTTTAAGGCACACTCCTTCATAGTCATCCTACCCTATTTCAAATTCACAAACTCTTTAGTTTTTGCCTTCCTCAACTCCTATAGAAATAAGCAATCTAGAAAAGCACTACAAAAGTCATCCAATCCATACCCTAGATCATATTAAAATCTACTGTAAAAGTCACAACACAAGATCGGTACACCCAATTGACCGCTAAAAAGTCTCTTACGGGGGTAGATACACAAATTGGCATATCAAGAGGCTCAAAAACTAAATCAAAACCCAACGCATAGTATGCAGACACATAAGAGAGTCAATCCTAGATCAAATAATATAGATGTAGGCAAATGTGGACGATACTTGTGATGATAGAATCAAAGGACTCAGCCTCTGGTCTGGCGGGTATAGCATAACACTAACCACAAGCACTAACTAGCCGAGTAGCCCCACGACCACCATCATGGGCTCCACTACCTCTGCTATATACATCTCTTGTAGAACCCCTACCTCTCACAACATAAATATGAGTAGCTGCTAATACAAAGCAAGGACAACCCTTTGCCAAGTGGTCGGTCTCATCACACATATAGTAACCTCTTTGGCCTGACTCAATAGGAGGAGGTACGACTGTACCGAAGCGGCCACCCAAAACTTCTGAACCAAAAGACCCACTACCTAAAATCTGCAGGGCTGCCTTCATGGGTCTACCATGATAACTACGTAAACCTCTAGAATCCCTACCTCGAGAATTATGACCTATGAACTTACCCAGCCGATGCATTCTCATGGTCCCTCCTTGAGATGCTCGAAGAATATCCTCAGTTATCTTAGAATGATCTACTATACTCTAAAATGATGCTCTAAGCACTATCATTTGAGATATAGCTAGATAAAGAGAAATATCCAACCTTTCCCAAACTTTTAAATTTTCTCAAATTCAGTGGCAATGCTGGCATAAGAATATCTAGATAAGACATGAAAGCATGCCTCATACTCTGCAACATCCATAGAGCCCTGCTCCAGGTGATCAAACTCATTGCTCATCTGATCTCTCAGATTGTGATGCACGAACCTCTCCAAAAAGGCCTCAGCAAACTGATCCCAAGTCACTGTAGGAGAATCAAAAGGTCTACAACCAACAAGTAACCTCTACTAATCCCTAGCAGGGCCACTCAATTGATAAGTAGTATACGCAACACCGTGCAACTCAAGAGAACCTAGGTTATGCAATGTTTCATGATATTCAATCAAGAACTCGTAAGCATCCTCACCCACAATAATTAAATGTAGGGGCACCTAAATGAGTGAACCTCTTAAACCACTTCTGATCCTAAAAAAACAAAACTGTATTCGTAATAAGAGGAGGCATGGTGAATCTAGAAGGTTAAGATCTCATCTGATAAGGTAACATAGATGAGGTTGAACTTCTGATATCGAAATACCATACTTAAAGGCGGCACTAAAGGAGGAATAACACTCTGAGTCTGTAGAGTACAAAAGCAGAAGTAGGTACTACTAGAGGATCCACACTCGAGGTAGGAGGAACACAATAAGCAGATCCTGGCACAGACAAAGGTATAATACTTGGAGCTAGAAAAGCACTAGGCATACTAAAAGGAGTACCCTCCAAATAAGTCAATAAGAGAATCAACAACCCCTCTGAGACTGAGGTAAAAGAACTCGGGGGAACCAAAGTAGGACCCACATCCCAACATTCTCCACAGGGTGCTCGAGGAAGAGTCCCCTAACTCTACACCTAGACGGGGAAAATCTATGTGCACATCCACTACCTTGAGCACACCCATGACTTGCAACTCACCTTCTAGACTAGGCTCTCTCTTCAGATAAAGGCTCCACATCTCTAATCTCATGAGATCTAGTTAGCACCATCTCCACAAAAAAGAGTGAAATATGACTTAGAACACAACATATGAAGAAAATCTACCTGACAAGGAACAAACTAAGGAAAATTTCCTAAAGACATCCTATAGCCTCTCGAATATAGGTATGGATATTTATGTACCGATCCGCGAGATTCTATTAGAAACCTAGTTCTTACACTGTTGAGACTAATGAACCTGGTTGCTCTGATACCAATTTTTCACCACTCAAAAACTAAGGGTCATGATAGCACTCATCGCGGCAAGCCTTGACAAGTAAGCCTATCACACAAACTGATACAAAAGGAGAAATAATAGAAATAACCCAAAGTAATGCTTCTAAAATAAAACTGAACCACATAATATAATAAAATCAGAAGAACATAACCAAATGATATCATACCATAATCCCAAAACCTAAGGTCACAGTGTAAGAACTGACTAGTTCAACTCGAGATCAAAATACATAAGATATCTAAAACAAAAACAACTCTATCTCTGAATGTGAAACAAAGACATAGTCTAAATAAAGAAAGGTAGTAATAAACTCCGAAAGCAAGAATCAAACTGCTACCTCGAATAGCTCTAATGTATAGCCTAAAGTCAACCTTCATGAGATGCACTCAAACCTGGATCTGCTCCAAAAGAGCTCAGTAGGGGTGAGTATGCACCACTTGTACTCAGTAGGTATCATAGGCCGAGTGAGCATAGTACAAAATAAAGCATACAAAATACACACTAAGCGCATGTCACCTGCAATAAAAAAATGTCCCAAATAGTTGCCTACATCGTCTCCACACCATAATAATATGAAAGAGAAGTTCAAGTATACATGTGTCACACATACAAAATATGAAGAAAGAAATGCACATAGATAAGTATTACATCAAGGAAAATAATACATCACAAAATGTACAAAGTAAATACAAATGCAAAAAAGATGCTGATGCCGATGCTAATGATGATGATACCCGAGGTTATTTCACAACCTCTGTATATACCTATAAAGCTAAAGCTTCCCAACATTAGACCCATGGGGGATTCATCAACCCATATACGACCAATAACCAATACTAATATCCATAACTCCTCTCTGACACAGCTATCGATAGAGGGTTTTAAGGATATCATATTTTCTATCAGATAAAACTAGTGTTTATAGTATTTCCATAGTGGTACCAATGTTTTATGAATGTTTATGATATAATGATGTAATGCTTACAACTAACTAGAATGAGTATTTCCATATCCAACCAAATATACCAACCAAGTGAGCCAATAATCCATTTAGTATTTCCAAATAATATGAATTCCAACATAAACCATATCCTAAGAGAGTAAAATGCCATTTGATACACCATTGATATTATATTAGGTTTTTTCATTAAACAAGATGCAGTTAATTTCATGTATTCACAGCCAACAATATCACATAGGACCCTACACGGTCACACATAGCAAATAATAGCCCCCACATGAGCATAACACAATAATTATTTTGTGATTAATTCCCACACCGTTACCATGCTTTTGTATTGACATTAACTACCCAACCTAGTTTAAAGAAAGTTAAGCCATAACCTACCTCAAATGCTAAAAATTGGTCTAGAAGCCTTCAAACTGAAGCCTTACTCCTCATGAATAGACTTAGAACCAACTAAAACATAGGAATATAGAATCTATACATAAAAAAAGCCAATGATACCCATATGCCTATTGTTTAGTCGGGGTCCAAACAAACCCTCGAAATGGATTTTTAAAAAAGTAGGGTAAAATTGTAACTTTGTTTTTGAAACATGTCCCCCATATTAGGAGTCTACAATTGAAAACCCAAGCGAAAATAAGTTTAAAAAATAAGGTCTAAATTGAAGAAAAATCATGTTTAAGATTTACCGGCAAAAATCCTCGAAATTCATTTTAAAATCAAAAATTCAAGTTTTTTGAATATAAAATCAAAGAAAAAGTGATTATTATAAGATTAGAAACTTATCCAAGTGAATATATATTGAAATTAGGGTTTAAATTGGAGAATTATAATTTTTATGCCTTATGGGCCAAAATTCTCAATTTCTACCTTTTAATCCGTGTTTAAACAAGTACATGATAAAATTTGGAAAAAGTAGTTGAAATAGCTATTATGGATCTTACCCAAGCATAAAACTGGAAGAATTGACACAAAATCATGAAACCCTAAGCCCTAAGTCTCAAAAATGGTGAAAATAACGAAACATGGGTATATATTAAACCTAGGCATTGCATATGCGGCCAGCGGGTCACTTATGCAGTACCTAGCCTGAAGGAGGGTATCAAAATTGCGACACTGACATCTACGCGAGACTCATGGTCACGAAGAAGATGTTGCATATGTGACACTTATACCTAACCTGTCATGTCACGTACGCGACTAGCCACTCGCGGGTACGATTGCGCCAGCACCAGCTTGAGACTTGGAAAGTCCCAAGTCTCCCCAGACCCCTCGAGATTCATATGAAACCCCGTGAATGCAAACAAACTATGCTACCTTATCAAATTCGATGCTTTAGACTCAATGACGATAATAGTTTTTTGATAGGGTGTCGTTTTCACAAAGTTGATCCTCAAAACCCAGTTTTATAACTTTCTGAACCAAGGGTCTAAATAAGATATAAAATCCATAAAACTATACCAACCATGTTAGCAACCTAAAATAGACCTTCTGGATCTACTGGCGTAGTTCGTTCTGCCATCCGATGCACAAATCAATAAATATTAACCAAAGTCAGATATAAGGCTTTTCAAGCTACCAAAAATATAATTTCACATAAATCACACTTAAATGCATTAGAAATCGTGCCATGTATCCCCACACTCAGAAACACCACAACGCAATCACAGGGAGGGGTAAAATGGTCAAATCATACAAAAATTAATATTTTATATAAATTATCAAAAGTTAGGTCATTTTATAAGACTACAGTCATCATAACTCTTCTGTTAGCTTTGAGCTGCCCATAGCCTATCCTGGATTATCAGAACCCTATCAAAAGACTCCCAAAGCAAGTCAGTACCACAGAGACTAATCTTTGAAGTCTCAAAGCAACCATAGATTGAATACGCCTACCATATAATGCCTCGATGGTGCCATCTAAATATTCAAATGGTTGCTATTATTATAAGCAAACTCTGCTAAGGCTAGAATTATTCCCATTGACTCCAAAGTCCATAACAAATATGTAGAGCATATCCTTCACAACCTGAATAGTCCACTTCGATGAAGTGTCAGTCTGGAGATAAAAAGTGATGCTAAGATCAACCTGGGTACCTAACACCTTCTAAAAGGCACTCAAAAGCTAGAAATAAAATGGAGCCTCTATCTAAAATAATGGACACAAGAACTACATGAAGATGAATCATTTCTCAAACATAGATATAAGTTAACCTCTCAACACTGAAGAAAGTCTGAATAGAGATAAAATGGGAAGACTTGTTCAATCTATCATGATGACCCAAATGTTATCAGAACCATGAGAAGTTCATGACATACCACCCATAAAATCCACAATAATTTGCTCCCACTTCTACTCGGCAATAGGTAGTCACTAAAACAATCCATCAGGTCTGAGATACTCAGCCTTCACCTGCTAACAACATAGGCATTAATCCATAAAGTTCGTTATATCTCTACTTATACCGCTCCACCAGTAATGTTATCTCAAATCTATATACATATAAGTTGTCACGAGATGAATAAAATATCAAGAGTTGTGAGCCTCTCAAAGTATAAACTAAATCAAGTCTCCTACCCTCGAAATGCAAATTCGATCGTTAAATCTCAGAATGTCCACAAATTATAAGGTAGCCTCCTAGACTCAGCCATTTATGCCTGATCTTGAATGCTACAAAGCCTACTGTTCTCAAACTGCCAGCCCTAAATCTGCTCTAACAGGGTTGACCTAGCCTAAATACAAGAAAGAATCCTTCTAGGGTCCAAAATATCAAGTCAAATCATCATGTTAGCTAAGGACTGATTATCCAAAATAAATACTCGCACAGAAACTGAAATAAAGGCCAAGCTACCATACTCACTACTTTCTAGCTAAGGTGTATACTACCATATTTACCTTGCTTAATGGTATAAAATATAGAGATCATGGTCCTTTATCAACTCAATCCACCCGTGTTGTCTCTAACTAAGCTCTCTCTAAGTCATGATGTACTGAAGACTATGATAGTCAATGAAAATATCATAGCAAACACTATACAAGTAATGCCTCTAACTTTTAAGCACGAAAACTACTGCCCCTAACTCCAAGTCATGAGTAGGTTAGTTGTGCTCATATACCTTCAGTTGCCTTAAAACATATGTAATAACTCAGGCCCGCTACATCAGAACACACCCCAAACTAACACCAAAAGCATTACAAAAATAGTAAACCCTTCTTCCTCAATTGGAAGATCAAAGTAGCAATTAAAGTAAGTAAGTCCTTCAGCTTTAGAAAGCTCGCCTAATAGCTTTAGGACCACTGTAATGGAACCTCCTTCCTAGTCAATCTAGCCGTAGGTGATGCAATAGTAGCAAATCTCTCGACAACTGCCTATAGTAGCTGACAACCTAATAAAATTGTGAACCTCAATTGGAGACGTAGGTCTACCCAATCATAAATGGCCTCAATTTTTACCAGGTCCACCATAATCCTATCCTCGGACACCACATACCCTAAGAAAGCTACAAACTTAAGAAAAAATTTACACTTTAAGAATTCGACATAAAGCTTATGATATCTCAAAGTATGGAGGACAATCCTCAAATATTGCTCGTGCATCTCTCTAATCCCTAAATAGACAAGTATGTCATCAATAAATAAAATCATGAAAGAGTCTATATAAGGCCTAAAAACATAGTTCATCAAGTCCATAAACATTATTGGGGCATTGGCCAACCCAAAAGACATCACCAGGAATGCCTAATAGCTATAGTGAGTCCTCAAGGCTATCTTAGGGATGTCCTTAGCCCGAATCCTCAATTGATGATAGCCATAACTCAAATAAATATTAGAAAACAATGCACACCCTAAAGAAAATAGATCGTTGATACAAGGCATACAATACTTATTATTCATTTTCACATTATTTAGCAAACTATAATCGATTACATATGCATAGAATTGTCCTTCTTTTTTATGAATAGAATAAGAGCACCCTGAGGCAATATATCATCATAATAAAACCCTTAACCAAACGATCTTGAAGCTGAGTTTTGGCTCTTTTAGCTGGGGAGGAACCATACGATAAGGTGCCTTAGAAATAGGTTAGGTTCCCAACTCAAGCCCAATATCATAACTCAGGAGGAAGGCCAGGTAGGAAAGACATCAGGGAAGTCAAGGACTATAGGATTAGAATCAAGTAAAGGACTCACCACATTAATATCACATACATAATCAAGGTATGACTTACAACCTCTCGATACCAATCACGTAGCCAAAATACAAGAAATAATCTCCATTGGCATGTACTAAAAGAACCCTACCACACAATTGAGGGTACGCCAAGCATGGATAAGGTAACAGTCTTGGCAAAGAAATCCAAACTGCATAATAGGAGGATAACCAGTCCATTCCTAGAATCTCATCAAAATTAACCATGTCTATTACAATAAGGCTATCCTGAGTACCATACTCTTAAATAGTCATAATACACAATCTATATACCCAATCTACTACTAAAATATCACCTACAAGAGTAGCTACATACAAAGTCACATATAATGGATCCTAAGACAACCCGAAACCTAGTGCATAATAAATAGATAATATGAATATGAGAGCTCGAATCAAATAAAATAAAAGACGATTGATGGCATATTGAAATCATAACTGTGATAACAATATCTAAATCCTTGGACTTTTACCAAAAAATAATAACATATAAGTGTCCTCATTCACCTCAAGACTAAGAGCCTGCTCGACCACCTGCCCTACTTACCAGAAGACAGGATCAACCCTATGACCTTGTGCTCCACCCTTAGCTAGAGGCAATACTAATCTAATTAGAAAAATCTTTGTACTGAAGGCTCAATCATTCCATATTAGGTATATTTTTTGGTGAAGTTGCCTACTATAACACACTATAACATGCCTCAGACACTTTTCTCTATCGAGAAGGTTTGACTTATTCAGAATGGCCACCTCATCCTAAAGACCCTAACTGTACACCTTTTAAAAATTATACATTACCCTATTCACTAATACCATTATGAATGAGATGACTCTATCTGAATGTTAATTGCTACCTAAACCAGCCTACTAGACAGACCTTGGTTCTATAAGACTGATCTTGGGGGTATCTACCTTAAACTATAAGTCATTATGGCTCCCACTATAACTAACCTGCTGACACGGCCTCTTATTACCACCCTCTATGTCCTCGTGATGCATATCCTCTACAATCTGAGCATAATTTGTAATATCTAAAAAATATCTTCCTAGAATAACTAGACTCTGAGTAGCTATGCGAAGTGTATGTCTTAGCACTCTAATAAAATATTGAATTCACTGATACTTGATCATAGAATTATAGTGGCATGTCTGACCAAATCATAAAACCTTGCCTTGTACTCTAAAATAGTCATAAACCCCTATTCCAATCCAATAAATTGATCCCTCATACACTCGTATAAGCTCCAAAGTTTATACTCTAAGAAAGCCTCTAAAAATTGAGTCTATGTCATAGGAGGAGATCAAGCTAGCTTAGAGTTAATACAACCCCTCCGCCATAATTTGGTTGCCTGATCAAATAAAAGAGGGGTATCGTATACATAATATGCCCCTACTAAGCCTAAATTTCATAACCTCTCCTTATAACTAGTCAAAAACTCAAACACATCCTCACTTGGTCCCCCGACAAATCTAGGTAGAGCCAATCTAAAAAACTGGCCAGCATTTTCTTCTTTTTAAAAGTCATATCTGAATAGATCGCTGCCGACTTTGGGACTACTGGTGTTGGAAAGACGTCTACTCTGGAGCCACAATTATAGGTTGCGCTCTTAAACTAAGACAACCATGGGCTACTATTTAGGAACCATTTCTTGGTGGGCCACCTACCTATACTAATAGTTGTACTAAAGCATCAAGAAGAAATGAGGAATATATACACTTCAATGGGGCTTGGTTTTCCCTTGGCCTACTTATTATTATGGTGGCTGAACCTTTAGTGCTACCTCTAGCTCAGGAGCAATAATAAGGTCTGGTGAAGGCTCCTTAGACTATCTTGAGCTTGATCTGAAGCTCTATCCTAACCTCAACCTATAGGTCAATTTAAGCCTATAATAGGTGCCCTAGCTACAGGCTGGAGGTCCTAATCCCCGACCGTCATAGCCTGCATCCTAGAAATCTATGAAAGAGTGGATCAAATGAGAATCTAAAAACTAATATAGACTCAACATATGAAAATGAACCAAAAAGGTGAGATTTTCCTAAGAATATCTAATATCCTCCCAAAAATAGGACACAAATGTCATCACACCGATCTGTGAGACTCAACTAATCTTATACCAACTATACTAGTGATCCTGGGCTCTAATATCAAACTATAATGACCCAATTTTTTGAGTCATGATGACACTTCATTTGACCTACCAGTAGGTAAGCCAAACCATATCCCAGAATGCCAAGTAATGGGTTAACTGTCAGAAGATAAAAAATAAAAAAATAGGCATACAATAGAAACATTAGCATTGGAAAATAACGATATATATAAATATGAACATACTATATAATAGTGGGAGGAAGACAAAATATTCAAAATAAGTTTCCCTCGAGATCTATAAGGTTGGTACAAGAGCCATTATATTAAAAAAGAGTACTAAATAATGTCAAATATACATTATAGTCTCAGAATATACAAATAAGACTATAAAATAGAAGAAAAAAGAGGATCTGCTCCAAACTCTAAAAGTTTACCTAAACTCTAAACAACAACATGGACCAAAGATATGTCTGCAGCAGTAACTCATAATCGCATTTACATTAGGGAAAATATTCAAAAGTTGGTAGTATGAGTACAAAAACAATGAGTACTTAGTAGGCATCATAGGATGAAGCTAAATTATGGTAAAAAACATAAATAAAGTGTGAGGATGTAAACTAAAGTAAAAAATAAAGGTGCAAAAGCTGAAATAGTAGATCCTATCGAGATAATGTGAAATATAAAATATGTAACTAAAGTAGAAATAAAGTCTAACTATAACCAAACTAGGTCCCCATAAGACCAGAAGGCACAAGTAGGAAGAAATAACTTTATCGAGCCCCCATAAGCTTAATGGGTACACGCAAAGAGTAACACTTAAATAGAATAACACAATAATAAATGTAAGACAAGCCAACGCATGTGAAGTAAATCTGTTACTCATTTTTTGTCATAATCCCAAAGCCTTATCTGTCCTTACCAAATTTCAAATGTCAAATTAGTATCCATATAGATCATAAATGTTGGACACAAATTGGAACTAGAGATTAATATCATAATAGTAAAAATGTCAAACTCAAACCAAAACTGACAAATAATAATAATACTGCTAGGTGTCGTACTTGAACCAAAACTAAAATATGAATCAAAACCCCACAATATCATGAACATGAATTTCAATTCTATTTAAATCATGAACGCTCATAAATACACAAATCTTGTGTTTTGAAAAGAGATTCTTGAGCTTCATAGTTGAAAGAGACTCATGAATCAACACATGGCATACCTTGATACTTGATCTGGGAAGATTGATGGAAGAATCCTTGCAATTTGGATCTTGAATTAGAAACCCCTCTTTTTGTTCTTGAGAGAATTTGAGAGAAAAGAATGTATTTTGGTGAAATGGAGGCTGAATTCAGTGTTTATGGATCTTTGGGGTGAAGGGAACATATGAAAATACCCCTCCAAAACGTTTTGGAAAATGCTAAGTTCTACGGCTGACGACATTAGGATGATGTTGTCACATATGTGATAAGCCGTCAGCTCATGTCGTCACTTGATGCTGGAATTTATGACTTTCTGCCTGAAACTGATGACATTAGCTGATAAGTCATCAGATATGTGATAATCCATCAACTCATGTCGTCACTTAGTTGCTAGGTTAACATGCTGGAGTAAAATGGATATAACTTTTTGCTCCGATATTGAATATGGGAAAAACTAGTATCGTTGGAAAGCTAATTCAATTATCTATCTGTTGGTGGATCATGAGCTCTAAAATTCGTAGTATAACTAGAGATATGCTCATTTAAAGTTGACTATACCAATATCCTTCCCAAGAATTCAATCGGTAAGGAATGTTTTGATTCACCTATTAGGTAGGATGTATTTGAGACCTTAATTGACATTAAACTTGATCATGAAACTACCAAAGAACAATGATATACTATGCATAAGCTTGAAATATGGCGCTAATAGTGATTTTCATTTTTTGGGGTATTATAATATCTCTCCCTCGGGAATATTTATCCTCGAATGAGACTGATTGGACTGAGAGAAATGGTAAATAAAAGTACATACTGGACATACACAACTAAAGCATGATTTCATGACTGACATGACTAATAAGTTGGTTTTATCATATTGAACATGCATATCTAATGCATGAATACATGACTGAGCTGACATACGAATGCATGACTGAATATGTAATGGTACTTGGTACCAAGTTTATAATGGAAGTATGAACATGAAACTGAATAAGCTTAAGGAAAATTATTACCTTGAGCTGAGTCTGAGTTTTCAGAGAAGAGGTGAGGGTACTTGGTTTGCATGTCTGCTTCTGCTTCCCAAGTATCTCCCTCAACGGACTGATTCCGCCCAAGAACTTTGACTAGAGGGACTTCTTTGTTCCGTAGTCTACGAATCTGGTAGTCAAGGATTTTCACTAGAATTTCTTCATAAGAGAGACTGTTCTGAACATCTATGCTCTGAATAGGGACTACATCTGCTGGGTCACCTATGCACTTCTTGAGCAAAGAGACATAGAAGATTGGGTGAATTGAGGCTAGATCTGAACTCAATACGAGCTCATAATCTACTTTGCTGAAGCAACTAAAAATTTTGAAGGGACTGACATATCTGGGAATAAGCTTTCCCTTCTTCCCGAATCTCTTCACTCCCTTTATAGAAGAGATCTTTAGATAGACAAAGTCACCAATTTCAAACTCGAGATCCTTTCTGCATACATCTGCATAAGACTTCTTTCAGCTTTGAGTAGCCCAAAGTCTCTCTCTAATCAACTAAACTTTTTCTAAGGTATCGAATACCAAGTTAGATCCTATAACTGAGGCCACACTAACTTCAAACCAATCGACTGGAGATCTGCATCTCCTACTGTAGAGAGCTTCGAATGGAGCCATCTGAATACTGGAATGTTAGCTGTTGTTGTATGCAAACTCAATCAAAGGTAAGTGGTTATCCCAACTTCCCTTAAAATCAATTGCATACGCCCTTAGCATATCCTCCAAGGTCTGAATGGTCCTTTCTTCTTGACCATCTGTCTGGGTATAAAAGGCTGTACTAAGATGAATTTGGGTACCAAGACCCTTTTGAAACACTTTCTAAAAGTAAGAAGTAAACTGGGTACCTCTGTCTAAAATAATAGATAATGGAATACTGTGTAATCTGACCAACTCCCTGATATAGAGTCTGGTATAGTCCTAGGCTGAATAAGAGGTATGAACTAGAAGAAAATGAGCTGATTTGATCATCCTATCTACAATAACCCAAACTGAATTATGTAGATGGCGAGTACGTGGCAAACCAGTCACAAAGTCCATGTTCACTTTTTTTCATTTCCAGATAGGAATAATGAACTCTTGCATGGGACCACTAGGCTTCTGATGCTCTATCTTAACCTGCTGATATGTAGAGAACTAAGCCATAAACTCTGCAATATCTCTTCCATCCCACAAAGTCGCGGTATATCTTTGTGGCCCCTGGATAAATAGAGTAGTACGCACCATGCGCTTCTGCAAGAATTCGCTGCCTCAAGACATCTACACTTGGAACACACAAATAACCCTGACAATTCAGAACACCATCTCCCCCTGGGAGAAAACCTCAACCTTCTGATCCTTTACTGACTCTTTCAACTTAACTAGAATGGGATCTCTATCTTGCTTTTCTTTCACCTCAGAAACTAGAGATGATTCTAAACTACTCTGAACCCATACATCACCCTCCTCTGTATCGACTATGTGAACACCTAGTCTAGAAAGATGATGGACTTCCTGATCTAAATTCTTCTTATTATCCTCAACATGAGCAACACTACCCATAGAAAGTCTACTGAGAGCGTCGGCCACTACGTTGGCCTCACTTGGATGATAAAGAAAACTCATGTCGTAATATTTCAAGAGCTTTAACCACCTTCTATGGAGGAGTTTAAGATCTTTTTGAGATAATACATACTGAAGGATCTTATGGTCTATGAACACATCTACATGAACACCTTATAGATAATACCTCTAAATCTGTAAGGCAAATACTACGGCTGCTAACTCAAGATCATGAGTCGGATAATTCTTCTCATGAGGTTTAAGTTATCTGGAGGCATAGGCTATGACCTTACCATGATGCATGAGGACATAACTCAAACCTACTCTGGATGCATCACAATATACTACAAACCCATCTGAACCATCTGGAAGAGCTAGGACTGGAGTTGAGGCAAGTCGAGTCTCTAGCTCCTGAAAATAGAAACTTGACCTTCTTTCGAGTCAATCTGGACATATGGGATACAATAAAAGAAAATCCCTCAATAAACCATCTGTAATGGCCAGCCAAACCCAATAAACTCCTGATATCTGATGAGGATACAAGGCGAGGCCAGTTTTTTACCGCTTTGAACTTTTAAGGATCAACCCTAATGCCATCACCGAAAATGATATGACCAAGGAATGCTACTGACCTTAGCCAAAACTCGTACTTACTTAATTTGGCAAACAACTTATGATCTCTGAGAGTCTAAACTATAATTCTGAGATGGTCTGCATGATCACGCTCACTGCGGGAATAGACCAAAATATCATCTATGAAGACTATGATGAACATGTCCAAGTACTTCTTGAACACCCAGTTTATCAAGTCCATGAAAGCTTCTGGGGCATTATAAAGACCAAAGGACATGACTAGGAATTCAAAGTGACCATACGAGTTTGGAAAGATATTTTCAAAATGTCATATTCCCTGACTCTGAGCTGATAATAGCTTGATCTGAGGTTTATCTTAGAGAAATAGCTGGCACCCTGAAGTTGGCCAAACAAGTCATCAATACGGGGAAGTGGATACTTGTTCTTGATCATGACTTTATTGAGCTGACGGTAATCAATGAATATTCTAACAGAATCATCTTTCTTGCCCACGAATAAGACTTGTGCGCCCCACGAGGACACGCTGGGCCTAATGAACCCCTTATCTAAGAGATCCTTCAACTTTTCTTTCAATTCTTTGAGTTCTACTGGTTCCATTCAGTATGGTGGAATAAATATAGACTGAGTATCTAGAAGAAGATCAACACCAAAGTTTATTTCCCTTTCGAGAGAAATTCCAGTAAGATCTTTGGGAAAGATATCTGAATATTCATTCATAACTGGGACTGAATCAAGACTAGGAGTTTCAGAACTAGTGTCCTTAACTTGAACAAGATGATAGACACATTCTTTGGACATTATTTTTCTTTCTCAAAAGTAGGAAATAAGCTGACCTCTGAACACTGAAGTCCTACCCCTATACTCTAGGACGGGTTTATTCAGAAATTGAAATTGGACTATTCTGTTTCTATAGTCTACTGTGGCATAGCATGAGTGAAGCCAATCCATGCTGAGAATGATATCAAAATCAGTCATCTTTAATTTGACTGAGTCTGCTGAAGTGACTTACTGAAATATCATAAACGGACAGTTCCTGTATACTCGTCGCGCTATGATGGTTTTACCCACTGGGGTAAAGGCAGAAAAGGGCTCTGCTAGAATTTTGGAATTGATTCTAAAATCTCCTGCTATATAAGGAGTAACAAAAGACAGGGAAGCACCTGGATCTAGCAAAGCGTAAACATGCAAGTGAAAGATCTATAACATACCAGTAACCACATTAAGAGAATTTTCCTGATCCTGTTGGGACTGGAGAGCATAAATTTTATTTGGGCGTTGCCCACTAGTAGCATTGGAAGTGGCACCCTACTGATTTGGGCGACCAAACTGAGCTGAGGAACGGTTCTACTTACCCTAATAACCTGACTAGGGACAATCTCTGACTCTGTGTCCTGGCTTTCCATATTCGAAACATACATTGCTGCCAGATCTACAAACACCCTTGTGGTTTTTACCACAAGTCTGACAAAAGGGATTAGTTCGGGCATTGCTGACACTGCCCTCAGACTTAGAGCCTGATGCCCTATCTCTATTACCATCCCTGAATTTAGGAGCTGGAGAACTAGCTAAACAGGGAGTTGGAACTGATGACTTAGGACGAAACTAAGAACGGTTTCCTTCTTCTGATTTGGGCTGAGCAAAGTTGAAAAAATTATCTTTGCTCTCTTATTCTGCTTCTACCGCATCTTAGTCTTTTGCTCCTCTATCTGCTGAGTATGAGTCATAATCCTGGATAAAGTCATGTCACTACTCAATATCGCAGACCTGCACTCGTTTACCATACTATCATTCACCCCAAAAACAAACTTACTCATCTTAGCATTGCTATCTGCAACCACATGAGGGGCATATCTGGCTAATTGATTAAACTTAAGAGAATACTCTTTCACTGTCATGTTGCCTTGCCTGAGGTTGATGAATTCTAATCCCTTAGATTCTCTCAGCTCTAGGGTAAAGAACCTCTCTAAGAATGTGGTGACAAACTCCTCCCACTCTTTAGGTCCTGCATCAACTAACCTTTCTGACTTCTACTGTTGTACCAAGTGTGGGCAATATCTTACAAATGATATGCAGCTAGCTCAGCACTCTCATTAGGAGTAAACCCCATGATGTTTGTAAACTTCTGAACCTAATCGATGAATTCCTGAGGGTCCTCATCTGACTTAGACTCGAGAAAAGATAGAGGATTCATTTGGGTGAAGTCCCGAATCCTAGCTGCAGCTGAATTGGCCACTGGGTTGATTGGAACTACAGCTGGTCATTAATTTTGAGCAGTAACTGACTGAGCAAGAGTAGTGAATACAGCTCTAAACTCTGCATGAGAAACATGTTCGCCCTAAGGATCTTCAGGCTGAGGGGCTGGCTGATCCCCGTTTCTTTTTTTAGGAGGCATGTTCTATAGAAGAAAGGGAGAAACAAATTAGACTGAGAGATTAGCTTGAGATTATGCTCACTGGCATGACATGAATACCGAAAGAAGAGAACTGTTCCTAAAACATCTTATAGCCTCCTACACATAAATATGGCATGGAACACACCCATGTACAAGACTCTACTAGATGTGACTTTCAGACTTCTTAGGTCACTATTGAACCTTAGGCTCTGATACCAAGTTTGTAAAGCCCCAAATCTGGTACCCAGAATGCTACATGATGCTCATAACCCCAAAGGACCACAAGCTAACCTATGATTAATATCTGTACCTGAACACTGCATAATATATGGTGTAAATGTAGAAATAAAGGTTGTAAGGCCGTAAGGTTAAAAATTGAGGCACAATATTTAATAAAATATAACATCTGGTGGGGTATGAAATACCTAAAACAAACTAATAAACTGACTGAACGTGATAGTCTACAAAGCCTCTAACTGTCTGAATAAGGAGTTGATGAGACATGTTCCCAACTAACTCCAACTACTGAAATAAACTAAGTACTAAAATAATATGATAATTCTCTTGTCCTTAAAGGATGAGGACTCACTACTGACTCTGACTGTTGAGTACTGGAATGCTACTAATGCTTTGGAGCTCGTGCTTCTGAACCTATAGTTAAAAACACCATATCACAAATATGTCAGTACGATTGAATATACTGGTTTCCATATGAGATAGGCTAAATGCAAAGGGTTCATATGCATGAAATATACTAACTGACTGAAAAATATGAATGTAAGAATACATTCGTGAATATATAATAACTATAACTGAGTTTGTGATAACATAATTAATGAATTTGAGTACTGATACCATGAGATACTGATAATCATATAACTAAAATAACTAATACTGAGCGACTATATCTGATAGTCTAGTTTCTGATGGAACTAGCTGAGTTTTGTTCTGTTTTGAGGTGACTGCATCTGACAGTCGTGAATTTTGTAGAACTATCTGAGTTCTATTACTGAGACTGAATGACTGTATCTGACAGTCTTGGTCTGTAACTGAAATTTTGGGAAGTATTTATCTAATCGATATGCCCTAAATAATGCATTATAACTGTGTTAGGTCCAATCTATAACACCAATTGGAAGGGTGTCAATATTGCATCACTGGTAAGGACAAGCTGTGGGTGACCCTCATCTGACAGTGTCCCCAAAATAGAATAGTAGGACCCTCATATGACAGTATTTATCCACCTCAACAACCCTCATCTAACAGTGTTGATGTCTCAACCTATGCTGGATACATACTTCTGGAATGCAAGGATGACTTCTAAGAATCACACCATAATCTGATAGTGTATGTTCCCATCCTTGGGTTCAGTCGGTGCTAATTCCTACTCCCAACTGAATAGACACTGAACATAGATTACTGAACTGAACTAGACTGAATTAACTGAGTTTCCATTGACTGACGAAATAGTACTGAGATTACTGTATTACTGAGCTTTCCTGAGTCACATGACTGACTGAGTTCTATGGATCATGGCTTGACTGAGGATATCGTGAAAACATGACACTAACTCTAGGCACCCAACTATATTTTTTGGGTACAGGTACCCCCAAGACTCGATGGGAAGAAACTAACAAAGCATGAATTTCTTGAATACATGACCAACATCACAATCCATAATAAAATAAGTTGGAGATTTCATGAAGCACAAGTTCTAAAGCACCACAATGGCTACACATATATCCATACTTCATTGACTAAGACATTTCATCTAACACTTGACGTTCATAAACTTATACATGAATGGAGATTTCATATTATTATACTAGTATGACACTTTTCCTTCACATAGGCATTTAGTCAAATACATGGGGAGCATGATTTGGTTATACCATCATCAACACATCTAATAATCATGGATACATCATTCAACTTATAAATTGAAGGAGGTTTATCATGATTATTATGCAAATCTTCATATACTAGGGTCATTCATTGAAATATGTAATTTAAAACATGAATCAATACCCCACAACATCATGAACATAAATTTCAATTCTATTTAAATCATGAACGTTCATAAATACACAAATCTTGTATTTTGAAAAGAGATTCTTGAGCTTCATGGGTGAAAAGGACCCATGAATCAACACATGACATACCTTGATACTAAATTTGAGAAGATTGATGTAAGAATCCTTGAGATTTGAATCTTGAATTGAAAACTCCTATTTTTGTTCTTGAGAGAATTTGAGAGAAAAGAATGTATTTTGGTGAAATAGAGGATGAATTTAGTATTTATGGAGCATTGGGGTGAAGGGAAAATACCAAAACACCTCTCCAAAACCATTTGTAAAATACTGAATTCTACGGCTGACGACATTGGGCTAATGTCGTCACATATGTGATAAGCCGTCAGCTCATGTCGTCACTTGATGCTGGAATTTATGACTTTCTACCCATGGCTGATGAAATTAGCTAATAAGTCATCAGATATATGATAAGCCATCAACTCATGTCGTCACTTAGTTGCCAGGCTAACATGCTGGAGTAAAATAGGTATAACTTTTTGCTCCGCTATTAGATTTGGGAAAAATTAGTATCGTTGGAACACTAATTCAATTATCTATCTGTTGCTGGGTCATGAGCTAAAAAATTCATAGTATAACGAGAGATATGCTCATTTGAAATTTACTATACCAATATTCTTCCCAAGAATTTCGGTAAGGAATGTTTTGAGACCTTAATTGACATCAAAATTGATCATGAAACTCCAAATAACCATGATTTACTATGCATAAGTTTGAAATATGGCTCTAATATTGATTTTCATTTTTTGGGTTATTACAAATCACTAAGATGAAGGATGTAGTTTATGGCCAAATACTAACCCACCTAGAGTAATAAAGCTAAATAAGGTTCATAAAAATGACTAAGTAATCCTAAAATTTAAGAATCAGCCTAAGGAAGTGAATAGAGGTCATTGAGGTCAACAAAGCGCTATCCTAAATATTGTACCTTAGAAAAGGCCAATGGGTCCCACTAGCATTCTCAAAAACCTAATCTGAGAAAGCACCCATACAAACCTGGGGTAATATTTTTCAATCCTATCTCAAGATAATAAGTAAACTAAGACTAGTCCTAAGGGATAATCACAGACGAATATAAGGGAAAGCGGGATCAAATACATATAAAAAGGGCCCCTGATCGACTAATTTAAGGAAATAAATGCTAAAATAACAACCAAGCCATAAGTACCCACCCGTAGATAGCACAAAATCATACTAGTATTGTAAGAAATTACAATGTAGTAGAAAGGTAAGCCTAGCCTACCTGAATACTGTCGGAAGCTCATAAAGTCCTCTACGCCAGAGCTTTTCCCTTTCTAGAAGCCTCTGACCATTGCCATACTTTCAAAATAAGGTTCTACATGTCAGGATGAGAATATTGATACCCATATTGACTATTTATTCTTCACTTTAGTAATCAGACTAAAAATCCTATGTGGGGCTCGCTTGTGGAATCACAAAATTAAAACCTTCATAGTTTCCCTCTCAGCTCAAGGATCATTTGCCCCAAATTTAGGCATAATTCGAGCCTAAATCAGTCTCAGAATATTCTAAACCTAGCAATAAAAGCAATACTAAAATTGAGAATTTTAATAGAAATTAAATTAAGACCTCATATGAAAAGACAGAATAATGCTCACAGTCACATTCTCAAGCTAATTCCAACTCCAGTATACAATTTCCAAACTATTTAAGCTCCTAAAGGTATACTTTAAAGTACACACCTATAACATGAAGCTATAAATGAAGGGAAATGCTTATATACTGCCAGAGGTCCTTTGCAATCATGGAAACCCCATTGCAAATGCATCAGACCCAAATAGACTTCAAGAATGTTGACTCTACTGCGATCGTAAAAAAAAGGTTATACTAGCTAGGTTGGCCTTCTTTTTGATAATGTAGAGGTTAAATTCATTGGCCCTCACGATCGCGGACAAGTCCAAGAGAATGCAAAGGCTAATTTTGGCTTGCACTGGGTGCATCAGCAACTTAAGCAAGTTGTAAATTTTTTATCAGGCCTTCGAGATTCGTTCAAAATCTTGTAAATACAAATTAAATATGCTACCCAACCAAATTTGGTATTCCATACTCAACGACACCATCAAAATTTCTATTAGAATCCGTTTTGATAAAAATTGGGTCTTATACCCAAAGGCTCATTTTAGCCAAAATACACCAATAGCCGAAAATGAGTTTGAAGGCCTCAGAACTAAAACCAAGGATCCTCCGAGCCTAATATTAACATTTTAAATCTAACAAAACCATCAAATTTGTCATTCAAGGTTGTTTACCTAAATTTTAGGCCCGAAACCCTTTTATAACTATAAAAGCTCTAAAATAGATAAATCACTGTAACAATCAAACGAGCTACCCGATAAATGAATTGTTAGTCCCAATAAGTCATAAATAACTTGGGATAGCTAAGAAAAGCTCTAAACATAGAAGAAGCACAAAATGTAGAAAATAACCTGAAAGGTCATTATAATGAACTCAATAAAATTTAGCATGATAGAGTTTACAATTTGAATATAGATTATTAGAAAGGTGATTTAAGTAAAGATTTATACTTTACCTTTAGATTGATAGAAATTTATACATTTATTAGAGTATGATTATAGAGTTTATTTGATAGAATTATTTAGCACCATGAGGATACGAGTTCAACTAACTCAAATCCCATAACTACATGCCACCGTAGGATACATGATCTTACCACAAATTGACTGATATCTCTTTTTCCAAAAGGCTAGTTTAGTGGATTCATATACATATAGAGTCTTATACCCTAGAAAGTTATGAGTCTGCCCTCCCAACTGGGTTACACATTGGACATCATGAGCTCACATGATATATGTAGGTTGTAAAAAGCTCCCACCTAAATACTTTACTTTATTTTTTAAAGTTTATTTAATAAGATCACTTTAGTCATGATAAATGATATGATTTTTAGATATGTTTTAGTTCATGAAAATTCATTATCAGAAAGCTCAAGGTTTTAGCTACATTCACTCTGCAAGTTTTTAGCTACATTCACTCTTACCTTGCTATTTATAATTATGAAAATTTAATTCAGTTTTTAAAATATGTTATAGATATGGTTTTTAATTATTTAACCTAAATCTTACATACTCAGTACATTTCTCGTTCTAACCATATACTTTTCTTGTGTTGTATTTAAAATAATGCTCATTCAGAATATTTAAAATAGGTATTTGAAAGACAATAAGAGAGTTCCATCCATGTTAATACAAAGTGAAGAACTCAGAAAAAGAAACATGGACATTTCAACAATCACCAATTTGGAGGACTTTAGTTTTTTTAAAAAATAATTAATCACTCACCATAGTCTATGGAGTGCGAGAAAAACTATCACGACGCAATTTCTCAAGTCATGATATCACCTACTATAATCCACCAGTATATAAGTTATACCACAGTCCAAAATAGCTAGTAACAGACTAATAAGAAAGCCGGAAGAAAAACTAAATAATAAAGAGAAAGAAAGTTGGAAGAAAGTTAATATATTCTCAAAACCTGGTGAAGTCAGTACAAAAGATTCAAATGTGATAGGAGTACAAGTGAAATACAAAATAAATACATATACACAAATATCTTTGAATATGAAATAGAGATCAGTCTAATAATAAACGGGAGAGAAGGAATGCTCCAAACGTCGGGAGCACACCCTAAATCTTTGATTCATGGATGCTCTGCATGATTCACACTTTAACTGCAAGAACTCATACTATGATCTGCAGGCATCAGAAATATGGTATGAGTACCAAACATGTGGTACTTAATAAGCATCGGATGACTGAGCTTCAAAGATAATGTAAGCATATATAACACATAAAGCAGGAATATAAACTAACAACAACTTTTCCAGAAACAAAACATAATATTGCTAGTGGAACAATTAGTGTAAACTAGCCTATTATAACATTATTCAAGAACTAAAATGCAATATCATATATCACTATATAATATACCGATGAAGAGTGAAAGAAGGATATATAATAATAGTACAAGGCAAATGTGCTATGAATTTATAGCACTTACGATACTTACACTTGAAGAATATGAATGTACTTAAGGCTATTTTATTAGATTTGTGTGTTTTTTGGAGTGATATCTTAGAAAACTAGGTTTTAGATGCTAAACAGAATAAAAAGATGTTTTTGGATGCAAAAAGAAAGAAAATAAGGGTTTTGGATGCTAAACGAAAGAAAAGGATGAAAAGTAGAAGTTTTGGGCTACTTACTTAGGCAGTTCTGGGCGTATGTACCACTTACCGGCGTAGGTGACCAAGGTAGGTACCAGAAATTAAAGTCCAGAGGCTCAAGAGTAGAAAAAAAAAGAAAAACTCTGCACTATCGTATGTCCACATATGGTCCATATGTGGCACATATTGACCGTATGTAGACATGGGTATGTAGCCACCGACACAAATTTTTACGGATCATTCCAAAATTATTTATTAGTGTTTCCATGTAACTTACACACACTACTATGACATTTTTAGTCATTATTATGTATGTTTGGTCAAGGTTTTCTAATTTTATTGAGGATTTGATTTCTATGGTTTTTTGTAATTTATAATACCCTTTAGACTTTGTTTAGAAGTAGGCTAGAGAAGCCCTTTGAGGCTGAGTTTACAAACATATTTTGATTCAAAGATTGACTTGTGATCTTGAAATCTTATTGTTCTTGGTTTTTTACTCAATTTAAGACTTTGGGATTTTTTATTTCATTATTGTGAATTGATTCTGAAATTTTATCTGTAGATTCCATGATTGATCTCATAACTATGAGTGGCTAATTCCCTTAGCTAGGGTTGTGGGAACCCTGACATATCAACAAAGTAGAGGAAGTTCCAAGTTATTTTAGATAAATATTCTAGCATGTATTGGGTTTTCCTTGTTCTTATTAATTTCTTAACGGATGCACACATTAAGATCCTTCCTAGAATATCACTACTTACTCCACAAGATGAGTAGTGACTAGGAAAAAATAATTACAACAGTCATTTAAAGATTAATTATCTATCTAGGATAATCAATATTATCTATGTAAGATGGTTATCTGTCATCTTATAACTTGAGATTTAAAAGGTAATAATTACTGAAATCTAGGATAAGGAATTGTAAGGCGACACCTTGAGACTCAAAAGGTAAAGGGTGAGATCCATCAACGAGTCCAAAAATAAGTTGATGGTACATAACTTATCATATTTTGCATGCAAGGTATCGAAATAGTTCGGCAGTGCATGATAAATCTGTAGAGTTGGGAAGCCAGGGGGAGCAGAAGCCTAGTGTTCATCTTAGATTATTTACAACCAAAAGCATCCAATTCTTGTTACTTCTTGCTATTTACTATAAATCCACCCTTTTACCTTTCTGCACTGCCTAGTGATTTCAATAAGTTCAAGAAAGATATCTGACATATTCCCTATGGGATCGACCCCAACCTAGTTGGGTGACTATATTTTGACAACAATTGCTTTATCCTTCTAAGTAGGGGTAGTTTAGGCATTATCAAAGGCCAAATAATACATATACAATATTAATAGATAATGAAAGAGAAGTATATATGGTAATACCTCATATATATACACATATTTATATATATATATATATATATATATATATATATATATATTCACAGGACTAAACTCAAGATAATAATAATATATATATATATATATATATATATATATACGTATATATATTTATAGGATAAAACTCAAGATAATAACCTGAGCAAACTAACCTAACATCTCGAGGATATTAGCCAAGTAAGGGAGCTAATACTAGCATACTCATGGCCTTTAACAAAAGTAAATAACCATAATGTAAAGGTTCAGGAATGTTTCGACAACCTTAGAAAATAGTGCTTAATCATTCTGCCACAAACTAACCATAATAACCAATAATAAAGTGACCGAATAGCCTAGAATAATAATAAACTAACTGATCCCTCATAATCCTGGAAGGTGCAAGCAAGACCTTAAAAATAACAATCATTGCTTATACCCATACAACCCCCCATAAGGCCGATAGATATATAAGCACCAAGCAATTATACTAGTGATAGGCAATGCATATGAATGAATGTAACATAAACCAATAGTAAACCATGTTTAATCCAAGTGACAGATGTACCAAGTGTATACACCTTCTCCAGCTCAATAGATCACAAAGGCATGACCTATGTCGATCATCTTTATCCGGCACTGTGGCTCACAAATAAAGGGACCCATAGGAGACTCAAGATATCCGTATATACAATTTGGTCCTGAGCTAGGACTTCGAATAACTATCATAATCTATCTACTCCATCCAATACCGGATATATTATAAGATAACATAATAAGTGCACGGATTCAACTCATGACTAAAAGTGTAAATCTATAAATCCATTGCTCGAGATTAATGTTAGGACTAAATCAGTATAATAGTATAGAAAGGGTCAAAATCTCTCTCGACTAAAGTAAATCATAGTGCTAAACGAGTGGGGTAAAAATTGACCAAATTCAATCTCGAGCTAATTTCCAAAATAGTATATTTAGCTATAAAAGCTTATAATTTATTAAATAAGGTAGTACGATTCGCGTTATAGAAGAAATATATTTTTAAAGTGAGAAGATATAATAATTTCTTTGTTTAGAAAATAGTAGCAAAATCAAGGACGTTGGAATCATACCACTAAGTAAATGATAATATGCCTAAAGGATGCATGTCATCGCCAGTATTCAAGCAATACAACCCTAAATGTCTATAACTGACAACCACATCCTTACAAAGGGTAAAATACTAATTGGGTATTCAAATGGTAGCAAAACCATGGACTTGGGGCCATAATATACCCTTCAATATTATGTTAACACCATAACCCAAAGACTACGGTAAACAAGGGTATCAAGCTACTACAAGGTTCTAATCGAGAAATATCACCCCAAATACTAAGTAATATGTTGTCTTATGCAATAGGATTCCTTATGCAAATCGATGGTTGATAAATTCCATCATTTAATATTATAGGATTCTATAGCCTTAAAAGGTATTCTAGGCTAAGGTTTGGATCACATTTCTATTCTAAATACCCTAATTAGGCTAAATCATGATATAGTATTCATCAACCTATCCTATAATCCCTACTTTGCATGCAATCTATATCATACAAAATCTCATAGAGAAAAGTAAAGCTACTCCAACCTCAATATACGCCTACCTCAATGTTGAACCGCAATTCTTCAATCAACCATTAACGCTCATTTTCACTTGACAATCCTAAAATATTTCTTTCTATTAAAATAATATCCTACACATTAATATGAGTAAAATAATTCCTATATTGTAGTATAAATCTCTGGGCCTAAAATTGGGTTAATAATGGACTTGTGGGGCCTGCTAACAGAATTTCAAAATTAAATCTATCATGAGGTCCCTCAGATGACATGGAATCTGTGCTCAAAAGTTAATCACAAATGAAGTACAAATTGGGTCCCAAATCAGCCCTAAAGTTGGGAATTTTAAAAATAATTTCTAAGAATTAATCAAGGAAAAGAAGAGAACTTGATGATGAAAATAATAAAAATTATCAAGAGGGGTTAATTTAGCTTACTTTGTCCTCAATGTATGATTTCCTACTTTTTCCCAAGCTCTAGGGTTCATTTACCCATATCTATGCAATCGTCCCATACCGGTGGATAGACATAGGTGCATACTAGTGATAGGCGATGCCCATGTAAGAATAAATGTAATTATGGATTGGGACTTAGAAAATGATTAGAAAGTATGGATAAGGGGATTATATATTTCCAGGCAATTGGCCCTTGCAATCGCGGAGGCCAAGAGTCATGATCATAATGCTTGGTAAAGTTACCCTTCACGAATATAGACAATAGGTTTTAAATGTAAAGGTGGTGAAGTTAGACTATCATGAATACAGGCAACCAACTGTGATTGCAAGGAAGTAATCAGACTGGGTTAGAGTTGACCTATATCGCGAATACGAATAGTGAAGCTCACAATTGTGAAGGTCTCGGATTTGACCATTCATGAATGTGACTTGTACCTCATGATTGTGAAGAACTACAAGTGCTTGCACCAAATGTTGGAAAACCAACAATTTCTTAAGTCCCAAATGTACTTCGATCGGGTGCTCGAGATTCATTCAAAACTCCGAGGGTGCACACAAACTATTCTACCATACTAAATTGAGCATTCCAAGCTTAACTCAACCATTGAAACTTTCATTTAGATTATTTCAATTAAATATGGATCCACAACCATAGCTCAGAGATTTAGGGTGAGATCCTAACATTTGGAGTATTCCCGCCCACTTTCTTATCATTAGACTGATCTCTATTCTGTATTCAAAGATATTTTTGTATATTTATTTTGTATTTCACTTATACTCATGTCGTATTAGAATCTCTTATATTGACTTTACCAGGTTTTTGGAATATATTTACTTTCTTTCTGCTTTATTTTTCCTTGTAATTTAGTTTTGCTTCTGCTTCTGTTATTAATACGTTACTAGTTGCTCTAGGCTATGGTTTGGATTACCTACTATTGGGTTATATTAAGTGTAATTATGACCTGATAAATTGGGTCATGACAAATTAGTATCAAATTGTAGGTTTACCGATGTGTTGGTATAAGAGATAAGTGTCTAGTAGAGTACTGTAGATCGGTATGGAGATGTTTGTATCTTATCTTCGAAAGGCTATAGGGAATTCTTAGAAAATTATATTTTTGACTCTTTATCGTGCATTCTTACTTCTATGAACCTCTAGTACTTCTTTTGACTCTACTCTTTCCCAAGATGGATAGCGCGAGGTTGTCGATAGATGCAAATGAGACTTTCACACGTGTTTCCAAAGTTTCAGCATGCTTTGGGCTAGGGAGTTAGAGTGTAATGTCAAGATCTTCAGTGTCAGCTAGAGAATTTGGGGCTATCCTAGGTTGTGGTAAAGTTTGCGGCCATCTCAGTACTTCAGCATCTGGCATTAGGGATTATAAGTATTTTAGTAGATTCCTTCCCACTAGAGATAATAGCTGATACATCGAGTAAGCATGTGAACAAAAGGATAGCCTATTGGAAACACTAACACACTTTGTCCACAACAATCATGAGCTCATTTAAAAGGTTGATAGGTTTGGCTAGTATATTTACCATGTACAAGTAGAGTTGGTTAAAAGTTGTTGCATGTAACACCCAACAATTTAGTTATGGGTGGTGTGAGATTGAAAAATTTCTGAAAATCCAACTTGAGAAGATGAAATTAGAGGAGTTTAAAATTTCTCATACTCTTATAGAGAGTGTCACTCTTAAGGAGAGCATACTAGAGTTTTGTGGGGATGTAAATCAGACTGCAATTCCTGAGTTGGGGTGTATCAGACCTCATTTGAAGAATTTTTCCATATTATGTTTGGATAGTCAGATCTTGATCGAGCCATCCAAACCTAAATAAGAGTGCTAGAAGGAGGAAATATATGTCTACATTCTTAAATTTGCTAAACTAGAATCAAAGAATTACATTCCTCACATAAGGGCCAAGAAGTACAACATGCCACATCTATTTCTTGGGTCCTTTATTTTTATACTTTCGCCCCATAAGCATAAAGGGAAATATGTAAAATAATTAGGGGTGCAATTCATAAGTACAAAGTGGAAAGAGAAAATTAGAAGCCAACTCTTGGGCTACCTTGGTGAAGTCTGAGTAATCAAGGTACCGATTGGATTGTTGGGGAAGTCTGAATACCTAACCAAGTCCCTTCATGCCACAACATAAAATTATGCACTACGTGGGAGGCAACCCAAGGTATTTTGTTGTTGTATTCATGTTGATGTGACTGACATCAATCTTCGCACCTATGGCATCACAGGTTTATTTCTAACTCTCTCATTTTGTAGTGGTTTAATGTATTAGGGACAATGCATGATTTTATGTTGAGGGTGGGGCTGCTTATGGATCTTGATGTCCTCATGGGGTTTTTATTGTCGCACCTATTTCCCCCGGAGTCCTATTCCTAGTACAACCGACATGTTTAGGTGTAGTGTTTTGTTTCATGATGTTTTGTATTTAACTAGGAGAAAAATGAGTATTTAAGGCAGTTGACATGTTTTTGTTGATTCTTGAGAAAATGATACCCCTTTAACAGCTTGTTTTTGAATTTTGTGATATGTATATATATGTGACTATTATGAATCTTGTTATGGTATTATATTAGGGACATGATAATCATAGCTAACTTATGCATGAACTGGATAACTAGTAGCTTGCGATGTGACCCTGTGCCATGTGTGTGTGAGATGCTACTTAGTTTTCTTTGTATGTTAAATCCAAAACTTTCCCGGATAGTCTTGCGTAGGTAGTAGGATAGTCAGTTAGGAAAGTATCATAGACCATTTTTTTAATTTTAGTCCACTTTTATCCTAAATGACCTTACTTATGTGACTAAGTATCCCTTGATCTCTATTTTGAGCCTATATAGCCTATTTTCCTTGTTACACCTTTCACTTTCCCATTTGTGTTACAATGAACCTGTTTTGGCCCTGGTTCTCCTTGGACATTAGTGATGCGCACTGGTAAAACTTCTCTTATGAGTGTATGTGTCTCTTGATTGTCCCCGCATTGACATGCATGATTTCATATAACTGAGTGAAACTTCTTTAATGTGGGGGGAAATGGGTTGTATTGCTAGTTATTTACTTATTTGGGTAGTGTGACTTGTATATATGCATGATTGTTTGTTATTTATGTAATTCCAAAACTTGATTCACTTTTGTCATATTTTTGTACTTCATGTATACACACAGTTTGTTTTAAAGTGTTGAACTTGAAGAGGGTAATATGTTTTGATCTAAATGTGATGATTGACTGCCATAGGTATCTTAGGTTATTGTTGGTTAAGCATCGTCTATATTGTGTTGTGTTTTTGTTGCCTGAGGACATGGAACATTCCAAGTTGAGGGTCTTGATATTCTATGAATTTATAGCACTTACGATGCTTAAACTTGGAGAATATGCATGCACTTAAGGCTATTTTGTTAAATTTAATGTGTTTTTTGGAATGATTTCACAGGAAACAAGGCTTTGGATACTAAATGGAAGAAAAATATGGGTTTGGATACTAAACGGAAGAAAAAAAGGATTTTGGATTCTAAACAGAAGAAAAAGATGAAAAGTAGAAGTTTTGGGCTACTTACTTAGGCAATTCCAGGCGAATATACCATTTACTGGGCATAAGTGACAAAGGTAGGTGCCAGAAATTGAAGTCTAGAGGCTCAAGAGCAGTAAAAACAAAACTCTGCACTATCCTATGTCCACATACGATCTATATGTGGTATATACTGACCGTATGTAGATATGGGTAAGTGGACACCGACGTAAATTTTTTCGAATCGGTCCAAAATCATTTCTTAGGGTTTTCATGTAATCTACATACACACCTATGATGTTTTAAGTAATTATTATATATGTTTAGTCAAGGTTTTCCTATTTTATTGAGTATTTGATTTGTACAGTTTTCTTGTAATTTATAAATACCCTTTAGACTTTGTTTAGTAGTAGGATATAGAGGCCCTTTGAGGCTGAGTCTACAAATATATTTTTATTTGAAGATTGACTTGTGATCATGGAATCTTATTGTTCTTGGTTTGTTACTCAATTTAAGACTTGGGGATTTCTTTGTTCATTGTTGAGAGATTGATTCTGTATTTTTGTCTATAGATTGCATGATTGATCTTATAACTATGAGTGACTAATTCTCTTAGCTAGGGTTGTGGGAACCCTGGTGGATCAATGAAGTAGAGGAATTTCCAAGTCATTCTAGATAAAGATTCTTGCATGTATTAGGTTTCTTTATTCTTATTGATTTCTTAATGGGTGCACACATTAAGATCCCGCCTAGAATATCTCTACTTACTCCATAAGAGGAGTAGTGACCAGTAAAAGATAATTACAATAGTGATTTGAAGATTAACTATTGATCTAGGATAATCAGTATTATCTATGTAAGATGGTTATTTGTCATCTAATAACTTGAGACTCAAAAGGTAATAGTTATCTGGAATCCAGATAAGGAATCACTGTTGATTGTACATAACTTATCAAATTCCGCATATAAGGAATCGGAATAGTTCGACAGTGCACGATAAATCTGTGGAGTTTAAAAGCCAAAAGGAACACAAGCTTAGTGTTCGTCTTAGATTGTTTACAACCAAAATCATCCAATTCTTCTTACTTCTTGCTAGTGACTAATAATCCCACCTTTTTACCTTTTTGCATTGCCTGACATTTCAATAAGTTCAACTAAGATATCAGACTTATTCCCTGTGGGATCGATCCCAACCTAGTTGGGTTACTATATTTTGACAGTGATTGCTTTATCCTTCTGGGGGGTAGTTTGGGCGTCATCAAAAGCTAAATGATACATAAACAGTATGAATAAATAAGGAAAGCGAGGGTTATATGGTAATACCTGATATATATATATATATATATATATATATATATATATATATATATATATATATATATAGAGAGAGAGAGAGAGAGAGAGAGAGAGAGAGAGAGAGATATGTATATATATATATATATATATATATATATATAATATTATAGGACTAAACTCAAGATAATAACCTGAGCAAATTAACCTAATATCTTAGGGATCATACCCAAGTAAGGGAGCTAATACTAGCATACTCACGACCTTTAACCAAAGTGAATAACCATAGAGTAACCCAGCAATACTAAATTATCCCAAAAAGGAGTAAAGTTTCAGGAATGTACCGATAACCTCAGAAACTAGTGCATAATCATTCTGCCACAAACTAACCATAATAACCAACAATAGAGTAACTTGATAGTCTGGAATAATAATAACCTAACTGAGCCCCCATATGCCTACAAAGTGAAAGCAAGCGCTCAGAAACAACAATCATAGCTTCTTCCTATGCAACCCCAATAAGGCTGATAGATATAAATACCACATAACTATACCGGTGATAGGCAATGCATATGAATGAATGTAATATAAGACAGTAGTAAACTATGTCCAATCTGAGTGATAGATGTGCCAAGTGTATACACCTCCTCCAGCTCAGTATCTCGTAAAGGCAGGACCTATGGTGATCATCTTTATCAGGCACTGTAGCTCACAGATAAAGGGACCCATAGGGGACTCGAGATATCTGTATACACTGTCTGGTTCTGAACCAGGACTTTAAATAACCATCATAATCAATCTACTCCTTCCAACACTGGAGAGATATATGTATAAGATAATAAGTGCACAGACTAAAATCATAACTAAAAGAGAGTAAATCTATAAATCCAATGCCCGAGATTGATGTCAAGACTAAATTAGTAGAATAGTATAGAAAGGGTCGGAATCTCTCTCGACTAAAGTAAATTGTTGTGGTAAAAGAGTGGGTTAAAAATGGACCAGAATCAATCTTAAGATAATTTCCAAAATAGTACATTTAGCAATAAAAGCTCATAATTTATTAAATAAGGTAGTACGATTCCCGTTATAGAAGAAATCTATTTTTAAAGTGAGAAGTGAGAATAAATCCTTTTTTAGAAAATAGTAGCAAAATCAAAGATGTTGGAATTGTACCCCTAAGTAAACGATAATATCCCTAAAGTATGCATGACATCACCAGTATTCAAGCATAAAACCCTAAACATCTATAAACTACAACCACATCCTTACAAGGAGTAAAATACTAACTGGGTGCTCAAATGGTATCAAAACCATGGACTTGGGTCCATAATATACCCTTCAATATTATATTAACACCATAACTCAAAGAGTAAGGTAAACAAAGGCATAGAGCTACTACAAAAGTCTAATCGGGAAATATCACCCCAAATACTAAGTAATATATTGTCTTATTCTAGAGTATTTCTTATGCAAATCTATGGTTAATCAAGTCCATACTTGAACATAATAGGATTCTTCAACCTTAAAAGGTATTCTAGGCTATGGTTTGTATCATATTTCTATTCTTAATCCCCTAATTAGGCTAAATCATGGTATACTAGTCATTAAGGAGAGAATTTGATCATAAAAATAATAAAATTTGATCAAGTGAGGTTAATATAGACTACCTTGTCCTCAATGTATGATTTGCCACTTTTTCCCAAGCTCTAGGGTTGAATAATGATGGATTGGGACTTAGAAAATGGTGGGAAAATATGGAGAAGGGGATTATATATTGCTAGGGAATTGGCCTTTGCAATCTGTCACGACCCGAACCGAGGCCCTGGCCGTGACGAGCATTTCGAACCATGAAGGCCCGAAACACCCCTATCTATCTGGTAATCATGCACATAATTCATATGATAAAAGAAATGCAGAAGATTCACAATACTATGGAAACATGGTCAACCTGAATGTGATCATAACACTGAAAACTGAAATCCAAGATATATCTGAATAATAATGTCTAACTCAGTCTGCGAAATCTCTACTATGGACTAAACAAACTGTCTGAAAACTGGGAAAAGGCCCCCAGAAGACCAAAATAGAACTAAAGATAATTATCTGAAATAACCAGGCCTTCTAGAGCATAGAAGTCTCACCACTTCACAATCTGATATGTGATCTGAAATATCTAATGTTTATTTGGACCCCTAGACTGTGCCTCAGAACTTGGAGGGAGGGAGGGTCAGCACAAAAGTACTGGTACGCGAAGCAATCCAAAATAGAGTACTTGAACATATATATAAAATAGAAGAGAGCAGTTTTTCATCAAACGACATGCATAAAATAGTTTCTCGAAACACATGGGCATCATTCAAGTAATCATAAATCATTCTTATCAAAACAGTTTCTGATCTTTGTTTTACTTCTGAGTTAGGTGGCACTCCCCTACATTTTTTTATATTCCACGAGCTATATGGAAACCGCCATTGACTCGGAGGGGAAGCCTCCAACCCGAGTGTGCCGCAAGGATTGGAGTCTATGATTCTAATACGCCATACGGCACTAGGCCAGCGTAATATAAGATATACCCGGATCGACAAATTATGATTTTGGGCAATGAGTATCTGGACTCATGCCTTCTTCGGGGAACCACCTAACATCTCTTTCTGCCCAATTTTTAACCATTTCTAATCATGCAACATTCTAATCACAAAATCTGTAAATCTGATTTCAAACATGCATTCTATTATGTTCTAAATTTATCATGGCATTTTTTGAGTTGGTGTCATCACACCAAGACTTGCAAGTTCTATTTCTGAGCCATAATGCAATAAGCATGATCTTTCATAAAAATGTAGTTTCAGACCACCCAAAACATGTAATTTGCATAAAATATTTTATATTCCGAAAACTCAAGTCAAAACTATGCAAAAACTCTCATCAAACATATGGTGGTCACGTGCTTTTGGCAAAAACATGGACTCTTTCATTATATGTATATTCAACATTCACAACCCTCTCTTTCATATTCAAAAATCATATTCAAAACATAGCAAAAGCCAAAGCATTTCATATCATGCTCTACATTGAATAACCATTCTTGAACACATACGTACATATATACAAAATTTCAAATAAATTTGGGGGAAAGGCCTAAAGACCAAAAAAATACCATCAAAACTTCTAAAACATGATTATATTCATAAACTTCAAAACCCCATTCTTAAAACATGATTTTTATGCCCATAAGATTTTAGGAAAAACTCTGCGTAACTCTGTTTATAAAATTAGCGGGTGCTTCTTGAAGCCTATGATCTAGGGATTTCGAATCTTCAATCGATTTTGAAAACCCACGGTTGAATCTTGGGTTTCTTGAAGTTCTTGTTTGAAACCCTAGAGAGGATTTTTGATGATTTTAATGAAAATAGGGTTAAGTTTCTCAAACATACCCTAAATGCTTTGTTTTGATGGTTTAAAAGGTTAGGGAAAAGTCAAATTTACCCTTAATGACTCCTGAACAGAACTGGGAATTTAAACTTAAAAACCAGATTTCGGGTACCACCGCGATGCGCCACAATTGCGGTGGTGCACTGAAATTGAACGAGTGAGATATTGGGTGCCTCCGTGACGCGCCACCATCGCGGAGCTCCACTGGAATTTGACGATTGTCAATTTGACCCTCTCTGCAACGTGCTAGACCCTAAAATGATGATGTTTATGACTGGAACTTTAAATTATTCATAACTTCTTCACCGATGGTCCGTTTTGGATGAATCTTATATCGTTTGAAAGCTAATTCAGTCATCTACGTAATGAAAGGTTGAAATCGAGGAAATTTCACATGAAAAATAATTTACATCATTCTAGAAGCTAATGCTTAGACTTTCCATGGATGAAACTTAGCTAAGAAGACGTCGGGGTGTTACAATATCCCCCCTTGGGATCATTCATCCCCGAATGATGATGCGGAACACAGAAAAGCACGATTCTATGTATATTAAAGCATAGAAAGATTTAGGTAAGTGTTGTACCTTCAACTCCGCCATCTGCTGGGTCAAAAAGGTATAGGTATCTTGTTATCATGTCGTCTTCTGATTCCTAAGTGGCTTCGTCAACCTTCTGATTTCTCCATAACACCTTAATTGAAACTATTTCTTTACTTCTCAACTTCTAGACCTGACGATCTAGGATTGCAATGGGTTCCTCTTCATATGATAAAGAGGTCGTCACCTTGATCTCTTCTACAGGAAACACCAAAGAATGGTCTCCAATGCATTTCTTCAATATGGATATGTGAAATACCGAATGGACAGAACCTAAACTGGCAGGCAATTCTAACTCATACACAATATCACCTATTCTCCTCAAAATCTGATGTGGTCCTATATAGCGAGGAGTCAATTTACCTTTCTTTCCAAATCGCATAACTCCCTTCATAGGAGAAACCTTAAGAAATACCCAATCTCCGACTTCAAACTGTAACTCTCTCCTCCTAATATCGGCATAGGATTTTTGACAACTTTGAGCTGTCTTAAGTCATTCTCTAATAAGCTTCACATCTTCCATTGTCTGATGAACAAGGTTAGGCCCAACATCTACATCTCACCCACTTCATACCACCCTATTGGTGACCTACATCTTCTCCCATACAATGCCTCAAATGGCGCTATCTTAATACGGGAATGGAAACTGTTATTTTACGTGAACTCTATCAATGGCAAGTGATCCACCCAACTACCTTTAAAATAAATCACATAAGCCCTCAACATATCCTCAAGAGTCTGGATGGTGTGTTTCTCTTGGCCATCCGTTTGGGGGTGAAAAGTAGTACTTAGGTTCACTTGGGTACCTAAACCTCTCTGAAAAGATCTCCAAAATTGAGAAGAAAACTGCGTACCTCAGTCAGATATAATGGACATAGGTGCCCTATGCAAACGAACCATTTCTGCAATGAATAGTTTAGCACAATCCTCTCCCGAATAGTTAGTCCTGACAGGAAAAAAGTGCGCTGACTTGGTTAGCCTATCTACAATTACCCATATAGAATCATATTGGTTTCGGGACTTCGAAAGTCCTGAAATGAAGTCCATATTGATCATCCCCACTTTCATAAAGGCAGAGCTATCTCTTGGGAAGTACCTACTGGCCTCAAATGTTCTACCTTCACTTGCTGACAGTTCAAACACTTGGAAACAAAATCAGCTACATCACGTTTCATGTTATTCCACCAATACAAAGTTTTCAGATTATGGTACATCTTAGTAGAGCCTGGGTGAACAACATACCTCGAAGTGTGTGATTTATCAAGGATTCTTTCTCGCAGTCCATCAACATTCGAGACGCACAACCTACCCTGATATCTCAGAATACCATCACCACTAATTTTGAATGACATTACCTTTTGTTGACCCATATCTTTATTGATTTGCATCAAGATGGGATCTTCAACCTGCTTTTCTTTAACTTCAGCACAAAGAGATGACTTAGCTATCTCATGAACAATCACCCATCCATCTTCATAATCTAAGAGTCCCACTCTCAGATTTGTAAGGCGGTGAATATCCTTCACCATATCTCTCTTCCCCTCTTCAACATGAGAAAAACTGCCCATAGACAACTTACTGAGAGCTCAGCTATAATATTTGCCTTGCCCGAATGATAATGCAGGCTCATATCATAGTCTTTCAAAAGCTCCATCCAACGCCTCTGCCTGAGGTTCAATTCTTTCTGCGAGAAAACATACTGCAAACTTTTGTGGTTAGTATAAATATCAACATGCACTCCATAAAGATAATGCCTCCAGATTCTAAGTGCGAACACCACGACCGCTAACTCCAAGTCATAAGTGGGGTAGTTTCGCTCATGCACCTTTAACTGCCTAGACGCATAAGCTACCACCTTACCATGCTGCATCAGAACACAACTAAGTCCCACACGTGATGCAACACAGTATACCACAAAACCATCTACCCCCTCGGGAAGAGTCAAAATAGGACCAGTAGTCAGCTTGTCCTTCAACTTCTCAAAACTATTTTCATACAAGTCAAACCATACAAACTTCACCTTTTTCTGAGTCAATTTAGTGAGTGGAGAAGCTATGGAGTAAAAACTCTCTACGAACCTTCTGTAATAACCTGTCAGACCCAAGAATGTAATGGCATTAAGCCAGAATTCATACTTGGAGAATTTCGCATACAAGCCATGATCTTTAAGAGTCTGAAGAATAATTTGGAGGTGAGTGGCATAATCCTCCTTATTTTTGGAATAAATCAAGATATCATCAATAAATATTACCACAAACATATCCAGGAACTGATGGAAAACCCTATTCATTAGGTCCATGAAAGCTGCAGGGGAATTAGTCAATCCGAAGGACATGGCTAAGAATTCAAAATGATCATATCTGGTTTGGAAAGCTGTTTTGGGAATATCTGACTCTCTAACCTTCAACTGATGGTATCCCAAATGAAGGTCTATCTTTGAAAAACATCTATCACCCTAAAGATGGTAAAAAAGATCATCAATCCTAGGAAGAGGATACTTATTTTTAATTGTGACTTATTCAGTTGACGGTAGTCTATGCACATACAAAGGAAACTGTCTTTCTTTCGCACAAAGAGTATAGGCGCACCCCAAGGTGATACACTGGGGCGTATAAAACCTTTATCTAGAAGATCTGCTAACTGTTCCTTCAAATCTTTTAGTTTTGAAGGAGCCATTCTATATGCTAGAATAGAGATGGGGTGGGTATCTAGCAACACATCAATACCAAACTCTATCTCCCTATCAGGTGGAATTCCTTCGAGATCATCTGGAAAGACTTCTGGAAATTTATTTACTACAGGGATAGACTGAAGAGGAAGACCCTCGGCATTAGAGTCCTTAACCCAGATAAGGTGATACAAATAGCCTTTAGAAATGAGTCTCCGGGCCCTGAGATAGGATATAAAGTGCCCTAGAGGTACTAAAGAATGTCCCTCCCATAATATCACTGGCTCATTTAGGAAACAAAAAAATGACTCTTCGAGTCCTACAATTTAATGTGGCATAGCACGAATGAAGCCAATCCATCCCTAAGATAGCATCAAAAGTAACCATATCGAGTTTTATGAGGTCTGCCATAGTATCCCGGCTAAGAATAGATACCACATAATTTTAATACACCCTTCTAGCCATAACAGAATTACCCATCGGAGTGGAAATAAAGAAAGGATCAAAAATCATATCGGGCTCAAACCCGAAACCAACAGCCACATAAGGGGTCACATAGGATAGGGTAAACCCAGGGTCAAGTAACACATAAACATCATCATAAAAGATTTGTAATGTACCGATGACAAAGTCTAGGGAAACTTTTGCCTCCTGGCGGTTGGTCAAAGAATATAATCGATTGCGACCGCTCTCGGCAGTTGATGTGGCACCCTTTTGAGGTGGGGGTGGTGCCGAAGAATTTGCCTGAGACTTTGTACCACCAACATTCTTCCTAGAAGATGGACAGTCCCCCTAAATGTGACCAGGTTGACCACATGAATAACATACAAATGCGCCTAACTGACATCTCCTTGGATGATTTCTACCACAAGTCTCACACCGCAGAAAAGTACGATGCTACTGAGCCACAATACCCTGGGATTGAGTAGCTCTGGATCTATGATGAGTCTGGAAACTTTGAGATCGTCTGTCTGCTGGTGGTCTGGGCACTGGGGCGCTGGCAGCAGACTGTATATTATCCAAATTCTTCTTCTTCTCCCATTTATTTTCCAACTTACGGCTTTGAGGCTGACTGTGACCCTAGTTGGCAGATCTAGCTCTTTTTGCCTGTCTTTCCTTCTCCCTAGATTCAGAAATCTTCTTTTTCTTCTCCTCTACCTATTACATGTGAACTATCATCCTAGAAAAGTCCAACTCCTTATTTAGCATAGCTCCCTGACACTCAAGCACCAGATCATCTGAAAGGCCCGAAGTAAACTTCCTCATTCAGACCCTCATACTACTCGGCATCTCGAGAGCATAACGGGCTAGCTGATTAAATTTTAAAGAGTACTCCTGCACACTCATCATACCCTACTTGAGGTTCATGAACTCCTCTAGTTTAGCTTCTCTCAGCTTCAGAGGAAAGAACTTATCAAGGAAAGCTTCTACAAACTCATCCCAAACTGTGGGCTCAGCACTGACAATCTTTGCATCCTCCCACTCATTGTACCATTAGTTTGCTATATCCTTCAGCTGGTAGGCTGCCAACTCAACACCTTCAATCTGATCCACATGTATCACTTTGAAAAATTTCTCCATTTCATCTACGAATTCTTGTGGATCATCTTCTACCTTAGTGCCAGTAAACTTGGGTGGGTGCATTCTCATGAACTGACCCACCCTAATAGCTTCAGATGTAATTGGTGCAGACCCAATATCTTCTGATCGTTGGGCCTGATTAGCCACCAACTGTGCCAGCATATGAATAGACTGTCTGAATTCGGTATTTGAAATATCCTTTTGAGCAGTCGGGGAACGATTAACATTGGTCCGTGGAGTCTGGGGTAGACTGGTCGAGATATGGAGGGACTCCCAGAGTAGGGATAGGGTCAGGAGTGGGAACACTATTAAGTGTCCTCATCCCATGAGTGGGATGTACTTCATCATTCTGAGCACTCTGATTAGTATTGCGACGAGGAGGCATGACTGTTATTTCTATAAGACAAAAGATCACTAATTAGAAATAGACTTGACTTTGAAGCACGAACTAAATCACAAGGAAGGGAAACATTTCCTAAACACCTAGTAGCCTCCTACTTATAAGTGTGGCGCGCTACACACCCATAAACAAGACTCTACCCAACTCGATTTCACAGACACCCTAGGACCAAGAACCATGCTCTGATACCAAGTTTGTCATGACCCAAACCAGGGCCCTGGCCGTAATGAGCATTCCAAACCATAAAGGCTCGAAATACCCCTATCTATCTAGTAATCATGTACATAATTCATATGATAAAAGAAATGCGGAAGATTCACAATACTACGGAAACATGGTCAACCTAAATGTGATCATAACACTGAAAATTGAAATCTAAGATATATCTGAATAATAATGTCTGACTCAGTCTGCGAAATCTCTACTATGGACTAAACAAACTATCTAAAAAGTGGGACAAAGCCCCCCGTAGACAAAAATAGAACTAAAGATAATTATCTAAAATAACCAGGCCTTCTAGATCATAGAAGGCTTACCACTGCATAATTTGACCTGCGATCTGAAATATCTACTGTTTATTTAGACCCCTAGACTGTGCCTTAGAACCTGAAGGGAGGGGGGCCAGCACAAAAGTACAGGCATGCGAAGCAATCCAAAATAGAGTACTTGAACATATATATAAAATAAATGAGAGAAGTTTTTCATCAAACGTCATGCATAAAATAGTTTCTGGAAACACATGGGCATTATTCGAGTAATCATAAATTAATCTTGTCAAAATAGTTTCTGATCTTTGTATTACTTCTGAGTTAGGTGGCACTCCCCTATATTTTTTGATATTCCACGGGCTATATGGAATCCGTCATTGACTCGACGGGGAAGCCTCCAACCCGAGTGTGCTGCAAGGGTTAGAGTCTCTGATTCTAATACGCCACACGGTACTAGGCCAGCGTAATATAAGATATACCCGGATTGGCAAATCACGATTTCGGACAATGAATATCTGGACTCATGCCTTCTTCGTGGAACCACCTAACATCTCTTTCTGCCCAATTTTTAACCATTTCTAATCATGTAACATTCTAGTTACAAAATCTATAAATCTGATTTCAAACATGCATTCTATTCTATTCTGAATTTATCATGGCATTTTCTGAGTTCGTGTCGTCACAACAAGACTTGCAAGTTCTATTTTTGAACCATAATGCAATAAGCATGATCTTTAATAAAAATGTAGTTTCAGACCCCCAAAACATGTAATTTGCATAAAAGATTTCATGTTTCGAAAACTCAAGTCAAAACCATGCAAAAACTCTCATCAAACATATGGTGGTCATGTGCTTTTGGCAAAAACATGCACTCTTTCATTATATGTATATTCAACATTCATAACCTTCTCTTTCATATTCAAAAATCATATTCAATACATAGCGAAAGACAAAGTATTTCATATCATGCTCTTCAAAACGAATTCAAAATAATTTATATCATACGAAGATGAGAAAACTCATAACAAGAGAGGGATTCATTATAATTCATGCTCTCAATTGAATAACCATTCTTGAACACATACGTACATATATACAAAATTTCAAATCAATTTAGGGGAAAGGCCTAAATACCAAAACAATACCGTCAAAACTTCTAAAACATGATTATATTCATAAACTTCAAAACCCCATTCTTAAAACATGATTTCTATGCTTATGAGCTTTTAGGAGAAACCCTGCGTACCTCTATTTACAAAATTAGCGAGTTCTTCTTGAAGCCTATGATCTAGGGATTTCGAATCTTCAATCGATTTTGAAAACCCACGATTGAATCTTGGGTTTCTAGAAGTTCTTATTTGAAACCTAGATAGGATTCTTGATGATTTTAATGAAAATAGGGTTAAGTTGCTCAAACATACCCTAAATCCTTTGTTTGGATGGTTTTAAAGGTTAGGGAAAAGTCAAATTTACGCTTAATGACTCCCAAACAGAACTAGAATTTTGAACTTAAAAACCCAATTTCGGGTACCACCGCGATGCGCCACAATCGCGGTGGTCCACTAGAATTTGATGAGTGTGAAATTGGATGCCTCCGTGACGTGCCACCATCGCAGAGCCCCACTAGAATTTGACGATTGTCAATTTGACCCTCTCTGCGATGCGCTAGACCCCAAAATGATGATGTTTACAACTGAAACTTTAAATTATTCATAACTTCTTCACCGAGGGTCCATTTTGAGAGAATCTTATATCATTGGAAATCTAATTCAGTCATCTATGTAATGAAAGGTTGAAATCTAAGAAATTTCATATGAAAAATAATTTAGATCATTCTAGAAGCTAATGCTTAGACTTTTTATGGACGAAACTTAGCTAAGAAGACGTCGGGGTGTTACACAATTGCGGAGGCCAAGGGTTGTGATCATAATACCTAATAAAGTTACCCTTCATAAGTATAGCCATTAGGTTTGAAACATGAAGATGAAAGAGTTAGACTATGGTGAATGTGGGTAACCAGTCGTGATTGCAAAGAAGTAATTAGATCGGGTCATAACTGACCCACACCACGAGTGTGAGAAGTGAGGCTCGTGATTGTAAAGGCCAAAAACTTGACCATTCGTGAATGTGACCTGTACGTCACTATTGTGAAGAACAACAAGTGGTTGCACCAGATGCTAGAAAACCAATAATTTCTTAAGTCTTAATGGACATTGATTGGGTGCTCCTGATTCATTCAAACTTCCATGGGTGCACACAAACTTTTCTACCATACTAATTTGATATTCCAAACTTAACGCAACCATTGAAACTTTTATTTGTGATTATTTCAATTAAATGCGGGTCCACAACCCAAGATCAAAGATTTAGGGTGAGCTCCTAACGTTTGGAGTATATCTGCTCTCCCTCTTATCATTAGATTGATCTCTATTTTGTATTTAGAGACATATTTGTATATTTATTTTTTATTTCACTTGTAATCCAATCGTATTAGGAGCTCTTATACTTACTTTACTAGGTTTTAGGAATATATTTACTTTCTTCTTACTTTTTTTCCTTATAGTTTAGTTTTACTTTTGCCTCTCTTATTAATACATTACTATTTTTTCTAGCCTATGGGTATGCTTACCTACTAGTCGGTTATATCAAGTTTTATCATAACCTAAGAAATTAGGTCGTGACAAATTAGTATCAAAGCGTAGGTTTATCGATGTGTTGGTATAAAAGTTAAGTGTCTAGTGCAGTACTACAAATCGGTATGGAGACTTCTATATCCTATCATTAGGAGGCTATAGGGCATTCTTAGAAAATTCTATTCTTGACTCATTATCATGCATTCGACTTCTAAGAACCTCTAGTACTTCTTTTGACTCTACTCTTTTCCAAGATGGATAGCACGAGGTTATCGATAGATGCGGATGAGACTTTTGCACGTATTTCCAGAGTTTCAGCATAGCATTAGGCTAGGGAGTTAGAGAGTAATGTCAAGATATTCAGTGCCAACTAGAGAATTTAGGTCCATCCTAGTCATTGGTCCAGAGAGTGTCCTTTTCAAGGGTTTATTAGTTAGTCACCTCAGACAGATTAGTCTCATAGAGTGGTCGAACCTTCGATTAGATATAGTTCACTTAGTGCCCCAGTTGGTGATTTAGATGCTGACAGCGCCCAAGCGCATACGTAAGTGTACGTGGTCTTATCAAGTAGTAGAGTGGCTTCAAGAAAGCCCAAGTATCGATCTCTCAGGGACTTGCGTTCTCCGCCTATCCAATTCTAGTTTAATGAAGAGAAAAAGTAAACAAGGAGGTTTAAGAATTGCAAACTAAAAAGAAACTAATCTAATGCGGAAAAATAATGACTTAGTACAATCAATGGATAGAAACCCAGGGTTAAGGCTTACAAACATTCATACTACGTTATTGAACCTCATTCCTTAGATTGCTTATCTTGGTTGTTGATTTGTAGGGTTAATTGCATGATTACGATTTCCCAACCACTAATCCTTTACCTAAGTTGAACGTTACAACTACATCGTTGAGCGGGAATGTAATGATCCAATCAGGTTATTTAAGCTATCTTCATATGTGTGAATAAAGTAAGACATCTAAGTACATCCCTGTACTAGATGCTAATTCAAATCTCTTATTTTATAAAGAAACAAGCACCCTACTTTGATTATTACCTTGTTCTATCTCCCTATTCCCTCTCCCGAGATCACAAGGTTGACAATTGATGTATTCTAAGGGTAGCAAATCCATAAAATAGTTAAAACAAGAATAAACAAGAAAATAATAATAAGTAAATCAACAAACTTAATTCAAAACGAAATAATCATGATCTTGGCCTTAACCCCAAAAAGGGAGTTTTAGCGTTTAATGGAAAAATTCATCATCCAATCCCTTGGATTGATGATACAAACCATGAAAGAAACTAAATTAAAGAATGATAGAACCTAAATAATGTGTATAGAATCCTTCTCTTGTCCAAAGACGTCCAAAAGTAAGTAAAAACGTGTATAAGGTCCTATTTATAGTAGAAGAAATAGCCCATACCTTGTTGAACAAGGAAACAATTTCTGGTCGTCTGCGAACCCAGTGATTAATGCGTTGGAGGGCCTCGCGTCGCGTCTAAATCATACTGGTTCACTGTTTGGGTGCCTTCTGAATCAATTGATGTTTTTCACATGCCCAGACTCCTTTCCATGAGCCCACACTCTCTCAATACTTTTCAAGTGTCCAAATTGGCGTTAAGTTGTGTTTTATGCTTCCGTGATCCATTCCAAACCTTTTTGAGTTGTTTCCTCTAGATTTGAAGCTTCTAAATCCTTCATTTATCATCATAGTCCATTAACCAAGCATCCTATAGCATTAAACACAATAATTTAGAGCTCAAAACAACACAACATCCTCTTTTGAGGGAAAATGACTTCCCTCATGGACCAAGGGAAGTCATTTTTCGGAAAATGACAAATGTAACTATGCCCCTAACCACACCCATCTTCCCTACCCCTACAACAGTCATATTCACATGACTCAAAAAATTCATATTTCTCAAAAATTTACACTACTTAGAAATATTTTTTATTGTGCATTGTTTCAATTTTTCACTGCTTGAACTAAAAAATAGTGAAGCCCGAATTTGTCCCTTTTTCAATGTTCGTTGAATGTATTATTATTTTCATATGCATAGAGGAAGACTTACCTATGTTACTTTTGCTAATTCCATATTTCATTTTGTCATCGATGTAACTTGTTTCACAAGTTTGAGTAAACTTGTCGTTCCATTATATTTCTATTGCTTGTAGTATTGTGAGATTGTCCTGACAAAATATAGAAAAATGTCTCTTATATTTGCTAATTAATAGTTTCTTAAATTAAGTGATTGTACTATTTTAGTATTCGGTATTAATAATATTTGCTATGCTTAAATTAGTTCTTACAAATTGTTGACTTGCTAGAGATACTGATATACTAGTTAACATTTAGTAGTATTTTCTAAAAAATATTTTTTCACTCACCAATCATACACTAGAAAATATTTTTCTAAATAATATTTTTTACTCAGCAACCTAACACCATAAAATATTTTTTGAAAAATATTTTTCACTCACCAACCAAACATGAGAAAATAATTAGAAAACCATTTTATTTTGCAGGAAAACATTTTCCAAGAAAATATTTTCCATCATACCAAACACACTCATAATGAACCATAGGCTTGCCCTTAGTGTCATGCTCCACTAATATTCGAATAATGAACCTAGGATCAAATAGGTCATTTCCGGGTTGTAATGTAGGCTAAGGGACGGGTAGAACTATTTTGGCCAAGAATAGTGATTAACCACTCTAAGCACTTTAATACACTACATCATACATTTAAAACAAATCTCTAACAACTAAATTACACTTTTTCATCCACCCATATCTTTTCTTTTTGCCCCATCTCATTTAAGCATTTTCACAAACACTTGGTGGGCAAGAATCAATTTTTTTATTTTTTTCTCAACCATGGTATTATTTCTAGCATCAATTACATCACACCCAACCACCACACATCAATTATCAATACTAATAACTATTACCTTGGGGCATCAAATTCACCTTTTTCTTCTTGTTTCTCAAACTTCTTCCTAATTTTTTTATATTAAAGCACTAAGGAGCTTTTTGGATCAAATTATGGTTTATCAAAGAAGGGAATTAGGCTACATATAAGGCTACCAAAGAAAATAAGCTAAAGGCTCAATGGTGTTAACTAGGATAATGCATAAAGGGTAGGACAAATAGAAGGTATAAAACAAGGCCATCAAAGAAATGTCTATATCATCTCCTAAACCCATATTCTTTATTTTACTTGATACATACACCGGGCAAGTTCTAGAAATCATATACAATAAGTAATATACAAAAAACCTTACACACATATGGCACATGCTCAACTCAATAGGATCATCATACACTCCCAACCAACAATAGCAAGAATTCAAATTTAAGCCGCAAATACAAGAGTCACAAATATGAGTCTAGGAGTCTAAAAGTAGAAATTCTCATAATCAACATGCTTTTACCAAACAAAACACTTGCATCACGTAATAAAAAATAGCACCAAAAAGAATATCTTACACAATTTTTTTTAAAATTGAGCCAAAGTTTAGGAATTTCCCCACTCCACACTTAAAAATCTACTTTGTTCCCAAAGTGAATTTAAACCTAAGAGATAGAAGTGCTCCCTGAGGCCTCTAGGCCTAGCTAGTAGTATCTTAACATATAAAGGAGATCCGCGGGAACCCCACACTCATTCTTTGCCATGCTTCAAGCTCAAGTTTATGGTATTCAGACTTTCCATTAACCTGTGACTCAACCAAAAATAAAACTACATGAAATAAAAACTATAAAAAAAACTAAAAAGAAAACATACCTTAGCTTGGGTTGCCTCCCAAGAAGAGCCTAATTTAGAGTTGCAGCATGACCCAATCAACTTTTTCCTCCACCTTGAGGATATAAATTTCACCCTCAACATTGCATCCATCCATTTGCCTCGCTCATAGGGTAGTGGTACAAAAACTAAAGAATTGAGTAATAGAATATGCATGGTAAACCACTCGGCCTTAAAGTGAGGTGTTTTTTTATTATTCGGTGTAAAATCAAGAATATAGGATTCGTGTTCCTTATCTTCACACTTAGTCACTATTTTAAATGATTCCACAGACAAGATCCCATTTAAACATAATGTAAAAAAGTTCTTTGAGTAAGGACCAACTAATCCCACTTCAAAATTTACAAAATCCACAACACACTCACTTTTATTCACCTTCTCAATTTCCGTCTCAAGATAAAAATGACAATCGGGTGACTGCAATTTTTGTGTTTGCTCCATAAATTGGCTAATGTCCTTCTCATATTTTTTTTCTTAGCCACTGTAGACATGGTGGCAGTGGTAACTCTTCAACCTGATCAACAACTTCATGTATGCCAACAACTTAACCTGAGACGCTAAAATTTATTTCAGCATCTCTTCCATGTTGCTAGTTGACTGATTTGGTTAGGCATGTTGAAACTGATGTTGCTGGTTATTCCATGATTATGGCTGATTCTGCAACATTTGATTATAGTTGTTTATATAATTTTTCCTTTCAGCATAGCCCACAAACATTACTGAATCAGTATTCACAACACACATATCTTTAAAATGACCACTATGGCCACAAATCATACACCATATAGAATTATCATCACTCGAAAACCATTTATCCCAGGCTGCTATGTCAAGAAGCGTGATAAAAAGAAATATAAAGAAAATAAAAAGAAAAACTAATAAACTATGAACAACTCAATATAGCTAAACTAAAAACAAGATAGTTACCTAGTTACAAGTCCCTGAAAATGGCGCCAAAAATATGACAGCACCCAAAAGCACACACAAGAGTACGTGGTCTTATCAAGTAGTAAAGTAACTTCAAGAAAGCCCAAGTATCGATCTCTCAGGAACTTGCATTCACCGCCTATCCAATTCTAATTTAACAAAAGAGAAAAAGTAAACAAGGAGTTTTAAGAATTGTAAACTAAAAAGAAACTAAACTAATGCGAAAAAATAATAACTTAGAATAATCAATGGATAGAAACCCAGGTTTAAGGCTTACGAACAATCTTATTGCGTTATTGAACCTCATTCGTTAGATTGCTTATCTTGGTTATTGATTCGTAGGATTAATTGTATGATTACGATTTCTCAACCTCTAATCCTTTACCTACGTTAAACCTTACAACTATATTGTTATGCGGGGATGTAATGATCCAATTAGGTTATTTAAGCCATCTTCCTACATGTGAATCAAGTAAGGCATATAAGTACATCCCTGTCCGAGATGCTAATTCAAGTCTCTTATTTTTTAAAGAAACAAGAATCCTACTTTGCTTATTCCCTTGTTCTATCTCCCTATTCCCTCTCCCGAGATCACAAGGTTGACAATTGATGTATTCTAAGGGTAGATAATTCATAAAATAGTTAAAACAAGAATAAATAAGCAACTAATAATGATAAATAAATCAACAAACTTAATTCAAAAAGAAATAATCATGATCTTGGCCTTAACCCGGGAAAGGGAGTTTTAGCCTTTAATGGAAGTATTCATCATCCAATCCCTTGGATTGATGATACAAACCATGAAAAAAACTAAATTAAAGAATGATTAAAATCTAAATAATGTGTATAACAACCTTGTCTTGTACAAAGACGTCCAAAAGTAAGTAAAAACATGTATAAGGTCCTATTTATAATAGAAGAAATAGCCCATGCCTTGTTGAACAAGGAAATAATTTCTGGTCGTCTATGAACCCAGTGATTAATGCGGTGGAGGGCATCGCGTCGTATCTAAATCATGTTGGTTCACTGTTTTGGGTGACTTCTGAATCAATTTATGTGTTTAACGTGCCCAGACTCCTTCCTACGCGCCCACACTCTCTCAATACTTTTCAGGTGTCCAAATTGGCGTCAAGCTGTGTTTTGTGCTTCCGTGATCCATTCCAAGTCTTTTTGAGTTGTTTCTACTTGATTTGAAGCTTCTAAATCCTTCAATTATCATCATAGTCCATTAAACAAGCATCCTATAGCATTAAACACAATAATTTAGAGCTCAAAATAAAACAATATCCTCAACGATGAACTAGAAACAAGAGCTAAGCATAGGCTAAATTCACATTGAGCATTAACTTATTGTTTTAACTCTTTTCTTGATCCAACTGACCCTTGAACATTATAACTAAGTTGTTTCACATATAATACATAATAACAAACTTAGTAACTCATTAAAAAACATTAAAACTCAACACAATAGATTAGAAAAACACCTAGCTCAAGCTAGTTATACTAGTTTTCTCGGTTGAACTCTAAATGCTCAAATTATATCAAAACTTATGTGCAACCACCATTAAACATTGTAAACACATACTTGGACACATAAATGCTTATTTATATCATTCTCAACCCATTAATCACATGAATCATCCTTAAAACAAGGTTAAATAGGCTAGAATAGTAGCTCTAGAATGCAAAAATACACCCAACATCACCACCCCACACTTATAGCCTTGTTCGTCCTCAAACAAATCTTAACTAAAAGCATCATGAGCTGGAAGGACTCCACATTTCTACTATATGCAAGAAATTCAAGCTAGCACTACAATTACTACATGGAATGCAAGTTTACAACACTAAGCATGTTATATACAATTGAAAGCTCAAGAATCGTACTCCAAAACATCCTAGCCTCAAGAATTTACTCAATATATGCAAACTCATGCATATTGCTCAATATAAGACATCATACAAATCACCCACATTCATCAAACATGTGCCCTCACAATAAGAGAGTTACCCATAAACATTCACAATAAAGCAGTTGTCATAATGGGTATACAAATCAAGCTACGCTCAGTCTCACAAAGAATTCACAAATTACACATAGGGTGTGTTTGGTATGATGGAAAATGTTTTCTGAAAAATGTTTTCCTATTTTTCCTTGTTTGATTGTAGCAAAATATTGGGAAAACATTTTCCAAGATAACTCATTTTCCTCTATTCGAGGGAAAAGGACTTCCCTCATGGACCAAGGGAAGTCATTTTCCAGAAAATGGCAAATGTAACTTATGCCCCTACCCCCACCCCTCTTCCCCACCCCAACAACCGTCATATTAACGTGAATCAAAAAATGTACATTTCTCAAAAATTTACATTACTCATAAATATTTTTTATTGTGCCTTGTTTCAATTTTTCACTGCTTGAACTAAAAAATAGTGAAGCCCGAATTTGTCCCTTTTTCAATGTTCGTTGAATGTATTATTATTTTCATATGCATAGAGGAAGACTTACCTATGTTACTTTTGCTAATTCCATATTTCATTTTGTCATCGATGTAACTTGTTTCACAAGGTTGAGTAAACTTGTCGTTCCATTATATTTCTATTGCTTGTAGTATCATGAGATTGTCCTGACAAAATATAGAAAAATGTCTCCTATATTTGCTAATTAATAGTTTCTTAAATTTAGTTATTATAATATTTTAATATTCGATATTAATAATATTTGCTATGCTTAAATTAGTTCTTACAAATTGTTGAGTTGCTAGAGACACTGGTATACTAGTTAACAGTTAGTAGTATTTTCTAAAAAATATTTTTTCACTCACCAATCAAACACTAGAAAATATTTTTCTAAAAAATATTTTTGACTCACAAACCTAACACCATAAAATATTTTTTGAAAAATATTTTTCACTCACCAACCAAACATGAGAAAATAAGTAGAAAACCATCTTATTTTGTAGGAAAACATTTTCCAACAAAACATTTTTCATGAAAATTATTTTCCATCATACCAAACACATCCATAATAAACCATACGCTTGCCCTTAGTGTCATGCTCCACTAATATTCGAATAATGAACCTAGGATCAAATAGGTCTTTTTCGGGTTGTAATGTAGGCTAAAGGATGGGTAGAAACTATTTTGGCCAAGAATAGTGACTAACTACTCTAAGCACTTTAATACACTACATCATACATTTAAAACAAATCTCTAACAACTAAATTACACTTTTTCATCCACCCATATCTTTTCCTTTTGCCCTATCTCATTTAAGCATTTTCACAAACACTTGGTGGGCAAGAATCAATTTTTTTTTCTCAACCATGGTAATATTTCTAGCATCAATTACATCACACCCAACTACCACACGTCAATTATCAACACCAATAAGTATTACCTTGGGGCATCAAATTAACCATTTTTTTCTTGTTTCTCAAACTTCTTCCTAATTTATTTATTTTATATTAAAGCACTTAGGAGCTTTTTGGATCAAATTATGGTCTATCAAAGAAGGAAATTAGGCTACATATAAGGCTACCAAAGAAAATAAGCTAAAGGCTCAATGGGGTTAACTAGGATAATGCATAAAGGGTAGGACAAATAGAAGGTATAAAACAAGGCCATCAAAGAAATGTCTATATCATCTCCTAAACCCATGTTCTTTATTTTACTTGATACATACACCGGGCAAGTTCTAGAAATTGTATACAATAAGGAATATACAAAAAACCTTACACACACATGGCACATGCTCAACTCAATAGGATCATCATACACTCCCAACCAACAATAGCAAGAATTCAAATTTAAGCCGCAAATACAAGAGTCACAAATATGAGTCTAGGAGTCTAAAAGTAGAAATTCTCATAATCAACATGCTTTTACCAAATAAAATACTTGCATCAGGTAATAAAAAATAGCACCAAAAAGAATATCTTACACAATTTTTTTTAAAATTGAGCCAAAATTTAGGAATTTCCCCACTCCCCACTTAAAAATCTACTTTGTCCCCAAAGTGAATTTAAAAGTAAGAGATAGAAGTACTCTCTAAGGCCTCTAGGCCTAGCTAGTAGTATCTTAACATATAAAGGAGATCCGCGGGAACCCCACACTCGTTCTTTGCCATGCTTCAAGCTCAAGTTTATGGTACTCAGACTTCCCATTAACCTGTGACTCAACCAAAAATAAAACTACATGAAATAAAAACTATAAAAAACTAAAAAGAAAACATACCTTAGCTTGGGTTGCCTCCCAACAACTTTTTCCTCCCCCCTTGAGGATATAAATTTCACCCTCAATATTGCATCCATCTTTTTGCCTCGCTCATAGGGTGGTGGTACAAAAACTAAAGAATTGAGTATAGAATATGCATGGTAAACCACTCGGCCTTAAAGTGAGGTATGTGTTTTTATTACTTATTCGGTGTAAAATCAAGAATATAGGATTCTTGTTCCTTATCTTCACATTTTTTTACTATTTTAATGATTTCATAGACAAGATATCATTTAAATATAATGTAAAAAAGTTCTTTGAGTAAGGATCAACTAATCCCACTTCAAAATTTACACAATCCACAACACACTCACTTTTATTCATCTTCTCAATTTTAGTCTCAAGATAAAGATGACAATCAGGTGACTGCGATTTTTGTGTTTGCTCCATAAATTGGCTAATGTCATTCTCATATTTTTCTTTTCTTATCCACTGTAGACATGGTGGCAGTAGTAACTCTTCAACCTGTTCGACAACTTTAGTTTCTGAGTACTCAGACTTCCTCGAATTATTAGCAACTTTGTCTGCAACTAGTTGGAAATCCACTTGCTCTGCAGCCTCCCTGTGGTTCGTCATGTATGCCAACAACTTAACCTGAGATGCTAAAATTTATTTCAACATCTCTTCCATGTTGCTAGTTGACTGATTCAGTTGGGCATGTTGAAATTGCTGCTGGTTATTCCATGATTGTGGCTGATTCTGCACCATTTGATTGTAGTTGTATATATAATTTTGCCTTTCAGTATAGCCCACAAACATTACTGAATTAGTATTCACAACACACATATCTTCAAAATGACCACTATGGCCACAAACCATAAACCATATATAATCATCATCACTCGAAAACCATCTATCCCAGGCTACTATGTCAAGAAGTGTGATAAAAAGAAATATAAGGAAAATAAAAAGAAAAACTAATAACTATGAACAACTCAATATAGATAAACTAAAAACATGATAGTTGGCTAGTTACATGTCCTCAGAAATGGCGCCAAAAACATGAAAGTGCCCAAGCGCACACACAAGTGTACGTGGTCTTATCAAGTCGTAAAGTGGCTTCAAGGAAACCCAAGTATCGATCTCTCACCGACTTGCGTTCGTCACCTATCCAATTCTAGTTTAACGATTGGTAAAAAGTAAACAAGGACTTTTTAGAATTGTAAACTAAAAAGAAACTAAACTAATGCGAAAAAATAATGACTTAGAATAATCAATGGATAGAAACCCAGGGTTAAGGCTTATGAACAATCATACTATGTTATTGAACCTCATTCGTTAGATTTCTTATCTTGGTTATTGATTCATAGGGTTAATTGCCTGATTACGGTTTCCCAACCTCTAATCCTTTACCTAAGATGAACCTTACAACTATATCGTTATGCGGGGATGTAATGATCCAATTAGGTTATTTAAGCTATCTTCCAACACGTGAATCAAGTAAGGCATCTAAGTACATCCCTGTCCTAGATGCTAATTCAAGTCTCTTATTTTATAAAGAAACAAGAACCCTACTTTTCTTTTTCCCTTGTTCTATCTTCCTATTCCCTCTCCCGAGATCACAAGGTTGACAATTGATGTATTCTAAGGGTAGCTAATTCATAAAATAATTAAAATAAGAATAAACAAGCAACTAATAATGATAAGCAAATCAGCAAACTTAATTCAAAAATAAATAATCAAGATCTTCGCCTTAACCCCAGAAAGGGAGTTTTAACCTTTAATGGAAGTATTCATCACCCAATCCCTTGGATTGATGATACAAACCATGAAAAAAAAATTAAAGAATGATAAAACCTAAATAATTTGTATAGCAGCCTTCTCTTGTCCAAAGACGTCCAAAAGTAAGTAAAAACGTGTATGAGGTCCTATTTATAATAGAATAAATAGCCCATGCCTTGTTGGACAACGAAATAATTTTTGGTCATCAGCGAACCCAGTGATTAACGCATTGGAGGGCCTCGCATTGTGTCTAAATCATACTGGTTCACTGTTTTGGGTGCTTTCTGAATCAATTGATGTGTTTCACACGCCCAGAATTCTTCCCATGCACCCACACTCTCTCGATTCTTTTCAGGTTTCCAAATTGGTGTCAAGTTGTGTTTTGTGCTTCCATGATCTATTCCAAGCCTTTTTGAGTTGTTTCCACTTGATTTGAAGTTTCTAAATTCTTCATTTATCATCATAGTCCATTAAAAAATCATCCTATAGCATTAAAATCAATAATTTAGAGGTTAAAATAATACAACATCCTCAACGATGAACTAGAAACACGAGCTAAGCATAGGCTAAATTCACATTGAGCTTTAACTTATTATTTTGACTATTTTCTTGATGCAACTGACCCTTGAACATTATAACTAAGTTGTTTCACATATAATACATAATAAAAAACTTATTAACTCATTAAAAACATTATAACTCAACACAATAGATTAGAAAAACACTTAGCTCAAGCTAGTTATACTGATTTTCTCGGTTGAACTCTAAATGCTCAAATTGAATCAAAATCCATGTGAAACCACCATTAAACATTGTAAACACATACTTGGACATATAAATGCTCATTTATATCATTCTCAACCCATTAATCATATGAATCATCCTCAAAACAAGGCTAAATAGGCTAGAATAGTAGCGCTAGAATTCATAAATACACCCAACATCAGATGCTCAGTCTGGATTTGGACACACTTAGATTCATTCTCCTTTAATAACATCAAGACTATGGCTTCAAAATCCATGGATATATATGTTTTTTGAATTACTATCTCATACCTTCTATTTGAGTTGAGTTGGGATTTTTATGCCCATCAGTTAGTTTATGCCTCAATGTTATTATATTGATTTTTCTAAGCCTATATGTAGATTTATGCTTACTTGACTACTCCATAGATGACCTTTTTAGTAGTGTATTGAGTAGATCAGTATTATGTTTTTTCTGAGGGTGTGGCATTTGGGTTAAAGTCCCTTACATTTGGCATTATGGCCTTATTAAGACCGTAGAGTGGTATTAGTTATGTTTTCCATATTTGGTGCCTCTTGTGCCTTATGTTGTTGGTTATATTGTTATTATTTTAGTTGTTATTATGTAATGACCCTCTAAGTTATTTTATTAATTTGTGTGCATTTTTAGCATTCAGGCTTTGCCAAAACGACTACAGGTAATTTGTGACTTGCCAAAACTGTCGGTTCGATTATCGGATAGTTTGTTTAGGTTTAAGGCTCATTTCCCTATTTTAGAGCTTTTATTACTTAATATTTGGTCTTGGACTAAAACTCCAAGTAGATGACCTCGGATGAGAATTCCAACAACATCATCAGCTCTGAAACATTAATTTTTAGCTAGGGGGCCCTAGGTTCAAGTCCCGAGGCTTCCAAACTCGTTTTAGGCTATTAGATAGATTGTATGAAAAATTTAACTATAGGTGAGGCCCCATATTTAATCAAAAAATTCTCAGATAAAAATTTTGATGGTTTCATTGAGTTTGGAGTGTCGAATTTTGTATGGTAGCATAGTTCATTTGCGCGCACGTGGTTCCAAATAAAACTTGACCACCCAGTTGGAGTTTATTTTGGACTTGGAAAATCTAATGCATTAGGTTGTTGGTGCAATCGCTTAAGAGATAATTTGATGGCTTAAGTGGTCATCACTTTTGCGATATAGAGTTGCTTTAACGACCTTGGCCATTTGGCTAACAGCCGCTTAAGCCATCAATGTCCGCTTAAGTGATACCTGCACCTATCGTGCAAGACTGCCTAAGCGGTCGAGGAGCCGCTTAAGAGATTATGTGACGTCCTAAGCGGCACTTAGGAGATTTTTATCTCCTATTTCTCACCTGATGTGCCACCCTTTCTTCTACTATTTTCATACCAAATTGAGAGCTTAAAGAGAGTAAAAATTAGGAAGTCATCCATTGAAGCTAAGGTAATCTAGCCTAACACTCCTTGGTCATTTTTCATTAATTATCGCTTTAATTTTCATCCTGACTCATGGTAAATTCTTAAAAATTAGGTCTTAAATTCCTAAACTATAAGGGCTTATTTGAGACCCGATTTGAGCTCCGTTTGTGCTCAACTTTTGAGCACACATTCCTAGTCCTTTGAGGGACCTCGTGACAGATTTAATTTTTAATTCTTTTTGTGGGCCTTTTGGGTCCATTCTTGAGAAAAATTTTGACCCAACCCATAGTATAGCATTATGGGTCCCAATTTTACTCCTAACGAAGAATAGATAATTATTTTAATAGTGTGGTGGTATTTCGAGATCGTAAAGCAAAAGAAGATGATTTGTGGGTGATTTAAGGATTTACGGTTGGGCATTGAGGTAGGCTTCTGTCTACTCTTCTTTATTAGATAGTGCATTATATATGTTACATATTAGATTAGAATTTTAGGATGTGATTATCAATAAAACACCGTGACTTAGCCTAAATTATGAGTTTGGGGACTAGAAGAGTGAATCGACCCTTAAGATGGAATACTTATTATGCTTCTAGAATCTTATTACCCTAGGTTGCTAGCATTTTATACATAGTTGAGGCTAATATCCCTTTAGTAAAAGGTTTACTACTTAAGTTGGTAGATTGTGATGGTTCCCCAGATTATGATATGATTACGTTGGCTATATATTATTGGGCTCAAGGCCATGATTGTGAAATTAGTTGGATTTTGAGCGAGTAACTTATCCTTGTAAAGGACATGTTTTAGTTTATTGACGTTTAGATGCTTATATTATATTATTTGGATACTGGTAATGGCATGAATATATTTGGTACATTCATGCTCACTTAATGGTACGATTCCAACTAAAATATGGTTTTACTACTATTTTCCCAAAAAGGGATTTATTCCCTCTGTTAGCTTTTAAAATGAATCCTTTTCATAGTGGGAATCGTACCACCTTAATGAATGATTTATGAGCTTTTAAGACTAAAAAATAATATTTTAGAGATTTGACCGAGATATATTCTGGTCCACGATCTTATTGTTGCTATTTACTTCGGTTGAGAGAGATTCAGACCCTTTTTAGACTTTTATAATGATTTAGTCCCGGAGTTTACCCTGGGCAAAGATTTATAGACTTACACTTTTTTAGCCACAATTTGAGTCAGTGCATTTATATAGATATATCTCTTCGATATTGGATAGAGTATATTGAAGATGATGATTATTAGAAATCTTGGATCGAGATGAGATTGGTGTATATAGGTACTCCCAAACCCTCTAGGAGCCCCATCGTCTGTGATCCTTCATGCTGAAGAAAAGAGAGGTTATCGTAGATCCTACCTTTGCGAGCTATTAAGCTGGAGGAGATGTATACACTAGGATACTTTATGGTATTTAGATCAATTATGGTAGTATTATTTCTACTTTACATTCATTCTTGTATTTGCATTATCTATCACCGGTATGCCATATATCTATTAGCCTTTTGGGGGTTGCATATGTATAGGTGTTGAGATTACTTGTTATGTATTATGTATTGATTGGACCTTTTAGGTTATAGGTCCCAGTTAGGTATTATTAATTTGGACTAGCTGGTTACTTTAATTTTATTATTATTATGGTTTGTTCATGATAAGTTAATTATTGGAGTGCTACTGAGATTCGAGGTATGATTTTGATTCCTTTCTCTTGTAGCTATTTTATAATGGATAGTTTTCTTATGTTTAGGTTTTTGAATTAGGGATCCTTATTATGTTATCACTAGTGCCTACTATGATTAGGAGGTCTTAAGATGCTAGTATGACTATTTTAGGTTGTACCTTTGAGTTAGCCTTATTTATGTATGTGTGTGTATATATATATATATATAATATAGTTATGGTATTACCATATATCCCTTCCTTTATTTGTTCATATTGTATATCTATTTTTTGACCTTGTATACTACTATATATCCTTCTTCTGCTCCTTATTTTTATATTGGCCAGGGATATATGATATAGATCTTAGGTTCCTGAGCATGGCTAGAATAGAATAGTTTATCCTTATTGCCTCCTTTGCTTTACTTTGTTAGTTTCCTAGATAATTTGGTGTAGTTTACATTCCTGCTGGTATGTTATTTTTATTTATATTATCTTTGGAGCTCAGTCGATAGTTTTCTACTGAGTACCACGTGTTTGGTACTCAAACTACACTTCTGTAGCTTGCAAATCATAGTACAAGCTTTCGCCATTGTTGTATGCATTGTGTGGAACAATTATGGTTCGGATACTTAGGGTGAGCTTCTGGTGTTTAGAGTATTACTATTCTCCCTATTATGTACTAGAATAATCTCTATGTTGTATTCAGGGATGGGTTGTACCTGTATATTTATTTAGTACTTTATTTTGTAATCTTATAATTATATTAGAAGCTTATGCACGGATTCCACTAGGTTTTGGGACTATCTTATACATATTAATATGTTATTATATTTATTTTGCATTCGTCCTTTATTTTTCTTAGTAGTCCATTACTAGTAGTTCCAAAAACTATAGGTTGTCTTATCAAGTGGTGGGTTATAGTAGGTGTCACCATGACTTGAGAAATTAGGATATGACAAATTGGTATCAGATTTAGGTTCATTAGTGCATAGGTACAAGATTTAAGTGTCTTGTAGAGTCCTATGGATCGGTACGGAGACATATGTAACCTATCTTTGGAGGCTACAAGCTATTCTTAGGAAATTTTGTTCTTGATTCCTTATCATGTGTCTGTATATATTTGAGCCTCAAGTACGTCTTTTGACTCTATTATATCTAAAATGAAAGATGCAAGGCTGTTGATAAATACAAATGAAACTTTAATATGTGTATCAATAGCTTCAGTGCAGTATCGGACCAGGGATTTAGGGATGGGTGTGAAGATCTTCAACATCAGTCAGAGAATTGGGCCCAACCTATACTCCGGTAAAGTTTGTGACCACTTCAGCCTTTCAAGATTCAGAATTTAGGATCCTAAGTCTTTTTGTGGATACCTTACATCCAGGGATGACATCTGGTTCTTCGAGCAGTTCTCAAGCCAGAGTTGGATTTATCAGTGTTCAGTAGGGTTCACTATTGGTTTCAGAGTATAAGATTGGGTTTTCGGAGTTACTAGACACACTCATATGATATATTTTTTTGAGTATGAGATGGTGCATAGATTTGTTATAGGATTAGCTTTGCTAGTCCATTTGGCATTAGAATATTTGTTAGTGGTTAGATCTTCCTTCTCTCCGATTGTTGACCAAAACAGGGCCATAAAGAAAGCATGTATTGAAACTTATGGAGGTGGCGATAAGAGGCCATGTCATCAATACAGTGCTATTGGAATTCCATCTGGGAGTGAGAATCTTCCCAGTGGAGGTCATCTTTACTTCCAGCCTGTTGGTTCTATATAGGTAGCATTTCAGACTATTGGTAACTCTCAGAGTAGTTGTGATGGTCACAACGGGCATAGTTATCATCGGACATAATGGAGTATTCGGTATAGGTCATTAGGCTGTGGCGGCCATTTTGGATCTATAGGGGCAGCACCTCTGGGTATTTCAGGAGCTTTCCATGGTTGTGGTGAGCTTGGTCATTAGTCTAGAGATTTCTTCAAATATGACTTGGTTGCTCAGGCAAAGTTAGAATATACTCCCAGTCAGCCTAGGGTTCTTGAGATGTGTTATGATTGTGAGAAGAATGGTCATCTTGGTAAGGAGTGTCAATGTCAGTTGGTCAGGCAGTTGGGATCAGCTCGTGTTTATCGTCATATTAGAACTTTAAGAGTTTGGCATGACTATAGATAGATCAGTTACTGGTCAAAAGAGTGTTTGGCATGACTATAGATAGATCAGTTACGGGTCAAAAGAGTGTCCTAACATAGGATTGTTAGTCATTCAACTCATCTAGATCAGTCTCTTGATGTTGTGGCACCTTCAATTAGAGGCGGTGCACTTAGTGCCTTAATTAGTGATTCAAGTGCTCAGTCCGAGTTTGCACCTGCTCAAATTTGTTATCTCTTAGACATGTCGGGCATATGACTTCAGATTCCACTGTGATAGGTGCGCTTTTATATTTTTTGTCTTTTCATTTGAGTGTATTAGGGTATTCATACCCGTCGATGATTATGTGTTGTGGTAGGTTTATATTAATTGTTGTGTGGCTTGATATAGAATTTGTGATCATATGATTACCCCCGTGGATAATTCCTTTTAGTAGTGGATCATTTTTTATATTTCCTTGGGGGTGTAACATTTGGTTTCAAGTCCCATTTACCTTAGCTTATTGGTCTTCTTATGGCCCAAGAGTGGTACTTGCTATTGATTTTTCATTTTTGGATACCACCTACTCTTTATACTGGTATGTCAATTATTGTTGTTATTTTTTCCATTGTTTCTTATTTGTCGATCCCCGCTTGGTAGATTGCTAGGCTAGCATTATGTAGTTAGAACTTTCTTCCTCACAGTTCTTATTCATTAGCTTGGGCAGCTAGCTTAGTTGGATGATTTCTCTTTTGTAGCGAGGTGATGTTGGTCGTTTTCTCTTCGGCTGGCTATGCTAAATCGATTGTGTAGTGGATGATGGTAATAAAGGTAAGTTGACCTTCAATGGCTCTATTATGGCTCTAGAGTTAGTGATTTGGTTAGGTAGCCCATTTTTTAGGCTGGCCAGTTAGGGACCCATTTTTTAATTCGACTAGTTCATTGCCCAATAATAGTCATAATATAAATGTTGAGAGGTATTAGATTTTTCTTTCAGGCTTTTTGGTTTTCTCTCCTAGTGATTGTTGATTTTGGTATTAGTAAGGAGTTGGGTACTTTGTTCTTGTTGGGATGTAATTCTTGTTCTAGTGGAGTTAAGAGAGTTGGAGAATGGGTGATCTTTCCTATGACTGCTTCTTAAGTTGGTAAATTGGGTATTCGTTACTAAGATGGAGTATTGGATTGACCAATTTCCTTCTAAGGTTGCATTTCTCTGAGTCACTAGAGTTATGGTTATTACTAGTATAATTTGCAACCTAGGTGAGTTCTTGGGTATGCTTTGGTGGTTCATGCCCTCCGGTAGATATGGAGTTGATTGCTTGTGCTTTCAGCTTGTTGTTTATCCTACATTATGATTTTGTTCTCTAGCTACATTTTAGTTTTGCCTCCTACATAATCCAGTAACAATATATTTGATTGGGATAGTAAGGTCGATTTAGGTATTTGGTCTTAGTTTAGACTTATGGATTTGATTTGGATTTGATGCCTTGCAATGGAGGCTTATAGTTTATAATAGATTTGGCATATGGATGCTTTCCCATCAACAGGGTGGTTTTTCATAGCGGAGATTGCACGGTTCAGCCTTGGTGTTAAGACTTCAGCTTGGAGTTGTAGATATTGGGTGCAACCTTTATTTTGAGATTTTTTTTAGTTGGGGTTTCATCTATAGGCTGGCTAAGCCTACTCCTGGTCTACTTATTCAGTCTCTTTTAGTTCAGATATATTGTTGTTAAAGGCACTGTGTTATTTCCTTTAGTCTTAACCTTGATGTTTAGTTTTTATCAAAATTTTGGGCGACTTACTTAACATGAGTAGTGTGATCATGTTGGGCTTAGCGTGGTTTATCTTCGGTTGTTGGGAAATCTTGGAGAAGATCATTCAGTGGTGAGTGTTTATGCTCCAAACTCCTGGCTATCAGTTTTAAGGGTCATTCGGACTAGTGGTAGAATTGGTATAGATTGCAGAACTTGGTTTTCTCTATTTGTATGCCAAGGTAGAACCTTATAGGATTGTGATTGTGCTTGTCGTTATGGACTTTTGATGGATTAGTTTTAGTTCTTCGAGGTTAATGTGATAGAGTTGTATGTCCAGGACTCAGGTGACCTTTTCTTAGTTTAGAGTGGATAGCAGGTTTGGAAGGCAAAAGAAAATTGTAATTAGATTTAGGAGTTGGTCGTTTGAGTCATGCCTAGGTTTGCGTTTACACTTGGATGAGTTTTCACTTGGTTATACTGGTATCAGTGTGGTATCAGTGTGTCGTGGTTCAAATTTGCATGCATCAACTTTCCTCAGTTCGATTGGAGGCTAGTTGGAGGTTGAGGTTGAGTTTTGATTGTTGAGAAGCAAAAAAAGAAAGTTAGTTGAAAAGGGAAACCTATGGCTAAATCCATCAGAATAGTTGTCCCTTCTTGGTAGTTATATGGGATGTCTCATTCGGAACATGTGGGTCCAGTACCTAGTCTCTTTGAGTTCTTGGCTTTTTCTATCCATTGACTTTTGTGGATAAAAGTCCTTTAGTTATGGATATTATAATAATCCTTAAGGTCATTTCCTCTATTTGTGTGCATTTCTAGTATTTTGAGCCTCCCCACAGCGGCTACAGGTCACTTATGACTTGCAAGAACTGTGGAATAGGTTATCAGATAGATCATGGGTTTTAGGCTCATATCCTTATTTTGGATCTTTCACTGTTTAGGATTTGGTCTCAGACCAAAACTCCTAGTAAATAACCTCAAATCAGAATTCTGACAGTTTAATCAGCTCTAAAATGTTGATTAGACTAGAGGGACTCTTGGTGCAGGTCTTGAGGCTTCCGAACTCATTTTTGGCTATTGAGCGGATTGCATAAAAAATAAAACTATAGGTGTATGCCGGGCATATTTAGTCAAAAAGATCTCGGATAAAAGTTTTGATATTTCTATTTGAGTTTGAAGTTTCGAATTTGGTATGGTAGCATAGTTTGTTTGCGTATACGGGGTTTCGAATGAATTTCGTGCACCCAATTGGAGTTCATTTTGGACTTATAAAATCTGATGCATCAGGTTGCTGGTGCAATCTCTTAAGCGATCATTTGACGCTTAAGCGATCGTCGCTTTTGCGACATAGGTCGCTTTAGCGACCTTGGCCATTTGGCCAAGGGCCGCTTAAGCGATCAATGTCTGCTTAAGCGGACATCACTTAAGCAATAACCACACTATCGTACCAGACCACCTAAGCTATCGAGGAGCTGCTTAAGCGGTTGGGAGACTACTTAAGCGACACCTGGGTGCTTTTTATTGCTTTTCCCATCCTATTTTCCACCATTTTCACACCAAATTGAAAGCTCAAAAAGAGGATAAAGTAGGAAGACATCTATTGAAGCTAACATAAGCTAGCGTAATACCCCTTAGTTATTTCCCATTAATTTTTTCTTCAATTTCCATCCTAATTCATGGTACATTCTTATAAATTAGGTCTTAAATTATTAAACTTTAATGGTTGATTTGACACCCAATTTGCACTCTGATTGTGCTCAACTTTTAAAGACAGACTCCTCATCCTTTGAGAGACCTTGTAACGAATTCAATTTTGGATTTCGTTTGTGGGAACTACTTGCGCGTTCTTGACCTAAATTTTGGCCTAGCAATATGGGTCTTATTTTACTCCCAATGTTGTGTAGACTACTATTTTGATAGAGTGGTGGTATTTCGAGACTGTGGAGGAAAAACAGACATTATGTTACGATTAAAGGACGTGTCATTCGGCATCGATGTAGGCTTTTGTCTACTCTTCTTAACAATTTAGTGTATTATTTATGTTGCATGTTAGATTGGAATGTTAGGATCATGGGTAGAACACTGTGACTTAGTCAAAATTATGAGTTTGAGGACTAGAAGGGTAAGTCGACATTTAAGATAAAATACTTACTATGCTTCTAGAATCCTATTACCCTAGGTTGCTAGCATGTTAGACATAGTTGAGGCTAATATCCCTTTAGTATAAGGTTCACTACTTAAGTTGGTGGATTATGATGGTTGCCCGGATTATGATATGATTATTTGCCGACTATATATTATTGGGTCCAAGGTCATGATTGTGATATTAGTTGGATTTTGGGCAAGTAACTTATCCTTGTAAAGGACGTGGTTTCGTTTATTGCCATTTAGACACTTATAATTGTATTATTTGGATATTGGTGATGGCATGCATAGATTTGATACATTCATGCTCATTTAATGGTACGATTCAAACTAAAATATGGTTTTACTACTGTTTTTTCAAAAAGGGATTTATTCTCGTTTTCACTTTTAAAATGGATCCTTTCATAATAGGAATTGTACCACCTTAATGAATGATTTATGAGCTTTTGAGACTAAAAATGATGTTCTAGAGATTTGACCAAGATAGATTTCAATCCACGATTTTACTGCTACTGTTTACTTTGGTCCAGAGAGATTCCAAACCTTTCTACACTTTAATGATAATTTAATCTCGAAGCTTACCTCGGGTAATAGATTTACAAACTTACACCTTTTTAGCCATAATTTGAGTTCGCGTATTTATTATATATGTATCTCTTCGGTACTGGATAGAGTAGATTAATGATGATGATTATTAAAAATCCTGGATCGAGACAAAGTTGGTGTATATGGGTACTCCCAAACCCCTTAAGAGCCCCTTCGTCTGTGATCCTTCATGCTGAGGAAGAGAGAGGTCATCGTAGGTCCTATGTTCATGAGCTATCGAGCTGGAGGAGGTGTATACACTAGGCTACTTTATGGCATTTGGATCGATTATGGTGGTATGGATTCTACTTGTACTCATTCTTGCTTACACATTGCCTATCACCTGTATGTCTTATATCTATCAACCTTATGGGGGTTGCATAAGTATAGGTGATGAGTACTGCTTGTTGTGTGATGTGTGCTGATTGGACCTTCCGCGTTATTAGGCCCGGTTTAGGTATTGTTTGTTCAGGTTATCCAGTTACTTTATTTTTATTGTTATAATGGCTAGTTCGTGATAGTTTAATTATTGGACTGGTACTGAGATTCAAGGTATGATTCTGATTCATTTCTCTTGCGGTTATTTTACTATGGATAGTTGGCCCATATTTAGATGATTGGATTAGGGATCATGATTATGTTAGCATTGGTTCCTACTATGATTAAGAGGCCTCAAAGTTACAACCTAAATAAATAAATATATATATATATGTAGTTATGGTATTACCGTATATCCCTTCATTCCTTCATTTATTCATGTTATATATTCATTCCTTGGCCTTGTATACTACTATATATCCTTCTTTTGCTCCTTATTTGTATATTGGGCGACGATATACAATATAGTGCTTAGGTTCTTGAGTATGGCTGAAATAGGATAATTTATTCTTATTGCCTCCTTTGTTTTACTATGTTACTCTCTTGGATGTTTGCTTATAGTTTACATTACTATTTATATGTTATTTATATTTGCATTATCTTTGGAGCTCAGTCAGCAGTTGCCTACTGAGTACCAGGTGGTTGGTACTCATACTACACTTCTGTAGCTTGCAGATCATAGTACGGATTCTCACCATTGTTATATGCGTCGTGCGGAGCAGCTAATTTTTGAAGACTTAGGGTGAGCTCCTAGCATTTGGCATATTACTATTCTCCCTCTTATGCACTAGACTAATCTCTATGTTGTATTCTGAGATGGGTGGTACCTGTATAATCATTTAGGACTTTGTTTTGTAATCTTATTATTACATTGGAAACTTTTGTACTAATTATATCAAGTTTTGGGACTATCTTAAACTTATTAGTTTGTTATTATGTTTATTCTGCATTCTTCCTTCATTTCTCTTGGTAGTCCATTATTATTAGTTTCAGACAACGGGTTGGCTTACCTACTGGTAAGCTATAGTAGGTGTCATCATGAACTGAGAAATTGGGTCGTGACCTATTGATTCTTACTTAAAAGATGGCTAGACTAGCATTATCTAGTTAGAATGCCTTTTCTCGCGATTCTCATTCGTTGGCTTAGATGGCTAACTCGGTTGGTTGGTTCTCTCTCTTTTAGTGAGGTGACGCTGGTTGTTTCCTTTCTGTCGGCAAGGTTAGATTGATTGTTGAGTGGGTTGTACACATGAAGGTAGGTTTGGACTTTCATGGCCTTGTTGTGGTTTTGGATTTGACAATTTGGTGCTATTGTGTCACAACCCAAAATAGGCACGTGATGATACTTGTGCAGCCTCCAGTACAAGTAAACCTATCCCAACCTAAAAACATAATTTAAAAATAAAAAAGCAAAAGACCAGAGAAATAAACCCAAAATATAAATAAAGAAGAAATAATATTCACGATATATTTCCAAGTCTAATTGTCACTAATACAAGCCTCTAGTACAGATTTTTAATAAGTATGCTAAGATATCTTTTATGCGAAAGTACACAAGAGAGTAATGGAGAGATCCGGGTACGCTTGAAGTTCATTCGCCACTATATTGATCTCCGCAACGTCAATGCAGTAAGAAATGATCTACAAACTGCTACTCGATCTAATACCTGCACGAAGTGCAAAAAATAATTAAAAAGAAAGAAAAGCAAGGGTGAGTACAAAACTTCATATGTACTTAGCAAGAATCATCAATAATCGATCTTAATCCAAAGCGATAGAGAGAACCACCATACCAACTACCCAAGGTATCAAATCATCTACGACTTGCCAAATCATAATACTTAATCCTACCAAGGTAACCCAAAACAACGGTCAACAACCATAACCAGAATAGCTTAGGCATTATAACCTAGGTGAATCAACACTAGCCACTTCATGATCCACAATAGAGAGAAACACTTACACAGAAGACTCACTACACAACAAATACAATTCAGGATTAATCACTTGATATCAACCAATGATTATGGGATCAAAGAAGGAGAGAGTATAAAAAGATTCAACAATATGTTATCGAAGGTACAGTCTAGGGATCTCTCGAATTAAGCCATAGCCTTAACCCAATTCTCCTAATATCTCAACCCCAAATCCATATAAGATAAGGCAAAGTAATGAAATAAAGTGATATAGATGCTCAAAACACAATATCACAAACAAGTTTCTAACACGATAATATAGTACAAGAGTAAACTCTCACACATTATCAACAATACCAAAAAGGATAATGTAATGCAAGTGATACAATGCAATATAGTGATGATAATGATGATGATGATGGTGTGATATGCTCAAGGTTATCACATAACCTTCGTATACACCTACTAAGCAAAGCTCTTGTGGTAGGACCAATGGGGAGCTCGCAATCCATTTACAATCTCAATAACCAATCTAGTCTTAATATCCATATCTCCTCTCCGGCTCGTGAACTTTGGTAGAGGGTTATTGAAGGTATCATATTTTTATTAAAAATCAGTATTTTCATAGTATTACTAATATCTCGTGAATATATGTATGATACGAGGATGTAATGATCACAGCCAAATAAGAATGAGGATCTCAAATCCAACCAATATACACAAATGTAAGCTCAAAATCCACTCAATAGGTCGACCATCCGTGATTTAATATAAGCAATACACCATTGGAACGATCATGCATGTAAGGCATTATTGGTGTCATTTTAAGCCTCTACTTGGGAATTATGTCAACTACCAAGGCACAAAATGCACTTACAAGGACAATAATATCAAATAAAGCCCCCATACGGGCAACACACAACAAATATCATCTAAAGTCACCAACCAAAACAATATAAGGCCCCACACAATGTCATAGCAGTAATAATAGATGATTAAGCCCCCACATGGCATACAAATCTAATTGATTACTCAAGTTCATAGATATTTCACATAAGATCCACATGGCAACATAAAATAAATACAAAACCGAATGACAAAAATACTGTGAAACTACCCAAACCTAGCTCGTTTATACATTAAACCTCAATAACCAATAGTAGCTCATTTATACTCTAGGCATTATCTAAGGCTCATCTATTCTATCATTTCAATGATAATATAATTATTCCCTAAAGTTCGCTAAACCCCAATCATCATAATAAAGGCCGCTATACAAGTTCTAAAGCCCGAAAGTAAACATCCAATAATAATAATCCAAACTTGAGTTATTAACAATAATCTATCCTAAGATTATCTACAAGCAATAATACAAACTAACTAAGGCAATAAACTAACTTCAATTCATTATAAGACTTTGGTACCTGTAAAGATGCTGGCCATGTCATCTAAGCGAGACCTCAACCTAAACAAATCACAACATACCGACAATCAAGCAAATAACACATAAATATTTTGGAAAAAGATCAAGGTACATCTCAACTAGCCTTAAATCGAAGATCCACAAATTCAAATACTACAAAAATCCCTAAATGAAAGCTCAAGTTATTTGAAGCATCCCCAACCCCGACCAAACTATCAAATATGATATCTACACATCAAAAGAAAGCCAACAATCTATATTAATTATATTCTAAAATGGACCCTGAAAATAAATTCAAAAATGAAAGAGGTAAAATTATATTTTATTTTATAAATATTTTACTCATACTTATAGGAGTATACATATGAAAACCCATATGATAAAGAGTTAAAAACGAGGTTCAAATCAAAGAAAATTATTTTTAAACTTTTCAAGCAAAATCTCCCAAAAATTCATTTTGAAATTAAGAATTTAAAGTTGTTTTGAAGATGAAATTGAGAAAAATGATAAGTTTAAGATCAAAAAACTTTTCCATGGAAGAAATCTCAAAAACCCATTTGTAACTACCCAAATTCGAGTCCCCAAGCTCCAAAAATGGTGAAAATAGAATTTTTATTCTCAACTTGAGTACAAATCATGAAAAATAAAATATAAGTTCTTTGGAAAAGAAAAATATGAATTTGTAATTTGATATAGAATGATTATACGAGAAACATGCATCGAAAATCATCAAAATCAGAGCTTCCTAGCTCTAAAAATGTCAAAAATACAAAACGCGCTCGGTTTTGGACTTAACCTCAACAATGGTAGTTAACGTGGCATGGAAAAAAGGTCAAAGTACCTCTAAATTGGCCAAGGTTGCTTTAGAGGTCGTTCAAATGGTCAACGACTGCTAAAGAGAACGACCAATTGTTCTAGCGCCTACACCAGCACCAGCAATTCCAAAAACTTAATTTTGATCCCCGAGACTCATTTGGAACCCTATGGACATGATACAATAGTAAAAATTAATTGTAAAACATGTTTCAAATCTAATGAAATCATCGAATATACAAAAAGGTCATTATCACAAAATTGACCTCCAGAACCCTATTTACACTATTTTCAAACCAAGAGTCGAAATGGGATCTAAAAGCCACGAAATCGAACCAACCACAGTACTAATCCAAATTTGATATTCCATATTTTATGGAGCAGTCTGTTTTTCCATTCGGCATTCGGATCTCGAGATTTTAACCAAAGTCAACTATTAGCTCTTAAAGCCTCAAAATGACCTCAAACTCACTCAAGACCTTCCCGAAGGCCTTGGGAATTGTGCCAACCATTCTCCTAATTTATAAACCAAATAACACAACCACGAGGAGGGATAAAATTATCAAAATACATAAAATAAAAAATCATCCAAATTCAGGTCATTACATAGTGCTCGTTTGTGATATGAAAAAAATCTAAGGTTTGCTTTTTTGGTTTGCTGAGATTCTAGCATTGCCTATATTTTCTATAGCCCATTCATGAGGTTGATAAATTTGAGATTTATTTCTAATTTGGATAGTTCATTACCCAGTTATGGTCTTGACCTTGATATTGATAGTGAGTTGGGTACTCCGTTCTTGCTATGACGTGGTTCACGATTCAGTTGAGCTAGAGTTGCTGAAAATGGGTAAATCCAGAAAATTCTTAGTTTTGACTATTGTTCATCCTAATATGACTTCTTACAGTGCTTCAGCTCGGTGATATGTGCTTATGGGTATTCGCTATCGCAGATTGAGTATTAGATTGGCCAAATTTAGGCTAAGATAGTAACTTTTCTAAGTTGCTGAGGATTTGACTACCATTAGTATTCCTTGCGGTCTTGGTGAGTTTTTGGTTATGTTTTGATGCATTATACACTTCAGCATTTCTGGAGTTGATTGCTTATGTCTTCAGTCGGTGGTTTTCCTCCGTTGTAATTATGTTCTTCGATGACATTTTAATTTCAACTCTTGTGTGAACTGTGGTATACGTGCTGGAATTCTGATGAGATTAGTTTGAGTACTTAATATTTGTGAAGACTCATGGGCTTCAATTTTGGGTTTGGCTCTTCTGAATAGCGGCTTGGAAGTTGTCATAGATTTTAATTTATGGATGCTTACTCGACAATATGATTGATTTGGATAGTTGAGATGGGGTAGTTCAACTTCGGTTTGAGGATCTCAGCTATGGATTTCGTAACTTGATTGCAGCCTCATTTCTAGATTTGTTTTAGTTGAGCATTTGTTTCTAGGCTCTCTAATCCTACTCTTTACCTACCAGTTTGGTTATCTTCAGTTCAAATGGGTTATGCTTGATAAATGCTCGAGGGATAGTCCTTTGGCATATGTTATTGGTTTCTACTTCTCTTTACCTTGATTTTTGGTTCAACTGGAGGTCAGTTGGTTTTTGAGGTTGAGTCTTCGGTTATTTGAAAAGTGAAGTAAGAAATTTGGTGAAAAGGGGATACCTTTGGTGAAATCCCTTGAAAGTGTTGTTTCTTCTTAGAGGTTAGTTGGGGAGTCATGCTCTGTGCATGCCGGCTAGTACCTCAATCTTTTAAATTTTTTAGCTCTTCCTATCTATTGACTTTCGCGAATAAAAGTCCTTTTAGTAATGGATATAGTAATGATCCTCTAGGTCATTTTCTCAATTTTTACGTGTTTCTGGTATTTTGAGCCTTCCCACTTCGACTACATATCATTTATGACTTGTTGGAACTACCTGTTTGGTTATTGAATAGTTTGTTTGTGTTTTAGGCTTATTTCCCTATTTTGGAGCTTTCGTTGTTAAAAAAATTGATCTTGGACCAAAACTCCTAGTAAACTGCCTCAAACGAGAAATTTGACAACGCTATCAGCTTCGGAATGTTGATCTTAGATTAGGGGACCTTTGGTTCAAATCTCGAGACTTTCGAACTCATTTGGAGATATTAAGTGGATTTAATAAAAGACGAAACTAGGAGGGGGGCTCATATTTAATTGAAACGATATTGGATGAAAGTTTTGATGGTTCTGTTGAGTCTGGAATGCCTCGAACCTGAACCAAGGGTCCCCTAGCTTAAAATCAATGTTCCGAAGCTAATGGCGCTGTTGAATTTCTCATCCAAGGCCGTTTACTAGGAGTTTTGGTCCAAGACCAATTCCTTAACAACAAAAGCTCCAAAATAGAAAAATAAGCCTAAAACCCAAACGAACTATTTAATAATCGAACCGATTGTTTCGACAAGTCATAAATGACATGTAACTATTGCAGGATGGCTTGAAACATCAAAAACACACAAAAATTTAAAAAAATAACCCGTAAGGTCATAATAACAACAAACTTAATTTGTCATTTTAGGGACAACAAAAATTAGGAACAATTGTTAAAATAAAATACATAAAATGAACATAAAAAGCAAAAAGAATTTTAGTATTTCATTTAATTATGAGAAGTAGATTCCAAGGTTATCGGTTTGCCATTGACTAGATAATCTTGAGGAAAAAAAATAAGAACGAACAATCTGAAAACAAAAGTAACATACTACATAATCAAATTATTTTGAAAGACATGAATACCGATGCTTAGATATGAAAATTTCAAAAGAAAAAGTTTGAGAAATTTTAAAATTGACAGCCGTCATCTAAGTTGTTTAATAAAAATAGATTGTTGTTATTCGATTTAATTTTACTGATGGAACATGATCTAAGTCATGCACCAAATGATAATGGAGGTAAAGTTATCGAAGGAAATCTTCACTTGGAGGAGGTAGCGGAGGAAAAAATAATGATAATGGAGGTAAAGTTATCGAAGGAAATCTTCACTTGGAGGAGGTAGCGGAGGAAAAAATAAGATTGAAGAGAAAAGAAATAGAAAATGAGAAGTTAAAAAAAGTAAAAGAAAATACATATTACTAATAAAATAAATAACCTAGATAACCTTGTAAATAATGTTCTCAATACATGGATGGTAAAAGTGATATTAAAAAATTTAAGCGTGTAATAAGACCCCACAAATTTAATTATCTTCTAAAAAGTTATGGACTAATTTAGGTCTTTATGTATTTTCTTCTTTATTTTTTTGATATATAAAAGAGGAAAGACTAAGAAATACAACGACAACAAAAACAAAAGATCAAATATAATAAAGTATTTCCAAAGTTACTTCAACTTTTATTACCTGACAAAAACAATTAACTCTCTACATAAATATAAAATAAGTAATTTATATGTCACTTTTGCCCCTAAATTTTATCCCTTAACCTCTTTGTGCCCTTGTGTGAATCGGATTACAATTCCAAGAAGATAATATAACGATTCACCTAAATATTTCCTATCCATTTTTGTTTATTTTTACCGTAACCCCTCACTAAAATTAATTTTATTTCCTTATATATTCACACATAAAATACTATATATATATATAACCATAACATAAAATCCAATATTTTTATAATAAAAGCAAAAGATTTTGCCTTTGTTTCTGCTTTTCTTTAACCATCAATTTTCTTGGATTTGTTGATCTACTTTGTCTGATGAAATTGGAAGTTTTTTGATCTTTGTTGTTGAGCTTCATTTTGGGGCACTGATGAGTGGCTCATGGCTGAAGAATATCTACTGGAAAATTCTAGTGAAGTGGTGAAGGCATAAAGAAGTACAAATCTTGATTATATGTAAAATTTTGTGAAGTTGTTTTTTTTTTTTGGGTTTTGTTTGATTTTTGTGGATTTGATATGGGTGGGTGTTTTCCTTGCTTTGGATCATCAAACAAGGAAACTGGAAAACAAGTGGTAAAAAAAGAGTCTTTTAAGGATGCTTCTGCTCCTCAGTCTATCCATTTGAGTAAAGTTAATTCAGGTATGTACTCTTCCTTTTTTGTTCTGTTTGCTTTGGTTTTCTTGAATTTTGGTTTTTAATTTCTATTTTGAGTGTGGGTTTTATGTTATAGACTTGATCTGTGTTTTTATGACGTTGTGTGTGGTGTTTTAGCAAGGGGCGTTACAGATTTGGTTGGCTCTTTATGAAATGAAATTTGGTTCTTTCTATATCGTTTTTGTTGTTTATTGTTTAGTAATGCTGATGTATATTTGAGAGATCTGTCACTTGTTCTACTTGTTTAAAACATTGTTTGCCCTATTAGATTGTTTGAATTAGTCAGAAATATATGTTCTACGAGAAAATAAATTCTAATAGACACTTTTGACGGCAAAATAGATATTTTTGCTCCCCTTTTTTAGAGGGGGGAGGGTTTTTCGGAGACAGCCTTTCTACTGCTACAAAGGAAGGGGTAAGGTCAGTGTACATCCTACCCTCCCTAGACTTCACTAGGGTGATTACATGGGGTATGTTGTTGTGGTTGTATGTGCGTAAAGGGGAGGGGGAGGGGCTTTCAAGTAGATGAAAATGAAACTTGTGTTAACTTCACAAGAAAATTTAACTTGGAGAACTCTTGAATTACTAATTGGGAGGAGAAGTAGTACAATCTAACCATGGCACGACGAATTCTTTGCGGTTTACCTCCTATCAACAGTGAAGAATATATATTCTAGCTGAACAGGCTGGTAATGTGTCAATAAATGCTGTGAATATGAATTTCAAAGAACTGGCATGTGCCAATGAATCTGTGAGGGAATTTAGATTCTCATAACACTGTAGAGTTTAGAGCCTGAAAGTTCGGTGGACCATCATGATTAATGTGGTGTAATGCTCATACTGCTGTAACTTATAAAAGAATGCTCTTATTGCAGTTAAAAATATCAATGAATCATTTTGCAACTTGAATTGTTTCTTTTTCTTCTTTATTGGTATTGACTCGATGTTTATTTCTTATATAAAGATAAATCAAAGTCTCGTGGAAGTCATGATCCTAAGAAAGATCCAGCCATTCCAAAAGATGGACCAACAGCACATATTGCTGCGCAGACATTCACATTTCGTGAGCTTGCTGCTGCAACGAAGAATTTTAGGCCAGAGTGTTTGCTTGGTGAAGGTGGGTTTGGACGTGTTTACAAAGGTCGGCTGGAAAGCACCGGACAGGTAGGTGTTACTTTATAACAATGTAATGCTGTAATGCAGATGCAAATCATTAGCCATCTTTAGGTTAGGTTTAGTAAATGCTAGCATAGGATAACTATTTAAGAGAAATATGTTAGCATAGGAAAGAAAAATTTAAATGTCAGAATCTTCAATTGTATATTGAATTGCAATTTCACCCATGGTTGTGTCTGTATGGTGTGTTTGCAGGTGGTTGCTGTTAAACAGCTTGACCGCAATGGTCTTCAAGGAAATAGGGAGTTTCTGGTGGAGGTTCTGATGCTTAGCTTACTACATCATCCAAATCTCGTCAACCTGATTGGTTATTGTGCAGATGGGGACCAACGCCTCCTTGTTTACGAGTTTATGCCATTGGGTTCCTTAGAGGATCATTTACATGGTTAGACCATTTACTGCAATTTATATAGTGATTCTTGCAATGCAACTATAATTTGGTTATTCATGAATAGTTATTCGCGTACTAGAACCTACCCCTTCTTCCTATAAGAAAAAGGCAGCCAAATGTACTTGTTAAATGGATCTTAGGCCTATCTCAACCCCAAAAGCTAGCTTATGAGGAAGGATTGCCCAAGAGCATATAAAGAGTCCATATTCTCCTCATCCCATTGATGTGGGACTCAACTCTCTGCGTTACGCCTAGAGCGTGGTTAATTTAATATGGGGCCCAACATTGGTAAATCATAAATTGTGATGGTTCTGGTTTTGATACAATGCTATATGGATCTTGGGCCTAACTCAACCCCAAAATATAGCTCATGAAGGGAGGGTTGCCCAAAACCATATAAATAATCCAAATTCTCCTTATCCCACGGAGGCAGAACTCTTAACAGTACTAAACACCATCTATTCCTGGGGTCCGAGAAAGGGTCGGACCACATTGTGTCTATTATATGCAGCCGTACCTTGCATTGCTACACGAGGTTGTTTTTACGGCTTTAACCTGGGAGACAACTCTTACTTTCCACCAAGGCTCCTCTTCTCCCGATAGAAATGTTTAAAGAGAGGGAGATTCAAATAAATAAATACATGATGCCTTGGAGAATGGGTTAGACTTACAGTTCATGTACAAAGCACTTATGAAAGTCTTATATCTGTATATAGCTTTGAGTAACACTAATACCAGGTTCTAAATTAGCTGGATGATGAATGGACTAAGCATGGTTCAAGATTAACTGAACAAATCAAAACAATTGCAATATTCTTTAATATAAAAAATCCGATGAGACACAGCATGCTGATTTGTGTTGCACTGTTTTTTTTTTAAAACTGTTTCTTTGATATCCTTGGTTTCGTGGCACAACACCCTTTTCTTTTGGAACTTCTATTTGTTCATGGACCTTCTAATGAAGGAGTTGTTATATGGATATAGCTGGTGAAAGTGGAATAATTTCTTCAGAAATATGATAGATGTTGCAATCTACTTCAAACAACATTAGAGTGTTACAGAATTTCCGACGCAGTCTCAACAAGAGTTGTCTATTGCACCAATGTTCGATTATGGATGGTTATTGGAATGGTTTTGTGTCTAAGACATTGCTTAGGTGATCATCAATAATTGTATGATGTTTAAACATCTACAAGCCACGATTAGTCTTTATTGTGGCAGCAACATATCCCATATATTCCTACGAAGCGGGGTCTCGGGATTAGTCTTTACTATGAGGGGAACATTTCCTTTGGTTGAAGAGGGTGTTCTTACTCTGGTGGAACATAATGCAAGTTAATGGAATAAACATAAAAGTTCTATTTGGCATCTACCTACTATAGTAACAGGCATTAGCATGACAATGGTTGGCACTGTGAAGTATCCCTTATTGGAAGAGGGATGGATAATTGGTCTCCTTATATGGACTTGGACAATCCTCCCCTCATGAGTCCAAAAAACTTGTTGGCTGTGAAGCACAATAGCTCCCTCAAATAGCACCTCTGATTCTCACACAACCCCAACAAATCAAACGTCGACACCCGAAAACCAAACTACTCCATCGACTGACCATCAAACCATTCCTTCTCCGCAAAATATTATGGCATCCTCTAACAATCTCTTCTATAAATTGCTTTACGGTATCAGAGTCAGATCCATCTCAAATCTTTGTTCACCGATGTTGGGCCCCCATATTAGATTGTCCACGCTCCAGTTAACGAGGTCTGGGCGTGCGAGGGAGTGTTAAGTATCCCACATCGGAAGAGGCATGGATAATTGGTCTCCTTATATGGACTTGGACAATCCTCCCCTCATGAGCTAGCTTTTGAGGTTGAGTTAGGCTCAAGATCCATTCTTTACAAACACCAACATAGGATTTATCATTGTTACTGTATTCAACAATTATTTATTACATATAGTTGTTCCTATCGACATTGCCCTCACATTGAAGGGTATTGTATTTTTTAAGTTATTTGAACTAAATCATCCTATACACAGTGAATTTCATGATCTTTTCACTGTTGTATGGTTAATAGGTGCTCTTGTTGGAACAATCGATAAACTATATGTATTATTTTCTAAAGAAGTTTAATTTTGATACCAATTTGAAAAATTGAATTTACATAAGTAGATACATATAAGATCTGACTCTGCTTTCTAATACCTATCAAGGGACCTTAATGGCCTTTGGCCCCCGTGTTTCATCTCTAGTGTGGGATCGCGCAAGTGAATGATATCAAAATTACGCTGAAACGTTGTGGGTACTTGTGCTTGATACTGAGGATGTTCAAATGATTGTGTGGACATACTAGGAGACATAGGATTAGGAATGAGAATTTTCGGGACAAAATGGGAGCGGTCTCCGTGGTAGACAAGATAAGGAAGGGAGATTGAGATGGTTTAGGCATGTAAAGAAGAGATGTACGGATGCTTGGATATAGTGGGACTATGAGATGCAGGAAAGGCCGAAAAAGTATTAGAGAGAGATGATTAGATAGATAAAGACACATCTTTAGCTTATCGTGGACATGTTCTTTGATAGGAGGCTATGAAGGTCGCGAATAAGGGTAGAAGGTTGGTAGGTTGTTGAGTGTTGTCTCAGTATTAGCCTATTCATGTAGTCTTTGGCTTGGTGGTAGTTTAGAGCACCGTGTCTGTCATAGTATTAGCCTTTTCATGTAGTCTTTGGCTTTTGGTATCTGAAATCATCTGTTGTTTACTATGTTTAGGTGATCGCACCTTGTTGTTGATGTTACATTTCCTTGCATATATGCTCCAAACTGCTTTGCTATTAGTTGTCATGTTTCTCTTAACTATCGTTCTTTTTTTCCTTTTACTTTCTACTTTGATTTGCTTCACTTGAGCTAAGAGTCTTTCGAAAATAGCCTTTTTAGACCCAAGAGGTAGTGGTAAAGTTTGCATACATTCTATCCTCCCTAGAACCCACTTTGTGGGATTTCACTGGGTATATTGTGTTAGAATATGAGTAGGAGAAGGAATAACATAAAATTCTACTTGAAAAAGGACTGTAATGTAGTGTCCTTCTTGGAAAAGAATTGTGATGTAGTGGCCTACTTGGAAAAGGATTGGAATGTGGTGTCTAATAATGAGATCTCAGTGCAATAATGTAGTTACAACAATTCAATAATATTTTTCTCCTATATTTCTCTCGTCGTATCAGAGCCTCTATGATCTTGGTAGAGAATCACATAGCTCCTTTGTCGGTAGCGGCTATAACCTATCTATACTGCCCATTTGACCAATGATCATGTTAGCAAAAGACTGGACCACTGTGCTTCTTTTCGGTGACTATTTTCTTATATCTGATATGCATCTTTCTTTCATATCTGATTTGTGTAGCACCGTGCATCTATTCATACTAATATTAATTTGCTTAATACCATGCATTTTTTCAGACTACTTTCTCATATTTGAGGTGCTTGCATAGCACCGTGCATCTTTCTGATGACTTCTCAGAGCTGGTTGGCGTAGTTTTGTGCGTCTTTCTGGTGACTCCTCAGATCTAATTTATGTAGGGTTGTGTCATCATTCCGACCCTACCCATATAATTTCTCTTTTTCAGTAGGGATGTGTCGTCATTCTGACCCAAACTCATATAATTTCTCTTTTGTAGGGTCATGCTATCATTTCGACCCTACCCATATTTCAGTATAGTTGTGTCGTCATTCCGACCTTACCCATATAATTTCTCTTTTCCAGTAGGGTCGTGATGTCATTTTGACCCTATCCATATAATTTCTCTTTTGTAGGGTCATGCTATCATTTCGACCCTACCCATATTTCAGTTGAGTTGTGTCGTCATTCCGACCCTACCCATATAATTTCTCTTTTCCAGTAGGGTCGTCGTGATGTAATTTTGACCCTACCGATATAGTATCTCTTTTCCGGTAGAGTCGCCATTATTCCGACTCTACCCAATATAATATTTCTCAAATTTGTCCACTTTTCAATCTTCAAATCTAATAATCCGATGCGTTAGCATGTTTCAGCTAGTTTTTCGATGACTTTCTTGTTCAAGATCTACTAATATCTTGATTTTGAGATGACCCATTTATACTATGTCAATTTCTGCCAATTTTCCAGGGACAAATCGACTTTCTGGCGATGTTTACTATATTTTACTAACCACTTTTCAGTTTGTTCTTTTTCCACTATGATTGCCTAGATGTCCCTAGTAATCCTTACCAGTTTCTTACGAATATATTCATCAAGTCCCTCACTAATCCTCGTATTAATTACATCCATGACAAGCTTGGTACATATGACTTGTACACACTAGCTTGAGGAGGAGTGTTAGAATATGAGTAGGAGAAGGAATAGCATATAGAATTCTACTTGAAAAAGGATTGTAATGTAGTGTTTATAAATAGGGTCTCAGTGTAATAATGTAGTTACAACAGTTCAATAATATTTTTCTCCTATATTTCTCATAATGTTTTTGTTGATGCTCCATAATGCATCTGCTGCTACCCGTGCTGGAAATTAGGAACCCAAAGAAAACGTGCTAAACTATCTCCGCAATGTTGTGGGTTTAGGAGACAGTTAGAGAGCGAAGGAACTCGTGCAAATATTCAGCAATGCCTCTGCCAAATGATGGCAGCCTACTGGCACTAGCAAGTCTTTAACACCACTTCTATTTATATCTCGATGGTCTGTTACCTAAGGAAAAACAGTAATAATGAAAAGGGCACGAAGGATATGATTGAGGTTACAGTTTCTCCCAAAAAAAGGAATTTCTCAAAAAGAAAAGATTGAGGTTGCACTAAGCAGTTCAGGCAATCTAGGGCTGGATGTAAGGACTATGGATCTGCCATATATGTGCAAGAGATGAAGAAAGAACGTAATGAACATGGGTGGCTGTAGTTGCTGATTGTATAATTGAGAGAGAAAAAAATTGATTAAGAAACCTCTTCCCGCTGCTCCTTCCCTTTATAAAGAGCAGTAAAGGCCAAAATCAATAGGAAAAATGGTATAATTTTGTGATTTCAACTTTTATATATATATTAACTTTCTGATGTCAGATCTTTTGTCGAATTAGCAAGGGTGCTGTGTCTGACGCAAACTGCTCTCTATACAAAAAAATAAATACTAATTAATAATTTATCCAGATATATAATTAAAAATACACCTCCTAACATGTCATGGTAGTGAAGGTTTGGCGGTAGCAGTTGGAGAGTAATTTGGTTAGTTGTAACTTGAACAGAAAGAGTATTTGTCTTATTCTCCGAAGTTCTCAGACTTAAGTTCCTTGGTACTTTACATGAATGTGTGCATTTAGCATGTCTTGGGTACAGATTTGCGTACCTTTTGCCCATTTCTCCGCTCCTTTTTTCCATATGTTGCTCGGACTCTTCAAAAATGTCAGTGGGTGTGTGTCAGATCCTTCAAAAGTAATGCATTTTTTGAAGGATCCAACATGGGTGCAGCATCATTTTTGGAGAATCCGAGCAACCACCTCGCCCATCTTATCAAACAGGACAAGGAAATATCCTTCATACTAGTGGGAGGCTGTGTATAGCTTTTTCAAACATTTGGTGCTGAAATCTGATATAGCCACGTAATTGAATTGTGCTTTTGAAGATTGATGTCTTTCTGGTTCACTCATCAATAGAATTGAGCAAAATAGACCATGATTTTGTGTTCTCCTAAACCAGGGGAGGAAGCACTGTGGTTTCTGACTGGGTTCTTTTCCAAATTTGCACATTTACGACTGAAGTAGAGACGAACCGATGTATAATGTATCAAACTATTTTAATTTGAACATTTAGTGTATATATCCGAATATGCAATGTCTTTTTAGTTCATAATGTCACAAATGCCACCGTCCTAAACTTAAGGTAAGCAAATAAAAAAGACTTGGTCACTTTCCTGGATAAATCAAATAATGGTGATATGCTTTACAAAAATTAATTTAACCACTTCGGTAAGGGGATAAAAAATACCCCATGCACCATATATACTTGTAACAGTATCTGGATAGTATGCTTTCACTCGGTACCTTTCATTTTTTAGTAAGAAGTAAACAGTTAAATTAATAACGAAAAATCTCCGGTATATGAGCAATTTACGTAAGGGAATAGAATCTACCACATAAATTGATTATCTATCAGCAACACACAATCTTCTAAACAAACTAATACCTCATGGGTGTGCCGAAAAGAAACTAGGAATGAGAGGCTATTTCTTTTTTTTTTTTGTAATGACGGTGGTGTTCAGACCAACTTGAATGCTCCCTTATTCTTTCCATCCACGAATTCCACGTGAGTGCTAGTACTGCAACAGCCTAGGCTTTTCAACCTTTTGTCCGTCTGGTTGGAGAATGCTTCCTTCAGTGGAAGTGGAAGGGCATTGCCAAATTGCATTCCAGACCATCTCAAATCTCAGACCACAAGCAAGCTGCAACGGACAATGTTAAAGGCGGTGGTCCACATATTTAGTCGGAGATTTGAACACGAAGCACCAGTTGACATCATAATTTGCTTTTTCCTGAGCATCTGAACACAAAGCACCAGTTGACATTGTAATTTGCTTTTTCCTAAAATGCTCAGCCATCAATATTGTTTCCGTTGCTACCAACCAAGTGAAAAGGCACATTTTTGTTGGTGTCGCGTGAATCCAACTACTTAAATGTGGAAAATTCTACGCCTTCCTTACCAAGAGCTTAGGATAAGTTAACTGAAAGCAAGTGATCTCTTCCCTCTTCCGCCACCCCACCTCCTCAAGTCCTGACTAGCATGAGTTGTACTTCGCTGTAAATTAAGTCAATTAGACCTTGAATTAACTGTCTCCCGTCCCTAAGGTTCCTCCTCGGAAAGCTTCTCTTGACCTTTACGTCCCAATTCTTGTAACCTTTGATCTCTTGTATTATCATATCATACTATAAGTATTCGGGAATGTGAGTGTCAATGTCTTTCCACACTGCCTGTAACTTCTTTCCCCTTAAAGGTTTTGTTGCCGATGAAGTCTTCCCGTCCTTTCTTAATATACCTTATCAACTTTGACAGTTAAGCTTAAACATGGTTGCTCAAATGGATTGCCAAGGAATGTCACTGAACTCCTTAGATGTTACGGGGGAAAGGAAACCTATGGAGGTAAAACAAATGGTGGAGAAACTCAAGTGTATGGCCTAGTAGTTAGTGAATGGTTGAGAACTATGACATCTTAAGTTCAACTCCTAGCGGAGGAGAAAGCAGTAAGTGGCTTCCTCATTTGTCCAAGCCTTGGTGGACAGAGTTACTTGGTACTTGCGTTGGTGGAGGTAGAAGGTACCCGTGGCACTAGTCGAGGCGTGGCGCAAGCTGGCCTGAACACCACCGTTATAAAAGAATGGTGGATTATCATCCATTCTCACATATGGTGGACACATTGTGGAGAGAGGGAAGGAAGATGTTTTGAAGACTGTGAGTACATGCTTTCCTTCTTTGTGTAAAACGGATATTTTAGATGGAGCTGAATTGAATCCTTAATAGATTTCATAGTCCCTGTGAGGATATATGTGAGGATATAAATGGGACAATCTTTTTGCTTGTAATACCTGTTAAGAACCAAAAGTTAGGGGTTGCTTGGTTTTTGGTTAGAGTTACGCAAGTATTAGTAATGCAGAAATTACCGAATTAGATATGTAGGTAATGGATGTGTTGACGCGGCGTATTCAAGGAGAGGTGCCTTGGTGTGTGCTTTTTGCAAATGATATAGTTTTGATTGATGGGACGCGGGGGGGTGTGAACGATAAATTAGAGGTGTGGAGACAGACCCTTGAGTCTAAAGGGTTCAAGTTGAGCTGGAGCAAGACAGAATATTTAGAATGCAAGTTTAATGACGTGAGGCAGGAAGACGAGGTGGTAGTGAGATTGGATTCCCAGACGGCGTGTAAGAGGGATAGTTTCAAGTATCTTGGGTCCATGATTCAGGGGAATGTTGAGATTGATGAAGATGTCTCTCACCGTATTGGGGCGGGATGGATGAAGTGGAAGCTCCCCTCGGGGGTGTTGTGTGATAGGAAGGTGCCGCCCAAGCTTAAAGGCAAATTCTACAGGGTGGTAATCCGTCCGGTCATGTTGTATGGAGCAGAATGTTGGTCAGTCAAAAACTCTCACATTCAAAAATTGAAGGTGGTGGAAATGCGGATGTTGCGTTGGACGTGTGGGCTTAGTAGAGGTGATAGAGTTCGAAATGAGACTATTCGGGAAAAGGTTGGAGTGGCTTCGGTGGAGGACAAGCTGCGGGAAGTCCGATTGAGATGGATCGGGCATGTGATGAGGAGGAGCACGGATGCCCCGGTTCATAGGTGTGAGAAGCTTGCTTTGGATGGTTTCAGGCGGGGTAGGCCGAAGAAATACTGGAGAGAGGGGATCAGGCGGGACATGGAGCAGTTACAGCTCACTGAGGACATGACCCTAGATAGGAAGATCTGGAGGACCGGATTAGGATAAAAGGCTAGTGCCAGTTTGAGTCATTGGGGTAGGGCATTACTTGGTAGATGTATTATTCTTGCTAAGACACTTTGTTGCATGCTTTATTACGAATTTGTTTACTATTCTTTGTTTATTATTCCTTGTGGGTGGCGTATTTATGTCTTGACATCTTGTTCCATGCTTTATTAAGTATTTGCTTATTATTCCTTGTCTTGAGCCGGGGGTCTATCGGAAACGGCCTTTCTACTTCTTCTGAAGTAGTGGTATGGACTGTGTACATCTTAACCCCCAGACCCCACTATGTGGGAATACACTGGGTTTGTTATTGTTGTATTAGTAATGCAAGGCTTAGTTATGCCATCTTCTACCTTGCATAAAATAAAAAGTAGGTTCCCTCATAACTTAAACATGTATTAGTTATGCGCAAAAGGTAAAGATTAACCAAACATTGTATTAACGATGTTATGTTATAAATTAAAAGAGAATCAATCAAAACATTGTATAACCTATACTAGATTCTGTGTGGAGATTATTTTTGTCCATTTTATAACCTTACAAAAATTGTATAAAGTTATGCTAGTTTTAATACATGGATAACTCCTCTCTAACCAACAACCAAACAACCCAATAGTGTTGTAGTAATAAACTCTAGCATTATTCAAGAAAATTTTCTTCAGAATCTGCAGCCAAAAGGAAGTGTGATATTTTGAGTCCTCCACTTCTCCTATAATTCTACTTTTTCTCTCTAATTTCCCTCTATAGATCTTTCTCTAAATCTCCAAATCACTTTCCTAGTAGGACCTTGTTGAAAACTTCCTATGCCCATTTGTTGAATCACATGGGAAGTTCCTTTGGAACCTTTACAATTTACCTGCAACACTAAATGTTGTAAAGCAATGACATGAAGTATGTGGAGATGCTCGACAGAATGCTCTTAACTAATACTTCCATCCCTCTTTTGATAAATTTCTCTCTGCATTATTCTGGTACAATTAAATGGAAGTTTCCACTGTCAAAAGTTGGAAGTGATCTGTAATGTTGATTGTTTTGTGTGGTGTTGTACTTCTGTACATTATTTTGCTGTTGTATTTGTTCCTTTCTTGTAGGCTCTGCACTTCTTTCCTTACTAATCATTTTGTTTGCTTTTTCTTTTACTTGGATTTTTGCATTTGAGCCATGGGTCGGAAACAGCCTCTCTACCTCCATGAGGTAGTGGTAAGGTCTACATATGCTCTACCCTTTCCCCAGACCCCACTTGTGGGAGTTCACTGGGTATGGTGTTGTTGCTGCTTTTGTAATAGAAACAATGCAGATTATGCACTGGAACCTAATCCCTCTCTTTGGAGTATGTATGCAGATCTTCCACCTGATAAAGGACCATTAGACTGGAATACAAGGATGAAGATTGCAGCTGGTGCAGCGAAGGGTTTAGAGTATCTGCATGACAAAGCCAACCCTCCCGTAATATATAGAGACTTAAAATCTTCCAACATACTTCTTGATGAAGGATATCACCCTAAATTATCAGATTTTGGGCTTGCTAAATTGGGCCCTGTTGGCGACAAGACTCATGTGTCTACACGTGTGATGGGCACATATGGTTATTGTGCTCCTGAATATGCAATGACAGGTCAACTCACATTGAAATCTGATGTGTACAGTTTTGGGGTTGTCTTCCTTGAGCTGATTACAGGCCGCAAAGCAATTGATAACACTCGGAGTCATGGGGAGCATAATCTTGTTGCCTGGGTATGTCCTCTCTGTGATTGTATTTGGTCATTATGATATGTGTCCTCTGTTTCTTAGATTTCTTTGACATTTGATGTGTGGAAGAGACTGTTTTCCTTTAGTTCATTTCTACACCTTCAAAAGGCAGAATATTGCTTTTGCCACTTTTTATACATTGAGAAGTGTGTGTGCAGGCTCGACCACTTTTCAAGGATAGGAGGAAGTTCCCGAAAATGGCAGATCCACTATTGCAAGGCCGTTACCCGATGCGAGGACTTTACCAAGCACTGGCTGTGGCAGCAATGTGCTTGCAAGAACAAGCATCTACTAGACCTTTAATAGGGGATGTTGTGACAGCTTTAACATATTTAGCCTCTCAAACTTATGACCCTAATGCAGCAGGTGCACAAAGTAACCGTGTTGGTTCATCCACTCCAAGGAGCAGGGAGGATAGACTGCACTCTGTTGATGGAGTAGATAGCCCTGAACATTGCAGTGCTCACCATGGTTCTCCTTCCATCCAGAGGAATTCTCCTGATTCCAGGAAAAGAGATTATGCCAGGGATTTCAATACTGGGATAGAGTTGAGGAAAATTGCAACTAGTGGTGGATCTAGTCGTAAGTGGGGTTTGGATGAATCAGAACGTCCTGATTCTCAAAGAAACAGCCCTGTCAGTGCAGGTAGAACTAGAGAAACCCCAAGGAATCGAGATTTAGACAGGGAACGTGCAGTTGCTGAAGCAAAGGTATGGGGCGAAAATTGGAGAGACAAAAAGAAGACAAATGCAAGGGGAAGTAGTTTTGATGGGATAAATGATTGATTTATGCAATATATATGTCTCAAGGATTTTTAGGAATATAGGTGGTGATCTTCATGATGCAAATACGTGATACTGCAATTGCATAATCCTTGAGTTCTTGGTTTTCCATCCTCACCTTGGAAGTAAGAGTCCTGTCCTACTTTCGGTGTTTGCTCATTGAGGGTAATTCATTCTTGTTCAATGTAAATTAGATGTTTCAGCTGTTGTGGTCGAAATGAGAGGGAAACTAGCCTGATGGTGCAATCTGGGGCTAGAGTTGGGGAACATGTTAATCTTATGTATTATGGGGTTTCTAGAGTTTATGGTACAGAAGTGGGGAACATATCTAACTTTCGCTTCTTATGTGGTCTTTGTATGGAGCGGACGTCCCTTGTAAAATTCCATTGTTGCACCTTGTATTCTGTTGTAGTTCCCATCTGTAAGGATTTCCGAGTCTCGCGTCTTGGCTTTTATAGAAAAGGGGTTTGAGTATCATAACATGTCTCATGAGATGAATGATTTGTATATTTTGGATAACCAGTTTTGAGGTTCAAACTGGAAATCTCGCTTTTAGAAGGATCTGTTAACGAGTTCAACATTCCTTACTATAAGCAACAGCAGAAGAGTCTAGTGAAGACCATCCTCATTATATTTTGCATGAAGTCCATTTGCTGATGTGACCTTCTATGCAATAGTTTGGCATATTGTTTGCTCTGAACTCTGAGATTTTGCACCTTCATTTCATTTTCTTGTCACTAACCATAGAAAAACGAAGTTGGTGAAAATATTTAGAAATAAATTCATCAAACGGATTCTCACAGTTTGTAGAATGTGAGATTTTTTGTGGAGAATGGGGTTGGGGTGCAAAAAAAATGGAAAATATTTGTTAAGATTAGAGCAGCACAGTTTGTAGAGGCCTCTGCTGACATGAAACGTTATTTATTCATAAAATGAATAGGTGAAATGAAAGCAAAGAAAATCTAATTAAATTATAGTTCATAGGTCGGGATAACTTTCGCAGTAGTCCCTACTCACTGGGACTAACAAACTTCCTCACTAATAAAACACACAATTTCCGTCACTTTGTGCAAAATTTGGCTCAATGGAAATAGGGAACGGGGTCACCATCCAGGGAAACGAAGAGAAAATGAGACTAAGAAGAAACGTGAAGAGACATCCTGGGCTAGACGTGTATTTTTTTTGTTCTTGGACCTGGGCGACGCTATAGTGTGTGGGGTGTGGCTTTCATGCCTGATTTTTACAAATATACCAAACACCCCAGGTCTTTTCAAATACTCCATTACCAGTATTATTTTTCATCCTCTTATCGGGTTTGAGGCTTAGGCCTCATTTGTTGCACTTAATTGAGGTCTGAATCATAATGATTCAGACTTCAAACCATTACGTCTATTTATTTTTCATTAAGATTTTGGTTCTTAATAGGTCTGAATAAGTTTTAATCATTCAGATCTGGAACTAAGACTGCGTTTTTTTTTTTTTAAGATTCAGACGTCTGAGTTTGAATGCATATCTGAATGCTTAAGATGTTGTCTTCAGATCTGAAAACTGAATGGTTAAGACTATTTGTTTTTCAATATCTGAATATGCAAAATTTATTTAACTGCATATATAATAAAAAAATATAATTTAAATAAAAAATAATTATATATTAGAAAAATATTTATTTTAATACAATAAAATTATTATTTGATTGAAAAAATATTTATATCTGTTAGTGATAATGGAGATGGTTTATAATGATGGTGATGGTGGTAATGATTGATGTTAGTGGTTAGTAACGTTGGTGGTGATAATTTTGATTGTAGAGATGTTTGGTATTGTAGTGACTGTTATGATGGTGACGATTGACAGTGATGGTAGTAGTGATGTGAAGTTGGTAGATGTTAGTACTTGGAGGTGTTGATTGTGATAGCTTAAGAATGAATGCATGATGGTTGACATATGTTGGTGGTAGTTGGAGATGTTGTTAGCTGTGATGGTGGAGATGATTATTAGTGGAGATGTACTGTAGCCATGATGGTGGTTGAAGTAGTGGTAGAGGTGGTGGAACTGGTGACAATAGTGGCGGTGGTGATGGCTGAAAAATGTGTGGATACTGATGATGTGTTAGTGGTAGTTAGCAGTGGCGCTAGTTGTGATAGATGAGTTGGTTGGTAGTTGGGATTGACCAATAGTTGTTGATGGTGATGGTGGTGTTGGCATTGGCCTTAGCGTTGACAGTGGTGATAGCGACAGCTATAATTAAAACAATGAAGGTGGTAGATATGACAGCGGCTGAAAATAGTGGTTAGTAGCAATTATGATTGTGAATGGTAGTTGTGATGGTGGAGGTGGTTAGTAGTGGTGGTTGACAATGGTGGTGGTGGCAGAGGTGGTTAGTGGTGGTGACTGATGATTATGGATAGAGTGACGATGAATATTATCCAACAAAAGAATACTTGATTAAGACTTAAATTCAAATCTGAATGATTAAGACCTATTCAGACTTAGCAAGAGCCAAAATCTTAATAAAAAACAAATGCAGTTAATGGTCTGAAGTCTTGAATCATTCAGATTCAGACCTCCATTAAGTGCAAACAATTGAGGCCTAAGTCTTAAATCTTGTGTTGGATAATATTCACCACCACTTATCCATAATCATCAGTCACCACCGTTAACCACATCTGTCATCACCACCATTAGCAACCACCATTTAGCCACTATCACCGGTCCATTCACAATCATAATTGCTACTAACCATTATTTTCAGCCGTTGTCATATCTACCACCTCTATTATTTTAATTATATCCACCGTTATCACCATAGTCAACGCCAATGTCAATGCCAACACCACCAATGCCACCACCATCGTCAACCACTATCGGTCAATCCTAACCACTAACCAACTCATCTATCATAACTAGCGCCACCGCTAACTACCACTAACATATCATCAACATCCACATATTCTTCGGCCACCACCATTGTCACTAGTGTCGTCACTTCTACCACTGCTTCAACCATCATCACCGCTACATTATATCTCTACTAATAATCATCTCCACCATCACAGATAACAACATCTCCAACTACCGTCAACACATCGTCAACCATCATTCATTTATTTTTAAGCTATCACAATCAACACCTCCAACTACTAACATCAACCCACTTCATATCATTACCACTACTACTATCAATCGCCACCATCATAATGGTCACTACAATATCAAACATCTCTACGATTGCAACTATCACCACCAACATTATTAATCACTAAATTCAATCATTACCACCATTACAAACCACCTCCATTATCATTAACAAATATAAATATTTCTATCAAATAATAATTTTATTGTATTAAGTCAAATATTTTTCTAATATATGATTATTTTTTATTTAAATTATATATTTTATTATATATGCAAATAAATAAATTTTGCATATTCAGATATTGAAAAACTAATATTCTTAACCGTTCAGTTTTCAAGTCTGAAGACATCTTAATCATTCAGATATGTATTCAGATTCAGACGTTTAAATATTAATAATAACAAATGCAGTCTAAGTTCCTGCACCAAAATTCCTCATTGTCTGACACCTCTCCAACCCATCAACTAATCCACGACAATTTAAACACCTTGAGATTTGGTAAGATGATCAAAAATAATAATTTTTAAAAACATATTTTTTAAAAAAGAAAAATAAAACTTATCTAAAACTAAATAGCAAAATAAATCTACAAAGCAAATAAACATGGATTTGCCTCCCATAAAGCGTTATATTTGACGTGATTCAATTTAACTACTTGGAGGATATGGATTGACTCCCTATTTTTGAATCAAGCTTTTTGACTTAGCTCATTGGGAGGTGGTACCAAAAGCAAAGAGATCAACTTCCGATGCCTCATTTTGCATTTATTGGCATTTAGTGAGGGATGCCATTTTATCCTTTTGACATGACAACAACAACAACAAACTCAGTGTATTCCGACATAGTGGGTCTGGGCAATGTAAAATGTACGCAGTCCATACCACTACCTCTGAAGAAGTAGAGAGGCTGTTTTTGATAGACCCATGTCTCAAGATAAAGGAAAGTAAATAAAGTCGTAATAAAACACGAGACAGGATGGATAAAATAATAGAAATAAGACACCCACAGAGTAATACCATACACTCACAAATCAAAGACACCCACCACACCCAAGCTCTCCTAACTAGCAGCTCCAACTTATGGACACAACCCTAGGATTACTAGCCCGCTTACACCAAAGCTCTTCTAACTACTTGTTACGACTCACCCACACGCATTAGCCTTCTAACCTAATGTGCGTCCTCCATACCTTTCTATCTAGGGTCATGTCCTCAGTAAACTATAACTGCTCGATGTCACGTCTAATTAAATCCCTCTAGTATTTCTTCGGACTACCTCTACCCCTCCTAAAACCATCAAAAACTAGTATCTCACACCTACGAACAGGGGCATCCGTTTCTCTCCTCATCACATGCCCTAACCATCTCAGCCTCACTTTATGCATCTTGTCTTCCACCAAAGCCACTCCCATATTCTCCCGGATAGTATCATTCCTAACTCTATCTCCTCTAGTAAGTCCACACATCCAACGCAACATCCTCATTTCCACCACCTTCAATTTTTAAATGTGGGAGTTCTTAACTGGCCAACACTCCACTCCATACAGCATAGCTGGACGGACTGCCACTTTGTAGAATTTTTCTTTAAGTGTGGGGGACACCTTCTTATCATAAAACACTGCCGAGGAGAGCCTTCACTTCATCCAACCTACCCTAATACGGTGAGGGACATTCTCGTCAATATATTTGTTTCCCTATATCATAGATTCAAGATACTAAAAACCATTATTCTTACAAGCAACCTGAGAATCCAACCTTACTACCACCTCGTCCTCCCACTTCAAGTCATTAAACTTGTATTCCATACACTTTGTCTTGGTCCTACTCGACCTGAACCCTTTAGATTCAGGGGTTTGTCTCCAAACCTCCAATTTATCATTCATACCTCCTGTGTCTCATCAATCAGAACTACATCACCTGCAAATAGCATACACTAAGATACCTCTTCTTGAATACTCCCTGTCAATACATCCATTACCAATGCAAACAAAAACGGAGTAAGAGTCGATCTCGGGTGCAACCTTGTCAAGATAGGGAAATGCTCTGAATCTCCTCCCATTGTCCTCACCTTGAGTCTTCGCTCCATTATATATGTCCTTAATAGATTTGATGTATTCCACCGAGACCCCTCTCACCTCCAAGCATCTCCAAAGAACCTCCCTAGGGACTTTGTCATACGCCTTCTCTAGGTCGATAAACACCATGTGTAATTCCCTCTTCCTTTCCCTATACTTCTCCATCAATCTCCTCACTAGGTGAATTGTTTCTTTCGTCGAGCGACCGGGCATAAATCCAAAATGATTTTCTAAAATAGACACGATCCTTCTCAACCTCCACGCGACCACCCTATCCCAAATCTTAATAGTGTGACTCAACAACTTAATACCTCTGAGTTGTTGCAACTCTAAATGTCACCCTTGTTCTTATATAAAGGAATAATAGTACTCCATCTCCAATCCTCAGGCATTTTCACAGTCTTGAAAATATCGTTAAACAAATCAGTCAACCACCTTAAACCTTCTCTACCAAAATACTTCCAAAAATCTACTGGAATTTCGTTAGACCCCGTCACCCTACCCCTCCGCATTATGTGACTAGCCTCTTTGACCTCCTCAAACTTAAAACATCTACAGTAACTGAAATCACGACACTCATCTGAGTGATCTACCTCTCCTAACTCAATGTCTCTGTCCCCTTCATCGTTCAGGAGTCTATGAAAATACGCCTGCCATCTTCTCTTAATGTGAACATCCTCTACCAATACTCTACCATCCTCTCCCTTAATGCACTTTACTTGATTGAGGTCACGACTTTTTCTCTCTTTAGCCTTAACAGGCTTATACAACCTCTTTCTTTTGCCTCTCTTCTCTAGCCCCACATACAAGCTCTCAAATATTGTTGTCTTAGCAGCCATAACTTCTAACTTAACCTCTTTTCTAGATAACTTGTTCTCCTCCCTATTCACCTATTTCTCCTCTTCATCCTTACTCTCAACCAGCTTAACATACGCCCCCTTCTTAATCTCCACTTTCTTCTTTACTTCTTCATTCTACCACCAGTCCCTCGGATGATGTCCAACCCAGCCCTTCAAAATACCCGTTTACTTGATAAATGATCTTGGGCGTATTTATATGTCCAATCACCAATATTCACCCATATTTGAACCTGTTTTGAGAGCTATAATATGTTATTCTGAGGTTAATTGAACTTTAATTGTGTTCCTTACCTAATGGACATGATTAACATATCCAGGACTAAATTATTATGGATTTGGATGGCATTAAAAAAGAAAAAGGTGAGAAACTACAAGTCCAGAGGCTTCTTGAGTTGATCATTGAGGTGCAACGGAGAATCAATCAAAATTTCCCAATTTAGGATATCACCGCTGAGTGGTGAGGAGCACATTCACATTTGTCAAGAACTAAAAGGTCACAACGATATCACCGCTTAGTAGTGAGAAGCAAACTCGTAATTGTCAAAAGACAGAAAGTCATCACGATAAGGTCGCTCAACAGTGTGTATAGCGGTGAACATCATACCGCTTAGCGGTGATAGGCAAAAATGGGTTATTCAGCCCAGCTATAAAAGGAAAAATTCACTAACAATTGGGGACACTTTGGAAAGCATAGCAGCGGCGGGAAAACACAAAATTCTCTCTTTTAGGGTTCTCAGAATTTCCTTTGAACTTCTTCACTTCAAGATTAATTCTTGGTATGATTAATTACTTATTTTAGATGTTAAATTCAAACATGAGTGGCTAAACACCCTTTCTCTGGGGTTAAGTCCAAGAACATAATTACTCTTTGATATTCTTTATCGTAGTTTCTTGTTGGATTATCGTATGGGTTATTCTTAATTTCTTAAGCTTACTATTTTGATGAGTGGCCACCATTAGAATAAATCTATATTTCTATGTGAATCCAGGAGGAGAATCATGGAATAACACAAAGAAATTAAGGAGCAAGGTTCTCATCTTTGCATTAAATAGAGGATTTGAGTTAGCACCTAGGATAGGGATATACCTAGGAGCCTTATTTGGTTCAATTGCAAGAAGATAGTTATATGCATCCAGTTGAATTGTTGCATCACTGTGGGAGCTGTAGTTGCAATATTTAGATAGATAAAAGATTTGAGGTCAAGAGACCAAGATCGTACCATAACCCTTGCGAATCAATAACCTGATAACCAACTAGAATGCGATAAGAAGATAGAATTGTATGATTGTTAGGTATGCCTCAACCATGGAATCCTCATCATTACTGTTCACAATCGTTACTTGCTTTGCTATTGTCATAAATTGCTATTTCTTATTTACATTTTTATTCAACACTTAAAGAATCATCTTGATACTTTATCACTTAATACCTCTTTATTTAAAACTAAAATTAATTAAATTGCTATTTGCTTAGTCCTCGTGGGAATGATATTCGACTGTCTGAGTCACTATATTACTTGTATGATCACATACACTTGCATATACATTTGAACGCAATAAGTTTTTGGCGCAATTTTCGGGGACTAGTATAATTAGTAATTTGCTAAAATTTTGGTTTTTGATAATAAGTTTAAGTATTAACTACTTGATCTTAGCAGTTGAATTTTTGCAGGTTTAGATGAATACAGGACTGGCGAGAGATAAAGAGTTGGTAGAGCCTTTTACAGAACCAGAACTGATAGTTCAACAATGGCTAAGAGCTCAATATCCCATTCAATAAGTTCAAATGGCTGAAAGAAGAGATCTAAATGTGGTTGATCCAAATGATCCTGTTGATCCAAATGGCGAACATGTCCCAACTCTAGTTATCCCAGCTGTTCTTGCTCAAGTAGTTGCTAGACCTGTTTGTGAGGTGTCAATCCTATTTATGAACCATGCGAATAACAATATTCACTAGCCCGGACCAGGTGATCGATTTGAATTAAAGCAGAATATGGTGCAATTACTGAATTCAGCGGGGCAATTTTCTGGCCTTTTACATGAAGACCCACAACATTACATATAGAACTTCCTGTAAATAAGTGATACTTACATTCCTACAGGGGTGAATACTGATTATGTCAGACTAAGGCTCTTCTCTTTTTCTTTAATTGGGGAAGTTAAGAGGTGGTGACATGCTGAACCACCACTCTCCATCACTTCTTGGGAAGATTTAGCTCAGAAAATTCCTTATTTGATTCTTTCCATAAGGAAAGACTGCACGTTTTAGAAGTGTGATTCTGAGTTTCAGATAGAAAGAAGGGGAGAATCTCTACCAAACTTGGGAGAGATTTAAAAGTATGCTCTGAAATTTCCCTTACTATCATCAGTCTAATGATGTCCTTATTCATACTTTCATTGAAGGGCTAGAGCCAAATACCAAGATTCTCTTAGATTCAGTAGTAGGTGGGCAAGCTCTTGAGAAGACTTATGAGGAATTGTACACACTGATGAATCGGATTTCACAAGGGAATCCTGAATGGCATGCTGATTCGAGGAGTGCTCCTAAGAAAGTTGCTGGTGTGTTAGAGATAGATCAGTTCACAACATTATCAGCCTAAATTGCAGCAATGCAAAATCAGATGCTTACTTAGATTAACAACATAAAATTGAGGGTTCCACAAGTAGCAGCTTTAGATAATGTAGTCAAATAGTTAAATTCATGGTGTGAGGTTTGTGGAAGTAGTGAACACGCGGTAGATGCTTGTGCGATTAATCCAAATTATTTAATTATTTGGGGAATGTCAATCATCCAAGATAATAGAATTTTGGTAACACATATAATCCCAACTAGACGAATCATCCTAATTTCTCATGGGGTGGAAATCAGGTACAGAATAATAATCAGTATAAGGGGCCAGTGCAACAGAATCAACAGTAGGTTCAAAATAATCAGTCTACTACTCAAATAATTAATATAGAGGAAATAATGAAGCAAATTTTAGCTAATCAAGTCCAGTTTGCAATAGATTTGAAGAGTCAATAGTTGATAACCAAAAATTTAGAGTTACAACTCGGTCAGATTACGGGGGCACAAAACACAAGAGCTCAAGGTGGCTTACCTAGCGATACAGAGGCAAATCTAAAGCAGGTAAATGTAGTTACAACAAAGAGTGGGTTACAGTTAAAGGAGGCAGTACCTAGTAGGTTAGTCCCACAACTATAGATGATGATCTTACAACTAATAAGGAGAAAAAGGGTCAAAGAAAAAGCTGCAAGTGATGAAATGCAAGTGGAGAAAAAGACTTTACCTTTACCCTTTCCTTAAAGGCAAAAGAAGCATCAAGAGGATGCCAGCTACAAGAAGTTTTTGGATCTCCTAGAATAGGTCCATGTAAATCTTCCTCTTGTTGATATTTTACAAAGTGTTCCAAAATATGCAAAATACCTGAAGGATATAGTGCCAAACAAGAACCGGTTGACAGAGTATGCTACAGTTGCACTTACTGAGGATTGTACATCCAAGATACAAAACAAATTTCCCACGAAGCTGAAGGATCCAGGTAGTTTTACTTTGCAGATCACTATTAGGCAGACTATTAGTGCTCATGGATTGTGTGACTTAGGGGCTAGCATAAATCTTATGCCCATATTTTGGTACCAAAAGATGGGTCTTGGGAGTCCCAAACCCACAACCATTGTTTTGCAGTTAGCTGACAGGTCCCTTGCTTAGCCGGATAGAATTATTGAAGATGTTTTAGTGCAAGTAGGATCACTGATTTTTCCAATAGACTTTGTGATTCTTGACTTTGAAGTAGATCCAATTATTTTATTTATATTGGGATGCCCCTTCTTAGCAACAAGGTAGTCACTAATTGATGTAGCGGCAGAGAAGATGATAATGAGAGTGCATAATAAAGTGGAGGTTTTTGATGTGTACAGGTGCTGAAATTATCGGCTATACATGAAGAACTCTCTTCCATATCAGTTATTGACCTTGCATCTGGGCTACATCTGTTGTTGTCTGATGATCCTCTAGAGTGAGCTTTGATGGGTCATGATCTTTATGGAGGTGTAAAAATGCTGGAATTAGTCCAAGTCATAAATTTAGCGGTGGTTGAAATGAGAAAGCTTCCTTTTGAGCCATTGAACAGTCCAATTGGCCCATTTCCCAAAACTTCAATTTGTGAAGCTCCAAAATTGGAGCTTAAGTTTTTTCCTCCTCACTTGATATATGTTTACCTTGGTGACAATGATACCTTTCCTGTTATTTTGTCTATAGATCTATCTGATGTGCAGGTAAGGAAAGCAATGGCAGTCTTGAATAGAAGAAAAAAGGCAATTGGGTGGAAGATGTTTGATATTACAAGGATAAATCTAGCTTTTTACATACACAAGATATACATGGAAGAAGGTTTCAAACCAAGAGTGTAGCAACAACATAGATTGAATTTGGTGATGAAGGATGTGGTGTGAAAAAAGGTCATCAAGTGGCTCGATAATGGGATTGTTTATCCAATTTCAGACAGCAAATGGGTAAGCCCAATACACTATGTACTAAAGAAAGATGGGATGACTATGGTTACCAATGAAGCTAATGAGTTGATTACCACTCGCATGGTGACTAGATAGAGAATCTGTATTGACTATCTAATGCTGAATGAAGCCACAAGAAAGGACCACTACCCTATCCTATTCATTTATCAGATGTTGGATAGGTTGGCAAGCCAAGAGTACTATTGTTTTCTTGATAATTACTTAGGTTATAATTAGATCACCATTGCGCTCAAGGACCAAGAAAAGACTACTTTTACTTACCCATATGGTACATATGCATTCAGACGAATGCCTTTTGGCCTCCTCAATGCACCTATAATATTTCAGAGATGCATGATGGAAATTTTCTACAAAATGGTTGAAGAATTTGTCGAGGTATTCTTGGATGACTTTTCTATTTATGGTAATTCTTTTGATGTATTCTTGCAGAATCTATATCGAGTCCAAGCTAGTTGTGAAGAGATAAATCTTGTACTGAATTGGAAAAAATGCTAATTTTTGGTCAAGGAAGGAATAGTCCTTGGCCATAAAGTGTCATATAGAGAACTTAAAGTAGATAGAGCCAAAATTGAAGTGATTGAAATGCTGCCACATCTGATTACAGTGAAAAGAGTGTGAAGTTTTTGGGGGCTTACGAGTTTCTACAGGTGTTTTATTCAAGATTTTTCAAAGATTGCAAGCCCTATATGTAAATTGTTAGAAAAATAAGCCAAGTTTGATTTTGGGGTTGATTGTTAAGAAGCTTTTGAGAAGCGAAAGAAGAAATTAACAGAAGAATCTATATTGATTTCTCCAAATTGGGAGTTGTCATTTGAGCTAATGTGTGATGCAAATGATGTGGCTGTAGGAGCAGTTTTGGGGTAGAGAAAAGACAAGGTCTTTCATTCTATTTATTATTCTAGTAAAGTCTTGAATGATGCCCAATTAAATTATACAATCACTGAAAAGGAGATGCTAGCACTGGTTTACGCATTCAACAAATTTAGAGTGTACTTGGTGGGCACCAAGGTAATTGTTCACATTGACCATGCCTCCATCAATTATCTCTTCAACAAAAAGGATGCCAAGCCTTGATTGATCAGGTGGATTTTATTGCTACAAGAATTTGACCTAGAGGTTTATGACAAAAAAAGAGCAGAGAATCAAGTTGCAAACCACTTGTCAAGGATAGAGACTCATGAACATATTGCTAATGACTTTTTCCAAATTCAGGAAGAGTTTTCGGATGAAAAATTATTGGCCCTTGGTGCGTGTGAGCTTTCATAGTATGCAGATATTGTGAACCTATTCGCCTGTGGGGTTTATCCTTCCAAAGCTACCACTCAATATAGAAAGAAATTATTTCATGATTCTCGTGCTTATATATGGGATGAGCCATATCTTTTCAAGAAGGGTTCAGATGGTATTGTATGTAGATATGTTCTAGAAGATGAATTTACACAAGTGCTACAAAAGTGCCATTCATCTCCTTATGGTGGTCATCATGGGGGTGAAAGAACAGCCAGAAAAGTGTTGTGATTTAATTTATTTTGGCCAACATTGTTTAGAGATGCCGTAACTTTTGTGAAGAGTTCTGATCAGTGCCAGAGGTTAGTTACAATTTCAAGGTGTCATGAGATGCCCCTAAACATCATTCTTCAAGTTAAAGTATTCAATGTTTCGGGGATAGATTTTATGGGACCATTCCCAAAATTCAATGGCAATTTGTATATCCTTGTGGTAGTTGATTATGTTTCTAAGTGGGTGGAAGCCTCTGCTTTCCCCACTAATGATGCCAGAGTTGTATTAAAATTTGTGAAGAAGCATATATTATCTCAATTTGGCACTCCCAAATCTATAATCAGTGATAGAGTCACGCATTTCATTAACACTTAGTTTAAGAATCTTTTAGCTAAATATGGTGTTAGGCATAAGATGGCCACTGCGTACCATTCATAAATAAGTGGTCAATTTGAGGTATCCAACCGGGAGATAAAACAGATACTATAAAAGACTGTTAATGGACAGCATAAGGATTGGGACTAAAAGCTAGATGATGCCCTGTGGGTTTATAGGACAACTTATAAGACGCCCATAGGGACCTTTCCATATTGCTTGGTTTACGATAAAGCATGCCATTTGCCTGTAGAGTTGAACATCAATCTTATTGAGCCGTGAAAAAGCTAAATCTTTATATGAAGGCCGCGGGAGAGAAGAGATTATTGTAACTTATTGAACTTGATGAGTTTCATCTCCATGCTTATGAGAATGCCAAACTGTACAATAAAAATACCAAGAGATGGCATGACAAACATATTCAGGACAAAGTGTTTGAACCTGGACAAATTATTTTGCTATTCAATTCAAGGTTAAAGTTGTTTCCGGGTAAATTACGACTCTAAGTGGTCTGGGCCTTTTGAGCTAGTGCGAATGACGCCTCATGGTGTAGTGGAATTGTGGAATAAAGAAAAAACTGAGAATTTTTGGTAAATGGACAACGTGTAAAGCATTATTGGGTTGATCATGGAGATAAGCACAATGTGTCCATCACTTTTGCTGATGAGTGAGACCGAGCTGAGTCATTCCACGAAGTAAACTTAGGCGCTACGTAGGAGGCAACCCACGAATGTACTGTCATAGCATAGTTTCTTTTTGTTTTTAGATTTTTAGAAAAGAAAAAGAAAGTGAAAATATAAAAAGATGAGTCGTACCACGACCGAAAGTAAAGTGTTGAGTGGGAGGAAACCCACTAATTATTATGATTTTTTGTTGTTTTTCTTTAGTATACAGGGATGAGAGAATTGAAATTAATGATAATACCACGTACAAGGAAGAAATCAGGTTGGAAAAATAACGTGTGTTAGTTAGGTTCAACGTCAGGTAAGAAAATGGGTTGAATAAGGTACTGTAAATATGAAATTAAAGGTCACCACTGAGCGGTGAGGTGCAAAATTAGAATTGTTATTTCTAGTATGTTAGCGTGAAACCACCGCTTAGTGGTGTGGAGATAAAACAAAAAAATATTTTGATTTTTTATTACTGCTGAGCGGTGATGAAACAAATTAGAATTGTCATTTCCAGTATGATGACGCGATACCACCACTCAACAATGTGGGCATATTTTAAAAAAATTACTATTTTTGTCGGGTCCAACCCGACCCAATCAGAATTGAACTTGCCCTTCTATAAATGCCCTACTCTAAACCTACCCTCCATATCTTTCATTCTATATAACCTAACACCGCCTCCCACCACCCTAACACAATAATCTCTTTCAATCTTCTTCAAAGTCCAATTCTTTCACTCAACACCAAAGGTAAGTTCTTAAATTTTTTAATTTTCTCTCTATCTTGATGAGAATTTTGGTTGGATTGAATAGGTTGTGTTGTGAATGATTTATTTAAGTATAGTACCTTATTCCGCATTTATCTTGAAATTATTGTGAATTGTTAGTCACATCGTTCATGATTATGTATTCAATTGTTAAATAAGTGTGTCATGGTGATTAGGTGCATGTTGGAATAAAGCGTGGTATGATATTTGTTTGGTGAAGGATGCTTGTATTGATGTGTGGAGTGTTGATTGATATAAATATGTACGGTAGGACGTGAGTTGCTTAATATATGTGTGTATCCATGTTATTAAACTCTTGAGGGTATTGTAGTTGTGCACATGTGTCAGGGTAGCAATCTTGCAGGAAAAGAATTGTACATTGTACTGAAGTGTACTCATTGTTGAACTGGTTTAACATGGGAGGTATGGGATCACCAAGAAGAGATTAAGTGTGGGGTGAACCTAACTGGTGCTAGGCTTGTGCGATATTAATTTTTGAATTCCTATCGATAGAAGGCATAAAGAGTTGAAATAAGGGGTGGAATTTGGGTTGAATGTGTGTGATTGGGTCATTCCTATAATAAATTATACACCGTGTTTGTCAACTCCTATTTTTTATATAGAATATTGTTAATGAATTTGCATATTTAGGAGCCTTCTGTAATTGTGTCCACCTCACATTAACTTGATGTAACAGAATAAGGGACATAACTATGGATAACTACTAGTGATACTAAAATTGATTTCATTAGGGGATTAATTGTGCTGATGACATAATAGGCTCCTAAATTATATTGGTATAGCTGTATTTGGCAAATATATATTGAATAGGAGAAGTCTAAGTACCCCGTTCTTATATGTGAGCACCTTAGCTAGCACCTAAGTATAGGGTAACATTGTCACTTGTCCATACTTAGTTGAGGCTAGCATAATCTATGACGTAGTTGCTCATTTGTCTGTTGCATGTTTTGAATCACAGGCACCATGGATCACAGACAACTAAAAGGAAAAGGGTAAGGCTGGTACTTCTGAGACACCCAAGAAATAAGGTAGATAGGCAAACAGGAAAAATGAGAGGGTCCTACAAGCTCCACTAGTCCCTCGTGGCCAAACAAGCAGATTTGGATACAAGGTAGTCCAACAAGCAGGCAAGCAATGGTATACCAAACACATCGATGTAAAATACATTCATAAAGTGTTTATTGATAGAGCAACATTATAGCGGGAATACTCTAGCATGGTTAGGAGACTTGAGCAGCTGAACATGACCTTTGTATTTCATCAGCCGACTGAATGCAATCTGCACTTAGTCCATGAATTTTATTCCAACTGGGACCAGAGGGACCATATCATGAATTAAAGGTCTGTGGCAAGTTAGTCCGATTTATAGCTACTGATATAAATGAATTATTGGGGATCCCTGAAACTGATGCATCACTATTGAGGAGCAGATAGTTACTCCACCATATGCTCACATCTGCCACCTCTTATGTGGTACACACTCGACTGCTAGATGGATTAGCTGTGAGGCATCGGTCTACATTCCTCTTTCCACTATGCATAAATAAATAAGGAGGCACGTATATGGGGAAGAATTGTTTATCACTGTTTGATTCAAGTCAAACATATCTCTGAAGTCACTCTTGACCGGGTATGCATGATTTATGCTCTTATACATGATGATGTTGATATTAATGTAGGTACGGTAATCTTATTTGCCATGAAAAAAACATGGTACTATGAGGGACGCAGTTATGGGTTTGGAGGCTTAATAACTCACTTTTTGAGAAGGCACTAGGTGGACGAAGAAGAGTTGGATTACAAACCAGTAGCTGCTACTCGCCCTATGGATGTTTCTACTACCAGAAGCACAGCTGGAGCTCATGGCCCATTCCTGACCATGCCCGAACGTCAAGCTCGAATGGATGAGATTGTTGCCAGGATATATGACTTACAGATGTTGTACATGTGTGTTAGGGGAAGATCAGCAACGCAAGAAGAAATTTATGCAGTTGAGTTGGATTACTCCCTTGGCCATCATTCTAGGACTTTGTTGAGGATAAGGCCAGAGTTTATAGAACCTACCAATGATGATGTGCCCACAGATGTGGAGAGGCAGTGGTAGGACTCAGATATTGAGTCAGACAATGATGAGCAGTCTGAAGAGAAAGATGAGGATGTTGAGATAGAAAAAGCAGCAGATACGAATGATGTCATTGATGAAATGGCTGATGACTGAATAGGGAGTATTATACCACCTCACCATGAGCTTATTTGATAGAACTGGGACAGTGTTTCTCCTAAGTGTGGGGTGGTATCTCGCATCATATTCTCTCTATTCTAATTTATTTGTGCTGAATAAATAAATTCTAATTTATTTCTCATCAGTTTTATGTCTCTCACCACACCTTTTGTCATCTTGAAATAGGGTTAACAGACCCTCTTCCACCATTGTAGGTCTCAAAAAATGTAGGTAATTGAAGACCCATCAGATTCAAGGTATTATCACCTTTGGTCTGATGGGTACGAGTCCATTTCGGCAGATCCCAATGTCTCACCTCTGAGTCATCTGTTCTCCTCTTCAAATCAATCTAAGATGTAAACCTAACCATTTTAATTTGATTCCCAAGAATTCAAAATTTAAAATTCTTGAAATTTTCCTTCTTTGCCTATAAATATCCTATGTTTGGGACTAGTTTGAACAAGCTTTGGAGCCTGCTCTCTTCCCTCCACTCTATTTTTAGCTACTGATTTTACTCTAAGTCGTCTGATCTTGGCATTCTCTTGCGGTCTCTACTTTAAACATATTTGATCTTGTTATTGTTTGAGTCAGGTGTAGATTTGCGACTGAGAAACCTCAATTTGCTGCACCACACATGGTCGGTATATGTCTCTTCTTTTTTAATTTTATAAATTTAGAGAAGGTCCATGTTTTGTTATGTACTATAAGTTTGTCTTTTGCTAGTTATTCTTCTAACTTGATATATGAATATGCTGGGAACTAAAATATGTGTAATCTTAAATTTGGTAAATAGATTTTTTTTATGTTCAAACTATTTTCTATTCCATGGGTAGCTTATGTTAAATGATAAGTTGGAGGTTTGGAGACAAACCCTAAAAGCTAAAGGTTTCAAGCTGAGTAGGACCAAGACGGAGTACTTGGGGTGCAATTTTAGTGACTCGAGGCAAGAGGATGAGGTGGTAGTGAAGTTGGAGTCTCAGGTGGTATGTAAGAGGGATAGTTTTAAGTACCTTGGGTTTTATGACTCAGGGAAATGGGGAGATTGATGAGGATGTCTCTCACCGTATTGGAGTAGGTTGGTTGAAATGGCAGCTTATCTCGAGAATTGTATGCGATAAGAAGGTTCCCCCAAGCTTAAAGGCAAATTCTACAGAGTTGCAGTCCGGTCGGCTATGTTGTATGGAGTGGAGTGTTGGCCGATTAAGAATTCTCACGTCCAGAAGTTGAAGGTGGCGGAAATAAAAATATTGTGTTAGATATGTGGTTTCACGAGGGATGACAGGGTTAGGAATGAGATTATTTAGGAGAAAGTTGGAGTGGAGTCGGTGAAGGATAATATTTGAGAAGTGAGGTTGAGATGGTTTAGACATGTGATGAGAAGGGGCACAAATGCTCCAATTTATAGGTGTGAGAGGTTGGCCTTGGATGATTTCAAGTGGGGTAGGGGTAGACCAAAGAAATACTGGAGAGAAGTGATTAGATGTGACATGGAGAAATTACAGCTCACTGAGGACATGACCCTTGATAGGAAGATTTGTCGGAAGAGTATTAGGGTAGAGGGATAAGGGGGGTGGGCAAGTCATAGGCCGTACATATAAGAGTTTGGTGTAGCTTGGGTGGTAGTGCTAGGATTGGGGGAGTAGGGTGCCCTTTGTTGGTTAATGTACTTTATTTTTTGTGGTTGTTGTATCGTTGTTATTTTTATCATGTTGTATGCTTGTGTCGTTTGAATACGGTCCTTTGTCTTGAGCTAGAGTATTTTCAAAAACAGCCTCTCTACTTCTTCGGAGGTAGTGCTATGGACTGCACACATTCTACCCTCCCCAGACCCTACTATGTGGGAATATATTGGGTTTGTTGTTGTTGTTGTTGAACTTAGTATTTCTATTTATTCAGAACACTATGTCTGTAATAGTTAGTAAGTTTGAAGTATGGATTGCAATTTGCCCTCAAGGCATTTTCTGCATATTGCTTTTCGTTTAAAGTGTGTGCTTTTATTGTTTTTGCCCTACTTAGCAATTCTCGTTTTTGCCCTCAAGGTAATTTGAAATAAATCGTCATAGCTAGTTTCCCTCCCCTATGATAGATGTATGAGTATTTGTTTGAGAAATTGATAAGAACCAAATTACGACTTTTGAGAAATGCTTTGTGTTGGTCCATTTTTTAGTGACTTTCAACGAATTTTTTTTAAAATAAAAGGAAAAATAAGTTATTTTTAGATGCTAAATCTTAATAGATGTAATATGATTTATTGGCTTAATGTTAAATTTGATAAAGAACAGGATCGGGAACCTAAGGATCCGATTCGATTCCTTGCATGCACCATTAGTGTGAGTATTTGTTTATATTTTACATGTATAAGAATGTCTAGAACTTATCCGATGTGTTTACAAAGAGAAATAAAGGGTGTTGGGTGTAGAAAGTGATTTAGTCATTTCTTTGTTAGCCGAATCGTAAAGACTTTATTTACCTACCCTTATGCATGCCCATAGTAAACCCCTTTTCTTGTTAGCCTTGTACTTAGCCTAATCCCTTCTTTGATAGACCTTAATTTGATCCAAAGCTCCTAAGATCTTTAGCATAGAAAAGTAATTGAATAAGCAGTGTGAAATTAAAGTAGGAAAAAGGTGAAAGTAAAGCCCCAAAATTGTAAGTTATTGGTGCAAAATTGTTGTTGTTGAGAGTTAAGGAATCATTCTAAAGGAAGTTTAGTTTTTTTTTAATTTTGGTTAGTTGGGTTACAATGAGCCTGTTTTGGCCCTAGTCCATTTTGAACAATATGCACCACAGCCAAGACGAATAGCTTTAGTTGAGGGTGGCTATTATAGGGGTGCGTAACTGTAAATTGGTGTGAAGAAGAACTGGGAAGTGAATTATGATGTAAAATAAAAATGTTCCCACCATAGTTTATGTTAACGTTCTTATTGAGATTGCGGTGAAACAAATGATGTGTAAAAGTAATAAAGTGAAAATTGGGTTGATAGAATGTAATTTTGATTGAAGATTGACATGTATTAAAGCACTTAGGGAGATGAGTCACTACTCCCTGAATAGTTCCTACCCGTCCCTTAGCCTACATTGCAACCATGGAATACCTAATTGATCCTACATTTCAATATTCGACTATTAGTAGGGTAGTACACTAAGGGTAAGCTTATGGTTCATTAGCTATCATGTATGGATTTTTGTTGAGAGTGAGTGATTGAATTTTGATGTTTCTCTCATGAGAAATATTGAAAAATTGTGAGTTGTATAGGGAAACTTTCTTATTATGAGGGTGCATGTGGATGAAAGTTCGAATTACTTATTGTGTTGTTTGATTGAGTTATTTGATTAAGTTCACCAACAAATTGAATGTCACTATTGAGATGATGAGGTTTGAAACAAATTGTCCTATTTGCTAAAACTATTTTGACATATTAGAGCCGAAAAGTGATTGCTAGAATTGTAAGTGCCCACCACAAGCATAACTCTTAGGTTATGTTGTGAAGATTGCGTGATTGTGTTGATGATTTAAATTGTTTGAGGATGAATAAGGTTTTAAGTGTGGAGTGGTGATCTTGGGCGTATTTATATGTCCAATCACCAATATTCACCCATATTTGAACCTATTCTGAGAGCTATAATGTGCTATTTTGAGTGTAATTGAGCTTTAATTGTGTTCCTTACCTAATGGACATGATTAACGTATGCAGGACTAAATTGTCATGGATTTGGATGGCATTGAAGAAGAAAGAGGTTAGAAACTACAAGTTTAAAGGCTTCTTGAGTTGATCATTGAGGTGCAATGGAGAATCAATCAAAATTTCCCAATTTAGGAGATCACTGCTGAGCTGTGAGAAACACATTCACATTTATCAAGAACCAGAAGGTCACCGCGATATCACCGCTTAGCGATGAGAATCCAAATCATAATTGTCAAAAGACAGAAAGTCATCGCGATAACATCGCTCAGTGGTGTGTATAGCGGTAAACATCATACCGCTCAGCACTGACAGGCAAAAACGGGTTATTCAACCCAGCTATAAAAGGAAAAATTCACTAACAATTGGGGACACTTTGGAAAGCATAGCAACGGTGAAAAAACATAAAATTCTCTTTTTAGGGTTCTTAGAATTTCTTTTGAGCTTTATTACTTCAAGATTAATTCTTGGTATGATTAATTACTTATTTTGGATGTTAAATTCAAACATGAGTGGATAAACACCCTTGTTCTGGGGTTGAGGCCAAGAACATGATTACTATTTGATATTCTTTATCGTAGTTTCTTGTTGGATTATCGTATGAGTTATTCTTAATTTCTTGAGCTTATTATTTTGATGAGTGGACACCACTAGAATAAATCTATATTTCTATGTGAATTCGAGAGAAAATCGTGGAATAGAATAAAGAAATTAAGGAGCAAGGTTCTCATCCTTGCATTAAATAGAGGATTTGAATTAGCACCTAGGATACGGATATACCTAGGAGCCTTGTTTGGTTCAATTACAAAAACATAACTGTATGCATCTAGCTGAATAGTTGCATCTCCTTGGGATCTGTAGTTGCAATATTCAGATAGATAGAAGATTTGAGATTGGGATACCAAGATCATACCATAACCCTTGCGAATCAATAACCCGACAACTAACTAGAATGCAATAAGAAGAAAGAATTGTATAATTGTTAGATGTGCCTCAACCCTGGAATCCTCATCATTACTGTTCACAACTATCACTTGAGTTGCTGTTGTCACAAATTGTTATTTCTTATTTACATTTTTATTCAACACTGAGAAAATCATCTTGATACTTAATAATACTTAATACCTCCTTTTTTGAAACTAAAATTTATTAAATTGCTATTTGCTTAGTCCTCATAGGAACGATATACGACTGTCTGAGTCAGTATATTACTTGTATGATCACGTATACTTGCGTGTGCATTTGAACGGAACAACAAACTTCAAAATAAACACACTTTGTTTCTCATTTCCAAAATCTCCTTTAGGTTTGGTTAGCTCAATTTCGATATCACCATCCAAACACAATGTTGAGAATGGTTTGAATGTGGTCTAAGGCGCTCTGTTTTCAAATTTTCTTCATTCTAAACATCATCACCCTCAAATGAACTATCATCCTCAAAAAATGATTTAATGAATTTTCTTTGCAAACTCTAGTATCATTTCTTCAATTTTGACATCCTGCATTATCTTTGGATTGGTTGGTTGAAAAATCACCATTAGCTCTTTAAAATCAATCTTGACCTCCTCTTCATTGGAAACTAACTTAAAACTACCATCCATAACCATTTGATATTGAGAATTGTATGCCTCAACCTTTGGATCCAATTCGACATCTACTTTTCGAATAAAAATCTCAGGGATCTTCATTTCTTGAATTTTCTCAACATGTACTTTTGGAAGTTCTTCCATCATCTGAGAAATGCCTTGGCGGTGATCCCCATTAACTTCAAGTTGTTGAGTTTGATTGTTAGTCAATTTTGGCTCATAATTTCTACTTTGTCAAGTTTTTCTTTACTGTGAGAATCATTCAAAACTTGTTAAAATTAACCAATGAAAAAATTCATGTTTTGAACAACTTTATCATCTTTGTGTCGGACTTTTTTTTTCACGATTCGATCAAGACTTGTCCACATTTTCTATTCCTCCCCATTATGCTTCTCAACATTTCCTCAACTTTTTCTTTTTGAGAACTAAGTATTTCTTCTTTATGATTTTGCTCTTCTTCTTTATGTTTAACAACTTCTTCACTTTCACAATTTTAATTATATCCATAAAAGAATATGGGCTCATCTATTCGACTTGACATCTCTTCAATCATTTTTATTGAGGCATAGTCAATTTCATGACACCTGAAGGGCTGAAATCCTCACATGAATCTTTTTCTCTTTGTCGTTCCTTGACATTGTTGGATACCTTCATGGATTAAATGGTGAGTTTTATCTCCCCCTCCAATCTAGATTCCTGCTTGAAAAGCGTTTGGAGAATTGTTGGATACCTTCAAATTGGGGACACTATGTTCTTCACTTGCCATGTTATTGTTTCTAGCAAACTCCTAAGCACAACTAGTATTTTAGTTAGAATAACTTGAGATTGAGATAAAATAAATTTGACAATCACCTTAATATCCACCATGACCACCACATAAATTGCACTTATACTCTTCATAGGATTGAGACGGTCACACATCTCTCTTTCAAGAGCATTTTCACAATCTTAAAAAAAAAATGGAATCCTTTATAATATGAACATAGATTACTAAAAAATGGGGTGTAACTAGGGGTGGGCATGGTATGGTATATACCAAATTATCATACCGAACCGAAATTTTTGACAACGTAGTTTTTTGGTATTATGGTATTTGGTATGGTATATGGTATACATTTTAAAACATTTTGGTATATGGTATGGTATATGGTATTTACAAATGACATACCGAATATCGAATACCATACCGAAGTATATATAGTTACATAAGTAACTTTTATATATATATACACACAAAAAAAAACTTAGTATTAGTATAAAAATATTTAGACTTTGAAACTTTCGCTACTCTATCTTGATGGAAATGTCTTTTTGGTGTAATTGACTAATAAAAGGAATTATTTGTACTTCTTTTATAATATTTCTACACGTGTAATGCATTTTTATGATACAATTAAGACGAGCTTTTGAAAAGTCGAAGTAATAATACTCTAGTATACGAGTATATATTGTCAAAGTTAAACAAACTATGGTTACTGATTACCATACTGCAAAATACCGAAACCAAACGTCAAAATATCAAACCATACCAAATTAATATGGTATGGTAATGGTATAATATTTTTAAAAATCAAATACCGAAATTACCGTACTGAAGTTTCAAATACCATATCATACCATACCATGCCCACCCCTAACTGCTACTTAGTCTTATGAAACAATAAGCACAATTAAGCAAACAAGAACTTTGGAAATAGCTCACTTCCATATATTTAAAGACACCTTTGACAAATCATAACAGTTGGGTGTCAAAATATAAAGAAGTCATTCAGAACATGAGTTTAAAGAAAAAATAAGACATGTAGCTAGCCAACCATACATCCAAGACATGAAGATTCATCACATTAAGTTACCTAAGCATGGATTCATACCATTTCGCTACTGACTTGGAGACTTGGTGTAGAACCGAAGCACAACCCATATTTATACGTGAAAAATACATCAATGACCAATCAAGCGAAAGATTGTGATTATTTAAACGTCATGATAGCTTTACTTTCCAAAAAGAAGGTACAAGCCATCCTTCAGGCCCTTCACATATGTACAGATTTCCAACACTTTTAGATCAGAGCAGGGACGTACAAGATCATGTTGTATTAATGGATTGACATTTTAATATTTTCTTAATAATATTAATTTACTTCACTTTTTGGTAACCTACCATAAGCTTCTGAATATTTAACTACTCCATTTGACATTGATTGGTACAACCCTTTATTCTCCCATTTGTACAAATATGAATCTGTTAACTTATTTATTAACTTTAGGCACCACTTTCTGCCTATTTAAGCTTGGAGTTAATGGTAGGTTTAAGGCCATAATGGACCTGGGTTGTTGCATGTAATTCATTCAAGAAGTGATATTTCATGGTATGCAGTGGATGAATTTGATCACCATTTTTATTGATATTCATATAATTTCTCATTCTTTATTTCTCCATTATCTTATTCTTTATATGGTGTAACTCATGTAACTCTTGAAACCTCTAGGCCATTGATCTTCCCTCTTTACTATCATCATTCATTCTTATTCTATACAAGGATGAATATCTTCACTTATAAATAGCGGTGGTCTTGCATGCTTTTCCAAGTACAAGATAATATAGAGTTCAGAAAAGTTAGTAAATAAGAGTTTATTAGTTGAAGGGAGGTGTTTTTTTTGTAGAGCTTTGAACTCAACTCTTGTACAAAGTTATTGAATTGTTCTTTATGAGAAGGTTGTTGTATCCTGGAGGGAACAAGTCAAGAAGATTGCTATTGGACCGGTGAAAATATTTGCTACAGTGGGCTTGAATATCCTTAAAGAGAGCGAGATATCTGCGCCTCGGGCAAGGGCAGAAAAAAGATAACTTTTATTTTCTTCATTTATAATTTTTAGTTATAATTTTACTGTAACTTCACTAACAATTTTAAGGAGATTCAATGGCAACAACTGAATAACCCGCGAATGTCAAGATGGTAGATCTTAACAAGCCAGTTTAGTTCAACAGTACTCACTTCAAGAGGTGGAAGGGTAAAGTGCTTTTCTACTTAAGTATTCTCAATGTTTCTTATGTGTTAACTAAGAAGAATGCAAACAAAGTAGATAACTCTTCCATGACCGACGATGAACTTATTTCTCTTCAAGAGAAAGTTGAAAAGTATGATGGTGACTCCTACAAGTGTTGGTATTTTCTTCTTAATTATCTATCCGATAATATTTATGATTATTATGATAGAACTTACTCTAGTGCAAAGAAAATTTGGAAAGTATTGCAGAGTAAGTATGACACTGAGGAGGCAGGAGCAAAAAAGTGTGCCACTAGCAGATTTTTTTGTTTTCAAATAGTGGACAACAAATTAATTAGTGATAGACTAAGCTCGGGACTTCATAATGATTGTTGGAGAGCTCAGGTCAGAAGAAGTAAAAAATAGAGATAACCTTATTGTTTGTGGCATAATTGACAAACTTTCACCTTCGTAGAAGGAATTTAAAAAAACTTTGCGACACAAGCAAAAGGGAACTTCACTTGAGACTTTTATAATGAGAATCCACATGGAAGAAGAAGCAAGGGGCCAAGATGCACTTTTACAAACAGAAGAGAATAACATCACACCGAAGCAAGCAAAAAATCAACATGTTCAGAAAAAGAGATCGTGCTTTGTCTGTGGAAAGAGTAGGCATATTGCTCGATTTTGCAAATTTTAAAAATATGGGTCTATACCTCAGGCAAACGTTACTGAAGAACTATTTGTGGCAGTGATAACAAACATAAACGTGGTGGAGAATGTTGATGGATTGTGAACTAACTCTGGTACAAACCGTCAGATCTGTTATAACAAAGACTGGTTTAAAAAATATACTAATTTTGAGGAGCCCAAAACCATCATGCTTGGAGATCTCACAAAACTCAAGTACTTGGAATGGGAGATGTCGAGTTGAGGTTTACTTCGAAGGGTATTAATTTTAAAAGATGTACTTATACTCCTTCCGTAAAAAAAAATTGATATCTAGTTTTCTTCTTAATAAAGCAGGCTTCAAACAAATTATTAAATCTGATTAGTATGTAATTACGAAAAATAATATATTTGTGGAAAAGGGGTATGCATGTGATGGTATGTTAAAGTTGAATGTTGGAATGAATAAAACATCTACTTTTGTTTATATGCTTTCTTCTGCTAATTTTTCGTATGCTCGTTTGTGTCATATAAATGATCGTTATATGATAATCATGAGTAATTTAGGATTAATTTCAGTGATCAAAATTTTTTTTTTAAAATGTGAGGCTTGTAGTAAAGTCAAAATCACAAAAAGGCCTCATTTTCAAGTTGAAAGAAAAACTGATTTATTAGAATTAGTTCATACTGATATTTGTGAATTTGAAAGAATTTTAACTCGTGGAGAAAATAGCTATTTTATCACTTTTATTGATGATATTTCTAAGTTTACATATGTTTACTTAATGAAAAAAAAGTGATGCTTTTGAGAATTTTAAAACTTTTCTCCATTAAGTTGAAAATCAGTTTAATAGAAAAATAAAAAGAATAAAAAGTGATAGACAGAGGCCGTGAATATGAATCACATGAGTAATTCTTTTGTTAGATCATTGGATACAATTCTTGAAACTACTCCTCCTTATTCGCCCGCATCTAACGGTGTAGCAGAAAGAAAAAATAGGTCTTTAGTTGAGTTAGCAAGCCAGGTAATGAACATTGGCATGCTATAACGAGAAATACTTAATTGGAACGAAAAATTATGGTATAAAAAATATCCTGTTGTACTTGAAGGCTTTTGTTATGCGGAATGGAACACTTTATCAGGTGATTCCTTATCCACTACTGGTTATGCTTTACTTTGGGTGGTGGTGCTATTTGTTGGAAGTCTAAAAAGCAAATTATGATTGTTAACTCTACCATGGAGGCTGAACTAATTGTCTTAGCTTCAACTAGTGAGGGAGGGAATTGGTTTAAAGATTTGTTATTTTTAATACCTTATTTTGAAAAACCAACTCCTCCTATTTTAATTTATTGTAATAGTACCGCTACAATTGGTAGAGTTCAAAATCATTATTACAAAGTTAAATCCAGACCTATAAGGAGAAAACACAGTAATGTGAGATCATATTTGAAAAATGTTACCATTAATATTGATTATGTCAAATCTTGTGATAATCTTACAAATCCATTAACTAAGGACTTAGTAAGAGAAAAGGTCTGGAGCATATCGAGGGGGATGGGATTGAAGCCTATTGAATCTTGAATCATATGTGAGGAAGCCCAACCTTGGGACTAGAGATCCTATAACCAGGTTCAATGAAAAAAACGAAACACATGATGACTTGTTGTGATAAAATGCACTTTTTTTATCCCTCCCTATGGTGTGAGCGCATTACTTGTAATGATTGTGAGGATGAGTTTAAAAAACTCTTAATAAAAATTTATAGCTCGTATGAGTAGGGTGCTAAATTACAGGAGCACTCTCAACAGATTTCACCTATGTGGGTGTGGAGGTAGGCCGCTTCTTATGGAAATTAGGCTCATTCTCAAAGACACCCATGAAAATCGGGATAGCACAAGGTCGTAACATATTGGCTATAAAGCTCATGTCAACACCTTGACTATTATGTGTAAACAGAAACTTTGTATTTTCCTTAAGCAATCATAGTTCAAGTCTGAGACCACCATGACTCTGGAGTAAAAAATATTATTTTACTAAGTGGAGGTTCAATGCGGAGCACACCTTCATTATGCACGATAGTTTTTCTTCAGCTAGTAGACTCTCATATTAATATTAAAATGAGTGGGGTTGATGGATTAGCATTTTAGTATTTTCTTAATAATATTAATTTGTTTCACTTTTTGGTAACCACCATAAGCTTCTAAATATTTAACTGCTCCATTTGACATTGATTGGTACAACCCTTTATTCTTCCGTTTGTACAAACATGAAACTGTTAACTTTTTTATTAACTTAAGGCGCCACTTTCTGCCTATTTAAGTTTGGAGTTAATGGTAGGTTCAAGGCCATAATGGACGTGAGTTACTGCACCACTTTCAGTTCTAATATCAATATTGTAGCCTTTTTTTTCAACATCTATTACAAATCCCAGGATCTGAAGTCACCATGCAAGAACATCTAGAAAGAACAATTAAGTCTGAAACCAACACATTATTCAAAACATAACAAAAGAGGAAATCATTTTAGTTCCGAAATAAAGGGCCTAAACATCATAAGAAGATTTGAAGGTTGCCTAAACATAGTGCTCACCCTCGAAATCAAGTGTGGATCACTATCTAGAGTAGAGGTCGCGTGTCAACCACTGATATGTTCTACACTCAACAAAAAGAAGAGTACATATGGCATTAGTACAACAACAAGTACTGATAAGCATCATAGGTTGATTAACTTAACAATGTACAAGTAAACAAATTAAATAAGTACAAATGTGATCATAACAAGATTCATAATCAATGATATCATTCAAACAACACATCAAACTCATCATGTTATTACACTCACAAGGTCACTTTCATAGACATTCATACTTAATCATTTTCATCAATCATTCGCCATCGTATATACTGATCAAATGGTGCTTAATGCATGTAAATTAGTGCATGTATGAAAGATGTGCGCCATCTCTTATCATTCTCATCCTTTTCATTACATCATAACATACCAATGTGGTTCCCGATGTTTTATCCCTTTTAGGCTCGAAGGTTGGAAGACATTATTTTAGACTATTTAAAATATTTTAAAACTTTAAAGAAATTTTTTATATAATTTAAGAAAATATAGAGTCGCCGCCTGATTTTTAAGAAAATATTAAAAAATAAAAAATACTTCAAAAGCTTAAAACCAGAAACAAACTTTTGAAATAGAAAAACTAGGTAATGATTCTGGTAACACCTTGAGAAGGTTTTTAAGGCACCCATGAAGCATTTATTAAAATGGTTGATCGAAAGATAATTTAACTAATTTATAAAAATGACAAATTTTAAAAACATGACTAACTTTGTGAAATTTTAAATTTATTTGCAAATATAGAAATTATTCTATTCAAGTGAAATTTTTTTTATTTAACTTGAAAAAAAATTGTCTCAAAATGGGAAAGTTAAGCTAAATCTGAATCTTTTATCAAATTGAGAGAGATCGAATTATTTTCAATAAAAAAAAAGGAGAAAAAGTAATTTTTATTACAAACGCCAAATTTTTGAATAATGGAACTTTTAAAGAAAACACCAATTTAAACAAGTGATCAAATTTATGACTACTTATGAAAAGAAAAAATGATTTTCCTGATGGGAAGAATTCTCTTTAGCTTAAATAAGCTATTTAGTCCATGAATGAAGAAGATGACATCTTACACTTAAAAACTTAATTTAGGAGAAATAACTAAATGACTCATTTTTAAATTGGATAAATTACACAAATCCCATACTTAAGAGACTATATTACCTAATATCCCTTACTTTTTTAAAATTTACATAAAATTTTATTTTTCAACTTTACTCTTGATACATATCAAGAGAATCCCACATCCTATTTTTACTCCACTATTAACTCATTCAACGTTTTCTTCCCTAAAATATCTCCCTAATTATCAACAATTAAATCATACTCCTTCCTGATTTTTTTCTCTTCCATTAATGCTTAAATCATCTTCCTTCCTGATATTTTCTCCTCCATTAATGCATGTAACTTTTTTTTTTCCTCTTTTACAATCTCTCCCATTTTTTTTTAAAAATCTATTGATACATATATAAATTTATTTAGTTATTCATACATGTTTATTATTTTAATGGTGATTCATATGAATGATAAATATGATATCATTATATGGGTATTATGGTGATTCATGTTGGGTTCAATTGGTGTGAATGAAAAATGGAGGGACACAACCTTTTATGAAAAGACATATTGTTTTGAAAAAGGAGTGAATGTTCAGATAGGTATGTCTATTCAAAAAAAGACACAATTTTTTGAATGAACAGACATGACTCTTCCAAAGGATACACCTTTTCGGATGAACCATTACCACCTTTCGGAAAGAGTATTTGATGGCTATATAAACCTGTATTTATCCACAGGTTTTGGAATGAAAAATTTTCTTAAATACAAACTCTTCTTATCTTCAAAACATTACTTGTGATCAATCAAATCGTTGAGTGAGTTTGATGAATTCAATTATTTGAGGTACCACCATAGTTGGCTTGAAAGCCATTTTATCCTGGGAGGAAGATTCTAAAACCTTGGGTACAGTGAGGGGAATTATTTCTTAAGGACACTCCGTAAAGTCGAGGGACTTGACTTTACATTTCTATTTCATCTTAAAGTCTGAACAAATAAAACACACTTCTTAGAAAGATCACTGTGATCTTGTGTTAAGGGTGTTGTTGTACTTCATAGTGTTCTTGTTTTAAACTTGAACTAGTGTTGAAGTTATTGCGTCAAATTATAGATTCTTGTACCCGAAAATGTTGAAAAACAACAAGTCATACGATAGATACATTTTATATGATTTTAACAGGTGATACATATGATATTAATGGGTGATACATATTGTATTATGGTGATTCATATGGTAGATACAATTATTTATTTCAATTATTGGGTGATTTATATGATATTAATGGGTGATATATATGGTATTATGGTGATTCATATGGTAAATATAATTATTTATTTCAATTATTGGGTGATTCATATATATGATATTTTGGTGATTCATATGGTAAATACAATTATTTATTTCAATTATTGGGTGATTCATATATATGATACTATGGTGATTCATATGGTAGATACAATTATTTATTTTGATTATTGGTGATTCATATGATTTTAATGGGTGATACATATGGTATTATGGGTGCTTCATATGTTATTAATGAAAGGTAATTGTGTAATCAATGTAGGAAACAAAAGTAATACCATTTAAAAAAAAGACTAAAGGCAGAATTGAAACATAATTAAAATTAAATCTAAAAAAGCAGAGTAAAATTAAAGATGAAATTAAAGACGAAAAAAAGAGAAAAAAGACAAAATATATATATTTCATAATTAAAGACAAAAAAAAAGAGAAACATAATTAAAACACCTAAATTAAATCTAAAAAAGAGAGAAAAATTAGATATATTTTCTTAAATAGAAGAATACAATGAATAAAAGAGAATCTATTATTTTCTTAAATAAATATCTTGTTAGTTTCAAATTTATCACTTTTTTATATGTATCACCATATAACATATGTATCACATTTTAAAAAATCGGGATAAAATATAATTAATAAAATAGTTGAGATTTTATATAATATTACTTAAAAATTCAGGGATTTATGTAAGTTACCTTTTTAAATTTTAACTCCATTTCAATCAAAATAACTTGAGCGACGAAATTTAAACAAGGAAATGAAAATGAAGATAAAAACAAAGTGGCAATGCTCGGAAATTTATTTCAGATTAACCAAATCCAATAACTAATTATACTAAAAATTACACAAATACACAACTTATATTTTTAATATTACAAAAAATCCCAACTCCCTAAACATATTACAAAAAATCTCGCATATACACAGAATGCTATGTATATGTCGCCTATATTATGTATATTTATAGGGAGAGAGTGTAAAGTAATTAAAAAAGTGAGAGTGAGTGTAATTACTTTTAAAAAATTGATATTTATGTTATTTATACTTAATTATAAACACATAAATCAAGTATGAATTACAAGAATAAATGAAGAAAAATTAAGGTTTGGGCCCCTCTAGCCCATTTCGAATCTGCCCAGCCTTTGGGACTTTGGTCCATCTCCCTGCTTTGGATATCAGCTATACATCACAAACTTTCCTTCACGTTTTCTGCATATTCTTGTGTATATAACTGATATTCAGTCATATATACGTGTATTTTGATCTTCCATCTGTATGTTAGCTTCCTTTTCTCCTTTTTTCGTTGTATATCAAAACAAAACCTTGTATATTTTCCGCATGACAGTGTATTCAGTCCTATTGTCTTCAAAAATTGGTTCACTTTTTGGACTTGTTGAAGCTCGACTTGATACTATTGGGCCTCGCTGGCCCAATGGTATGCAAGACATGTGTTCAAGTAGACTCGCATGAGGGTGGTTCATGCAAAATAACAAAGGAAAATGATAAGCTACTCAAATTTTAACGAAGAAAGAAGAAGATTAAACATAGTGAAAATTATCTCAAATATACTTAATAGATTGTTAATTACAAATTATAACATAACTTTTTAATAATTACTAAACTAAAGAAATAATTACAAGTTATAGTAACTTTTGAAAAAAAAGTATTTTAATTAAATATTCGAAAGTCAATATTTTAATATTTATTATTTATATTATTTTCTTATATTTAACATTTAACATTTGTCACTCTTAATTAAAGTTTTGGATAATTATGGCAAGTTAAGGTATCAATGTTTTTTATTTTTATTTTAATAATTAAGTATTAAAGTTTGTTCACAATCTAAGAGTCTTATATGGTAAAGATATTTTTTAAAGTTAAGACTGATTTTTTACTTTTTATTAACTTGAATAATTAACTTGCTTCTAGACTTTTTTCATGTTTTACTGTCTTTAATTACCAATAGAATTCTTATATCTTTACCTTTTTTAACATCTTTTAACTTTAAAAAAGAATTGATTCCATTATTTTAACTTTATTTCAAAAATCATTCACGTTTTACGAGGTATTTTTAGCTAAAATCAAACGCAAGCTCTTTTACTTTTTACCAACTACCAATAAAACTTTTAATTCTTCACACTAGATCTTTTACTCATACACAAGATCTTTTACTTTCAACTTATTTTTCCTTCGTTTTGAATATGGTTTTTGATTTCCCAACATACACTCACCGTTAAAGGTTGGATTAATAGGCTACACAACAGTTATTTCCCAATATTTTGTTTTGTGTTGATTTTCCAATAGCTATGTTGATATTCGTTATATCGCAAATTATATCCACACGTTCTTCTTCAACTTCTTTAAAATCTGGACTTAATCGGATCAAACGAACACAATCTTTTGAAAATAGCTTTCTCTGTTTCGATTTTTTTCGTTACAACTCTGTTGTCCAACACAAACAATTGCTTCTTCAATTTGGTGAATTAGATCGTCCGATATATCCATAGTTGTAATGTACAATGAATACTTTAAGAAAAAATTAACAACCGTTTTCTTCTGTTCCAGATAGACCTTCACACTTGTGTCATTATGTATGACCATAGTTGGGCATCTATCACTTATTATGTATCTTATTTCAAGTTTATTTGAAATTGTGTCTTATCAGCTATGTTGCGATTGCTTCTACTAATCCTTTGTAGTTTGTAGTTGCATCATACATAATCTCATTAATACAAAAGTCCCTCGGTATTCTTGTTTAAATAACAATTTTACTTTTCATGCAATTGATAAACATACACAAAATCAAATCATCAGCAAATTATATAAAATTCAACAATGTAACAAAAGATAATTGAAGAAACATACAAATAAATTCTTTAAATTCATTTTGAATGCAAAATATCCATTTTCAATAAAAAAATTTAACACACCTGACGAATCTCATCTTCCTCCATGACGTATCATGATTGAATGCAAATTATCAAAATTCATATTTGTTATCAAAAGAAATACTTATTTTTGTTTTTCTTTCAAATAATAATCCTTAGCAATTTGTTAGAAGAAGTCGAAATTACGTTTTGTTTGTTTACTGCCAGAATTTAATCGTGTACAAAGAGAAAAGTAGTGTATGAAGATGGAAACTCTTAATGCAAGCATTAAAAGTGTAGGAAATAAAAACGGTTGAGGGATTTGGGGGTGGATTAATATCAGTAATTAAGACTAACTATATTTAAGGAAAGAATATTGTATATTAGTTGTATTAAATCTTTATTTTCCTTTTCAGTAATTACTTTTTTGTATTTTTTTTTAAAAATCTTTTTTAACTATGTTTTTTCAATGAAAGTTGCTATAACTAGAAAACTTAAAAGTTTTGCTATAACTTGTAATAACCAATCTAATAAGTTTATATAATTAATTTTTCCATAAACTTATGATATAATAGAGTGTTGCATACAACAATTGAAATACTTCTACAAAAAAATATCATTACTTTCCACATGTAGAATCATACCCAGAAATTAATACAAAGTGAAGCTTAGCCAAACTTCTCCAGAAATTACACTAAAACACTATATAATTCTAAAGAATCAAAGATAGATGTGGAGAGGTTCATCATTAATTAATAGAATACCATAAAGAAACAACCTTATTACTACTCAAGACCTTATAGAAATCAAGTAAAATGATCAAGACCTTCACTAGCAATGAAAACCAGAAGATTTGGAAATAGAGAATCAATTTATATGAAGAACGATCCATAGTATTTAGTTAACTACGTACTAATTCAGAAATTAGCCTTGAAATTTCCATTACCCGTTAGCTCTCGACCATAAATGAATTTATCTTAGTAAGTTCTCTCAAATCTTGCTAAGTGACATTAAATATATTTCAACTTTAATCTACACTTGAATTCACTTATCTCTAGCTCGAATTCATTAGATGAGTTCAAAGCTTCGAATCATGCTAATTATTCTTTTTAGTTCTTGTTGGAGTAATATACCACAAATTACAATAATTATAATTGACATAAGAAAATGAATAAAAAATGAAGAAAATAAGATAATATTTTTCTTGGTCGAGACGCGAATATCTCGCTCTCTTTAAGGAGATTCAAACCCACTGCAACATAATCTACACCGATCCAGGATACAACAACCCATCAATGATGTACAACTCAAGCAACATCGGATTAGTTGAAGAGTTCAAAACTCCACCACATAGTGAATATAAAGTTAAAGACTTAGAATATTTTCTTTGTCTCAATTTTCTGTTTCACTAATATAATTACTCTCTTATGTAGTGAATATAGTTAAAGATTAGAATATTTTCTTTGTCTCACCTCTCTCTTTCACTAATACAATTACTCTCTTTTATATAGTGAATATAATTGAAGACTTAGAATATTTTCTATGTCTCAACTCTCTCTTTTACTACTACAAATAATAATATTTTTCCACGCTTATCCTCTTTTTCTTATACTTAATACATCAAACACAAAGGAAGAAACACCACTATTTATTGGTGTAGAATTCTTTCATGTAGCGATAGGATGAATGAGGGGTAGTAATGTGGGTAGATGAATAGTCTTGATGTTACATAAGTTACATAAAATTAATGGACATGAAGTTACAAGAACTAATGACCATGAGAGTTACAAGAACTAATGGTCATATGAGTTACAAGAATTAATGTAGTAGATTATGGACAAATAAAGTATTAAAAGTTACAAGAGTTATCAAAATATAATGGCACAACTTTCTCCACTTCATGTCCATAAATTATCATGCAAATTAAGATTTTCATTTTATTATTAAAATGCATAATAACACCAATATTCCCCTACTCACTTTAATATTGAATTAAGAGAATTATCACAAATTTAGGTGAAGGAAGACTATTGTGCATAATGAAGGTCTGCTCTGCATTGAACCTTCACTTAGTAAAACAATAACCTTTACTAATGGTCTCAGACTTGAACTATGACTGCTTAATGGAAATAAACTATCATTGCTTACACATAACAATCAAGGTGTTTACATAAGCTTTAATAGCCAGCACATTACGTCCATGTGCTATCCCGATTTTCATAAGCGTTTTTGAGGATAAGCCTCATTCTCATATAAAACGGCTTATTCTACACTCACATAGGTAAAACCTGTAAGAGTGGTCTTGTAATTTTGATACCCCACTCATACGAGATACATAATTTCATTGAGAGTTCTTAGACTCAACCTTCACAAATCATTACAGGAATAAAATGCACTCACACCATATAAACGATTAAACAATAGTGCATCACACACCAAGTGATCGTATCATTCGTTCTTTCCATTGAACCTGGTTATAGAATCTCTAGTCGCCAGATTGAATTTTCTCATCTATGACATGATTTTTTATAGGCTTCACTACTTCCCCTCGATGTGATTCAGACCCTTTATCTTGCCAAAGGCTTTGTTTACTTCATTTGTAAGATTATCACAAAATTTGACATAATCAATATTTTGATACCATTTGTCAAATATTATATTACATTATTATTTTTCTTCTCATGGGTCTGAATTTACTATTATAATAACAACTTCAAACTCTACAAAAAATATTGGTACTATCACAATAACTCAAAACTAGAGAAATTAATTTCTCAAAATAGAGTGATTGATTAATTCACTTTTTCACTAGTTGAACCCAAAATAGTTAGTTCAACCTCCATGATAGAGTTAACAAATAATAATTTATTTTTTATTTCAACAAATAGCACCAAGTTTTTTTTTTCACTTGCATCAAAAACACCTTTACGTACAACAAGATTTATTTTAGTAAAATAAACCATAATTTTTTTAAAGTAAATATAACTGAATTGTTTGTATAACCTGCTTAAATATTTTTTATGCAATTTCAGGTCAAGTACATTTAGCCACATATTTCATTTTTTCAACCTTCATGATAGAGTTAGCAAATAATAATTTGCATTTTCATTTCAAATTTCAGGTCAAGTACAATTAACCACATATTTCATTTTTTTAGGCTAGCAAACTCCTTTTTTTTGACACCACTTTCACATATTTGAATCAAAAGGAGTTGCATGACTTATACAATCAACAAAATATATTTCACAATTTTTCTTTTTTACCATAATGTGACATGCTAAGGAAAAGTTCATCACATGATTTAGATATTTTTCATTCCTAGAATGAAATTTATTCACCCAAATATTTAATGTCAAATGACTACTCAATATTTTTTATCTTTTCTTTGAAAACATGTTAGAGCCAAGTTTAAAGACATCAAGTCATATGCAAATTAATAATGACATGTGATTTATTCCAACAATAATTATGCACTTGTAACACTTTTTTAAACTCATTTTCAAAAGTGCAAGTATCACATTTTTATGGTGACTTTTTCTCATTTCATTAGCCCCTATTATTTCAAGAATTTGAATACCACTTTATGTTAATGAAAAGTAGCACGCTTTATTTTATTAAAAATGTGGCAAAATGACCTTCTGGACCCTTGTACTAGGTCGGTTTTGTAAGTTGGACACTTCTACTTACATGTTTGTCATCTAAACCCCTGAACCCACTAAAAAGCAACATTTTAAATCCTTTTTTGGTGAGTGTAACACACTTTTCCCCACGCCAGCTGTCATGTCAGCTGTCACGCCTGCCACGCCTGACACATCTGCCACGTCATCTGCCACGTCATTTAAAAAAAATAAAAAAAATAAAAAATATTACATTAAATTCCAAGTCATTTTTAAAATACTACATAACAAATTAAATATTAAAATTAATTTAATTAAATAAGAAAATTTATAAATTTTAGAAAAATTTGAATAATCATGCTTTTATTTTTCTCACAAACTAAACATCAAATCCATTCCAAATAATTAAAATTCTTCTCCAACTAATTTAAATTTTTAACTAAAAATTCATATATACAAACATAATAAATTTTGATTTTTAAATTTAAATATTTTTAACAAATTCACAAAAAGTTTAATTTTTTCCAAGCGAAATTCACTAATTTTTTTCAATATTCACTATCACTCACTTTCAATTTAAATTTAAATTTTAATCCCTAAAAAAAATAAAAAGATTTCAAATTTAAATTTTAATTAAAAAATAAAAAGAATTGAATTGAGAGGAAAAATAAAAATAAAAAATAAAAAGTGAATGTGGGGGGGGGGGGGGGAAGGGGGGCTGGGGTGAGGTGGGGATGGGGATGGGAGGGGTATGGGGGCTCGGGGTGGGGTGAGGAGGGGCTGAACGGGGCTGGTAAGGTGTGAGGGGGTGGGGACGGGGCTGGGTGGGGTGGAGAGGCTGGGGGTGGGGTGGGATGGGGATGAGTAGGGTGTGGGGGGTGGAGACGGGCTGGGGTGGGGGTGGGGAAGGGCTGGACGGGTGTTGAGGTGGGGTAGGGAGGATGGGGGTGGGGTGGGACGGGGCTGGGTGGGGGTGGGGACGGGAGGGAAAAATATATTTTTATTTTAAAAAAATTTTTAAATTACTTTTAAATTTTTAAAAATATTTTTAAATTTAAAAAGATGGAGGAAAAAAAAGGACCTTTTTAAAAAAAAATTAATATTTTTTAAATTATTTTAATGTAAAATTGGCCAAAAATTGACCCCACTCATACCCCTCAGGCGAGTAGCTACACTCTCTTTGTCCTAGTTACCATGACCTTGCCACATAGGCATGGTCAACGGTCAAAGGGTGCAAAATGTTGCTTTTTGATGGGTTCAAGGGTCTAGATGACAAACATGTAAGTAGAAGTATCCAATTTACAAATCTGACATAGTACAGGGGTCCAGAAGGTCATTTTGCCTAAAAATATTAGATAGAAGTTTTCTTACCTTTCTTCTGCAAGAAGTAGAAAAATTCTTTTACCTTTTCTTCACTTGAGTTCTGCAAGTAGAAAAATACTTTACTCCTCATCTCGACATAACCAATATTTTGATACCATTTGTCAAATATTATATTACATTATTATTTTTCTTCTCATGGGTCTGAATTTACTATTATAATAACAACTTCAAACTCTACAAAAAATATTGGTACTATCACAATAACTCAAAATTAGAGAAATTAATTTCTCAAAATAGAGTGATTGATTAATTCGCTTTTTCACTAGTTGAACCTAAAATAGTTAGTTCAACCTCCATGATAGAGTTAACAAATAATAATTTATTTTTTATTTCAACAAATAGCACCAATTTTTTTTTTCATTTGCATCAAAACCACCTTTACGTACAACAAGATTTATTTTAGTAAAATAAACCATAATTTTTTTCAAGTAAATATAATTGAATTGCTTGTATAACCTACTTAAGTATTTTTTATGCAATTTCAAGTCAATTACATTTAGCCACATATTTTATTTTTTCAACCTTCATGATAGAGTTAGCAAATAATAAGTTGCATTTTCATTTCAAATTTTAGGTCAAGTACAATTAGCCACATATTTCATTTTTTAGGCTAGCAAACTCCTTTTTTTTGGCACCACTTTCACATATTTGAATCAAAAGGAGTTGCATGGCTCATACAATCAACAAAATATATTTCACAATTTTTCTTTTTTACCATAATGTGACATGCCAAGGAAAAGTTCATCACATGATTTAGATATTTTTCATTCCTAGAATGAAATTTATTTCACCCAAAGATTTAATGTCAAATGACTACTCAATATTTTTTATCTTTTCTTTGATAACATGTTAGAGCCAAGTTTAAAGACATCAAGTCATATGCAAATTAATAATGACATGTGATTTATTCCAACAATAATTATGCACTTGTAACACTTTTTTTTAACTCATTTTCAAAAGTGCAAATGTCACATTTTTATGGTGATTTTTTCTCATTTCATTAGCCCCTATTATTTCAAGAATTTGAATACCAGTTTATGTTAATGAAAAGTAGCACACTTTATTTTATTAAAAATATTGGATTGAAGTTTTCTTACCTTTCTTCTGCAAGAAGTAGAAAAATTCTTTTACCTTTTCTTCACTTGAGTTCTGCAAGTAGAAAAATACTTTACTCCTCATCTCTTCCCTTCCATCTCTTAAAGAGACTAGTGACATTGAGATGTTGAGACCTCTCATCTTGATATCCACGATTTTTCAAACTGTAACAAAACATGAAATTCCTTAAAATATTTTGAGTAATATTTTATAAATTACAATAATTACAGTTGAAATAAGAAAATGAATAAAAAATGAAGAAAATAAGATCATCTTCTTCTTGGCTAAGGCGTGGATATCTAGCTCTCTTTAAGGAGATTCAAGCTCACTACAGCATAATCTACACCAATCAGTAGTATACCTCTTGACTTGTCTCCTCCAGGATACAACAACCCATCAATGATGTACAAGTCAAACAACCCCAGATTAGTTGAGGAGTGCAAAGTTCCACCTACCACAAGAACACCTTCATTCAACATATTAAAACTCTCTTTATATAGTGAATATAATTAAGGATTTAGAATATTTTTTTTGTCTCAACTCTCTGTTTCACTAATATAATTACTCTCTTTTGTATAGTGAATATAATTAAAGACTTAGAATATTTTCTTTGTCTCAACTCTCTCTTTCACTAATATAATTACTTTCTTTTATACAGTGAATATAGTCTAAAACTTAGAATATCTTCTATGTCTCAACTCTCTCTTTCACTACTACACATAATTTCACATTTACCATCTTTTTCTTATACGTAATATATCAAACACAAGGGAAAAAACACCACTAATTATAGGTGTAAAATTCTCCCATGTAATGAATAAGATGAATGCGGGGTAGTAATGTGGATAGATGAATAGTCTTGACGTTACATAAGTTACATAAAACTAATAGTCATGAAGTTACAAGAACTAATGACCATAAGAGTTACAAGAACTAATGGTCATATGAGTTTCAAGAACTAATGTGGTAGATAATGAACAAATAAAGCGTTAAAAGTTATAAGAGTTCTCCAAAAATAATGACACCACTTTCTCCACTATATGTCCATAAATTATCATGCATATTAAGATTTTTATTTTAATATTAAAATGCATAATAACACCAACAATTCTAATTTCCCCTCTCACACTCAATTAGAGTAAATGAGCGAGTCCTAAAATTAACCTCATTTCATATACTAACAAATATTTACCAAATACAAAAGCAACAAGACAACAATCAAACTCTAATATTATATTATCTCTAATGACAACATCCAAACATAAAGTTAACAACTAAAACCTATAGATATTCATTGTAAAATAAGGAATTTAAGAAAGAAGTAAAAAATTGCTCATTAAAGTATTTTCAATCTCCTTTTCCAAAAGGTGTTGGTCGAAGAACCGCTTGCCTCCAATGCTTGAACAAATGGACAAAGATATCTGCAATTTCTCCAAGGCTTGCTTTTTTAGATTCTCAATTGTTGGACAATAAAATTTTCGAGATCGAAAAATAAATAATCGAGACAAGAAAATATTGTAACAATCATTTTATTAATTTCAATGCGATTGTTACAATCTCTATGAATCCTCTGATTCGCCTTTTCAAATATAAATTCAAGGGCTTCGAGCTTAATATTGAATTTGAACTTGATTTTTTGATTTGAGGGACTTGATCTTGACTTGTGCTTCTTGATTTGAGGGACTTGATCTTGACTTGTGCTTGAATTCAAGGGGTTTTGAGCTTGTTCTTGAATATTGCAGTCTTGATCTTGAATCTTGAATCTTGATGAACTTGATTTGAATGCTTGAGCTTTTTAGAGAAATTGTGTTTGATCCACGAGATTTCTCTTGATACTTGTTAGAGTTCTGGGGGGTCCTTTTTCTGAATTATGAGACCCCTATTTATAGTTGTAGGAAAGGAAGAGTCATGATGAATATGGACTTCCTTTGACCAATCAGATTTAAGTGATGTGGCACCTTTTAATGGGCTTTTATTTCATGGGCCTGCTGCATCATTTTGACATGTGGCATGGTCCTATTGGCTCCGTCACTTGACTTGGCATGCCACGTCATTTGACACGTGGCGTTTATTTAAGCCTTTGAAATATGACCATATCATGGGCTTGGTAAGAGGGGCTCATTATTTGTAGCCCAAATTAATGGACTAGCCCAATAAATACTGGACCTTATTTAAATCCATACATGTTTGAACTTAAATAATTAATTCAATTATATTAATCCGTAATATTTATTTAGGACTAATATATTTTGAATTTAATATAATCCAAATTTCGTATAGGTCAAATTAATAAAATTTTATTGCTTACAAAGTGCCTCTACTTCAAGACTTATCAAAATATTTAATTTTTTTAGAAATTAATCTTGAAGTATTGAGTTTGATTTTCGTGAATCAATAGATATCCAAAAAGAAAAATATTGGACATGAATTAAATATTTTTTTTTATTTGTGAAATTAATTCATGTGTATAGGAATATCAACATGGTTGACTTTTGGCATCTAAAGGTGATGTCACCTTTTCCTTTTCCTTATTTTGGTAGCATTGAAACACTACTTAATCTTGAAATAATTTATCGCCTCACCGTCTTTTTTATCATCCCAATCAGTATTATAATAGAAAAATTGCTTTTCCTACGCCAACACCAATTCCCTTGACTGCCACCGTCCCTGAACACCTATAAATACCCCATATATTTTTCATGCAGAACATCAACTTGTAAAAGTCTTTAAAGACTCCTCTTCTTCGAGCTTCAAAAATTAATATTGAGGTATTTTTTTTCTTTTTATTTATTTATTTATTTTTCTTTCTTTTCTTTTTGTAGGGTTGAAACAAATAGTAATATACAACCATTAATTGAAGACGGTGGCCGTCGGCTTAAGGTGTGCGAGGCTTCATCACCTCAAAACCCGACCAATTTTTTTTAAAGACGGTGGACGTCGACTTAAGATGTGAGAGGCTTCGTCACCTCAAGACCCGACTAATTTTGCGTGAAGACGACAGACGTCAGCTTAAGGTATGTGAGGCTTCGTCACCTCAAGACCCAAACAATTTTGATTAAAGATGGTGGATGTCGACTTAAGGTATGCGAGTCTTCTCCACTTCAAGATCCGATCAATTTTTCTTGAAGACGGTGGACGTCGGCTTAAGGTGTGCAAGGCTTCGCCACCTGCAGACCTGACCAATTTTGCTTGAAGACGGTCCCTTTACATAACAAATCCATCAGAATGCCAGCTTAAGGTGCAAAGGGACAAATCATATCCACCTTAAGACATGGAAATTTCGATATCCTTTTAAGGATAAACCCATGAGAGGCCAGCTTAAGGTGCAAAGGGACAAATTTCGTCTACCTTAAGGCATGAAAATTTTGAGATCCTTTTAAGGATAAATCCGCGAGAGGCCAGCTTAAGGTGCCAAGAGACAAATCTTGTCCACCTTAAGGCATGGAATTTTTTTTATATACTTTTAAGGATAAGCACGTAAGAGACTAGCTTAAGGTACAAAGGGACAAATTTTGTCCACCTTAAGGCATGAAAATTTTTATATCCTTTTAAGGATAAACACGTAAGAGGCCAACTTAAGGTGCAAAGGGATAAATTTTGTCCACCTTAAGGCATGAAAATTTTAATATCCTTTTAAAGATAAACCCGCGAGAGGCCAGCTTACGGTGCAAAGGGACAAATCTTGTCCACCTTAAGGCATGGAATTTTCTTTTTATATCCTTTTAATTATAAACACGTAAGAGGCTAGCTTTAGGTGAAAAGGGACAAATTTAGTCCACCTTAAGGCATGGAAATTTTTATATCGTTTTAAGGATAAACACGTAAGAGTACAGCTTAAGGTGCAAAGGGACAAATTTTGTCCACCTTAAGGCATGAAAATTTTACATCCCTGTAAGGATAAACCCGCAAGAGGCTAACTTAAGGTGCAAAGGGACAAATCTTATCCACCTTAAGGCATGAAAATTCTGATATCCTTTAGGAATAAACCCGTGGGAGGCCAACTTAAGGTGTAAAGAGACAAATCCTGTCCACCTTAAGGCATGAAAATTTCAATATCCTTTAGGGATAAACCCACGAGAGGCCAACTTAAGGTGCAAAGGGATAAATTTTGTCCACCTTAAGGCATAGAAATTTCGATATCCTTTAAGGATAAACTCATTAGAGGCCCGCTTAAGGTGAAAAAAAACAAATCTTGTCCACCTTAAGTCATGTAAATTTTGAGATACTTCTAGTTATAGGCTTGGAGAACTTTGGCATTCCGAATCCCATTGAAGGAACTCTCTTTCTTTTTGACGGGTTGCCCCCATTGAGTCACAAATATTTAGAGTAAGTCCAAAATTTAATTAGAATAGTTTCATACTTGGTATCCATATGGTAGATACTGGAGAAACATATTTTTTTTGACACTCATGCAACTAAACTCAGAATGATATTCCAAGTGCCTACGTACCTCAATAAAGAGGATCAAGTCACAACGTAGTTCTGGGTGAGTCTTTTTTTTTGTGTCCTAAGTTTTGCCTAGGCTGCCTCTTTCTAGGTTTTCAACCTAGTGGATATTTATTTGATTTTTTTTTGTGTGTGTCCTAAGTTTTGCCTAGGCCGCCTCTTTTGAGGTTTTCAACCTAACGGACATTTATTTGATTTTTTTAAGTCGTACACAGTTTATACTCTTGCGGGTCAGGAGTGTACATGCAGTTTATACTCTTGCCTTAAAGAGTGTACATGCAGTTTATACTGGTGCCTGAAGGAGTGTACATGCAGTTTATACTCGTGCCTTAAGGAGTGTACATGCAGTTTATACTCGTGCCTTAAGGAGTGTTATCTTCCTTTAAGGATCGTACTTCTTCAAGAACTTGGCATTGATGGGGCCAATCCTCACACCATCTGCATCGACAAGGTTGTAAGTACAGTTTGAATATGCCTCTTGTACGATATATGGTCCATCCCACTTTGGGGTGAATTTTCCCCTAGACTTATGAGAAATAATAATGGGCCTTCTTACTGCAAGGACTTGATCTCCAACTTGGAAACACCTTTAGCGAACCCTTTTGTTGAAAGAATGAGATAGCTGGGCTTGATAACATTCGGGATTTTGTTGAGCCTCCAGCCTCTTCTCGTCAAGATCTTCTAACTCGTAGGACGCAACTTAGCATTTTCTTCATCAATGAGCCCTTCTAGAATGGCCAGTCTCAAAGAAGGTATTTGACGCTCAAGTGGTAGAACTGCTTCAACTCCAAAAGCAAGTGAGTATGGGGTTGCTTGCGTCAATTTACGGTAAGTTGTCCTATACGCCCATAAAGCTTCTTCCATCGGCTCATGCCAGTCTTATTGGATTTGGAGACGACTTTCTTCAATAAGTTGCATAAAGTCTTATTGAATACCTTGGCTAGACCATTGGCAGCAGTATGGTACATAGAAGATTTGCGTAGCTTGAAATGAAAGAGGTCACAGATTTTGTTCATCAGCTTGTTATCAAATGGCTTTCCATTGTCAATTATTTTGTACTGAGGTATTCCAAAGCGGTAGACGATATTCACTCGGATAAAGTTCATAACAGAAGCAACAGCTTCGGCCCATTTTGAGAAGTAATCTGTCGCGACCAAGATGTATAATTATCCACCAGAAGACTTTGGTAGTGGACCAACAACATCCATTCCCCAAGCATTGAATGGACAAGATGCTATAGTTGGATGTAGCATCTCTGGAGGTTGATGTATGAAATTTGCATGAAATTGGCAAGCTTTGCATCTTCTAGCATAGTCCAAGCAATCTTTCACCATCGTTATCCAATAATATCCCATTCTTTTAATGTGAAAATAGAGCTTCGGTTCAGACTGATGTGATCCATAAACTCCCGAGTGCGCTTCTTATAAATCTTGAATTTCTTCTTCATCTCCCAAGCACCGTAAGAGTACTCCTTCAAATGATCTTCTGTACAATGAGTCTTTGTAGTAAAGGAAGCGAGGTGCACTATGACGAATGTCAGTCTTTCTCCTTGGATCTTTTGGAAGTATCTTATAACATAAGTAATTACTGATAGGTTGTCGTCAATCTTCTTTTACAGCTTCAGACACGGCAATGAGGTATTCAACCTTATTTTCTACATCATTATCTGACGGCGGTACTACCCATTCTTGGTGGATAGTAACTCGCGTCTGATTTGGAAGAGTTAAGATTAGGGCCAAAACAGCCAAGGCATCAACTTGCTTATTTTATCTCCTTGGCACATGTTGGAGGGTTACTCCTCCAAGCCACCCCATCAACTTCTGTGCATAATCATGATATGGTCGTAGCTCAGGATTTCTGACTTCATAGCTTCCCAAAAGCTGTATGATCACCAATTGAGAGTCACCAAAGACTTGTAATTGCAGTTATTTCATGTCAACTGTCATCTCAAGTCCAAGTATTAAAGTTTAATATTCAACAACATTATTACAGTAATGATTTGTTAGGGTAAAATAGTATGGGATGACCTCTTCTTGTGGAGTGATGAACACCACACCGACATCAGCTCCATCTCAATGTGCGGCACCATCAAAGTACATCTTCCATGGGGATATAACTTCAACAACCATTGCATCTTCATCAGGGAGTTCATCGCTCAACTCCCAATCATCAGGTATTGGGTGATCTGTCAAGAAGTCAACCAATGCTTGTCCTTTTACAACCTTTTGAGAAACGTACACAATCTCAAACTGTTGAAATTGAAGGTACCACCTTGCAAGTCGGTCACTTAGGACTGGTTTTGACATCACAAACTTAATGGGAATTGCCCTAGACACGAGATGGACAATATGAGCTTGAAAGTAGTGTTTCATCTTTTGGATAGAGAAAGCCAATGCCAAACATAACTTTCAATTGGAGAATACTTCAACTCATTTGGTGTCATCATTCTGCTCAGATAGTAAAGTGATTTTTCTTTGCCTTCATATTTTCTTGAGCTAGTAGTGCTCCAACTGACCTCTTTTGTGCCGCGATGTAGAGTATCAATGGCTTCCTAGGTATGGGTGCCGCAAGAACTGGTGGCTTCATTAAGTATGATTTAATACTCTCAAAGTTATTATTACAAGCTTGGTCCCATTCGAAGGGAGTGTCCTTCTTCATGAGATGACTAAATGGTTGATATTTTCCGGCCAGGTTTGAGATGAACCTCCTTAAGTATGCTAGCCTTCCTTGAAGGCTTTTTAGCTCCTGAATATTTTGAGGTTCAGGAATTTTTAAAATTGCATCGACCTTGGCTTGATCAATTTCAATTCCTCGATGTCGCACAATGAAGCCAAAAAATTTTCCTGAAGTAACTCCAAAGGCACACTTCAATGGATTCATCCCAAGTTGATATCTTCAAAGTAACTCAAATACCATTCTTAGGTCTTTTAAGTGGTCGTCTCTCTTTCTTGAATTTACCACTAGATCATCCACATAGCATTCAATATTTTTATGGAGCAGTCCATCAAAGATGTTCTGCATAGCCTTTGATAAGTGGCGCCAACGTTCTTCAAACCAAAAGGTATCATGTTGTAGCAATAAATACCCTTGGACGTACGAAATGCAGTGAGTTCTTCATCCTTTGGTGCCATACGGATTTGATTGTAGCCTGATGAACCATCCATGAAGGACATTGCCTCATAACCAGTGGTGGCATCAATCATTAATTCTGGTATGGGGATTCGAAAATCATCCTTAGGGAATACATTGTTGAGATCTCGAAAGTCAACACAAACTCGAATTCGGCCATTCTTCTTCTGTCCTGGAACAATACTTGAAATCCACGTGGGATATTTGAGTTCATGAATAAAGCTAGCTTCAATGAGTTTGTTAACTTTATTTTCGATCAGTGGAACCAACTTCGGCCTAAAGCGTCTTTGGGCTTACTTAACAGGACGGGCACTATTCTTGACTGCCAACTGATGGACCGCTACTTTTGAATCTAGGCCAGGCATTTCCTTATTGCTCCAGGAAAAGACATCCATATATTCTTTGAGTATGTCTATATAAGTAATTTCCTTCTCCACTTCTATAAACGCACTCAGGTAAGTTGGTCTTGGTTCTTCATTGGTTCCAAGATTAAATTCCTTCAAGGGATCTATTGTGACCTTTACTCATTATTTAAGTTGCGATGAAGCATCTCTAGCATCTTTCTCCTCTTGATGATCATCGTCGTTGACAGATATATGATAACAACAAAAGGCATCTTTTATCTCTTCATCAACCTTTATTTGAGATGAGACATCTTTCTTATTTCAGGTCGTAATATGATATGAGGAGCCAACACTCTCTTCATATTCTCCACATTGCTTGGTATAAACCACAGTATGGGCCTTTGCTTTTAGCACCTCGTTGCATGAAACTACCAGTTCCGTCTGTCACTTCATTATAGAAGGAATCAAACTTTGGAAATCCTTCCGTATTCTAAGTGAAGAGTGCATCATTGTGCTTTGATGACTCCTCTTACGTTTGTTGTTTTTTCTCTTATTTAGAGGTTCTAAACTTTCGAACACAGAAGTTCTTGCAGTTGATTCCCCAAGTCATTCAAAGACAGAAGCCCTCTTGTTGGATGCAGTGGACTCTTCTTCTATAATGATCTAATTACTAATCGCCCTTCTTACGGAGATGCGAATTAAAGGTAGCTGCGTATATCCTATGCCTTCACGTGCCTTCCTGGTCGTACCTTCTAACAGAAGTTTTCCCAACCTTGATGGCTCATTTGGATCTAAGCCATATTTCGTACATTTCGTAAGGAGTGTCATATCTTGTGGCAGATTTTGAGCCACAAAATCTTCATGAAGTCTTGAGGATGGATTTATTGCATCAATCTTCCTGATAGGTAAAGTTAGCCCCTTTAGAACATTATCTTGGGAATCCGATGGGTGGTCTTTTTCTTTCCTTAACTTCAGTACGTAACAAAGAATGGGAGTTGCCTTTTTTTTGTAGAAGCGACACCTTCTTTATTTGAAGTGGAGAGAGGCTTCTTTGTGGTGACGTTTTCGACAATCACCGTGACCTTCTTAGATGCAAGATCATCACACTTGATCTTGGTGACATATTTAACCCTTTTCTCATCCACAATATGCTTTTTTAATTAGAATTTTGCATCGACAAAATGTGACTCAGCTTCAGTGAATGGATTATCATTGGCAACTATCTTTCTTTCCACTCCGCCTTCGAGGTACTTTAAGCATTGATAGTAAGAGAATGAGATAATTTTGTTCCCATGCACCCAAGGCCTACCAAGCAATCTATTGTATGAAGTTTTGGCATCGATCACATGCATCAATGGGTTGGATTGAAAATCATCCATACGAATACCCAACTTGATACATCCCATGGCCCTCTGGCCCCCTTGATTGAAGCCTTGAATTATTATACGGGTTTCGTCCAGTTCGCTAGTAGCGATGGCAAGTTTTTTCATCACGAGGATAGGCATGATGTTAACTCGAGACCCCTCATCTATCAAGATTCTATTGATCTTCTTTCCTAGAATTTGACCCACCATGTATAAGGGACGGTTATGTAGCGCCTCACCAAGCAGAAGATTATTATTTGTGAATGTGATTTTTGAATCACACACATGTGCCTCTTCGCCAAGAGTTTCAGCAAGCTTTTTGGAAGGTGAAGGAACCTTCATGGGTAGATTCTCACCCTTTGCCCCCTTTTTGGTGGTATTAAAACAAGATGCCTCAAAGTTGACTTGGGTAGTCGTTACATGAAACCAACTTGGTAAGAATTCTTCTAAAGTCACTGGACGCCGAGGTTTTTGGTGGTGAAGATCAGTCACCCTCGTCTTATTTGGGAATTCAACCAACTTTTATTACCTTGATTTCTTTACCATTCTACTTCTGGTTGGCTGCTCGAATGACTCCTTTTGCAGACTCATCCTCCTGCGTCTGCGCCTCGTCACTAGAGTCCAACCTTCATCATTGCCTTCATCAACTGAAGACCTGTCAGGCTTTAATATTTTCTCATTATGCTCTTCAACACATATTTGGACTAGGTCGAGCGAGCCAAAAGTAATAGAGATTTGATGAGAACTGTCCGTCTCATCATCGAAGAACATCTTCTTCTCTTTTGCCAGTTGCATAACTTTATCTTTAAAGACAAAGCACTTTTCCAGAGGATGACTTACCAGCCTATGATATTTGCAATAATTAGGGTCATTAGTCCTTCCAACTTTGTTAGGATGTTTCATCTCTGGGAGCTCACAAGTGTGAAGACAACTTTCGTACATCTCCTTTAAAGTTTTTTTATTCAGACGTGCTCCAGAAGTCGTCTTCACACTTTGCTTCTTGCTTACCTATGTTGTGACCTTCACAGGAGACACATCAACATTCATGGACTCCTTGTTTTCATTTTTAGGAACAAAATTGCCTCATCTTTTGGGTTCTTGCTTTTTCTTTCCCCTTCGAGGGTCATGAATAAACGCCCCTTTCTTTCCAGCAGAAGACTTTCTCAACTCCATGTCGTGAGTACGAGTAGCTAACTTTTTAAAGAATTTTGGTTTAATTCCTTGCAAGATGTAGAGAAGTCCGCAGTGCATTCCTTGGACGCACATCTCTCTTGCAGAAGATTCACTGAGCCTATCTTTGCAGTTTAGACTCGTATTTCTCCATCGATTGATGAAGTCAATGACTGGTTCATCCTTTTTTTGCCGAGTAATTGTGAGCTTTATCATGCTCACTGTACGCCTTATGCTATAAAATTAATTTAGGAACTCATGTTCCAATTGCTCCCAACTATTGATGGAGTTAGGCTCGAGGTTTGTATACCAATCAATGGCATTTCCCTTTAGGAAACGAATAAACTGTTTTACAAGATAGTCACCATAAGTTCCAGCATTATTACATGTCTCGACAAAGTGTGCGACATGTTGTTTTGGGTTACCTTTGCCCTCAAATTGTTGAAATTTAAGGGGTTGATAGCCAACAGGAATTTTGAGGCCATCTATTCTTACAGTGTAAGTCTTGGCATATGCAAGGAAAGACTTGGTGACAACATCATACTTGTTTTTGAGGGTCCCTTCAATAAATTCCCTAAATTGCCCAATCGGGATCATTCCCTCAGTAGAAACTTGTACCTCTTTAGTCGATGGTGTTTGTTTCATAGGATTTTCTATCTCATGAACCTCTGGAGCTTTTCTCGATGCATGGCTAGATTCTCCATCTATCAACTCTTCTACCCTATCCACTATCTTATCAATCCTAGCTTCTTAATTCTAAACATAGTTGGTCAGGCCTTCAATTGTCTTTGTCAGATTCGCAAGCTATTCCTCCATAGATGAGGCATCAGTTACCATTTCTTGCATGATTACCGGAGACATTGGAGAGTAACATGGATTATCACATAAGTTGATCCTTGAAGTGCTCATCTTCTATCGTGTAAGTGGAGATGACGTATTTGTTGAATGACCATCGCTCGTTGCGCCAGAGTATTTAGAACCGGAATGCTCAAGTAGAGCTAGAGTCTTCTTAAGAGATTTTGCCACACTGCTTCCTTCTTCCGAAGCACTTTTATTGGACTTCATCCTTTTTGAGGTTGAAGATCCAAAAATTGGAGCTGGAGCGGACGACACTGGATGTGTTTGTTGTCTTAGAAATCCTGCCTTGCTTCTTGTGACAGCTCCCAGGCTTCCGAAAGTAACACCAAGCATCCGCAGAGAACTTTGAATCCGCAACCTTGGAAGCAGTTGATTGAGAATTGACCTTCTTGAAAGTCATTCTGTTGTTCTTAAACTTTGAAGTATGAAAATTTAAGATGAGAGGTAGAGATTGTCCCACTGGGCATGCCAGAATTTGTTGGACAATAAATTTTTCGAGACTGAAAAATAAATAATCGAGATAAGAAAATATTACAACAATCGTTTTATTAATTTTAATGCGAGTGTTACAATCTCTATGAATCCTCTGATTCGCCTTTCAAATATAAATTCAAGGGCTTCGAACTTGATCTTGAATTTAAACTTGATTTCTTGATTTAAGAGACTTGATCTTGACTTGTGCTTGAATTCAAGGGCTTTTGAGCTTGTTCTTGAATATTGCGGTCTTGATCTTGAATCTTGATGGACTTGATTTGAATACTTAAGCTTTTTAGAGAAAATGCGGAGTTTGATCCACGAGCTTTCTCTTGCTACTTGTTAGAGTTCTGGGGGGTCCCTTTTTTGAATTATGAGACCCCTATTTATAATTGTAGGAAAGGGAGAGTCATGATGAATAAGGACTTCCTTTGACCAGTCAGATTTAAGTGATGTGGCATCTTTTTATGGGCTTTTATTTCATGGGTCTGCTGCATCATTTTGACATGTGGCATGGTACTATTGGCTCCTTCACTTGACTTGGCATGCCACGTCATTTGACACATGGCGTTTATTTGAGCTTCTGGAATATGACCATATCTTGGGCTTGGTAAAGTGGGCTCATTATCTGTAGCCCAATAAATATTGGACCTTATTTAAATCCATACATGTTTGGACTTAAATAATTAATTCAATTATATTAATCCGCAATATTTATTTGCAACTAATATATTTTGAGTTTAATATAATCCAAATTTCGTATGAGTCAAATTATTAAAATTTTATTGCTTACACCAATATTTTCAAATAAAATGACAAAAACAACCTTCAAGTATTTAACTTTTCAAATTTAAATTTCTCGCTGCCGTCTTTGTGCTTCTAGCCAATTTTCTTCATTTAGCTCTTTTTTGACTTGGTTTAGATTCTTTTTCGATCACTTTTTAAAAATAAACCTGTAAAATAAAAATAAACCACATTATATATCATTCGGAAATAGGCCTAGAATGTCCTTCAATTAGTTAAAATGGTGCAAAAATACCCTTCGTCTACATATTGGACCTAAAATGTCCTTTCTATCTACCTATTGGGCCAAAAATGCCCTTCTCACCTATCTTTTGGACCTAAAATGTTCTTCATGTCTACCTATTAGGCCTATTTCGCCCTTTTATTTAGGCAAATTACATGAAAAGATCATCCGTAAAACTTAATTACATAATTAATACTATTTTTTCAATATTACAAAAATAATTTTTTTTTTTACATATATAGCCATTGAAAAAAATCAGAAAAATAATTATAATTCTTAATTTAATGTTATAACTAATTATCAACTCACCTTAATTTAAGATATATATTTTTCAATTTTCTAATTAAAAGTGGAAAAGATAATCTCTGCTTTCAAATCTCTCTCTTATATTAAAAATTCAAATATTTATAAATAAACTAAGTATTTCATTATTTGCTCGTGTATGTTTCATTTTGTTTCCACGTATGTTAACATCTAGTATTATTTCATTATCGTGTATTTTTAATTCTAATGTAACAAGTTAACAATAATTTTTTATGGATAAATATTTATGAAATAAAAATCATCATGTTACAGGTATATATATACCATGTATTTTAGTTGTATAAATATAATTTATGTCAAAGTCAGATTATTATTATATTTTTATATAATTTATGGAAGTGCTTTTATTGTTAAAAAATTATTTATTAAATATAAATATATATTTTTAGTATTACATGGTATAAATTTTTTTATATCTAAAATATAACATGTATGTTTATGGTAAAAATATAATTTATATGGTATAAATATACCATGTATTTTTATGATACAAATATAATTTGTATAATATATAACTATATCATATATTTTTATGGAGGTATCGTGAAAGCAGACAATAAAAATGAAAAACATAAAATTTTGACATAGTGTATAAAAATGTCTTTCCATATAATTTGCCTAAATAAAGGGTAAAGTAGCCTAATAGGTAGACGAAAAAAGTATTTTAGGGCCAATAGGTAGGCATGAAGAGCATTTTAGACCCAATATTTAGAAAAAGAACGTTTTTGTACCATTTTACATAATTAAAATATATTTTAAGCTCTTTTCCGTATATCGTGTAGTACTTGTGAGTATTATACTCAAAGCGGAATGCTTTAATGGCTATTCCCAAAAGCAAAGGCTTTTTGCCTCTCAAGGATGTTCACAAAATGGGTTTGTAAGCTTAAAGAATCATTTTTTAAACTTTAAGCTAAAATTTCAAAAGATTCAATGAATTTGGTGATCGGACAAAAGGGACAAAATCTAAACTCTCAACGACAAACAAATTGCTTTGACGGCTCATCCAAACGGTCGTGTGGCCATTTACTTTTTAGAGGATGTTTGAGTTTACTTATTTTTAAACATTTTTAAATTTTTAAATAATTTTTAATTTTTGAGTGTGTTTGATAAAGATACGAAATATTTTTAAATATTCTACTTTAAGCTTAAAAAATATAAAAAAGAAAGTCAAAAATAAAAAATTAATTGCTACTAACTTTTGACTTTTAACTTTCAACTTATAAGTCACTTAAAAAATTTAATTCAAACACACCCCTTAATTTGTCATGCAACTACACACAATTGGTTTTGCCTTGATGAGTCCCACGGCTGGTCCCTTTTCTTCATTTAGTGAATTAGAAATTAGAAATATTTGGGAATTTTTTCTAATTATGGCATTGGAATAATACTATATAATTTGATCTATTGCTAATAGCAATTACTTTGAAACTAAGGGGTTAAGGCCCGTGTCAGCCAACATGAAGATTTGTGTTAAGCATATACTCAGAGCTATTAGTTGCAATACATAAATATACAGATCATACTATTTACTTTATGATATTTTTCAAGGAGTTATGTTTTACAAGATAATTATGTATGATACTTCCTTCGTTTCATAATAAGTTAATTGTTGAATTTTAACCCACATATTAAGAAAAAAAGTAAAGACATAAATTTATCATATTTTTTCATTTTTATCCTCTTCAAAAAGCAAAGACACATGATACATCACTCCCAATGCACATTTAATGAAGGGTAAATTTAGAAAAAATTTCCAACATTTACCTTGAATTGTGAACCATTCACTTATTTTGAAACACTAAAATTGCTCCAACAATTCACTTATTGTGAAACAGAGGGAGTATTTGTCAAGGAGTTATGTTTTACAAGATAATTATGTACACCTTATCTAATTACATAAATAACAAAATGTGACGTATCCTCAAGTTAATATATGTAACTATAAGACCGAGACCCGTTGCATTTAATGGAGAAGTGTTAGTGTTTTTACTGAATTTCTGGAGAAATAAAAGAATAAATAGAAAGAGGGGTGAAGAATGTAGCGTCTGATGAAATCTTCCCTCTTTGATTTCAGTTGCATTAGAACACTTCTTGTAAAGTTTGTTATGACCGTCTCTCATGGATTGTTCCCACATTACATTATCAAAAAGTGTATCTTATCACGCATGTGTAAGCATAACAAACAGATTCAGTAACAGAAAATTCTTAATTAAAATAGATAAGTTAATGAAAAACTTACAATTGTATTGCAGAACTGATATTTTATGGAGAATTTTTATTGTTTGAAATCAATAGAGACAATGAGAGGAAGAGACTAATTGAGAACACATATAAGGAGGAGCACATAAAAATCTTGTCATATTGTATTGCAGAGCAACCAAAAGCAGTAACTTTGGCAACAGATCAAGTAATATGATATCTGAAGATGTGCTAAAAACTATTGAAAAAATAGAGAAAGCAGTAACTTTGGCAACAGATCCAAGTAATATGATATCTGAAAATGTGCTAAAAACTATTGAAAAAATAGAGAAAATCGTGGAGAGTTGTATTCAAAACTTTCAGGAATCTATGAAATGTCAAATAAATTAAACTATGAAAACATAAAATGTTGAACACTTTATAGAGCTCTAACCTATGGTTAAATAACAAATACCACCATAGAAAAGATTGTAACATACTTCATATTAGCTTTACGTTCACTAAATAACAAATACCACCATAGAAAAGATTGTAACATACTTCATATTACTTTTACGTTCACTAAATAAACCACTTCATTCTCACAACCATATAGGTGAACAAACTGTTAATTTTCCGACAAAACGGGTACGTAGAATCTGTATAATAGAGTAAGAACCTCAACACTAGTTCAAGTACAAAACAAGAACTCTTATAAAGTTATGTAACACCCTCAACACAAGATCAAAAAAGATCTTTCAAAGAAGTGTGTTTTTCAGAAAAAATTAGATGAAAACAGAAAAGTAGTTAAGACCAAGTCGTCCGAATTCACGGACTTTTCTTAAGGAAATAATTCCCCTCTCTGTACCCGAGGTTGTGGAATTTTCCTCCCAGGATAAAATGGCCTTCAATCTGACTATAGCGGTACCTCAAATAGGCAGATTCTTCGAACACACTCACGGTTTGAATGATCACACTTAAGAGTATTTTTAAGATAAGAAGAAGAAGTTTGTAATCTGAAAATTTCTGTTTTTCTATCTCATAAACCTGTGGATGAAACCAGGTTTATATAGCCACTAGATGCCTTTTTGAAAAGGTGGCATTGGTTCATAATAGAGGTGTGTGAATCTTCCTGAACATGCATGTCTATTCAGTTAAAACAATGCAGTATTTTTCTGAAACAGTGCACTGGTTCACTGAAACAGTGTGTTTTTTTTCCGTTGAAGAGTTGCAACTCTCTGAAGCTGTGCAATCTTCTGTAACAGAAGCAACAATCTGAAACAGTGCAACCTCCTGTAACAGAAGCAACAATCTGAAACAGTGCAACAGTTTCAAACAGATGCATTATTTCAGAAATACGGTTACTGCGTATATATATGGAGTTCTGAAAATCTGCAGTAAATACTGCATTTTTTTCCTTGGCATTTTTCGTAATTCAAACAAAATTTGTCCAAAAAAATAGATCTCATCGATCGATCATTTGACCAAATCCAAATCCGAATCCGAAGCCGAGCCGAGCGAGTGACGACGACGGCGCGAGGCATCTCTATTTCCTTGCCTCACTTACCATGTGAAGTAAGTGTTTCACTTTATAAACACTTTAAAGTTCTCTTCTTCCACCAATGTGGGAGAAGAGTAAATTTTCCAACTTAAAGAGTACACTTTCCAATTTGGGTGTCTCCTTCCCTTCACTTGGTTTCTCCATTTTCCATTCAACACACTATGAACCCAACAATCCCCCACATGAATGGGGAATGGCTATTTTTTAGTAAAACGTTTACGGACAGTATGTGATCATCAAGCAAAGATTGATTGCATCTGGATAAGTGGGTTTCCCTTTGAACTTTCCGTAGTGAACATGTATCGGATGCACTCGGTCAATCGGTAGATTTGATATCTTTGAACCGTCGAGCTTTAATGTACACCTAGACAACACATGTCACACAACCAGCCTTTTACCGTTTATGGTTCTTACGATTTTGTTCTTTTCAGCCATGAACACGTCCCGGTTTTCATGAGAGCTTAGAGAATAGGCCTTTACTAACATTCTCTTTGAAGCGGCTTCCACTTCGCCCTCACATAGGTGATTTCTAAACGTTTCAATCCTTTAGATTGAACTATTTGGTCAAATCTGCCAAATTTAGGTAATCATTAAAAGACTTTTCACCTTGAGTCTTATCCTTGTTTACTATACATTGTCTACATCATGAGAATGGGTTGGGTAAATGACAATGTTGAACCTGTCAGACATAACTTTGTTTGATCTCCTTGAACCTAGCTCTTGGGATCTCCAGTCTGCTAGGTAGAGTTACCGCCATGCTGACTTGTCCTAGGCCTTAAACCCATTCCCTTGGATGTCCTTTCTACTCCTTCTCTAGATAGGCCTTTTGTAAGTGGATCCGACACATTATCCTTTGACTTTACATAGTCTATAGTGATAATTCCACTAGAGAGAAGTTCTCTAACGGTATTATATCTTCGACTTATGTGACGAGACTTACCGTTGTACATCATGCTCCCTGCCCTACCTATTACCGCTTGGCTATCACAGTGTATACATACTGGTGCCACTGGCTTGGGCCAATAAGGAGTATCTTCTAAGAAATTCCGGAGCCATTCTGCTTCTTCACCGGCTTTATCTAATGCGATAAATTCAGATTCCATTGTAGAGCGAGCGATACAAGTCTGTTTCGATGATTTCCAAGAAACCGCTCCTCCACCGATAGTAAATACATATCCACTTGTGGATTTTACTTCGTTCGATCCGGTGATCCAATTTGCATCACTATATCCTTCAAGTACCGCGGGATATTTATTATAATGCAAAACATCATCTTGAGTGTATTTAAGATAACCCAAAACTCTTTTCATTGCCATCCAGTGAGTTTTGTTGGGATTACTCGTGTACCGACTCAATTTACTGATAGTGCATGCTATGTCTAGTCGTGTACAGCTCATTATATACATTAAACATCCCAATACTCTTGCGTACTCCAATTGAGAATCACTTTCACCTTCATTTTTCCGAAGTGCAAAGTTCACATCCAATGGAGTCTTGGCAATATCGAATTCCATATACTTGAACTTGTCAAGTACTTTTTCAATATAATGAGACTGTGACAGTGCTAACCCTTGTGGAGTTCGATGGATTCTTATACCTAAGATCACATCTGTAACTCCGAGGTCTTTCATATCAAACTTGCTCTCGAGCATTCGTTTGGTTGCATTTATGTCACAAATGTCTCTACTGATGATCAACATATCATCCACATATAAACATACAATGACTTGGTGATTTGGTGTGCCCTTAATATATACACATTTATCACATTCATTTATCTTGAATCCGTTTGCCAACATGGTTTGGTCAAACTTTGCATGCCATTGCTTAGGTGCTTGTTTTAGTCCATAAAGTGACTTAACAAGTTGACACACCTTATTTTCTTTTCCTGGAACCACAAAACCCTCAGGTTGTTCCATGTAGATTTCTTCCTCCAATTCTCTGTTTAGGAATGCGGTTTTCACATCCATTTGATGGATTTGAAGATCATATACTGCCGCCAAGGCAATTAACATTCGAATTGAGGTTATCCTTGTCACTGGAGAGTATGTATCAAAGTAATCAAGACCTTCTTTTTGGTTGAAGCCTTTTACTACAAGTCTTGCCTTGTATTTGTCAATAGTACCATCCGTTTTTATTTTCCTTTTGAAGATCCATTTAGAACCTAAAGGTTTATTTCCTGGAGGAAGATCAACCAATTCCCACGTATGGTTACTTAAGATTGAATCAATCTCACTATTGACTGCCTCTTTCCAAAAGGATGAGTCTGATGACGACATCGCTTCTTTAAACGTTCGAGGCTCATTTTCTAAGAGAAATGTTACAAAATCCGATCCAAACGAAGTTGACGTTCTTTGACGTGTACTACGTCTTGGATTTTCTTCATTATGTACATTCTCACTTGGTTCATCTCGGGGTCGTTTAGATCCTCCACTAGACTGTTCATGTCTAGTTTTATACGGATAAATGTTTTTAAAGAATTCAGCATTATCTGATTCAATTACCGTATTTTCATTTATATCCGAATGTTCGGATTTATGAACCAAAAATCGACATGCTTTAATTCTTTTAGCATATCCTATGAACACGCAGTCCACCGTTTTAGGTCCTATCTTAACCCTTTTAGGTATAGGAACTTGAACCTTCGCTAGACACCCCCACACTTTGAAATATTTCAAGTTGGGTTTCCTTCCTTTCCATTTTTCGTAAGGAATTGATTGTGTCTTACTATGGGGAACTCTATTGAGTATACGATTGTCCGTAAGGATAGCCTCCCCCCACAAGTTTTGCGGTAAACCAGAACTTATTAGTAAGGTATTCATCATTTCCTTCAAAGTTCGGTTTTTCCTTTCCGCAATTCCATTAGATTGAGGTGAATACGGGGCCGTAGTTTGATGGATTATTCCATTCTCTACACATATTTGAGCAAAGGGAGATTCATATTCTCCGCCCCTGTCACTTCTTATCATTTTGATCCTTTTGTCTAATTGATTTTCAACTTCAGTTTTATATTGCCTAAACGCATCTATTGCTTCATCCTTACTATTTAGCAAGTAGACATAACAATATCTAGTGCAATCGTCAATAAAATTTATGAAATACTTTTTTGCACCACGTGATGGTGTCGACTTCATATCACAAATGTCAGTGTGTATTAAGTCTAAGGGATTGGAATTCCTTTCAACAGACTTAAAAGGATGCTTAGCATACTTTGATTCTACACACGTTTGACACTTAGATTTATTGCACTCAAAATTTGGCAAAACTTCTAAGTTAATCAGTTTTCGTAACGTTTTGTAATTAACATGGCCTAAACGTTCATGCCATAAATTATAAGACTCAAGCAAGTAAGAAGAATTTGAATGTTTATTCATTTCAACAGTTATTACATTCATCTTATAAAGGCCTTCCTCGAGATAGCCTTTTCCTACATACATTTCTCCTTTGCTAACTACTATTTTTCCAGAAACGGTTACACATTTGAAACCGTTTTTATCTAGGAGTGAAACAGAAATTAAGTTCCTACGTAACTCCGAAACATATAACCCATTATTCAGTGTCAAAACCTTTCCGGATGTCATCTTTAGGCAAACTTTTCCTATTCCCTCCACCTTAGCAGTCGCGGAGTTGGCCATGTAAATTGTTTCTTCCGCTTGAGCCGGAGCATATGTCGAGAACAACTCTTTGCTTGTGCAGACATGGCGTGTGGCCCCTGAATCCATCCACCAAGCGCGTGGATTGCCGACCATGTTGCATTCCGTGAACATAGCACACAGGTCGTCATAATCCTTGTTGGACTCAATCAGATTCGCTTGGTCCTTTTTCTTCCCTTTTTTTGGGGCTCGATAGTCTGTTGATTTGTGGCCAACTTTGCCACAGTTGAAGCACTTTCCCTTACACTTTTTCTTGGGATGATTGCTTCCATGTTCAACATTCTTTCTTTTCTTCGAGTTGTTTTGGCCATCTTCCACAATATGTGCTCCACTCATTGTAGAATTTCCCTTTGACCTTCTTTCGGCAGCTTTATTGTCTTCTTCAATACGTAGTCGGACAATAAGATCTTCAACGGTCATCTCCTTGCGCTTATGCTTTAAGTAGTTTTTGAAGTCTTTCCAGAAAGGTGGTAGCTTCTCAACTATTGCTGCTACTTGGAAAGCATCATTCACAATTAAACCTACAAAACAGTTTATGTGAGTATTATGAACATTTTTAATTTGTTCAACTAAGGTATTTTTCAAAATTATACCTTCTGCTAGGAGATCATGTATGATGACTTGCAACTCCTGTACTTGAGAGACAACAGATTTGCTATCAATCATTTTGAAGTTCAGGAATCGTGCAACAAGGAATTTCTTAATTCCCGCATCTTCCGTTTTATATTTCCGTTCAAGTGCCTCCCACAGTTCTTTCGATGTCTTGGTTCCACTATAGACATTATAGAGGTCATCTTGGAGACCACTCAGAATATAGTTCCTGCAAAGGAAATCTGAATGTTTCCAAGCTTCTACAATAACAAATCGGTCCTTGTCCGAGGTTCCCTCGGGCACCTCGGGAGCGTCTTCGCTAGTGAACCGTTGTAGACATAACGTGGTGAGGTAAAAGAACATCTTTTGTTGCCACCGCTTGAAGTCGATGCCAGAAAATTTTTCGGGCTTCTCCGCCGGGGCAATCGTTGGCGGAGCATTTGTACGAGTTGATGTGGCAATATTAGTTGCCCCCACCGACGTTGTCGCACTCATAATTTGACTTTCAGTTGTCATTTTTCCTGTCACCACAAGACAGAAAATTAGTATTTTTTAGAATACTATCAATAAAGTTAAATAACTTTACAACTTTTCCTTCTTGTTTCTAATTAACGATGAAATTTTTATAACTTCAAATCGTCAATCGAGTGAATTTCAACTTTTGACGAAGATTTTATGTCTTCTAATCACAAGTTAAATTCAGATGGAGTAGAAAGCATAAGCTTTAATCTCCAAAAATAAGTTATACAGATTCTGTAGATTATTTCCTTAAGATTGTTAATTTTCCGACAAAACGGGTACGTAGAATCTGTATAATAGAGTAAGAACCTCAACACTAGTTCAAGTACAAAACAAGAACTCTTATGAAGTTATGTAACACCCTCAACACAAGATCAAAAAAGATCTTTCAAAGAAGTGTGTTTTTCAGATGACTTCTACCCACTTCCTCTCCAATCTCATACTTACTATTAAACTGCTTAGAAAATCAAAAACACTTATTCAAATTAGCACTTTGCTTTCCTCTCCTTCAGTCTAAGTTCTTCACTTTTGATGCCACACCCGTATCGTATTCTCCAAAAATACACTAGTTTTGGAGAATCCGACATGCAATCATTGATATTTTGAAGAGTCGAGCAACATAGCCTTCAGTTATAGCTGCAATATCGAATATGTAAGACTGATTAATATGGCAAACATATTTAACATATTAGTAAGATTTAAACACATACAATCATAAATGCACTATATTTGCACGAATTTAAATTTAGTAACAAAAACATTACCTGCTAGGCAAAACACTATACGACAACACGAATAGATAGCGACCGCACAAAAACTGCAACGCAAAGAAGAGAAGACCATAAAAAATTAAACACTATCAGTATTCTTTACTAAGAAACTGGAACAATACTATTATGGTGCTCGTTAAGAAAAGGAAAAAACAATTAGCTTTTATTTCTTATAATTGGTTTGGTTCATGGCTGCAGGTTTTAGCCTAGAAACTTATTTCTCAAAGTCATATCAAGATCTTGTAAATCAATCTAATCTTTCCAAAAAATGAAAAAAAATAGAAATGAGTTTTCTGACAGAAATCAACCTCGAGTAAAATCTCAAGTGAACAATAAAATTAATTCTTTTTTATTTGAGTTGGAATCCAAAAAAAACCAAAGTAACTATAATCAAGAATTGGGATATGAAACTAATTTGGAGAAAAGACATACCTGACAGGGAGAACTCAGACCTTGAATTTGGCATGATATGAAATACTATAAATTATACCAACACAATAGACATGTAGCTTAGCTTTGCTCTTTTTGTTTCTTGTTAAACAGAGAAGAACCGAGGAATAGATAGAGATAGAGAAAGGTAGACTTTGCCACCTGTTTTTAGAAAATTATAGGTGTTATACGTACTACATGTAGGTAGAATGACAAAAATGCCTTTTGAGTGAGATTTTTTAACATTTAACATATGTCGAAATCAGCCTTTGTATAATATAGAAAAGAAAAGAAATATAGATATGTACTCAAATGAAAATAGGTTCACAAAAACATAAAATCTATAATCCTTTTTATAATTAATAACAATGTGGAATCCTTAGCATTTCAAAAATAAAAACAAATACAAAAAATCCACATAGAACTTCGTGTCACCATTTTGATTTACTACTTTTTTATTACTTTATGTTATTACAAGTATCATACTTGAGTTCTGATTTATCATCTATATTTTTTTATTGTATGATAAAATATCTAATGAGTAAAATTTATGAGTACTAAATACTAATACAATCAAGTTGTGTCACATAATTAGTTTTATTTTATTGATTTATGTATTTCATTGTTTATAACATTCTACATTTGACAACATTCTTTTATATCATACATTAACCAAATATTTTAAGTGAAGTATTCGGACATCTAGTTTGGTCATTACCAATGAGGATTATGGTGGCCAGTGGGTGGTAAATATTGTTTTATTTTTAATTAGAAATCTTGACAATCAAATATACGTTGAGATGGCGGCTGAAATCTATTGTATTTTTATTTATTGGAAGAAAAAAAACGTTTAATCAAACTAGAGGCTTTGTTAATTCTAATTTATATTGTTTTTTGGATTTAGTAAAATCTGTATTTTACAATAAGTATTTTAAATACATGTTCAAACTGAACAATCAAATGAATATGTAATTCTGTATTCACAATTTTAAACTTTTAACAATAATTTCACCCAACTTATAAACAACCAAATATGAAGTTCAAACTATTTTATAAAAAATAGCAAAATTAAACATTTAGAAAGAGATGAAGATTGAAAGATTCAAGTCCACCGAATTCACGGTGTGTCCTTAAGAAAATCATTTCTCTAAAGTACCCGAGCTTATGAAATATATCCTCCCAAGATAAAATAGATCACTTCAACAGAATAACGGTGCCTCAAACTCTGTCGAACTAACGAACACTCTCAAAAGTAGCGAATCACACTAGAATTTTTCAAGAAAATGGGTGTTTTTACTTTAAAAATTCATGTATATACTTGACAAAAAAATCAGGTATTTATGGCGATCAAGGTTTTGCTTGATGAAGAGAAGCAATGGTTCACAAAGGTGCACATCTTCATAAAGGTGCAACTCTTTGAAAAAGTTACAACCCCTTGGAAAGGTCATAACCATCCAAATTGAGAAGGTGCTTATTCAAATTACATACTTTCTCTTGGTGTCTTTTCAAAAAAACACCTATTCATTTTTATTCACACCTTTTAAAAATCTAACAATCCCCTACACGAATGGAAAATAACTATTTTATCAAGAAATATATAGACAAGTGTGTGATCTACACGTAAAGACTATTTGCATCTAGATAAGTAGGTTTTCCTTTGAACTTTTCATAGTGAACTTGCATTGGATGCACTCGATCAATCGATAGATGCAATATCTTTGAATCGTCGAACTTTAATGTACGCCTAGACAATACAAGTCACACAATCAGTCTTTTACTGTTTATGGTTTTCACAGTTTTATTCATTTCAGCCATGAACAGTTTCTGGTTTAATGAGATCTTAGAGAATAAGCCTTTACTATCATTCTCATTGAAGCGTCTTCTACTTCATCCTTACAAGGTGATTCCTAAATGTTTAATTCTATAGATCAAATTATTTGGTCAAACTTGTGAAACTTAGTAGCCATTTGGCCATTAGTATTTTTTTATTTTTTTAAAAAAATTATTTTATTTTAGTGAAAAAAGTAAAAATCACAGTATTTGGCCATGAAAATTCCAAATACAATTTGGAATTGTATTTTGGAAAAGTGAAAACAAGAGAACTTATTTTCATTTTTTCACTCTTACTTATTTCACAAAATTTTAAAAACAAATTCAATTTATATTCATGGCCAAATATAACTCCAACTCCAACTTCAATTCTAACTCTGTTTCCAACTCCAAAAAATTATGTTTTCATGGCTAAACGGGGCCTTAAAAACTCTTAAAAAGTTTCACACCATAAGTCATATCCTTGTTTCCTGAATATTGGCTTCATCATGCAAATGGACTGAGTTAATTGAGAATGTTGAACCGTCAGTCGTAACTTTTTTTATCTCCTTGAACCTAGATCTTGGGATCTTCTGTCCACTAGGTAAAGTTACCGTCATGATGACTTGTATTAGCCTGTAAACCTATTTTCTTCAATGATCTCTCAACCTTCTCTCTAGATAGGCCTTGTAATTGGATCCTCTACATTATTCTTTGACCTCACATAGTCAATCGTGATAATTATACTAGAGAGTAGTTCTCGAAAGGTATTATGTCTTTGTCTTATATGACGGTTGCACTAGATATTGTTATATTTATTTGTAAAATGGTAAAGATAAAAAAATTAAAGCATTTAGGTAATATAAAATTAAAGTTGAAAATCAGTTGGATAAAAAAATCAAAATGATAATAAGTGATAGGGATGGAGAGTATGAATCTCTTTTTGCAGAGATATATTTAGAAAATGGAATTATCCATCAAATCACTGCCCCATGTTTACCTCAATAAAATGGGATTGCAAAAAAAAAAAGACTGAATGTTAAAGAAAATGATGAATGTCTTACTCACAATTTAAGATTTACTGCAAAACTTGTGGGAGAAAGTTATTCTTACAACAAATCGAATACTCAATAGAGTGTCCATAGAAAGACACTCTATTTTATATGAAAAATATGGAAATCCAACTTGAAACATTTTTAAAGTGTGGGGGTGTCTAGCCAAAGTCCAAGTTTCTATACCTAAAAGGGTAAAAATAGGATAAAAAACTGTGGACTGTGTATTTATACGATATGTTATAAGTAGTAATGCATGCCAATTTTTGATTTATAAATTCGAACATTTGAATATCCATAAAAATACGGTAACTAAATTAGATAATGCTGAGTTATTTGAACATAGTTATCCATATAAAACTAGAAATGAGTTGTCCAGTGAAGGGTCTAAACAACCTCAAAATAAACCAAAGGATAATGTACTTAATAATGGGAATCCAAGGTGTAGTACACGTCTAAGAACATCGACTTTCTTTGAATTAGATTTTGTAACATTTATTCTTGAAAATGAGCCTCAAATGTTTAAAGAAGCGATCTCATCTTCAGACTCATCCTCTTAGAAAGAGGCAATCAGTAGTGAGATTGATTCAATCTTGAGCAATCATACTTGAAAATCGGTTGATCTTCCTCCAGAAAATAAACCTTTAGGTTCTAAATAAATCTTCAAAAGAAAAATAAAAGTTGATGGTACTATTGACAAATACAAGGCAAGGCTTATTGTGAAAGGTCTTAGATAAAAAGAAAGCCTTGATTATTTCAACACATACTCTCTAGTAATAAAGATAACATCTATTTGGATGTTGGTTGCATTAACAACAATATATGGTCTTTAAATCCATCAAATGAATGTAAAAATAACTTTCTTAAATGGAGAATTGGAGGAAAATTTTTACATAGAACAGAGGGTTTGTGGTTTCCATTAAAGAAAGAAAAGTGTGCAAAATTTGTTAAGTCACTTTATGAACTAAAACAAGCACCTAAACAGTGACGTGCAATGTTTGACCAAACCATGTAGGAAAAAAACTTTAAGATAAATGAATGTGATAAATATATTTTCATTAAAGACACTTCAAATCACAAAGTTATTCTTTGTATGTATGTGGATGACATATTGATCATCACTAGACACATTTCTAACATAAATTCTATGAAATAAATATTTGAGAGATAGATGGATATGAAAGACCTTGAAGTAGTTGATGTGATCTTAGGGATAAGAATTCATAAAATTCAACAAGGGTTGACATTGTCATTGTCTCATTACATTGAAAGGTACTTGACAAGTTCAAGTATTTAGATTTCAATATTTCCAAGACTCTATTATATGTGAGCTTTGTACTTCAAAATGAGTAAGGTGAAAGTGACACAGTTTAACTATGCAAGAGTGTTGAAAAGTTTGATGTATATCATGAATTGTACGTGACCAAACGTAGCATGTGCTATTAGTAAATTGAATCGGTACATGATTAATCCCAATTAAACTCATTGGATGTCAATGAAAAGAGTTTGGGAATATCTAAAACATACTCAAGACCATGCTTTGCATTATAACAAATATCCAGTGGTAATTGAAGAATATAATGATGTAAATTGGATCACTAGATCGAATAAAGTAAAATCCATGAGTGGATATATATTTACTTTAGATGATGGAACAGTCATTTGGAAATAATCCAAGCAGACATATATTGTTTTCTCTACACTGAAATCTGAATTTATCACGCTAGATAAAGCCGGTAAAGAAGTATAATGACTCCAAAATTTTTTGGAAGATATTCTTTATTATCCCAAACTTTGGCACCAATATGCATACATTGTGATAGTCAAGTGGCAATAGGTAGGGTGGAGATCATGATGTTTTATGGTAAATCTCATCATATAAGATGGAGACATAATACTATTAGAGAATTTCTCTCTAGTGTAATCATCATGATTGACTATGTTAAGTAAAAGAATAATATATTGGATCCAATCCCTATCTAGAGAGAGAGTTTAGAGATCACCAAAGAAAATGGGTTTACAGCCTAGGACAAGTCATTTTGGTGGTAACTCTACCTAATAGACTGGAGATTCCAAGAGCTAAGTTCAAGAAGATTAAGAAAATTATGGTTGATAGTTCAATATTATCAATTAACTTAATCTATTCTCATAAGAAAGACAATGTTTAGGAAATAAGGATAAAGCTTATGGTGTGAAGCTTTTTAATGGTTTATAAGTTTGGAAAATTTGAATAAATAGTTTGATATATAGGATTAAATGTTTAGAAATTACCTATGTGAGGGTGAAGTGGAAGCCGCTTAAAGTAGAATGATAGTCTAGGCCTATTCTCTAAGAACTCATGAAACCAAGTTGTGTTCATGGCTGAAGCAAATAAAATTATGAGAACCATATATGGTAAAAGGCTAGTTGTGTGACTTGTGCTGTCTTGGTGTACATTAAAGTTAAACGGTTCAAAGATATCACATCTACCTATTGACCGAGTGTACTCGATGCAAGTTCACTACAAAAAGTTCAAAGAGAAATCTACTTATCCAGATGTAATTAGTCTTTATTTGTAGATCATACACTTGTCAGTAAAATTTTTGATGAAATAGTCATTCCCCATTCACATGGGATATTGAAACATATGAATTAGTGAAGTTTTTAATCCAAAAATTGGATAGAAAATATTCTTTCTATTTGCGGATGCACATGGCATGTGTGGACGTATGTCACAATGCACCTTGAAGGGACGTGACCTTTCTAGCCACTATTTAGGAACAAATACATGACCAACGCGTGCACCTGGCGACCTGAGATACTAGCACAGGTGACCCACAGGTCCATGCAGAAGCTTCTGGTTTTTGAAAATTACTAACCTGCAACCACATATGGGCCACTTGTGAGTGCAGGTGGGGTCAGCAGGTTAGTGTCATTTCAAAATAATGCAACTTTTTGTGAATAATTGCTTCCTTTTTAAAGCACCACCTTTTGTCTATAAATACTCGAATTTTTCCTGAGGTAAAGACACAAAAGTTTTAAGTGAAAAACAATTTTCTCCTTAATAAACTCTAGTGTGATCAACAAATGTTGAGTGAGTTTGTTTTTTCAGAAAATTTGAGGTACTGCTATTTGCTGAAGTGAATCATTTTATCCTCGAAGGATATATTGTGTAACCTAAAATACTTGAGGAGAATAAATTCCTTAAGGACAAACCATGAATTTGGACTTGATTCTTTTAGTTTCATCTCTTTCTTTAAGTTGGTTTTACTGTTTTTTCAGAAAATAGTTTGAACTTCATATTAATTGTTCTTCAACTGGTTGAACTTGTGTTTGAAGTTCTTGAAACTTCATTTTGATAGTTTATAAGTTGATTAAACTTATGTTGGAGTTCTTATGGATTAAATACAAATTTTATACCCAAAAAATAACAAATTTCACTAACAGAAGGCTTGTAACTTGCTTTGCATATGACTAGACTGGAATAAAGATAAATATAAAGTTGCATGTAGGCAGAGCATTCATGAAAACTATGTAGGTAAGTTATTATTATATATAGAAGAAAACTTACCCAATTAGAAGCTAGGTTACTGTTACTACCAATTGGAAAGTTTAATCATCTTTGACTTTGTTAAAATATGAGTAGGAATAGTAATACTATATAGAATCCTATGTAAAAAGGGATCATAATGTCATTGTCCTAGTTGTAAAGGAGTCTAATATAGTGCCAATAAATAGGTCATAATCTAATAATTTTAGATGCAACAATTCAATAATATTTTTTTCATATATTCTCACATGGTATCAAAGCAAGTTTTGTGAGAAACTTACTGGGAAGAAAACTCAATCAAACAATCATTGTGCGTCAGTTTAAGGTGACTATCAAGGCTGATTTACTCCCTCATTTATTTTGTAAGTGTTGTTCAAAAACCAGCACTATCACAAGGTACAAAACACTCAGCCGAGCAAACCCCAATGATCTACTATCAATTTCAGTGAGCCACATGTCGTCATATGCCATCTGTAGTCTCAGATATGTATAAACATATGGATCTCACACCAACGCGTGCAACTATTTTTGGCCACATTCTGGTAATATTTTTTTCCAGTTAGGTTGCCTCTTCATTTTGAGGTTGTCCATATAGTTATTTCTTGATTTTTACTTGTTTTCGGTGATCAAATCTAATTTTTCAGTGACTTACCACTTTTTTTTCAAATTCTAGCAACACATTTCTAGTTTTTTTGCTTGATTTAGTCCTATGATTAAAAATAAACTATTAATGAGGAGATCAAATGTCATAGTCCTTAAAGAATCAACGAGGGGGAAGTCATTTTGAAAGATCTCGACCTAGGTGTGGTTATTATAAAAGGCTTGGACATACCCATGACATATGTTTTTCTTGACCTACGTGTAGTTATTATAATAGCCTTGGACATACACGTGAAATATATTTTTCTTTTCATAGTTGACCACCTAAACATGCTCATATTACTCAATCCAACACCATCGGTAATCAATGGGTGCATTTATCTGAAAAGAAATATAATGAGTATCTTCAATATTAAGAAAATAAGTAGATATTTCTACCAGTAGCCTCACAATATCCTACCATTGGATCACGTTTGTGGATTTTGGTGCTTCTAATTATATTTCTGGTGATAAATCACTTCTATCAAATATAGTTTATTCATGGTCTCTTCCAACTGTCACTTTAGCCAATGTTAACCAAACCAAACCAAAAAAAGTTGGACAAGCTACTCTCCGATCCTCTGTCACTTTAAATGCTATTCTTTATATTCTGCTTGCCCTTTTAATCTTGTATTAGTAAGTCAATTGACTCGTGCCCTAAATTGTAGCATCCTATTTCTTGACTCTTTTATCATTCATGACCATAGTATGAGATAAATAATTGGTGTAGGATATGAATAACAAAGCCTTTACTACCTTACCTCTCCTAACTCCTCCATAACATGTCCATCTACAAATTCTTTGAATATAATTGAATTTTTTTCAGGACATCCTAGTTTGTTCAAACTAAAAAACATAGTGCCTAATTTGTATAGTCTATCCATATTAGATTTTAAGTCATGCCAACTTGGAAACACACTCAAATTACCTTTCAATGTAGTACTGAGAATCGTGAATGGTTGATCTTTTTCTTAGTTCACTCTGATATTTGGGGTCCTAATTGACTCAGTTCAACCTTAGGATTTTGTAAGCTTCATTTATGATTATTCAATATATACTTAAATTTTCTTAATGAAAAATTGCTTTGATTGTTTCCTATATTCAAGAGTTATTATGTTGAAAACAAAATCAATTCAGTGTCCATATTTAGACCTTCATACTAATCATAACTTAGAATATATGTCCTCCTAATTATAACAATTTATGACTAATCAAGGAATCATTCATCAAAATTCTTGTTTGTATACCCCTCAACAGAATGGAGTAGTGATGTTCCATGGTTTCATGGCACTTTTGATGCTTAAAACAAGTAAATTGTGTAAGTACTTAGGTATTCTTATTAGAATGACGTGATTTTGTGATGATTTTGCAGGAAAATAGATTTTGAATCCAAAAAATGAGAAAGAGGGATGAAGAGGAGCCGAGATTCTACCTACGAACCAAACCTATGGCTTATAGATAGTACCGAAGAGCCCATAGGTGGCCAAGTAGGTAGAAGTTCTGAAGATTCTAAAAGTTGTTGATCATGGTCTAATTCCTATACCCTTAAATATGAGGTGTAGGCACTACCTATGGACCATAGGTGGCCTCATAGGTAGGTGTTCTAGGATTTAAAGATTTCTCTAATTTCTATGAGCCTACTGTAATACCCCATACTTCTATCTAGCTTAAATTCATCCCAAAAATGTCAAAGACTTGTTTTAAAGATGAATACACTTATATATATATATATATATATATATGGATTTTTCAATATTTTCACTTTTTGTTGTCTGGAAAATTGAATAAGTTTTCCATTGATACCAAATTTGTGAAAATCCGATAACCGGGTAAGAAGTTATGTTGATTTAAAGTTTCAGTCATAAAACACCGCCATTTCAGTCAACGGCGCATCACACCATAAGCCAAAATGACATTTGTAAATTTCCAGTAAGACTTTGCGATTTCACCTCATCGCAGAGGGCTCCCAAATCCGAATTGTCAAATTCCAGTGACACAGAGCGATACTGTCGCGTCGTGCCAAGGGTCCAGGTCGGGAAATTTTAACAAAATTTAAAAGATGCGTCCAGGGTTAAATGGGTCTTTTCCCATGATTTTAGTTGAGCCTTAAACATAAAATTTAACCCTACATGACCTAAGGATATCATTATTCACTCTATTTTTCCCCAAATTGAGTTGCTCTCTCTCAAGGGCCAAATCACAAGAACTCTCCATCAATCCTTCTAAATTCATTAACTCAGGTATGTCATGTGTTGATTCATAGGTCTTTTTCACCCATGAAGCTCAAGAATCTCTTTTTAAAATCCAAGATTTGTATATTTAAGAATGTTCATGATTTGATTAAATTGAAAATTAATGTTCATTTGTTTGGTTTCGTTCAATGTTATAGACTATTAATTACAAGAATTGATTCTAATATGTGATGAATTACGTGATATTCATGACAAACCCTTCAATTTATAAGTTGATTGATGTATCCATGATTATTAGATGTGTTGATGATTGTATAACCAAAGCATGCTCCCCATATGTTTGACTAAATGCCTATGTGAAGGAAAAGTGCCATGCTAGTATGATAATGTAAAATCCCCATTCATATAGAAGTTTATGAATGTCAAGTGTTTGATGAAATGTCTTAGTCAATGGATTATGTATATATTTGTAGCCATTGTTGTGCTTTAGAATTCATGCCATGAATTACTTTTATGCTATCGAGTCCTGGGGGTACTTATACCCGATAATTTAGTTGTGCGCCTAGATCCAGTGTCATGTTTTCATGATACTCTCAATCAAGCCATGATCCCTCGAACTCAGTTAGTCATGTGACTCAGGAAAACTCAGTGAATTCAGTATCAGTCTAGTAATCTCAGAAATTCCAGTAAATCTCAGTAAACCAGTAATCTCAGAAGTCTCAGACAGTTGTCAGAGCTCAATAGTATTCCGTCAGTCCATGAAATTTAATGAACTCAGTATAGTCTAGTTCAGTTAATCATGTTTAGTGTCTATTCAGATAAGAGTAGGAATTAGCACTGAGTGAACCCAAGGATGGGAACTCACCTGATATATGAGGGTGTGATTCTTAGAAGCAATCCTTGCATTCCTGAACTATGTAGCCAGCGTAGGTTGAGACATCATAGCCTGATATATGAGGGTAGATGAGATAGCTTAACCTGTTATATGAGGGTTATCACCATTCTTATTAGAGTTACCTGTTATATGAGGGTTGCTCACAAATTGTCCTTACCAGTGGCGCGATATTGACACCCTTCCAATTGGAGTTACAGATTGGATCCCAACTCAGCTGTAATGCATTATTTGGGACCTGTCAGTTAGATGAATATATCCCATAATTTTAGTTACAGAATCAGGACTATTATATACAGTTATTCAGTCTCAGTAATAGAACTCAGATAGTTCTACAGAATTCAGGACTGTCGAATACAGTCAACTCAGAATAGTACAAAACTCAGCTAGTTCCATCAGAACCTAGACTATTAGATACAGTCGCTCAGTATCAGTTATTTTAGTTATACAGTTATCAGTATCTCATGTTATCAGTACTCAGGCTCAGTAATCATGTTATCACAAACTCAGTTACAGCTATTATGTATTCATACATGCATTCTCATGTTCATGTTATTCAATCAGTTAGATAGTTCATGCATGTGAACCCTTTGCATTCAGCCTACCTCACATGTATACCAGTACATTCAACCATACTGTCATATTTGTGATATGGTATTTTATACCATAGGTACAGAAGCACGAGCTCTAGAGCATCAGTAGCAACCAAATTTAGCAGTAAGTCCTCATCATTTGAGGATAATATTATTAGTTATCTTATTAATTCAGTTTAGCTTTCAGTAGATGGAGTTAGTTGGGCACTTGTCCTATCAACTCCTTATTCAGAAAGTTAGAGGCTTTTCAGACTATCATGTCCAAACAGTTTATTTCAGTTGTTTTGGGTATTTCATACCCCACCCAGATGTTATATCTTATCAGATATTATATCTCAATTTTGAACCTTATGACCTTTCAGCCTTTATTTCTACATTTATACAGTATATTCTGCAGTGTTCAGGTATAAATATCAATCATGGGTTAGCTTGTGGTCTTTCGGGGTCATGAGCACCATTTAGTATTTTGGGTACAAAATTCGGGGTATTACAAACTTGATATCAGAGCCTAAGGTTCAATAGAGTCCTAGGAAGTTTGAAAGCTGCATCTAGTAGAGTCTTGTACATGGGTGTCTTGCATGCCACTTTTATGTGTAAGAACCTATGAGATATTTTAGGAACAATTTCCCTTCTTTCAGTATTCATGTAGTGCCAGTGAGCGTGAGCTTAAAATTAATTAACCAGTCTAATCTGTTTCTCTTCCATCTACAGAACATTCCTCCTGAGAAAACAACTAGAAATTAGTCAGTCCCTCAACACATCCAAGCAGACCCTTGGATAAACACGTTTCTTATAAAGAGTTTAGAGCTGCATTCACCACTCATGCTAATTCAGTTGCTGCTCAGAATGAATGACCAGCTGTCATTCTGGCTAACCCAGTGGCCAATTCAGCTGCAGCTAGGATTTGGAACTTCACCTAAATGAATCCTTTATTTTTTTTGGGTCTAAGTCAGATGAGGACCCTTAGGAATTCGTTGATTAGGTTCAGAAGGTTACAGACATCATGGGGGTTAATTCTAGTGAGAGCGCTGAGCTAGTTGCATATCAGTTGTAGGATGTTGCTCACACTTGGTACAAATTGTGAAAGTCAGAGAGGTCAGTTGATACAGGATCTATTGAGTGAGAGGAGTTTGTCACTGTATTCTTAGATAGATTCTTTCCCCAAGAGCTGAGAAGGACTAAGGTGTTAGAATTTATCAACCTCAGGCAGGGAAACATGACGGTGAAAGAGTATTCTCTTAAGTTTACTCAATTAGCTAGATATGCCCCTCATGTGGTTGCATATAGCAGAGCTAAGATGAGTAAGTTTGTTTCAGGGGAAAATGATAGTATGTTTAATAAGTGCAGGTCTGTGATGCTGAATAGTGACATGACTTTAGCCAGGCTTATGACCCATGCTTAGCAGATAGAAGAGCAAAAGATGAGTAAGTTTGTTTCAGGGGAAAATGATAGTGTAGTCAATGAGTGCAGGTCTGTGATGCTGAATAGTGACATGACTTTAGCCAGGCTTATGACCCATGCTCAGCAGATAGAAGAGCAAAAGATTAAGATGAGGGAGAAGAAGAATAAGAAAGCAAGGATAGGTTGTTTAAACTTTGCTCAACCTAAATTAGAAGGAGGGAATCACTCTCAATTTCATATTAAGTCATCTATTCCATATTCTTTTTTAGCTGGTGCTCCAGCTCCTAAGTTCAGGGATGGAAACTGCGATAGAGTGCCAGGCTCTAAGTCTCAGGGCAGTATTAGCAGTGCCTGCACCTATCCTCTCTACCAGACTTGTGGCAAACACTATTAGGGTATTTGCTTAGCTAGTAGTGGTATTTGTTTCAGATGTGGCAAGCCAGGATATAGAGTTTGAGACTTTCTTCATCCAGGTCCTCTACATCAGCTTAACCGTTACTCAGCCTAGTTCGATCACCTAAATCAGTAGGGTGCCACTTCCAGTGCTACTAGTGGGAAACACCCAAACAAAATTTATGCTCTCTTATCCTAGTAAGATCAGGAAAATTCACCTAATGTAGTTACTAATACGTTACAAATCTTTCATGTGTATGTTTATTCTTTGCTAGATCCAGGAGCCTCCTTGTCTTTTGTTACTCTATTTATAGCAGTTGATTTTAGTGTCTGTCCCAAAATTCTAGCAGAGCTCTTTTCAGTCTCTACCCCAGTGGGTAAAACCATCATAGCCCGGTACGTATACAACAACTATCCGGTTATAGTATTTCAGAAAGTTACCTTAGTAGGCTTAGTCAAATTAGAGATAACTAATTTTGATGCCATTTTTGGCATTGATTGGCGTTATTCCTGCTATGCCATAGTCGACTGCAGAAACAGAATAGTCTAGTTCTAGTTTTTGAATGAACCTATCCTAGAGTGAAGGGGTAGTATTTCAGCTTTCAGAGGTCAGCTTGTTTCCTACCTTCGAGCATGGAAAATGATATCTAAGGGATGTGTCTATTATCTTATTTGATTTAAGGACTCTAGCTCCGAAACTCCTAGTCTTGAATTAGTCTCGATAGAGAATGAATATTCAGATGATTTCCCAAAGATCTTCCAGGAATTCCTCCCAAAAGGGAAATAGACTTTGACATTGATCTTCTTCTAGATACTCATCCTATATCTATTCTGCCATACAAAATAGCACCAGTAGAACACAGGGAATTGAAAGAGCAGTTGAAGGATCTCTTAGATAAGGGATTCATTAGACCCAGTGTATCCCCGTGGGGCATACCAGTCTTATTTGTGTGTAAGAAAGACGGTTCTCTCAGAATATGCATTGATTACCGTCAGCTCAATAAAGTCATGGTCAAGAACAAGTATCCACTTCCCAGAATTGATGACTTATTTGACCAATTTTAGGTTGCCAGCTATTTCTCTAATATAGACCTCAGATCAAGCTATCATTAGCTCAGATTCAGAGAATGTAACATTCTGAAAATAGTTTTCCGAACTCGGTATGGTCACTTTGAATTCCTAGTCATATCCTTTGGTCTTACAAATTTTCCTGCAACTTTCTTGGAATTGATAAACCGTGTGTTCAAGATGTACTTGGACATGTTCATTATAGTCTTCATAGATGATATTCTTGTCTATTCTCGCAATGAGCATGATCATACATACCATCTTAGAATTGTACTTCAGACTCTCAGAGATCATTAGCTATTCGCCAAATTCAGTAAGTGGGAATTTTGGCTAAGGTCAGTAGCATTCCTTGGTCATATTATTTCCAGTGATAGCATTAGAGTAGATCCTCAAAAGATTGAAGCAGTAAAAAACTGGACCAGACCTGTCTCTTCATCAGATATCAGGAGTTTCTTGGGTTTGGATGGCTATTATAGACGGTTTGTTGAGGGATTTTCTTCTATTGCATCCCCTATGTACAGATTGATCTAGAATAAATTTAAGTTTCAGTGGTTAGATCCTTGCGAGAAGAGTTTTCAGGAGTTAAAGACTAGACTCACCTCAGCTTTAGTTTTGGCTCTTCTAGATGGTTATGGTGGTTTCGTAGTGTATATTAATACATCTTGAGTAGGTTTGGGTTGTGTCCTTATGCAGTATGGAAAGGTCATAGCCTACGCCTCCAGACAACTTAAACTCCATGAGAAGAATTATCCTACTTATGATCTTGAGTTAGCAACCGTATTATTTGCCTCAAAGATTTAGAGGCATTATCTATACAGAGTTCATGTAGATGAGTTCATAGATCATAAGAGCCTTCAGTATTTATTTTTTCAGAAAGATCTCAATCTACATCAGAGAAGGTGATTAGAGCTCTTAAAAGATTATGACGTAGTGTCCTTTATCATTCGGGCAAGCCAACGTAGTGGTCTATGCTCTCAGTAGAATGTCTAAGGGTAGTGTTGCTCATGTTGAGGATAGTAAGAAAAAGTTAGCTCAGGAAGTCCATCAGCTTGCCAGACTAGGTGTTCGCTTAGTCGATATAGAGGAGGGTGATATATGGGTTCAGAGTAGTTCAAAATCATCTCTAGTCTCCGAGGTGAAAGAAAAGCAAGATAAAGATCCTAGTCTAGTCAAGTTGAAAGAGTCAGTCAAGGATCAGAAGGTTGAGGTTTTCTTCTATGGGGGAGATGGTATATTATGTTGTCAGGGTCATCTTTGTGTTCTAGGTTTAGATGACTTAAGGCAGCAAATTCTTGAAGAAGCGCATGGTGTGCGCTACTCTATTTATCCAGGGGCCACAAAGATGTATCGCAACTTGTGAGAAATCTATTGGTGGAGTGGGATGAAGAGAGATATTGCAGAGTTTGTGGCCATGTGCTCTGCATATTAGTAGGTTAAGATAGAGCATCAGAATCCTAGTGGGTCCATACAAGAGTTCAATATTCCTACTTAGAAGTGGGAAGAAGTGAACATAGACTTCGTGATGGGTTTTCTTCGTACTCATCATCAACATGATTCAGTTTGGGTCATTGTAGACAGAATGACCAAATCAGCCTATTTTCTTTTAGTTCATACCTCTTATTCAATCGAGGATTATGCCAAACTCTACATTAGAGAGTTGGTCAGATTGCACGGTGTTTCACTATCTATTATCTCAGACATAGGTACCTAGTTCACCTCTCATTTCTAGAAAGCATTCTAATAAGGTTTTTGTACGTAAGTTCATCTCAGTACAACCTTTCATCCTCAGACAGATGGTAAAGTAGAAAGGACCATTCAGACTTTAGAAGATATGCTAAGGGCGTGTGCAATTGATTTCAAGGGTAGTTAGGATGACCACTTGCCTTTGATTGAGTTTGCATACAACCACCACTATTATTCAAGTATTCGGATGGCTCCATTCGAAGCTCTCTATAGTAGGAGATGTAGATCTCCAGTCGGTCGGTTCAAAGTTAGTGAGGTCTTAGTTATAAGGCCTGACTTAGTATTCGATGCCTTAAAAAAGGTCTAATTGATTAGAGAAAGACTTTGGGATGCTCAGATCCGATACAAGTCTTATGCAGATGTGCATAGAAAAGATCTTGAGTTCGAGATTGTTGATTATATTTATATAAAGATCTCTCTCATGAAGGGAGTGAAGAGGTTCGGTAAGAAGGAAAAGCTCAATCCTCGATATGTCGGTCCCTTCAAAATTCTTAGTCGCTTCGGCAAGATAGCTTATGAGATCAAATTGCCTTCAAATTTAGCCTTAGTTCATCCAGTCTTCCATGTCTCTTTGATCAAGAAGTGCATAGGTGACCTAGCAGTTGTAGTCCCTATTCAGAGCACAGATATTCAGAACAACCTCTCATTCAAAAATATTCCAGTCAAAATTCTTGACTATCAGACTCATAGATTGAGGAAAAAAGAAGCCCCTCTAGTCAAAGTTCTTTGGCAAAATTAGTCCGTTGAGGGAGCTACTTAGGAAGCAGAAGCAGACATGCTATCCAAGTATCCTTACCTCTTCTTCTCTAACTCAGATCTAGCTCAAGGTAATAGTTCTCCTTAAGCTTTTCAGTTTCATGTTCAGATTTCAGTTTCAAACTTAGTATACAGTTCTTGTTCAGAATTCCATTTTAAACTTGGTACTAAGTACCATTGCAGATTCAGACATATGTTAATGCATCGGATTAGTCGTGTGTTCATGCATCAAACATACATTCTCCTTATGATAAACGCAGTTATCAGAAGTCTCAGTCATGTGTTCATGAGTCAGTTAAGTCATGAAATCATGCATCAGATATGCATGCTCAGTATAAATCTCAGAAATATTAGTCATGTTTCAGTTGTTCAGTATATACTTCAGCTCATTGTTTCTTCCACCTCAATCAGTCTTGTTCGAGGATGAATGTTCCCAAGGGGGAGATATTGTAATACCTCGTACTTCTATCTAGCTTAAATTCCTCCCAAAAATGTTAAAGACTTATTTTAAAGATGAATTCACTTTTATATATGTGGAATTTTCAATATTTTTACTTTTTTTTGGTGTGAGAAATTGAATAAGCTATCCATCGATACCAAATTTGCCTAAATCTAATAACCGGGTAAGAAGTTATGGCAATTTAAATTTTCAGTCGTAAAACACCATCATTTTAGTCAGTGGCGCATCACGCCATAAGACAATGATATTTATCAATTTCCAATAACACTTCGCGATTTCACCACATTGTGGAGGGTTCCCAAATCCTAATTGTCAAATTCCAGTGACACGACGCGATAGCTCCGCGTCGCGCAAGGGGTTCAGGTCGGAAAATTTTCACAAAATTTAAAAGATGCGCCAGGGTTAAATGAGACTTTTTCCATGATTTTTGTTTAGCCTTAAACATGAAATTTAACCCTACATAACCTAAGGATATCATTGTTCACTCTATTTTCTCCCAAATTGAGTTGTTCTCTCTCAAGCCAAGAAACCCTAGTTCTCAAATTCAAGGGCCAAATCATAAGAACTCTCCATCAATCCTTCCAAATTAATTAACTCAGGTATGTCATGTGTTGATTCATGGGTCTCTTTCACCCATGAAGCTCAATAACCTCTTTTCAAAATCCAAGATTTGTATATTTAAGAATGTTTACGATTTGATTGAATTTAAAATTGATGTTCGTGTTGTTGTTTGATTTCATTCCATGTTATAGACTATTAATTACAAGAATTGAGTCTAATATGTGATGAATTATGCGATATTCATGATTAAACCTTTAATTTATAAGTTTATTGATGTATCTATGATTATTAGATGTGTTGATGATTGTATAAACAAAGCATGCTCCCCATAGGTTTGGCTAAATGCCTATGTGAAGGAAAATTGCCATGCTAGTATGATAATGTGAAATCTCCATTCAAATATAAGTTCATGCATGTAAAGTGTTTGATGAAATGTCTTAGTCAATGATTATGGATATTTGTGTAGCCATTGTTGTGCTTTAGAATTCATGCCATGAATTACTTTTATGCTATCGAGTCCTGGGGGTACTATTACCCGACAATTTAGCCGTGTGCCTAGAGCTAGTGTCATGTTTTCATGATACTCTCTATAAAGCCATTATCCCTAGAACTTAGTCATATGACTCAAGAAAACTCAGTGAATTCAGTATCAGTCTTGTAATCTCAGAAATTCCAGTAAATCTCAGTAAAACAATAATATCAAAAATCTCAAACAGTTATTAGATCTCAACAACATTCTATCAGTCCATGAAATTTAATGAATTCAGTCTAGTTCAGTTCAATTAATCATGTTCAGTGTCTTTTCAGACGAGAGTAGAAATTAGCATCGAGTGAACCCAAGGATGGGAACTCACCTGATATATGAGGGTGTGATTCTTAAAAATAATCCTTGTATTCCTGAACTACATAGCCAGCATAGGTTTAGACATCATAGCCTGTTATATGAGGGTAGATGAGGTGGCTTAATATGTTATATGAGGGTTCCCACTGTTTTCACTGGAGTTACCTGTTAAATGAGGGTTGCTCACAGATCATCCTTACTAGTGGTGTGGTATCGATACCCTTCCAATTGGGGTTACAGATTAGACCCCAACTCAACTGTAATACATTATTTGGGACATGTCGGCTGATGACTACATCCTATAATTTTGTCATAGAATCAGGACTGTCAGATATATTTATTTAGTCTCAGTAATAGAACTCAGACAGTTCTACAGAATTTAGGACTGTCGAATACAGTCAACTCAGAGTAATACGAAACTCAGCTAGTTCCATCAGAACCTAGACTTTCAGATACATTCGCTCAGTATCAGTTATTTCAGTTATGCAGTTATCAGTATGTTATGTTATCAGTATTCAGGCTTAGTAATCATATTATCACAAACTCAGTTACAACTATTATGTATTCATGCATGCATTCTCACATTTATGTTATTTAGTCAGTTAGTATAGTTCATGCATGTGAACCCTTTGTATTCAGCCTACCTCACATGCATACCAGTATATTTAACTGTACTGACGCATTTACGCTATGGTGTTTTATTTCATAGGTTCAAAAGCATGAGCTCTAGAGCATCAGTAGCAGCCAGATTTAGCAGTGAGTCTTCATTATTCGAGGATGATATTATTAGTTATTTCATTAATTCAATTTAGCTTTCAGTAGATGGAGTTAGTTGGGGATATGTCCCATCAACTCCTTATTTAGACAGTTAGAGGCTTTTCAAACTATCATGTTCAGACAGTTTATTTCAGTTGTTTTAGGTATTTCATACCCTACCCAGATGTTTTATTTTATCAGATATTATGTCTCAGTTTTGAACCTTATGTCCTTTTAGCCTATATTTCCGTATTTATATAGTATATTATGTAGTGTTCAGGTACAGATATCAATCATGGGTTAGCTTGTGGTTTTTCGGGGTCATGAGCACCGTGTAGTGTTTTGGGTACCAGATTCGGGGTGTTACAAACTTAGTATCAGATCCTAAGGTTCAATAGAGTTCTAGGATTTATGAATTCCACATCTAGTAGAGTCTTGTACATAGGTGTGTGGCATGCCATATTTATGTGCAAGAGGCTATGAGATGTTTTAGGAACAGTTTTCCTTCTTTTAGTATTTATGTTGTGCCAGTGAGCGTGTGCTCAAAATTAATTTCCTAGTCTAATCCATTTCTCTTCTATCTACAGAACATGCCTCTTAAGAATAGAACTAGAAATCAGTTAGCCTCTCAGCCCGTCCAAGCAGACCCCTAAGACCAACACGTTTCTCATGCAGAGTTCAGAGTTGCATTCACCACTCTTACTAATTCAGTTATTGCTTAGAATGAATGACCAGCTGTCATTCTTGCCAACCCAGTGGTCAATTCAGCTACAGCCAGGATTCAAGACTTCACCCAAATAAATCCTCCATCCTTTATCGGGTCTAAGTTAGTTGAGGACCCTCAAGAATTTATTGATCAGGTTCAGAAGGTTACAGACATCATGGGGGTTAATTCTAGTGAGAGTTCTAAGCTAGCTCTTCATATTAGTTGCAGGATATTGCTCATACTTGGTACAAATAGTAGAAGTCAGAAAGGTCAGTTAATGCAGGACCTATGAGTGGGAGGAGTTTATCACTGCATTCTTAGATAGATTCTTTCCCCAAGAGTTGAGAGAGACTAAGGTGTTAGAATTTATCAACCTCAGGCAGGGAAATATGATGGTGAAAGTGTATTCTCTTAAGTTTACTCAATTAGACAGATATGCCCCTCATGTGGTTGCAGATAATAGTGCCAAGATGAGTAAGTTTATTTCAGAGGTATACGATAGTATGGTCAATGAGAGCAGGTTGCGATGCTGAATAATGACATGACTTTAGCCAGGATTATGAACCATGCTCAACAAATATAATAGGAAATAATTAAGATGAGGGAGAAGCAGAATAAGAAAATAAGAATAGGTAGTTTCAACTTTGCTCAGCCTAAATTAGAAAGAGGAAATCACTCTTAATTTCATCCTAAGTCATCCATTCCAGCTTCTTCTTCAGCTAGTGCTCCAGCTCCTAAGTTCAGGGATGGTAACAGGGATAGAGCACCAGGCTCTAAGTGTCAGGGCAGTGTTAGCAGTGCCCGCACCTATCCTCTTTGCCATACTTGTGGCAAGCACCATCAGGGTATTTACTTAGCTGGAAGTAGTATTTATTTTGGAAATGGTAAGCCAGGACATAGAGTTAGAGACTATCCTCAGCCAGGTCCTCTAGGTTATCTTAACCATTCCTCAGCCCAGTTAGATTTCCCAAATCAGCAGGGTGACACTTTCAGTGCTACTAGTGGGCAACTCCCAAACAAACTTTATGCTCTCCAGTCTTGGCAAGATAAGGAAAATTCTCCTGATGTAGTTACTGGTATGTTACAAATATTTCATGTGTATGTTTACGCTTTGCTAGATCTAGGAGCCTCCTTGTCTTTTGTTACTCCATTTATAGCAGTTGATTTTGGAGTCAGTCCCAAAATTCTGGCAGAGCCCTTTTCAGTCTCTACCCCAGTAGGTAAAACCATCATAGCCCGGCGGGTATATAGGAACTGTTCGATTATGGTATTTCAGAAAGTCACCTCAACAGACTTAGTCAGATTAGAGATGACTGATTTTTATGTCATTCTCGACATTGATTGGATTCATTCATACTATGCCATAGTCGACTGCAAAAATAGAATAGTCCAATTCCAGTTTTTGAATGAACCTGTCCTAGAGTGGAGGGGCAGTACGTCAGCTTTTAGAGGTTAGTTTATTTCCTACCTTTGGGCATGGAAAATGATATCTAAGGGATGTGTCCACCATTTTTTTTTGAGTTAAGAACTCTAGATAAGAAACCTTGACTCTTGAATCAATCTCGGTAGTGAATGAATATTCAGATATATTTCCCAAAGATCTTCCAGGAATTCGTCCTAAAAGGGAAATAGACTTCGGCATTGATCTTCTTCCTAATACTCAGCCTATATCCATTTCTTCATACAAAATGTCACCATAAAAACTTAGATAATTGAATGTGCAGTTGAAGGATGCTTTGATAAGGATTCATCAGACCTAGTGTGTCCCCATAGGGTGCACCAGTCTTATTCGTGCACAAGAAAGATTGTTCTCTCAGACTGTGTTTTGATTATCGTCAGCTCAATAAAGTCATGGTTAAGAACAAGTATCCACTTCCCAAAATCGATGACTTGTTTGAACAACTTCATGGTGCCAGCTATTTTTCTAAGATAGACCTCAGATTAGGCTATCATCAGCTTAGAGTCAGAGAATGTGAAATTCTAAAAACAACTTTCCAAACTTGGTATGGTCACTTTGAATTCCTAGTCATGTCCTTTGGTCTTACCAATTTCTCTATAGCTTTTATGGAATTGATGAATCATTTGTTCAAGCAGCACTTGGACATGTTCATCATAGTCTTCATATATGATATTCTTATCTATTCCCGCAGTGAGCGTGATCATGCAGACCATCTTAGAATTGTACTTTAGACTCTCATAGATTATCAGCTATTTTCCAAATTCTATAAGTGTGAATTTTGGCTAAGGTCAGTAGAATTCCTTGGTCATATCATTTCCAGTAATGCAATTAGAGTAGATCCTCAAAAGACCAAGGCAGTAAGAAACTGGCCCAGACTTGTCTCTCCATCAGATATCAGGAGTTTCTTAGGTTTACCTGGCTATTATAGATGTTTTGTTGAGGGATTTTTTTTCTATTACATCCCCTATGTATAGATTGATCTAGAAGAACGTCAAGTTTTAGTGGTCAGATCCTTACAAGAAGAATTTTCAGAAGTTAAAGACTCGACTCACCTCAGCTCTAATTTTGGCTCTTCCAGATGGTTCAGGTAGTTTCATAGTGTATTGTGATGAATCCAGAGTAGGTTTGGGTTGTGTTGTCATGCAGCATGGTAAGGTCATATCCTACTCCTCCAAACAGCTTAAACCACATGAGAAGAATTATCCTACTCATGATCTTGAGTTAGCAGCCATAGTATTTTCCTTAAAGATTTAGAGGCATTGTCTATACAAAGTTCATGTATATGTGTTCACAGATCATAAGAGCCTTCAGTATGTATTTTCTCAAAAAGATATCAATCTTTGTCAGAGAAGGTGGTTAGAGCTCTTGAAAGATTATGACATAAGTGTCCTTTATCATTCGGGCAAGGCCAATGTAGTGGTCGATGCTCTTAGTAGACTGTCTATGGGTAGAGTTGCTCATATTGAGGACAGTAAGAAGAAGTTCATCAGCTTGTAATATTAGGTATTTTCTTAGTCGAAATAGAGGAGGTAATATATGGGTTCAGAGTAGTTTAAAATCATCTCTAGTCTCTGAGGTAAAAGAAAAGCAAGATAGAGATCCCAGTCTAGTCAAGTTAAAAGAGTCAGTCAAAGATCAGAAGGTTAGGGATTTCTCCTAAGGGGGAGATGGTGTATTACGTTGTCTGGGTTATCAGTGTATTCCAGGTGTAGATGACTTAAGGCAGAAGATTCTTGTAGAAGCACATGGTGTGCGCCACTCTATTCATCCAGGGGCCACAAAGATGTACCGTGACTTACGAAAAATCTATGGTGGAGTGGGATAAAGAGAGATGTTGCAGGGTTTATGGTCAAGTGCTCTATATGTCAGCATGTTAAGATAGAGCATCAGAAGCCTAGTGGGTCCATGCAAGAGTTTAATATTCCTACTTGGAAGTGGGAAGAAGTGAACATAGACTTCGTAATGGGTTTGCCCTGTACTTGTCATCAACATAATTCAGTTTGGGTCATTGTAGATAGAATGACCAAATCAGCCCATTTTCTTCTAGTTTATACCTCTTATTCAGCCGAGGATTATGCCAAACTCTACATCAGATATTTGGTCAATTGCATGGTGTTCCGCTATCTACTATCTTAGATAGAGGTACCCAGTTTACCTCTTATTTCTGGAAAGCATTCCAAAAGGGTCTTGGTACCCAAGTTCATCTCAGTACAATGTTTCATCCTCATATAGATGGTCAAGTAGAAAGAACCATTTAGACTTTAGAAGATATGCTAAGGGCGTGTGCAATTGATTTTAAGGGTAGTTGGGATAACCACTTGCCTTTGATTGAGTTTGCATACAACAACAGCTATCATTCCAGTATTCAAATGGCTCCTATCGAAAATCTCTATGGTAGGAGATGTAGATGTCCAGTTGGTTAGTTCAAAGTTAGTGAGGCCTCAGTTATAGGGCTTGACTTAGTATTTGATGTCTTATAAAAGGTCTAATTGATCAGAGAAAGACTCCGGGATGCTTAGAGCCGACATAAGTCTTATGCAGATGTGCGTAGAAAATATCTTGAGTTCAAGATTGGTGATTATGTTTATCTAAAGATATTTCCCATGAAGGGAGTGAAGAGGTTGGTAAGAAGGGAAAGCTCAGTCCTCGATGTGTCGATCCCTTCAAAATTCTCAGTCGCATCGGCAAGGTAGATTATTAGCTCGAATTGCCTTCATATCTAGCCTCAGTTCATCTAGTCTTCCATGTCTCTTTGCTTAAGAAGTGCATAGGTGACCCAACAGTTATAGTCCCTATTCAGACCATAGATATTTAGAACAACCTCTTTCAAAGAGATTCTAAATAAAATTATTGACTATCAAACTCGTAGACTGAGGAACAAAAAAGACCCTCTAGTCAAAGTTCTTTGGCAAAATCAAACCATTAACGGAACTACTTGGGAAGCAGAAGTAGACATGCGATCCAAGTATCCTCACCTCTTCTTAGATAACTCAGATCCAGCTCAAGGTAACAGTCCTCCTTAAGTTTTTCAATTTCATGTTTATATTTCAGTTACAAGCTTAGTAGACAGTTCATGTTCAGAATTCTATTTTAAACTTGGTACTAAGTACCATTGCATATTTAGACATATGTTAATTCATCAGATTAGTCATGTGTTCATGCATCAGGCATTCATTCTCCTTGTGAGAAACTCAGTTATCAGAAATATCAGTCATGTGTTCATGAGTCAGTTAAGTCATGAAATCATGCATCAGATATGCATGCTCAGTATAAATCTCAGAAATGTTAGTCATGTTTTAGTTGTTCATGTTTAGTATATACTTCAGATCATCATTTCTTCTACCTCAATCAGTCTCATGCGATTATAAATGTTCCCAAGGGGGAGATATTGTAATACCCTATACTTCTATCTCACTTAAATGCTCCCCAAAATGTTACAAACTTTTTTTATAGATGAATCCACTTTTATATATATGGATTTTTCAATATTTTCACTTTTTGTTGTGTGGAAAATTGAATAAGCTTTCCATCGATACCAAATTTGCCTAAATCCGATAATCGGGTAAGAAGTTATGGCGATTTAAAGTTTCAGTCGTAAAACACCATCATTTTAGTCAGTAGTGCATCTCGCCATAATCCAAAATGACATTTATCAATTTACAGTAAAATTCCATGATATCACCGTGTCATGGAGGGCTACCAAATCCCAATTATCATATTCCAGTGACACGATGCGATAGCGCCGCATCGCGACAAGGGTCAAGGTCAGTAAAATTTCACAAAATTTAAAAGATGCGCTAGGGTTAAATGAGTCCTTTTCTATGTTTTTATTTCAACCTTAAACACGAAATTTAACCCTACATAACCTAAGGATATCATTATTCACTCTATTTTCCCCAAATTGAGTTGCTCTCTCTCAAGACAAGAAACCCTAGTTCTCAAATTCAAGGGCCAAATCACAAGAACTATCCATCAATCTTTCCAAATTCATTAACTCAAGTATGTCATGTGTTAATTCATGGGTATCTTTCACCCATGAAGCTCAAGAATCTATTTTCAAAATTCAAGATTTGTATATTTAAGAATGTTCATGATTTGATCGAATTGAAAATTGATGTTCATATTGTTGTTTGATTTTGATTCATGTTATAGACTATTAATTACAAGAATTGAGTCTAATATGTGATGAATTATGCGATATTCATGATAAACCCTTTAATTTACAAGTTTATTGATGTATCTATGGTTATTAGATGTGTTGATGATTGTATAACCAAAGCATGCTCCCCATATGTTTGGCTAAATGCCTATGTGAAGGAAAAGTGCCATGCTAGTTTGATAATGTGAAATCTCCATTCATATACAAGTTCATGCATGTCAAGTATTTGATGAAATGTCTTAGTAAATGGATTATGGATATTTGTATAGCCATTGTTGTGCTTTAGAATTCATGCCATGAATTACTTTTATGCTATCGAGTCCTGGGGGTACTTATACCAGACAATTTAGATGTGTGCCTAGAGCCAGTGTCATGTTTTCACAATACTCTCAGTCAAGCCATGATCCCTAGAACTAAGTTAGTCATGTGACTCAAGAAAACTTAGTGAATTCAGTATCAGTCTTGTAATCTCAAAAATTCCAGTAAATCTCAGTAAGCCAGTAATCTTAGAAGTCTCAGACAGTTATCAGATCTCAATAGCATTTTATAAAGTCCACGAAATTTAATGAACTCAGTCTAGTCCAGTTCTGTTAATCATGTTCAGTATCTATTCTGATGGGAGTAGAAATTAGCACCGAGTGATCCAAGGATGGGAACTCACCTGATAAATGAGGGTGTGATTCTTAGAAGCAATCCTTGCGTTCCTGAACTACGAAGCCAGCGTAGGTTGAGACATCATAGCCTTTTATATGAGGGTAGATGAGGTGGATTAACCTGTTATATAGGAGTTCCTACCATTCTTATTGGAGCTACCTGTTATATGAGGGTTGCTCACAGATTGTCCTTACCAGTGGCGAAGTATTGATACCCTTTTAATTAGGGTTACAGATTAAACCCCAACTCAGCTGTAATGTATTATTTGGGGCATGTCAGTTAGATTACTACATCCCACAGTTTCAGTTACAAAATCAGGACTTTCAAATATAGTCATTCAGTCTCAGTAATAGAACTAAGATAGTTCTACAGAATTTAGGACTATTTGATACAGTCAACTCAGAACAGTATGGAACTCAGCAAGTTCTATCAGAACCTTGACTGTCAGATATAGTCACTCAGTATCAGTTATTTTAGTTATGCAGTTATCAGTAGCTCATATTATCAGTACTCAGGATCAGTAATCATGTTATCATGAACTCAGTTACAGCTATTATGTATTCATGCATGCATTCTCATGTTTATGTTATTCAGTCAGTTAGTATAGTTCATGCATGTGAACCCTTTGCATTTAGCCTACCTCATATGCATACTAGTACATTCAATCGTACCGACGCATTTGTACTATAGTTTTTTATACCATAGGTTCAGAAGAACGAGCTCCAGAGCATTAATAGCAGCCAGATTTAGCAGTGAGTCCTCATCATTCGAGGATGATATTATTAGTTATTCCATTAATTTGGTTTATCTTTCAGTAGATGGAGTTAGTTGGGGACATGTCCCATCAACTCCTTATTCAGACAGTTAGAGACTTTTCAGACTATCATATTCAGATAGTTTATTTCAATTATTTTGGGTATTTTATACCCCACCAGATAATATATTTTATCAGATATTATGTCTCAATTTTGAACCTTATGGCCTTTTAGCCTTTATTTTTGCATTTATATCGTATATTATGTAGTGTTCAGGTACAGATCTTAGTCATGGGTTAGCTTGTGGTCTTTTGGGGTCATGAGCACTGTGTAGCATTTCGGGTACCAGATTTAGGGTGTTACACCTACTTATGCTCCTTAGGTACAACCTACGACCCGTAGGTTGCGTCGTGGGTTGGTGCCGACTCAAGCTTCCTCACTATTTAGGATAGGTTTTTAGATGTATCTATAAATACCCATTGGATGTTTTATTATCAGCTTACATACTTTATACACTTTTTACACTATTTTAAGTTTTGAGATACATTATTGATCTTAGAATTACTGTTCTTGCTTTTTGGGTTTGAAGTTAATTTTAGAGTGTGGGTTTTCATTCTTATTCTTCATAAGTTCATTCTTATACTTTCATCTATGGAATCTATTTGTATTCTTACAATCATGAGCAAATAAACCCTATAACTTGTATTATGGGAACCCTATGAATTAACAAAGCATCTTTAGTGTAAGTCATTCTAAATTTGTGTTCTTGCATGTATTGGTATTTCTTTTGTTTTGATTTCTTTCTTGATCGTTGCAATCATAGGAACTTGCATGTATTCAATACTTGCTCGAGAGAGAGGTAGAGATTAGGAAAAATAAATTAAAATAGTAATTTGAAGCTATCAACCTTCATCTAATTAACTTGAGAACAAGAGAAGATAGTTAATCTGAGATCAAGAACAAGGGTTAGTAATACGACATTCTGAGACCGAGGGAAGATGAGTGAAATTTATCCAAACCAAGGTCGAGAGATGGTTAGGTGATATATACCTTGTTAGATTTTGCATGCAAGGCACCAAGATAATCTAACAAGCACGAACAATCTGTGGAGTTATGAAATCAGGGGGAACACAATCTTAGTGATCATTTCATAGTGATAACAACCTTAATTACCCAACACTATTACTTTACTCTTTCTTTTACAAAAAAACCACCCATTTACTTTCTGCAATTTCCAGTTACAATAATAAGCTTATGATATATTTTGACCTATACCTCATGGGATCTACCCCAACCTGGTTGCGTTCTATATTTGAAAAATGAATGATTTAAACTTTTTTAGAGGTGTAATTTAGGTGACATCAAATTTTGGAATTATTTCTAGGAAATATGGTTACAGATTAATTGATTGAGGGTTTGAAATTGTTGATTTCGTATGTCGATTTTTGGTTTTTTATTTTTTCTAGGGCACACGCTGGTGTATACCCTATACTTGGAATCAATTCAGTCTTCTGATTCCATTTGATCCTGATGTTGGCTTGATTTTATGATAAAATCTTAAGACAGAAAGAGAAAAAGAGTATGAGCATAGATCTTGGTACAAAGGGGTTCATGATGACCTAACAACATTGAATCGGCCACCTCCACATGGTGTGAAAAATTTGTAGAGAAAACCATGACTTGTTAATAGCCCAAGAAAATACTAGGTTACTATTTGCCTAGCGTGCTAAAGAAAAGGCTAGATAGAAGATGGAAGATCATTGAGTAGCACTTGACAGAGATAGATTTAGAAGGAACAAAGTTCAATCACTGCCAGATCATCAATATTTTCCACTTTATGATGAACAAAATAAGATCTGGGGTATGTTGATCCAATTGAGATGGGTGCTATCATTCCTCCAGAATTACCTATAGCAACAAAATTCAATATTACAAGTGCAATAGTCCAGCTACTGAATTTGATAGGAGTATTTGTTGGTTTTCCTACTGATGATGAAAACATGCACATTATGAAATTTTTGAGGATTTTAAATTCATATAATTTACTGAGGGTGAGTTAGAAAGCTCTACGACTCAAGTTATTTCCGTTCTCTCTTACAGGTATAGTGAGTTAGTGTTCTTTAACTAATTTTACCACCTTCTAGAATGCTACAGTTGAAAGATGAGATCTATAATTTCAAATAGTTATACTCAGAGGCACTTTCCGAAACAAGGTTGAGGTTCAAGAAAAAGATGATGAATGTTCCAAATCACAAAATAATAGGAAGAAACTTTCTAGAGATGTTTTACAGATCCTTGAGGCTAATACCAAAGTTGTGGCTAACACTATTACAAGTGAGGCTTTCATGAGTCTTTGATGAGATTAGGCTACAGAGATCTTAGATCAAATTACTAAAACCAAATATGGGTGCATACTCGTGAGGTAGACATGTTAGTATGTACTGATATTATTGGTACTTCCAGTGAGCAGAGAGACCTAAAGGAGATAGTGGCTCAAGAGGTAGCATAGTTAAGGACTAAGATTGGGTTTCTTACTAAGCAATTTATAGTTATGGGAGTAGAAAGGTAAATGTTGTGGGTGTCTAAGGTAAGGCTTCTAAACATGAAGAATCTGATTTTGAGGAGGAAGCTAAGTACTTAGATAGAGAGATAATGGGTTTCTGAGCCAAGGGGCAAGGGTTTAATTAGGACACTTGGAAGTCAAGTCAAGGTAATTAAGTTTGGACCTATTACAAAGACAGGTATAGGAATATGAATAGAGAGCATGATGGTGACTGGAGAAGAAAAAATGATTACAAAGAGAAGAATGGTCTTTATCTTTCACTAGGGAATTGCCATGTTGAGTCTAAAAGTTTGAGAATAGAATCATTGCTTACTAAGATTGTTAAGGGCTTAGAGAGCTAAGAGAGTTGCCTTAAGAAAATTAAGGCAAATAAATCAGGGTTGAGCCAGAAAATAAAATCGTATGCCTCTACATTAAGCAACTTAAGTAGCAGTTTAGGTAGATGTAGGCTACATTGAATCAGCATCTACTAGGCACTCTTCTTAGTAATACTATTTATAATCTAAAGAATGAAAGTCACTGCATAGATATCATCACTCAGAGAGGTAAGGATACAATTGATCTACCTATACCTGTGGTTGATGAGGTGAGGAACAATACTATGGATGTTAATGATAAACCCGAAGCTGAAACTAAGAAGTTGGTGGCTAATGATAAGATATCACAAAAACCAATGGGTATAGAAAAATAAGCAGATAGTGATAAAGAGAAGGGCAAGGAGGTCACACCAGTGTTGAAACTCATTCCAAGACCTTTCCTACTTTGTTGTTGTTGTTGTTGTTGTCCATTCCCTGTTTTTATTACTTATGGGTGCCGTATTAATGTTATGAAATCTTTTTCTGTGCTTTACTATGTATTTTTGCGGTATCTCGTGTCTTGAGCTGGGGGTCTATCGGAAACAACCTTTCTACCTCTTTAGAGGTAGAGGTATGGACTACGTACATCTTACCCCCCCAGACCCCACTAGGTGGGAATACACTGGGTTTGTTGTTGTTGTTGTTGTCCTCTTATGGAAGCTTTGGGGCAGATGCTTGGTTATGCAAAATATATGAAGGATTTTGTAACTATGAAGCAGACAATAAGTTTTAAGCTTGCTGATAATATGCACCATTGTAAGTGTTATTGCCTCACAATCTTTGATTGAGAAAAATGATGATCCCAGAGCTTTTACTATTCCTTGCACTATTGGGTACTTAAATTTTGCATGAGAATTATGTGATCTGGGATATAGTATTAATCTGATGACGCTATTATATTCTAGCAGTTAGGATTAGGGTCACCTAAGCCGGCCTTTAAGAGACTATTGATGGCTGATAGTACTGTGAAGAAATCGATTGGTATATTGTGTGATATGTTGGTGAAGATAGCTTCATTCATATTCCCACTTGACTATTCTCGATTGTGAGGTAGATTTTGATGTTCTTATCATCTCGGGAAGGCTCTTCTAGCCATGGGTAGCGAATTAGTTGACATAGAGATGAGATAGATAAAATTCAAGCTTAATAATAAACAGGTCACTTTCAATATGTGTCAGTTAATGAGACAGCCAAAAGATATGTAGGTAGTTTCTGTGATAGACATCGTAGATAAAGATGCATTAGTTTTACCTATTGAGAAGAGACTTGGTGTTAATACATTGGCGACAGTGATTATGAATTTTGATAGTGATGGTATCAATAAGTATGATGAGGTAATGAGCGTACTTATTGGTAGAGGTTCTTATACCTATGCACCAAAAAAGTTGAATCTTGATTTGAAGAATAGAGCAACCCCACCATCCTGGCCATCTACTGAGAAGCCACCTATCTTGGAATTAAAGACCCTCTTTTCTCATTTGTATTATGCATTCTTGGGGGTCAACAATATTTTGTTGGTTATTATTGCAGCAGATTTGCTAGATTCGCTGGTTGAGGCCTTGATTTTGGTATTACAAAGTTTTAAATAGGCCATTGGTTGGACTATTGCTGTCATTATTGGAATTTCACCTAAAATATGCACTCATAAGATTCAGCTTGAACCAAAATGTGTTCCTAGCATTGAGCATCAATGTCATCTGAATCCACCAGTGCAAGAGGTGGTGAAAAGGGAGATTATTAAGTGGTTAAATGAAGGTGTGGTTTACCAATTATCAATAGAAAGTGGGTGAGCCTAATTCAGTGCGTGGCAAAGAAGGGTGGGATCATTGTTGTCCCTAGTGAGAAGAATGAGTTATTTTCTATGAGATCAGTCATAGTATGGAGAGTTTACATGGATTATCAGAAGCTGAATACTTGGACACAAAATGATCACTTTCCTATACCATTCATGGACTAGATATTAGACCGTCTTGTAGGTAGAGGATGGTATTATTTTTTTGATGGTTATTTAGGGTATAATTAGATTTCTATTTCTCCAGAGGAACAAGAGAAAACCACTTTCACTTGCCCATATGGTATGTTTGCATTCAAAATGATGCCTTTTCGGTCTTTATAATTCTCCCACTATCGTTCAATGTTGCATGATGTATATATTTTCTAATATAGTAGAGGATACTATTGCAGTTTTCATGGATGATTTCTCTATTATGCGTGACTTATTTGATGATTGCTTGACTCACTTGGCTAATACACTTCAAAGATGTCAGGAGTGCAACCTGTTTCTTGATGTTCTGTAGAAATATAGAACTTTTGATGCTTAAAATGAGGAAAATATGCAAGTTTCTGAGGTTGTTTTGTTAGATATGATGTGTTTTGGATATGTTTTGCAGGAAATCATGTTTTGGATGCTAAGTTCATGAAAAATATGAAAAAGGTGTTTTTGTCTACTTATTGGAGCAATTATGAATGCTCGGGATACTTTTCGGCTTGTTCATGATGAAAGCATGTTCGAGTGTTGAAGAAGAGCTAAAAAGATGATTCCCAACACTTGCTAAGTCAACATGTGGACCATACGTAGTACATGTGGACTGCATGATGGAAAATCAAGTGCCAGAAGTTTGAAATCCCAAGAGTTGACCTATAGTATTTTTGGTCCTTCCACTTGCGGTCGCTACTTGCGCCCACCCTACAGGCCATAAGTGCTATCTGTGCCCAGGATTAGAGTTCAAATAGGGACCATAAGTGGCCACCGACCCTATTTTCTCATATTTTATTTGAGATTTTATTTAGGGTTTCCTCAGGTACTATAAATACCCTTTATGTATTTTATAGTAGGAGAGGCACACTTTTGATATTCATAAACATATTTTGATTCAAAGATTAGATTTTGATCTTTGGATTCTCTTGTATTAACTTCAGTTGATTAATACAGTTATGGTTGTGGATTTTATACTTATTAATATTGTGATTTGATCTATGCTTTCAATCATGAATGTTGTTGATCACTTCAAAAGCATGAGATGCTAAAAACCCATAGCTAGGGTTGTGGAAACCTTGGTGGATTAACGAAGTAGGGGAAGTGCTATAGTTGTTCTGAACTGATACCCATGCATGTATTGTTCTAACGGTTGCACACATTAGGATCTCACCTAGATTATTGCTACTTACTCCAGAAGAGGTGCAGTGACTAGGAAAAGATAAAAACAATAGTAATTTGGAGTTTAACATTGATCCACGCTTCTAGGTTTTATCTTAGTAAGTTTTTAAGTTTCATATATTAAATAAATACTCAAAAGGTAATAGTTAACTAGGATCAAGATAAGGGTTAGTAAAGCAACATCCTGAGACTCCAAAGGTAAAGGATGAAATCCTTCTGCTCATCTAAAAGACTGTAGAGGTATATAAATTATCGATTTTGCATCCAAGGTGTCGGGTTACTTCAACATAGCACGATAAGCCTATAGAGTTAAGAAGCCAAGGGGAACACAGTCCTAGTGTTCACTTACGACTGATTACAATCGAAGTTGGTATTTGCTACTAGTTCGACATTGATACTTAAAACCCCCCATTTTCTTTTTCTGTTCCACCTGTTGATTACAATAATTGAAAGCCATAAGTCCACTTATTACCTTGGAATTTGACCCCATCCTTTGTTGGGTTACTATATTTGGCATCGATCGTATCATTTTCTAAGAGAAGGTGTAGCTGAGACGTCACCAAATTTTTATTGGAAACTAATAACTATTTTTTTAGGTACATATGGACCCTAAAGATGCTAAGAAAAAGAAATCTAATAACTCTAAGATATAGGTAGAGTCTCTTGATCCTAGTGGTTCAGTAAATGAGTACCCGATGCAACGACGTAGAGACACTGTAGTATGGGTGACATGTAGAGTTACTAAAGGGTAGATTTGCCAGGCTGCTCAGGCAGTTTCAGCCCGACCATGGATGAAGTCAGCATGAATTTCACCCCTACACACTCCTTCACTAGATGATAATGATGATGATGAGATATATTCTAAGTCTACTCCTTAAGTTGTTGCTCAGGACCCCAGTTCGAGGAGGGGTCCTAGGATTCATTTGAGGATGCTGATAGGAAGAGTCATCAGTGGTACCCCAGTCTGAGGAGGGTACCACCACACGGGTACAATAGTTATATGTACCCTAGTTTGAGGAGGTTATAGATAAGGCTACCCATGATATATCAATACAGCAGGGTCAGAGTCCTATACCCATATATGCTATGGAGGTACCTATGACATAGTGTGAGAGGATATGCAGGCAGTTTATGATATAGACATTTGTATCTTAGATACTGGCATACCTAAGATATTTATTTATGAGGAGTGTAGGATTGATCTATTGGGGCTGAGTCGATTACCTCAGATACGGGCTATATTTGATTGATATCAGTTAGAGTGGATGACCAGACCACTCAAATTTTACATCCCAGGTGCATGATTTTTATGCATCATATCAAGCTATAGTAGAGCTTCTAATGCACGGATTTCTAGGACTGATGAGGTACATAGAGTAGTTGTTGCTCTATCATACACTTGTGAGAGGTGTCAGAGTTGATCTTTCAGCAAAGACTATCTGTTGGGTAATTTTTAATCCTGATTATGTTACTCTCGTGTCTATAGTTAAGTGTAAATATAAACTAAGATTCGCATGAGATTGACACATCACATGGGAGGCTAAGCACAGGCGAGAGAGAGTCGAGATGTCTAGGTGGATAGCCAACTATATTTCACCTTTGGGTGATGGTACCCCATAGATTGAGGGGCATGGTGTGATCAAGAAGGGCACATTAACCTTTGAGGCCAAGTTTTTGTGGTTACTCATACGATACCAACTATTCCCCACAGACTCAAATATTTTATTAACTTGTAAGGAAGCAACCCTGGTTGCTAGTATGAAGGCCGGATATTTTATTGATTTTGCAGCTATCCTCCGACATGAGTTCCATGATAGAGCATTCACGGAGCTGACTAATCTTCCACTCCCTCGAATGATTTAGAGACTATGAAACGAGGCTGATGTACTTGAGATAGCAGGAGTAGATGAGAAGGAACATGTTACGGATACTGCATAGACAATGAGTTTGAAGGATCCGGCATACCTAGGCCTTCCCAGGAGATCTTCAGAGCCAACCGTAGTACCTAGGTCCCAAATTTAGGGCACAACAGTTTCCACAGAGCCTGATGATCACATGGAGATGATATGGGTGTTGGTGTTGACATGGAGATAGAAGAGCATTGAGCTGCTCCAGATTCGAGTACGCAGGGCGAGGGACACCAACCAATTCTTCATCAGCCTCTGCTTCGATCTCAAAGTTGGTTGGTGTATCTTCAGAACCTACTCTCTCATCTAGTGCAACTTTTCTATATGTTTGATTACTATATCCAGAGAGTTCTAGCAGAGCTTAGTGGAAAGTTAGAGGGCCACTGATTCTCGGTTGAGGGTTGTTAAGATTAATATACCTACCCTCTATGAGCAAATAAAATTAGGGGTTCAGACCAGATTTGAGTAGGCAGAGGCTAGATAGGAGGCCTCACATAGAGATGTACTATATGAGATACATGCCAACTTCTAGCACATCTTAATGAGTTTGAGAGATAGGTTACAACCCAATTCATAGATACAGATGTGTCAGCTCTAGCCTAGATGAAGGAGGATTTTGATATATTATTAATAGAGGTATGCTCTCTTATAGAGAGTTGTGTAGCAACCACTCCCTCAGTTATACCCCCAATGGTCCAAATTTTACCTCTGCATGCATGAGATAGTTTGATTTGTTCACAGAGGATGATGATGAGGTCCCAACAATTGGGGCAAAGAGAGGTCATATTGAGGACTTGCAGGATCCTGATATGCCATATAACCAAGTCATTAAAAGGGCCACACTTAATTCGATGGAGACTGTAGTCATTAATAGGTAGATTTATATAGTGAGTAGCGAGTGTATTATCTAGTAGAGCATAGCTGCCACCACTGCCTTCGCCAATTGATATGCCCTCATCTAGGGATTCTCATGACATGGACGCTTAGCGCACCCTAGGTATGTTCTCAGTTCCTTTTGTTTTGTATTATTTTAGTTGGGGGTGGGAGATACCGTAGCTTTCTCGGGTTTTTATTGCCATGCTTCTTTTTTTGTCGATTGCGGTATGGTTGTTGAATTGGTATGTCTAGGATAATTTGTGTCGTATTATGTTTTGTCTCGTATTGTGATTTGTTTTGGTGTAATTAGGAGATTTTTATGTAATTACTAAAGTAGTCACGTCTTTCATCGATTTTATGAGAAAAATAATACCTCTCCAAAATTTGTGTTTTAGAACTATGGGAATGTATATATGTGTGAAATTTGTGGATTTTGCTATGGCATTAAGATTAGGGATATAATAATCACTTGCTAATAATTGCATAAACTGGATAAGTAGTAGTTTGTAATATTGACTCTGTTCCATGTGTGTTTGAGATGTTACTTAGTTCCCTTTGTGTGTTGAATCCAGAACTTGCCTAGTTAGCCTTGCCTAGGTTGTAGGATAGTCAGTTAGGAAAGGACATAGGTCATTTTTTAGTTTAGTCCACTTTTAGCCTAAATGACCTTTCATGTGTGAAATAGTATCCCTTGATCCCTGTTTCCATCCTTATAGCCTATTTTTCTTATTTCACCATTCACCTTCCCATTTGTGTTACAATAAACCTATTTTGGCCCTGGTCCTCCTTAGACATTGTGCACCACAAATTAGGCAAAATACCTAAGTTGAGGGTGGATATCATAGAGGTGCATAGTGTAACGTGGGTATGAAGAAAGGTAAAATAAGAGAAAAAGGTAATAGGGCTGGGTATGGTAGGAAAAGAATGAGAAAAAGAAGAAAAATTGTGCAAAAGTGAAAAAGAAAGAATAAAAGACCACACCCATCCTGAATGTGCATTAAATAAAAAGGGAGAACTAAGGGTGGAAATAAAGTGAAAAATCGGCTAGTAAGTGAGACCCCAAGGTTAGTGTAGGGCTAAGGGGGCTTAGTCACATGATATCTTTATATGTATCATACCATCCCCTAAGCCTACATTATAAGCCGAGAAAAATCCTATAGTGATCCTACCTTGACTGTCGGAATGCTAAGATAAAGAAAATATGGGAAAGCCTATCACATTTGATTGGAACTTCTCTTCTGAATGTTAGTGTCTCTTGACTGTCCCTGCATTGACATGCATTATTTCAAAGAAGTGAGTGGAACGTCTTTGTAGTGAGGTCACATGAGTCATATTTCTAGCTATTTGCTTGTTTTGGGTAGTGTAACTTGTACATATACGTGGTTGTCTATTGCTAATGTAATGCCATACCTTGATCCCATTAGATTACATTTTGCTTCATGTTCATACACAGTCGGTTTTGAAAAGTAAGATTGGTGGGGGTGTTATGTTTTGAACTTAAAGCATTGATTGACTGCCATGAATAGCTTAAGATTTCCTAGTTAAGCATCAATTTTATTTTTCTGCATTTTGTTGCCTGAGAACATGCAAACATTCTAAGTTGAGGGTGTTGATGTGCTATAGAAATATAGCTTTTTTGACACATAAAACGAGGAAAACATACAAGTTTCTAAGGTTGTTTTGTTAGATATGATGTGTTTTGGGTATGTTTTGCAAAAAATCATGTTTTAGATGCTAAGTTCGTGAAAAAGATTTTAGAAAAGGTATTTTTAGCTACTTATTGGAGCAATCGTGGATGTTCGGGACACTTTCTGGCTTGTTTGTGATCAAAGCATGTTTGGGAGTTGAAGAGATGACTCCTGACACTTGCTAAATCAACATGTGGACCGCATGTGGGAAAAATAAGTGCCAGAAGTCCAAAATCTCAAGAACTGACCTACAAGATTTTTGGTCCTGGCATTTGTGGTCACTACTTGTGCCCACTCTGCAGTCCGCAAGTGCTACCTGTGCCCCAGATCAGTGCGCAAGTTGGGACCATAAGTGGCCACTGACCCTTTTTTCTTTTATTTCATTTGGGGTTTGATTTTAAGGTTTCCTCATGTACTATAAATACCCTTTATGTGTTTTTTAGTAGGAGAGACACACTTTTGATATTCATAAAAAAAAATTAATTCCAAGATTATATTTGACCTTGGGATTCTCTTATATTAACTTAAGTTGATTAATTCAATTACGGTTATAGGTTTTCTATTTCTTATATTTGTGATTTTATCTATGCTTTTAATCATGATAGTTGTTGATCACTTCACAAGAATGAGAAACTAAAAACCCATAGCTAGGCTTGTGAAAATTCTGGCGGATTAACAAAGTAGGAAATGTGAAACGCCCAAACTGGGGCCTAGTAATGTCGGACATCTCAAGTCCAGCCAAGACCCGAGACCACCCCCAATACCCAACTATAACCGCCCTGCACCTTATGTCGTATGAATTTAGAACATATAACAAGATAAAACAATAATAATTCAAAGACATTAAAAAAATCTATAATTATAATCCAACAACCTCAACCAAATATCCAACCGGTGCCAACCCTAATGCCAATACCAATACTGACACCACCCATGCCCATAGTAGTCCGACAAAGCCTCTAACTAGAATCAAATAACATCCAGTCGGGACATGCCCCCGTCCAAAGCAAAAACCAAAATCCAAGAAACAAAAATAATGAAAAGTTGTCCATAGCATGAAATGGAGTCTTGCGGAAGTATGGAAGCTCACACTTTATTCTGACTCACAGATTTCCCCCCAAACCAAGTCATAGAGCATGAGGAATAGTAGTATGGCCAAGTCATGCATTTGATGGGGATACAACACTCGAAGATGGTTGGTAGAGTGAACGCTAGCATGTACTCAGGGATAATATAAAATAATGCCATTATTCAAAACCAAGTAAAATAACCATATGCAATCACATATATACATATATACCATGTTGGGGGTAGATAACAAGGTTTAGCATACATTTAAAACCTTAACCTGGATTGTGTAGCTCTGCCATCCTAAATGTCCACCTACGGGCTATATGGGTCCAGCTTCCCCTACTGAAAGGGCCCCGGTTCGTGTTAGCCCTATGAAACAAAGTAAAACCTGAGATGACTAGTACATCTCCTAAAATATAAAGTGTGACATCATGCACATGGTCACCATTACCAAACCTTATATCAGCAAACATGAGTTTTCAGTAATAGTCCCCCCGGGACCTTCACCTTCTATGAATTTGCTACAAAACCCCTTTTAAGGCCATATAAAACCAATTACACATTCGCAACCATTTATCGAGTCTTTTTAATTAGGAATCAACTATTGGTATCATCATACAAAAATTAGAGCTTGCAAGTCTATTCCCATCATGTCATATAAACCATTAAACTAAAGTTAGACTCCACCATTTCCAATTAAATCAAGACCATGGCCAACAAGGCCTTTCCAAACCATTTAAATTAACCAGACCCGTTCAGGTTCCATTACCCTTTATACAATGCAAAGTTTTCAACAATAGTCAAACTAGGTGACAAAAATCATTCTCATTGGCATTTTAATAAACATGTTGAGGGCACATTAGTTTCAAAACCATAACCAAGTAATGTGGGGAATTCGTAGTACCCCAAAATCCATTTGCCATTAACATGCATCCCAAAATGTAAAAATCATACTAAAAGCATGAAATAAAACATAATTAAACCATTAGAAACATTATTCAACCATGAACATCCAAAACCCCCAACCTTTATTGCAAGACTATAATAATACCATGAAAACCATACATTAAAATACATGATATTTGTAAAATAACAATGAGGGAGGAGTAACATGACTTAGACACCAAGAAAGACGGAGAGAAACCACCCTTGAAAGCCATAATTGATTATCTTGATAAAACCCTAGCCTTTTGCTTGAAAGAAAGTTTGAGAGAGATCTTAAGAGTGTTTGATTAAGAATAATAGGATAATGAAGTCCCAAAAGGTGTTTTAAGTCATGGTATAAAAGGGAATTAAAAGGGAAAATGTCCAGAATGCCCCCAACTTAAAATTGTAAAAACGTCATAGGTGGTTACGAGTCGACCCCGTGACTCGTGACCACAACATATGACATGTACCATTGAGTTGTCACAAATATAGTGAGTTGGACACCCATACACTATCCACCACATGACTTCCTAATCCCACTCGTTAAACAAACCATACAACTCGTATGGCCTAGTCATACCCAAGATAGAATCCCAAGGGATTAGACATAGACAATAGATGATTCAACTATACCACTTGTACCCTATACTCACAGATCTTAGTGAGCCACTCGTACTTAGATCCAAGTTATGTCACTATGTTTCTGATTTGATGAAGGATCGTCCTAACGACCCATCACCATACCTAATGACCCGTACCACCAAACTATAACCATGATAGAACCCCAATCACCATCCACTGGAAACCTAACGAGTTGGGTTATATAACTTTTACCCACACCATACGACTCATATGATTAAGTCATTAATAGGATAGTGAGCTCAAAGCTCAGAAAAGTTCTAAGGGCTAAAATCTAAGGTGTTTCAGAAACTGCTATTATTGTTCTAAATTGATACCCATGCATGTATTACTTTATCTTTAATATAATAGTTTTATTAATGGGGGAATATGTTAGGATCTCACCTAGATTATTGCTACTTAATCTAGAAGAGGAGTAGTGACTAAAGACAACAGTGATTTGGAGTTTAACTATAAATCCGCGCTTTTAGGTTTTATCTTAATAAGATTGTTAGGTTTTATATAATAACTACAAAATCAAAAGGTAATAGTTAACTGGGATCAAAATAAGAGTTAGTAAATCAACATCCTGAGACTAAAAAGGTAAAGGGTGAAATCATTTTGCTCGTCCAAAAGACTGTAGAAGGTAAATAACTTATCAGTTCTACATGCAAGGTATCGGGTTGGTGCAATAATAGCATCATAATCCTACAAAGTTGAGAATCCAGGGGGAACACAGTCATAGTGTTCACTTATGACTGATTACAATCGAAGTTGGTATTTGCTACTAATTCGACATTGATACTCAAACCCCCCATTTACTTTTCCAGTTCTGCCGATTGATTGCAATAATGAGAGCCATGAGTTCATGTGTTCCCTTAAGATTTAACCCCAGCCTTTGTTGGGTTACTATATTTGGTAGTAATCATATCATCTTCTGAGAGGGGGTGTATCTTGGACGTCACCAGTTCTAAATTTAGGGAAGTGTCACTTTTTAGTTAAAAAGGGGATAGTTCTTGGGTATAAAATTTCAAATAAGGGGATAGAGGTCGACAAGTCTAAAATTGAGGTGATTGAAAAATTACCTCCACAGATTTCATTAAATGGTATTTAGAGTTTCTTAGGTCATACAGGTTTTTATATGTAATTCATCAAGGACTTCTCCAAGATTTCAAATCCATTGTGCAAACTGTTAGAGAAGGAGGTGAAGTTTGTGTTTGATAATGCTTGTCTCAAGTCTTTTGAGTGCCTACAAAAGTGGTTGTCTTCTAATCCTATCATTGTGTCTCTAGATTGGATCCTTCTATTTGAGGTGATGTATAATGCTAGTGGTATGGCCTTAGAATCAGTCCTAGGCCAAATAAGTGAGAGGATACTTTATCCCATTTATTATGCCAACAAAGCACTCAACCCTGCATAGAAAAATTATGCAATTACTGAACATGAATTTCTTGTGGTGGTGTTTGCTTTTGAAAAGTTTCAGTCCTATTTGATTAGTATCAAAGTTGTTGTGAACACTAACCATGCAACTCTTAGATACCTTATAGCAAAAAGGAATGTTAAGCCTAAATTAATTCGATAGGTACTATTGTTGTAAGAGTTTAACTTTGGGGTTAAGGACCGAAGAAGCACTGAAAATTAGGTGCACTTTATCTATCCTGCCTAAAAGAAGAAGCGATGCTTAAATTAGGGGTTGAGCTTGAGACTAATGATACTTTCATAGATGAGTGTGACTTGGCAGCATCACAAGACCTAATATCTTGGGTTACTTACTTTGCCAATTATTTGGCAAGTAACCTCATCCATGAAGACATGTCATTTTAGTAGTGAAAATAATTTATGCATGAGGTATGGAAGTTCTTTTGGGAAAAGCCTTACTTATTTTGGATGGTTTGATTTCGAGGTATATTCCAAAAGTTAAGATTATGAGTATTCTAGAGGATTATCATTCATCTCGTTAGGGATCACTATAAAGGTACTCGTACGACCAACAAAATTTTGTAATATAGTTACTATTGGCCAAAGATCTATAAATATTCACATGACTACGATTGAGCCTATGACCAATGCCAAAGGTAGAGCAATATCTCACAGAAACATGAGCTTACCATGAAACCTATTCTTGAAATTGAGCTATTTTATGTATGGGGTATTGATTTCATGGGTCCATTCATGAGTTCACATGGAATGAAGTACATATTAGTGAAAATAGACTGTGTGTCTAAGTTGGTAAAAACAATTGCGCTTCCCAATAATGAAGGTCGGAGTGTCACAACATTCTTAAAGAAAAATATTTTCTCTCAATTTGGTACTCCACGAACTATCATCAGTGATGGTGGGTCTAATTTTTACAATCGTTTTTTCAAAATCCCTATAGGATAAATATAGAGTGAAAGATAAGGTGGCAACACCTTACTATCCATAGATAAGTCGGTAAGTTGAGGTCTCCAATCAGGAGATCAAGTCTATTTTGGTGAAGACTGTGAACGCCAATTGGACTAACTGGTCAAGAAAGTTAGATGATGTAGGTTGGAACTAATGGACAACTTACAAAACTCCAATAGGTGCCTCACCTTGTCATCTTGTTTATGGCAAGACATGCCACTTGTCGGTTGAACTTAAGCATAAGGCACTATGGGCGTTGAAAAAGCTAAATTTTGAGTGGAGTACTGCTATAAACTTGAGAATAGACAAGATAAATGAGTTAGAAGAGTTTTGCCTCTATTCTTATGAAAGCACAACGTTGTATAAGGAGAAGATGAAATTGTACCATGACAAGTGAACTGATAAGTATGTATTTCAACTAGCATATGTGGTCTTGTTATATAATTTGAGACATTGCTTATTTCCTGGAAAGTTGAAGTCTAGGTGGTCTAGACATATTTACTGTGGTAAGAGTATTCCCACATAGTGAAATTGAGTTGCAGCGATATGGACATGCCCTATTCAAGTTGAATAGACATCTTGTTAAGCATTACATAGGAAGATGGAGAAGTCAAAAGTATGTGAGAATATTAGCCTTGGTGAAGTCTAAGTAAACAAGGGAGATAAGTCATGCTAACAATAAATCAAGCGCTACATTAGAGGCAACCCATAGGATTATTGGTGAAGTCTGAGAACCCAACATATCCACATCGTGTTGCAACATTAAATTAAGCACTTCTTATGATGAAACCCAAGGTTTTAGTGTTTATTTTATTTTTATTTTGTAGGTTAGGAAGCATAAAGAAGTACTTGGTGAATGGTAAAAATTGTAAAATTTATGACAAGTCCAGGTAAGTGGACCTATGACTCAACCTACGAGTCATAAGTCCAACCCCACAACATGTAAATTGAGTTGTAGGAATCTGAAACAAAATTTGTGTCTCTAAACCTTAACCTATAGCACTTACCTACGACCTGACATTTACAACCTACGAACCATAGGTTGGGCTATAGAAATCAAACCTAAAGCCCTGAAGTCTGAGAGGATTTTTCTGAAACCTACGCCCCTACCTACAACCCCATAGGAATAAACTACAAAACGTAAGTGGGATCGTAGGTAGCCTATGAACAAGGGTCAAATTTTAACGGGTTGGGTATTTACAACCCAACCTGGATTAGCTCACCCATACCGTTGAAACCCTAAACCCAATCCTTTAACTCATAAATTCACCAGTTGAAATTTTCCATTCAAATTTAAACTCTTTCTCTTCCATTTAAAAGTTTAAAAATCAAACCCTACTACACATTATCATATCCCTACGCTTGCTACACTTAGAATTTAGGGTTAAATTAGTTGTTCTTCTTTCATATTCTCAGATTTTCCATATCAAGGTAAGGTTTTCTTGGTTCCAATTTTACTTCAAAGTTGCTCTTAAACATTGAATTTAGGATTTCACGTAGATAGAATAAAACTTACTCAATTCTCATAGTTCTTGTAATATTTGGAACTTAAAATTGTGATAATTTGATTGTTACATGTTGAATTGCCTAAATATGATTGAAATTATTCAATAACTTGGAAAACACTATTTGCATGGGATAGAAATATGAGAAAAAATTAAATAGCCCTTAGGAGTAACCAATTAAACCCACTTATGACTCATAGGTTGAACCTAGAGGTCATAGGATGGCCTAGTATAAAGCAGACTTGAAGCCCTGAAAGTTCAGAGGCTTTGTCTTCTACCTACGATCCTACCTATTCCCCCTTTGGCACATCCAAAAACTCATATATAGATGTATAGGTAGCCTCTGAGTTGGAATTTTAGTTTTCTTCTCGTTTCCTCTTCACTTATTGTGATTCAAGAACTGACAACTCTCTTTACAGGTGCTATCCCATCCAAAGCTACACCAAATAAGGGTGTACAGTCTAGATCGAAGACGAATCTCATGAATAGAGTAGATCTATAGAGGATTACCCCATTGATATGTTCTCTTAGCTCCACTATAGACTCAGAGATAGTCAATAGCTAGGGATGTTGTTGAATATCGGGCTCTCATCCCACACTAGCACCGATACCTTAACCCTATAGCTAGGGATGTAATTCAACTGAGTTTTCAACCTGCACTATCACCATCACCTTAACCCATACCAACATCGGTACCATACCCACACAATATCGATACCTCATCCTGCACCAACACTGTTACCTCAAGACGACCCTAAGATGCCCCAACTTATGTTATTAAAATTGTTTCAAGGATAATTATAGCCCAAAATTTACCATCACACTCTTTTGTCTCTCCATAATATAATGAGGGAACGAACGAATTCAGTTCTAGTACTAGTGATAAAGATTCATCTATCCCCTAGTCTAAGGAGGGGTGGAGTCTGATCAGGTACCGATGCTCATGAAACAAATCCATCCCAGTTTGATAAGGGTGCAGAGACTTTACAGGGTACTCAGGAGGCTTCTTCTTCAGCTTCAACCACCCATGAGTCCATACTTATATTGCAATACCAATTTCTTAAGCCATTTAGAGATGGTGTGTGGCAAACATACAGGGCATCTAAGATAGGGATATTTTTATTAAGATCATGGAAGACATTGGTGTAGTGTTGTTAAAGGGACTCTAGATTGCTTTTGATATATATGGATTGGGTTGTATGGGCGAGTCTTCAAGATCTTACTACCCAGAGATTATTTGAGAGTTGTATGTGTCCTAAGTTGCATCGATAGATTTGATCACCCTAGATTTGTCTAAGAAGTCTATTTATTGATTTTTATTTGGGTTGGATTTTATAGGGTCGGCCACTATAACAGAGTTCGATTATAGATTAAGGATTATAAGGAGTAGGCAAACTATGAGAGATATTGATTAGAGAGAGAAAATGATAGACTTAGTGAGATAGTGGCTCAACAAATAGCTGATCTTGGTACTAATGCCCTATGGATTGAGGGGAAGAGGGAGATAAAAAAGGGTTTACTTTGCAGCAAAGTTTAGTGGACTATTATGAGACACCGATTGAGTCTGATAGTTATAGATAATGTGCTCATATAGAATTGAGTTTTATTGATTGTCAGCCTCATATCTTCCTATGACATTGACTTCACAAGAGAATTCGAGCTGAGATTCATGAGATAGCATTCTGTGAGTTCACCATCACTGTTTTCCCTTGACTGGTATAGATATTATGCGATGTGGAAGAAGTGTCGGCTATTCCAAATCTTGATCATAGGGTTAAGGATAATCCTACAACTGATATTGGGTTGATTAAGGATGATTCCAACCCCATTGAGCCATATAAAACACAACCTTCTACACCTTTAAATGTTGATTAATTTGATGGGTCTTTTGTTTTTGCTGAGCATGTTGAGAGGCTGATATTGGGTGGCAACAATTGACATAGAAAGACAGTGGGTAGAGCTCTCTTCTACTATGTGTAGTGAGAAGGCTACGAGTACTTTTAAGTCCAGCCTTGGCTTCTACATTGCCCTATTATCCACCAATTTCAGGCATTGTGACTATGCCACGAGATTTCTTAAAATAGTAGATGGATTGGCAGTAGAAGTTTAGTGATCACCTGACACACACCGACACTCAATTGTCCAATTTATTTAGTTATATCCGGCCATAGATGCAGACTATATTAAAGGAATCTGAGGTAAGAGTGGATGTTGAGATGATGGATGCTATAAATAAATTTACTAGAGAGATGTACGATAATATTGATAGCTTTTATGCTCAAATGGGAGATCGACTATGCAAGACTCAAGCGTCTGACTTATCGAGCCTGCACGAGGTAGTAGTTACTTTGAGATCGGAGGTGTGCACTTTAGCTGAGAGCCATATTTTTTCATCCCTTTAGTTATTCCTTTATTTATACAGTCATTGCCTACACCACCACTATTTATTTTTGATCTATTTGCTAAGGAGGATAAGGCCTAGACTATTGGGCTAAGAGAGAACATAAGAAGGAGAATAGGGTAACTCAGATGAGTTTAGTCAAGCTTTGAAGAAGGTCACCATAGAGGCTGTGATTAGTTTATTATTGATGATCAAAGTCATGCTAGATGCCATTGGGTGTCACTTCTAGTCATTCACCACCACCACCACCACCTAGAGATGAGTCACATGATATCGTAAATAGGGGCAAGCCTATTTTTTATGTCTTGAGCATCTCTAGTATGTCCCTACACCCTTATGTTCTTTATTTTCTAGTATTCACTAAGGATAATGTATCTACTTTAAGTTGGAGTGGGGGTGTACCAACCACCCAGGGTTTTTGTTGTCATGTCTCTTTTACCAAGGGTGTGCTATCATAATAGAGCAGCATGTTTAGGTATGTGTTGTGTCATGATATTTATTATGTGTTATTTTGTTTAATTAGAAAAATTAAGGAACCTCAGTGCAATCAAAAGGTTTTATTTGTGCTTTTATGTGTTTGAAAAATATGATCCCCTCCTAAAATTTTTATGAACTATGTTGTGAATATATGTGTGACCATTGTTGATTCTTGTTATGGCATTAGAATTAGGGACACAATAATCATAGCTTAGCATTGCATGAACTGGATAGGTAGTAGTTAATAATGTAACCCTGTACCACATGTGTGTGAGGCATTTACCTAATTCACTTTGTGCATTTAATTCAGAACTTGCCTAGTTAGTCTTGCCTAGGTTGTAGGATAGTTGGTGGGAACATGATCATAGGCCATGTTTGAATAAGTCCACTCTTAGCCTAAAAGATCAACCAAATAAGATTAAGTATCTTTTGATCCCTAATTTGAGCCTAATTGACCTATTTTTTTATTTTCAACTTTTTCAACTTCCCGTTTAATTACAATGAACCTATTTTACCCCTGGTCCCTCCTTGGACACTGTGTATCTCAACTCAAGTAAATAACCTAAGTTGAGAGTGGCTATCATAGGGTTGTGTAGTTGAAGTAAATAGAAAAAAGTAGGGTTGGGTGTGGTAGAAAAGTATAAATAAGAGAAATAAAAAATAAGAGAAAAACATAGAGAGATAAATGCAAAAAAATGAACAAAAACTGCGCCCAATCTGAATAATCAATAAAGGATAAAAAAGGAAGAACAAAATAAGCATAGTTAAGAAGTGGAGCCAATAATGTAAGTGTAGTGTCAAGGTGTGTGAGTCACTATATCCCATATGTACCATACCTGTCCTCAAGGCTATATTACAAGCCTGGGAAAGTCCTATAGTGATCCCATTCCAACTGTCTAGAAAACTAAGGTATAGAAAATAAGGGAAATCCTATGATATTTTATGCATATTGTTTAAACTCTTTGTGAGAGTGTCAATGCTATGATACTGTGAGTGTTGTGACTTCCTTACTGTAAGGGTACATGGATTGTATTGTTAACTGCTTATTTGTTTGGGTAGTGTCTATGCATATGTATTGGGTTATTTATTTCTAATGTAATTCCATAACTTGGTCTCTTTACATCGTACTATTATGCTACATGAATCCACATAGTAATTTTGAAAGCATAAATAGGATGGGGGGGGGGGGGTAAGAAATTTGAGCTAAAATGAGTTGACTATTGTAGGAGCCTTAGGTTTCTTTTAGTTAAGCATTGTGTTTGTCTGTTATGTGTTAGTTTCTTGAGGAGATGCAAATGTTCTAAGTTGAGAAGGTTGAGGTGACATGGTTTCATGGCACTTTCGATAAGTAAAACAAGAAAATTATTCAAGTACTTAGGTAGTCGTGTTAGATGTGATATGCTTTCATGTTAATTTTACAGGAAAACTGTAGGACCCCTCAAAATTTTAATGATTTTATTTTTGACCCTGACACGTTCATAATGTTAATTTTTTACTTGAATTATGTTTAGGGATGTTAAAAGGGTAATTTAGGAAAGTTCTAGAATCTTTGAAAAGGGTTCAGAGTCATTTTGGAACTTCAAGGAAGTGAGCCTCTGTGATATTGGCCTGCCATGGAGGTTGATGATAGGCGAATTTACACGCCTAAAGTACTATATTTCACCCATATTTTAGCTAGGTTTTGAGGACAAAATATATAATTCATGCGTTTTTAGTCCTTTTTCCTGTAATTGAGCTAACAAACGTGATTAGAAAGATTTCAGGTATAAATGATGCAGATTTAAGCATTTTATGGATAACTTGACGCCAAAGGAAGCTTCACGAAAGAAGGAAGGGAAAGCTTGGACGCCAAGGACCAAAAGTGACGCATGGAAAATCTGTCCCGGGCAAAAACAGCAATTCTAAAGATTTTAGGGACTAGCAGTAACTTATTAGGATTAGGATAATGATGCAGTAACCTAGTAGGATTGGGTTAAGTAATGCATTAGCTTAGTAGGAATAGGATATGGGTGTTATAAATACCCTATTTTGCTAGAGATTTTTATCATTGAACACAACATTATTCTCATCATTCACTACTACTTTTAATTCTTCCATTAATTCTACTTTATTCTCTTCATCTATTCAATTCTTAATTTCCACAACAAGAGAACCGTTACTCGGTAAGGAATTCACGCCATTCTTACCCCTAGACTTATCCTGAGATTATTTTGGTATGATGATAATGTCTATTGTGAGTTCCATCGCACTCATGAGTAGCTAAACTTCTCTGTTGGGGTTATGGAAGCCGTATGAGATACTATCTATTGCTATGAGTTTGTGAGTTCGCGACACGTATGTTGCTTATATCATTATTCTCTTCATCTTAATGCAAATTCTTGTGGTTGCAAACGCATAGAATACGCCAGTATAGCATTAACTTGTTCGAAAGAAAAGTTATGTGTCTGGAAAAGAGATAATGTCAAGGTAATAGGGCACCAACCCCTATTAAAAAGTTAGTACCGTAACTGGATTAACCTCTTGGAGAATTTTTACCGTTAGATACGCTTTAAGCTAGAAAGAGTTAAAGTGAAATAGTCCTTGTTAGGTCGAAAGACGCTTGGATTTACCATAGAATACAATTCTCTATAAGCACATGCATGTCTGAATTCCGCATAACTCATAGCCAATAGAGACGTATAACTCATAAGGTGGACATAACCCCAACTCTCAATTCTCATTGATTAACATCTTACTAAACACTCTTTCTGTTTACTTTGCTATTTCTGTTTTCACTTTACTATTTTGTTTACATTACTTGCACATTACAATCCCCCCTTTTACGAGACTTTCACCAAAAGTCTAATAATCTTTGCTTACTTATTGACCGGCTATTCCCTGTGGGATCGATACCCAACCCAGTTGGGTTATATATTTGACAGTGACCGTTTTACACTCTTACAAGAGCTGTAGATTGAGCGTTATCAAAAATTGGTGCCATTGCCGGGGAATACGGTTGTCAACTAAGTTTGTGATAATTACTAGACCCTTTGGTCAAAGATTCTCATACTTTTACTTTTAGTTTTTGTTTTTGTTTTCTGCAGGTTTTTATTCAGTGCATGCCCCATACTCGAAGTTCTGGTCAACCGTTATTACCTATCAATCCTGAACCACAACGTATTGGTAGAATGAAGGCACAACACGAAATTGAAAGGATGGTGGCTCAACAGGAACAGGCGAGATTACCTGCTCTAGTAGCCGCTCAAGTGCATCAACAGAATATTGATAACCCTGGGCGAGCAACAAATCCTGACGATGAGGACCTAGGTGATGACGAGTTACTAAACCCAAGGCGTGATGCTGAGATAGCAACACCTGCTAACAGAAGAGATCGTCAAGCTAGGTTTAGGCATGAACGCCGACCTGTACAACCAGCTTTCAATGATGATGATGATGATCTTGATAGAGCCGGAGCCACAGGAGCCATTATTCCTCCACCATTGTCACCCGGAGCCAAGTTCAACATCACAAGCACCATGATTCAGTTATTGCAACTCAAGGGATTATTCGGTAGACTAGCAGGCGATGATCCGAATATGCATTTGATCAATTTTATTTCTACATGCAAGTCATTCGACAATCCTGGCGTTGGACAGAATGCAATTCGGTTACGCCTATTTCCATTGTCTCTATCTGGGGAGGCAACTCTATGGTTGAACGGGCTGACTCCTGATTCTATCACTAATTGTTGGCAGTTGAAAGACGCTTTCCTAGAAAGATTCTTTCCGCCATCCAAAAGAGCACAATTGAGAGATGAAATCAGCAACTTTCGGCAGCTTCCAATCGAAGCTCTTCATGAAACATGGGAGAGGTTCAAGACGAAGCTAATGCGTTGCCCAAACCACCATATGACCAATGTTCACCTAATGGAGATACTATACAGATCCTTGAATTCAATAACTAAACCAGTGGTGGATAATGCAGTTGGAGGATCTTTTATGGACCTCACCTTTGGTCAGGCAAGCAATATGCTAGATCGGATGACGAAGCAAAGTAGAGCTTGGCATACCAGGGATTCTGAGGTAGCAAGCCCCACTTTATCTATTGGCATGACTGCAGACCAAAGGAGAAGAGAAGAAGAACGTGATCAAGATATGGCGCACCTGAAAACACAAGTGGATCTTCTTACAAAACATCTATTATCAGGGAAGACCAAAAAAGTCAAAGCTGTTGTGTCAAAAGGTAGAGACGAATCTGATTCAGAAGAAGAGGTCAACTACTTAAACAATCAGGGGGGTTTCCGAGGTAATACCCAAGGAAACCAAGGTCGGAACTATTATGATAAATCTGGAAACAAGGACCAAGGTAGTTGGAAGAACAAGAATGACAAGAGTGGTTTGTATGTTCCCCCAGGAAGACGTGACGTCACTACATCTGGTTCTGGAAATATGGAAGATATGATGGCTAAACTGTTGAAAGGAGTGGAAGCAACCAGCGCGGGAGTAACGGAGGTAATAAATAATTTGTCCTCAATGAAGCAATTGGTTAACTCACATTCTACTTCAATAAAGTAAATAGAGCAGCAATTGAGCCAACTTTCCGCAGCATTCAATTAAAGAAAGGCTGGCACTTTACCTAGCGACACTGTGCAAAATCCAAGGAATGATGGATCATGCATGGATATTACTACGCGAAGTGGTAAGGTGCTGGAAACTTCATCCAAGGGCAAGCAAGTGGTCGACGATGTAGCGGACAACGATGATAAGGCTAATGGAGAAAATGCAGTAGAAGCCAACCACGACATCCATGACGTCACACCAAGTATATTGCAGTCTGAAAAGACTGAAATACGGAAGCAAGAGGAGAAGAAAGCTGTGGAGAAAACAATCCCACTTCCACCACCACCTTTTTCTCAAAGATTGAAGAATATTGCGGATGATACAAGGTTCAGCAAATTCATGACGATGTTAAAGCAGCTGACCATAAATATTCCGTTGGTGGAGGCACTAGAACAAATGCCTGGGTATGCGAAATTTATGAAAGATCTTTTGACAAAGAAGCGGGCAGCAAGCTATGAGTTGAATGATACTGTGCATCATTGCAGTACAATTGCTACCCGATCACTAGTTCAGAAGAAGGTCGACCCTGGTGCTTTCACTATTCCATGCACAGTTGGTTCTTTAAATTTTTCCAAGGCATTATGCGATTTAGGAGCCAGCATCAATTTGATGCCATTATCTATTTACAAAAAGTTGGGGTTGGGTGATCCTACTCCAACCAATATGAGGCTCGTAATGGCGGATAGGTCGGTAAAACGACCTGTTGGTATTCTATGTGATGTATTGGTAAAGGTTTCTTCATTCATCTTTCTGGCAGACTTCGTTATTTTGGATTGTGAGGTAGATTCAGAAGTTCCCATAATCTTGGGGCACCCTTTCCTTGCAACAGGAAGTGTGCTTATTGATTTAAGAGCTAATGAGCTTTTATTCCGGATAAATGACGAAGTAGTTCTCTTTGATGTGTGTAAATCAATGAAGCAACCCATGGAGCTGAGCGTATTCTCGGTGGCTGATGTTTACTTTGATGATGAGAAAGAATTACTTGAAGAGGAGCAAATTATTGATGACCCATTGGCGGTTGTGCTCATGAATGTTGAGCATCAGGATGCTGAAAATTATGAAGAGACTATTGATGCTCTAATAGGATTTGGATCATATCCTCATGCTCCCAAAAAGCTGGACCTTGATCTCAAAAATCGACCCACACCACCAGTTAAACCATCTATTGAAGAGCCACCCATGTTAGAATTGAAAGAGTTGCCTAGCCATTTAAAGTATGCATTCTTAGGAAGCGGAAACACACTTCCAGTCATTGTGGCGGCAGATTTGGGTGAGCAGCAAGTTGCATCTCTCATTGCTATTCCTTTGAATTTCTTAGTTTGTGCAGCTAACATGCACTGGGGCCCTTTCAGCAGAGGGAGCTGAACCCTTATAGCCCGTGGATGCCATTTGGATGGAGTGAGCTACATAGTTCAGGTTAATATTTAAACTCTCATGTTTATGACCTTTGTACCTATCCCAAAATCCTATATATGTATATATAATTATTGTGCATATAGTTTTGATTTGTTAATGGCATTGGCATTATTTTATCACCTTTCCTAATTTACATCAAGTGCTTACCCCACTGACCGTCCCTGGACTCTACATTGTTTCATGATGTAGGGTCTGAAGGATTTTATGTTGCTCCTATGTAACGTTAGGTGGCTGAGTACTCCTATGGATTTGTTTTAAAGTGGTGAGCTTCCATCTTTTGGAAGGCTTGGTCATTTCACTAGTTTCATTACTGTGCTATTATTTTGGATTTAATTTTTTGTCATAGTCTGGTGCATGTCTCAATGCAATTGGTATTTAGGTTTTAGAGTCTTTTGTGGACAAATATGGTTTGGATTATTGGTTTTGATTCTTAGAACTTTTATGTGACTTACTTATCTTTTAGCACTATCTTTATGGCTTTTGCTTTATTATTATTGTACTCATGAGGTAAGGCTAAGAGGGTTATCTTCGGTCCATGATGGGATTGAGATTACCTATCATGGCCAGGCCCAGGTTTAGGTCGTGGCAAGCTTGGTATTAGAGCTTGGTTTAGGGTTGTTGGGTATCCATAAATTCGTGTTGAGTATAGTCCCTTTTATGGGTATGTAGCATGCCACACTTATAAGGGGGAGGCTTCAAGGCATTTAGAAATGTTTTAATTTTTGTGTTCTATTTTTAGATATAGAGTATAGTGTCATGAACTTCTCTGACCCTGGCTTACTCACAGTTTAAATCAGGCTACCTCGAAGATCTGTCATTTGTTGAAACTCTGCTGAAACTTCTGACCCACCTTCGGACAATATGGAGGGAACTTCACCTGCTTACGGAGTGCAAAACCGATCTAGGGTCCTTGTTTTTTTTATTATACTGCCCCACATGGGGTTCTACTTATCCCTACTAGTCCTTCTTGGGTCTTTGAAGCTACTGATGCTTATGCCTAGGCTCCCTAGGGAGACATCTCTAATATAAAGTTTCTTTGTCCATTAAGTGATTGCTCAGCTGGTGGCCTCACAGTATCTTCAGTATGATCATGTTGGTCACGTTGTTACTTTATCTGGGTCCACTTGGGTTGGCTAGTTTGTGAGGTTGAATTCCCCAACCTTTATAGGCTCTAAGGTTGAGGGGGATCTTCAGAGGTTCATTAATGAGATGGAGAATATTTTTAGGGTGATGCATGCTACTGATTTTGAAGGTGTAGATTTTGATCTATATTAATTAAAAGATGTAGTATATCAGTGGTATGACGAATGGGATGCAATAAGAGGTGATAATGCTAAACTGGCAGTGTGGGATGAGTTTTCGGGTGCCTTTCTTGATCTTTTCTTTCCTCAAGAGTTGAGGGAAGCTAAGGCAGAAGAGTTTATGAACTTGAAGTAGGGAAAGATAAGTGTGAAGGAGTATGCTTTGAAATTTTAGCAGTTGTCCTGTTATGCTATGGAGTTAGTAGCTAATATGAGGTCCAAAATGAGGAAGTTTGCTTTTGGGTTATCCCATGATTTGGTATTAAATGTAAGGCTGCAATGTTAAATAATGATATGGACATATCCAGGTTAGTAGTTTATATGTAGCAGGTAGAGGATGGGAAAAATAAGTATGTAGAGATGAGAGAGAGGCAGAATAAGAAGTTTAGCTATTCAGAGTAGGGTGTAAGCCAACAGAACAGTGAGAGAGATAATAGATAGTTGACTAAGAAGAAGAAATAAGGAAATTCTTATTTGACAGCTAGCGTTTCGTAGCCTAAGACTTCTGGTGATCATCACTTTTAGACTAGAAGTTGTCCTAAGGCGTAGGGTGCCCAATCTCAGGTTATTAGAGCTCAATCAGCCCCTCCTTATCCTTATTTTTTATTTTTTACACAGCTTCACCATGGTTATTATGGGAAGGGGATGAACTTGTGTTTCAATTGTGGTCAGCTTGGCCATCTTTAGAGAAATTATCCTATAGATAAAGTTGCCATTGGAGCTAATAAAGTTTTGGCCGCCACTTCTTCAGCTCCAAACCTAAAGAAGCCATTTTCAGTACTGGCACTGGCCGGAATCGTCTCTATGCATTTGCTACTTGATGTTGGGCAAATTTATGCATTTTAGCATTGCTATTCTAGCCTTTTTAGTCTTGTTTTGAGGATGATTCATGTGCTTAATGTGGTGATAATAATATAAATATGCATCCAAGTGTCCATGTATGTGTTTACAATGTTTAATAGTGTTTCCACACAAGTTTTGATTCAAATTGATCATTTAGAAAGAAACCGAAAAAACTAGTGTGACTAGCTTGAGCTAGGTGTTTGTCTAGTCTATAGAATTGGGTTTTAACGTGTTTAATGAGTTTCTAAGTTTGTTATTGTGTATTTATATGTGAAAAAACTTGTTGGTAATGTTCAAGAGTCAAAACAATAAGTTATAAATCAATGTGAATGAAGCCTATGCTTAGCTCGTGTTTCTAGTTCTCCGTCTTGGATGTTTTGTTGTTTTGAGCTCTAAGTTGTTGTGTTTAATGCTATAGGATGCTTGGTGAATGGATTATGATGATATATGAAGGATATAAAAGCTTCAAATCAAGTGGAAACAGCTTAAAAAGGTTTAGAATGGATTATGGAAGCACAATACGCAACTTGACGCAAATTTGGACACCTGAAATGTCCAAGGAGAGCGAGGGCGCGTGGAAAGGAGTTATGGCGTGTGCTATACACCAAAAAACTCATGCGGGACCCAAATCAGTGTGTACATACAATATGTGTGTGTCTCATTCTCCATTCTTATGGAATACAGCATGCATCGCATGCTCCATTTCACCCATGGACTGCACGTTGATTCCTTGGCCAACATGGCTTGGGCTTACCCTATTGATATAACTATTGATATAAATACAACTTTGGTAACATTTTTAATCACTTTTGGACGTCTTAGACTAGTTGTGGGGCTGCTCAACACTTTTTTTAGGGTTTATATCTCTTTTCTTTAGTTTCTTTTATGGTTTGTATCATCAATCCATGGGATTGGATGATGAATATTTTCATTAAAGGCTAAACTCCCTTTTTCTGGGGTTAAGGCCAAGATCATGACTACTTTCATTTTGAATTAAGTTTGTTAATTTGCTTATCATCATTGGTTATTTGTTTATGCTTGTTTTAACTATTTTAAGGATTAGTTACCCATAGGATACATCAATTATCAACCTTGTGAACTCGGGAGAGGGAATAGGGCGATAGAACATGGGAATAAGTAAAGTATGATTTATGTTTCTTTATGAAATAGGGAATTCAAATTAGTATCTAGGATAGGGATGTACTTAGATGCCTTACTTGATTCATATGTAGAATGATATTTGTAAAGAACTTAAGTGAACTATTACATCCCTACTCAACAATGTAGTTGTAAGGTTCAACTTAGGTAAAGGATTAGAGGTTGGGAAACCATAATCATGCAATTAACCCTACAAATCAACAAACAAGATAAGCAATCTAACGAATGAAGTTCGATAACATAGTATGATTGGTCGTAAACCTTATCCCTAGACTTCTATCCATTGATTGTCCTAAGTCATTACTTTTCCGCATTAGTTTATTTTCTTTTTAGTCTACAATTCTAAAACTTTGTTGTTTACTTTTTCTCAATTGGTGAACTAGAATAGGATAGTCGATGAATGCAAGTCCCTGAGAGATCGATACTTGGGCTTTCTTCAAGGTCACTTTACTACTTGATAAGACCACATACACTTGCATGTGCGTTTGGGCACTATCACTATTCGCCTAGGAATTTAAGGCATCCCCAGATATTGTTACTGGTATGTTACAGCTCTTCTCTCGTGATGTTTATTATTTGCTTGATCCAGGTTCACCTTATATTATATGACCCTTTATATGACTGTACACTTTTGATTTGGTCTTGAAAATATTTCTGACCCATTTTCTATTTCTACTCTTGTGGGTGAATCTATTGTTGTTAGAAAAATCTATAAGGGTTGTGTAGTGTCCATCTTTCATAGGGAGACATTGGTGGATTTGGTAGAACTTGATATGGTGGATTTTGATGTGATCTTGGGGATGGATTGTCTCCATTCATGTTATGCTTCTTGACAGCGCCCAAGCGCACACGCAAGTGTACGTGGTCCTATCAAGTAATATAGTGGCTTCAAAGAAGCCCAAGTATCGATCTCTCGGGGACTTGTATTCGCCGCCTATCTAATTCTAGTCTAACTAATTGAGAAAAATTAAACAAAATGAGAGTTTGTAATTTTATAAATTAAAAATAAAATAAATAATACGTAAAAATAAAAATCTTGGTACAACCAATGGAGAAAAACCAAGGATTAAAGCACTTCGAACAATCATACTATGTTATTGAATTTCATTCGTCAACTTGCTTATCGTGATTGTTGATTCGTAGGGTTAATTGCATGATCAGAGTTTCCAACCTATAATCTTTTACCTAATTTGGACATTACAACTACATCGTTGAGCGGAGATGTAATAAGCCAATTAAGTGAATTAAAGCTATCATTCTACGTATGAATCAAGTAAGACATCTAAGTACATCCCTGTCCTAGATGCTAAGTTTAATTCTTTATTTTATAAAAGAATGAAAACCCAAATTTTGTTTATTCCCATGTTCTATCTCCCTATTCCCTCTCCCGAGATCAAAAGGTTGATAATATATGTATTCTAAGGGCCGTGAATCCTTAAAATAATTAAAACAAGAATAAATAAACAAACAAATATGATAAGCAAAATTAACAAATTTAATTCAAAACGATAGTACTCATGTTCTCGACTTTAACCCCATAATACAGATTTTTATCGACTAATATTTATCATCATGATCCAAATAATTGAATACATAATATAAAAAATTATAAACTAAAAATAAAATTAAAATCTAATTGACCGTGTAGCCGTCTCCGCTTTTCGTCCCAAAAGTGTCCCAGCCGTATATGTTTTTCTCCCTCGTGTCCAGTGGTTCCTTTTAATATATTTATCTTCCAAATCCCTTTTCAATAATTGTGATCAGCAATTAAAAATAGTGGTCCTCGGTTGTCTTGTGTTTGTATTATAATAAAACTACAGATCCAATTTGGAAATGGAATTATAAATTTCCCACTAACTTTCCTTGATACGCGTGCAAATTCAAAAGAAAATAGGATACTGTCCTGTCCTTATGTCGGCAGAATTTGTATTCTGTGGTGTGGATTATCAATGCGACACATTGCTCAACGCGTTGACTTCGCGTCATTTTACGAAAATTTACATCCAAAAATCTGGTTAAGTGTTGAACATTTCTTCTATTTTTCATATTTTTTATAATATATTTTTAATGAATTTTTGATCTTTAAATTATCAATATATCACCATATTTAATTCATCAAACCTCTTAAAATATCATACACTAATTATTAAAACAATACAATATTCTCAACCACAAATCAAAACAAGAGCTAAAATAAGGCAAATTCGCAATGATCTTCCACTTATTATTCCGATTCTTGACTTAATCAATTTTAACTTTGTCCATTACAAATAAGTTATTTCACTAATAATTACACCATTAAAATATTTAGAGCAAATTAAACATATTAAAATTTCATCAAGATCAACTAGACACACACCTAGCTTAAGCTAGTAAAACTAGTTTTCTGAGTTGAACTCTAAATTACTCAATTAAGCATAAACTTGTTTGAAAAATACTTTGTACATCGTAACCACACACTTATACAGTTAAATACTTATTTATATCAATATGAACACGTTAAGCACACGAATTGCTCTCAAAATAAGGCGAAATAAGCTAAAATAATGATACAAAAGTGTATAAAATCACCTCTGATCACCACCCCACATTAAATTCTTGTTCGTCCTCGAACCACTCTTTACTCTAAGCATAAAAATCTAAGGTGACGCCACACTTTTACTAAAATAAAGACACTCAGGCTAGTACTACAATGATCACATGAAATGCAAGTTTCTACACAAAGCACATTATTTGCATAATTGGTAGCTCATGAACACTGCTCCAAAACATCCTAGCCTCAAGAATTAACTCAATACATGGCAAACTCATGCATATTATTAAATCAAGGACATCATAAAAATTGCCCACATTCATCAAACATATGCCCTCACAATAAGAGAGTTACCTATAAACACTCACAATGATGCAATTTATCACATAATGGGTACAAGAATAAAATTGCACTCACTCTCACAAAGAATTCACAAGTTACACATAATGAACCATAGGCTTGCCCTTAGTGTAATGCTCCACTAATAGTCGAATGTAAAACTTAGGATCAAATAGATCTTTTTCGGGTTGTAATGCAGGTTAAGGGATGGGTAGAAACTATTTTGATCAAGAATAGTGACTAACCTCTCTAAGCGTTTCAATACACTACTTTATAATTTAGAACAAATCTCTAACAACTAAATTACACCATTTTTGTCTACCTCATTTTTTTTATTTTTTTGTCCCATCTCTTTTAAACTTTTTCACAAATACTTGGTGGACACATAGCTTACTACCACATGAATCAATTTTTCTCTTTTTTGACAAGCATGACAATATTTCTAGCATAAATTACATCACAACCATCCACCATACATCAATTATACACCAATAACTATTACCTTGGGGCATCAATTTCACCTTTTTCTTCTTTAATTTCTCAAACTTTTTACTAATTCAATTTTTCATTAAAGCACTTAGGAGCTTTTTGGATCAAATTATGGTCTATCAAAGAAGAGATTAGACTACTTATGAGGTTGCCAAAGAAAAAGCTAAAGGCTCAATGAGGCTTAACTAGGATTATGCTCAAAGGGTAGGACAAATAAAAGGTATAAAACAAGTCTAAAAAATGCCTATATCATCTCCTAAATTCACATTCTTTATTTCTCTTCACACACACAGGGCAAGTTTTAGACATCACATGCAACAAGGAATAATAAAAATCTCACACTCACATGGCACATGCTCAACTCAATAAGATCATCACAGACTCTAAACCAACAATAACATGAATTCAAATTTAAGCTGAAAAGTATAAGAGTCATAAACATGAGCCTAGAAGTCTCAAAAATAGCAATTCACTCAATTTAACATGCTTTTACAAACAAATTCACTTGTATCATGTAATAAAAAATAGCACCAACAAGAATGTCTCACTTATTCCTATCCTAAATTTTTTAAATTGAGTCAATTTTTGGGAATTTCCCCACCCCATACTTAAAAATCTACTTTGTCCCCAAAGTGAATTTAAAAGTAAAAAGATAGAAATCCTCCCTGAGGCGTTTAGGCCTAGCTAATAGCATCTTCACATAGCAAGGGGATCCATAGGAACCCCACACTCATTCTTTGCCATGCTTCAAGCTCAAGTTTATGGTACTCAAACTTCCCATTAACCTGTGACTCAACAAAAAACAAAAACTACATGAAATAAAAACTAAAAACTGAAAATAAAACCTACTTACCTTGGGTTGCCTCCCAAGAAGCGCCTAATTTAGTGTCGCGGCACGACCAAATCAATCTGTTCCTCCACCTTGAAGATATGAATTTCACCCCCAACATCCCATCCATCTTCTTTCCTGGCTCATATAGAGGTGGTACAAAAATTAATTAAGGAACTAAGTAATGAAATTTGCATGGTAAACCACTCGGCCTTCAAGTGAGGTGTGTTTTTATGTTTCTTAACCGGTGCAAAATCAAGAATATATGACTCTTGTTCCTTATCTTCATACTCTTTCACTATTTTAAATTATTCCACAGACAAGATATCATCTAAACATAATGTGGAAAATTGCTTTGAATGGGTTCCAATAAATCCTACTTCAAAATTTACACTATCCTCAATACTTTCACTTATATTCACTTTCTCACTTTCAGTCTCAAGATAACGATGATGTAACACCCCAATTTTCTGAATCTAAATGCTACACGGTGCTCATAATTTCGAAGGATCACAAGCTAACTCATGACTGATATCTGTACCTGTATACTGCATAATATACATAAAATACAGAAACATGAACATGAAAGGCCATAAGGTTCGAACTGAATAAACGTCTGATAACAAAATGTCTAAAAAAGGTATAACAATACCAAAACAAGTCATAAATACTGAAAATAATAAGATCTGAATATCTAATCTGATATCTAGTATGAAAGCCTCTAACTGAACTGAATAAGGAGTTGAAGGAACATGTCTCCAACTAACTCCATTTAGCAACTAAATAGTACATGTAGCAATAATCAAATCGTCATCGAATGAGAAGGACTCACTGCAAATTATAAACACTGGAATGCTACTGCTGATTTGGAGCTCGTGCCTCTGAACCTATGGCGTAACATAAAAGAAAGCACCATAGCGCAAATGCGTCAGTACGTCTGAATGTACTGAGTATACGAGTGAGGTAGGCTAAATGCAAAGGGTTATATGCATGAACAATGCTAACTAATATGAACGTGAGAATACATACATGCATAAACAACTATAACTGAACTCGTGATGATACTGACTACTGAGTCTAAATGTTGATGACATGAATTTACTATTACTAAGGTACTGAATAGATTATAGACTATTTCTGACAGTTCAAATTATAAAGAACTAGTTTGAATGACTACGTCTAACAGTCCTGAAACTGAATATTGGTAACGTGAGCTATGAAAATTGATATAGATGATATAACTGTAATGATCGGACTAATCGATATAACCGATACTGAGCGACTGTATCTGACAGTCTAAGTTCTATGCAACTATCTGAGTTCCATTCTACTTGGAGTAACTAAATTTGAGATCAGTCCTATCTAGCGGGTGAGCATGAGTATACTGATAATTAGGATGATTTGACTTAGTCTGAGATCAATCATATCTAGTGGGTGATCTTTAAATCTAATGATTCTGATACTGATTAATCATAGTTGAAGTCTATTTATAATGATAAACATTGACTGTATCTAACAATACTGAATCTGTACTACTAAGCTGAGTTGACTGTGTCTGAAAGCCCTGATTCTGTAACTGAAACTATGGGATGTGTTCATCTAACCGACATTCCCTAAGCTAAGCTGACTATGGTCCAATCTTTGCCCTGACTGGAAGGGCATCAGTACCACGCCACGAGTAAAGACATCTGCTATAGAGTCAGTCCTAATTTAGTGGGTGACTCCTAGGATCAGTCTTATATATATAAATGTGCTAACGAGTGACCCCTGAGTATGTTAGTCATATCTAATGGGTGATATCTCTTACCTACACTAGCAACGTAGTTCTAAAACTTAGGGATTGCTTCTAGGGATCTCAGTCCTATTCTAGCGTGTGAGCCCCCATCCCTAGGTTTGCTCGATGCTGAATCCTACTCCCATCTGTAAGACACTGAACTGAATAACTAGGTTGAACTAAATAACTTAACTGAACTGATTTGATGAACTGATACTGATTAACTAAATTAATACTAGTGGTATTATTTAGCAGAGCTAAAACTGAGTTTACTGGATTTTGATGACAGACGGAATATAATGAGTTCTGAGGACTGATTAAGAGTACTGGAGTTACTGAGATTTACTGTGATTACTGAGGTTACTGAGCACTGAGATTACTAAGAATACTGAACTACTGAGATTACTGAGTTTTCCTGAGTCACATGACTGACTGATTTCTATAGATCGTGGCTTGACTGAGAGTATCATGAAAACATGACATGGCTCTAGGAACACACAGCTATATTTTTTGGGTACAAGTACCCCCAGGACTCGATGGAAGGAAACTGACACACATGACTAACTTGATCATAAGAATAGAGTCCATAATCCACAATATCATAAATAAGGGATTTCATACTAAGCATGGTTCTCAACAATCTATTTCATGGAAGGGAATTTCATACAACATATATTTACTTTCATAGCTTTCAATATCATGCTCATTACATATTACAACTGTAATCCATAATATCAGAACTTGGAGAATTTCATGAAGTACATGGGTATTCTACATCTTGTACATGAGTGGGTTTTGCAAGTAAGCATAGCATAATTCCATAAGACTAGTTCATGAGTAATCCAACAGTGTTCACAAGACACATTATCAACATAGATGACATTGAATCATAGAGGCCTATCATGAACCTTCACTTAGTCACAATTTAGATATAATGCATGATTTCTTGTCTCTTAGGTATTTTATCAAACACCTTACATGCACTCTTTAAGTCATAGGTGTATTCACAAACTTACACCACTTTAATCCACCTAAAATCATGGGTTCCAACAATATAATTACAGTCTTCCTGGAAGTTCATCAAATTCCCACTCTATAAAACAAACCATAAAAAACAACATGAATACAACTATATCACCACAAAACATTCATGATTTTGTTATCAAATATTGATTCTTGAACTCCACGAACGAAAGGGATCTGTGGATGAACACTATGCATACCTTAATGGCGATGAAATTGTTGAAAGATTAGACCTTCTTATGCTCTTGGATAATGAACTTAAGGTGTTAATAGGGTTGTAATATGATTAGAAGCTATAAATTTTGTGAGGTAAAGTATTGGGACGTGTACGGAGTGTTAAAAGACGTAATTATCCTCAAAATAACTCAAAAAGTAAGTTTTTTTTGTGGTTGAAATCATAAGTGTGCGTCGCACACCTAATCGCACATTATAAGGTGTGCGTCGCACATTCTATCGCACACTTGAGGGTGTGCACCGCATAACCTGTCGCACACTTGTTCTAGTAGCCATGTGCGATTGTTTATGTGTTGCACTCATACTTTGTAGGGTCATAACTTCTTGCTCCGGTGTTAAATGTTTATAAAATTGAAATCGTTGGAAAGCTAATTCGATTCTCTACAGTTTGGTGGGTCTAAATATGCCAAAATGTCACATATAAATCAAGTTATCCTCATTCAAACATCACTATTATGGAATCATACACTAAAACTTGATGGATCCAAAAGCTATTAGCTTGCCTTACTCTGAGTGACTCACATGAGCATGCTTAATACATCATAAGCTCTCTTATCGCTAGGATACTCATTTTAAATCATGTACTCAAATATGAATCACAGGATATGAGGTTTCATACGTAGGAGAACTGATTCATTTCCTAGCTTGGAAACATATGGGTTATTACAATATCTCCCCCTTGGGAACATTCATCCTCGAATGATACTGGTTGAGATGAGAGAAAAGACAACTTACACGAATATATAGCATGAATGACTGATCATGATTTCATGGTTAACATGACTGAAAACTGAGCATATCATACTGTACATGCATATCTGATGTATGGGTAGCTGATTTATCAATGTAGGACTGAGTATTCCGATAGACTGAGTTTCTCAAAATGAGAATGCATATTTGATGCTTAACTAATAAGTTGAATCCATGCATATCTGATGCATGATTATATGACTAATATGATACGTGAATGCATGACTGAAAGTACTGATAAGATGACCACGCATATCTGATGCGTGAATACATGACTAAACTGACTCACAAACATGTGACTGAATATGTAATGGTAAAGGCACTAAGATTGAACTAAAACATGAGAACATGACTAATTCTACTACGTGACATATGGACTGAACATCATGAACTGAACTGAACCTTTGAATACTTGACTTACAGCTGAGGTCTAACTTGAAGGTCAACTTATGATTACCCTCTACTCTAGACTGAATTCGTTATGCAAGGACAAATTAAAGGATCTAAGGCATGAGAGCGTTAAGAAAAAGTGGGGTATCTCCCCCTTGGGATGCAATGTCTCTCTAAGAAAGCTTACCTTACGGAGATACTGGGTGATGCACAGGGCATCTACGAACTAGATTATAACTAAACTTTGGGAGTCTAAACCTAATGCATGATGTATGAGATGAACTGAACTTGCAACTACTAGGAGGTTCTACCTTGAAATAGTTACATTCTCTGAGATTTTAGATAGCATGAATAGATGCAAGGATGATAAAACAAGCTATACAAATCTGACTGCTCACTGGAATGACATGAATACTGAATGAAGGGAAACTGTTCCTAAAATATCTCATAGCCTCCTGCACATAGGTGTGGTGCACAACACACGCCTGTACAAGACTCTACTTGATGCGGCTTTCAGACTTCCTAGGACTCTATTGAACCTTAGGCTCTGATACCAGTTTTATAACACCTCAATTTTCTGAACCGAAATGATACACGGTGCTCATGATCCCAAAGGGCCACACGCTAACCCATGACTGATATTTGTACCTATATATTTCATAATATACATAAAATATGGAACCATGAACATGAAAGGCCATAAGGTTCGAACTGATTAAATGTTTGATAACAAAATGTTTGAAAAAGGTATAACAATACCAAAATCAGTCATAAATACTGAAAATAATAAGATCTGAATATCTAATCTGACATCTAGTCTGAAAGCCTCTAACTGAACTGAATAAAAAGTTGAAGGAACATGTCTCCAATTAACTCCATCTAGTAACTGAATAGTAAATATAGCAATAATCATATCATCCTAAAATGAGAAGGACTCACTGCAAACTCTGAACACTAAAATGCTACTGCTGATTTGGAGCTCGTGTCTCTGAACCTATGGCATAACATAGGAGAAAGCACCATAGCACAAATGCGTCAATATGTCTGAATGTACTGAGTATACGAGTGAGGTAGTCTAAATGCAAAAGGTTATATGCATGAACAATGCTAACTAATATGAACGTGAGAATACATACATGCATAAACAACTATAACTGAACTCGTGATAATGCTGACTACTGAGTCTGAATGCTGACGACATGACTTTACTGTTACTGAGGTACTGAATAGATTATTGACTATTTCTGACAGTTTAAATTATGATGAACTGGTTTGAATGACTGTGTCTAACAGTCCTAAAACTGAATACTGGTAACATGAGCTATGACAACTGATATAGCTGATATAACTGTAATGATCGGACTAATTGATATAACCGATACAGAGTGACTGTATCTGACAGTCTAACTTCTGATGGAACTATCTGAGTTCCATTCTACTTGGAGTAACTAAATCTGAGATCAGTCCTATCTAGCGGGTGATCATGAGTATACTGATAATAAGGATGATTTGACTTAGTCTGAGATCAATCCTATCTAGCGGGTGATCTTTAAATCTAATGATTCTGATACTGATTAATCATAGTTGAGATCAGTCCTAGCTAATGGATGATCTTAAAGTTTATTTACAATGATAAGCATTGACTGTATCTAACAGTACTGAATCTGTACTACTAAGCTGAGTTGACTATGTTTGAAAGCCCTGATTCTGTAATTAAAACTGTGGGATATATTCATCAAACCGACATGCTCCAAGCTAAGCTGACTGGGTCCAATCTCTTCCCTAACTGGAAGGGCATCAGTACTGCACCACCAGTAAAGACATCTGCTGTGGAGCCAGTCTTAATCTAGCGGGTGACTCCTAGGATCAGTCCTATACATATAAATGTGCTAACGAGTGACCCCTGAGTATGTCAGTCCTATCTAACGGGTTACATATCTTACCTACGCTGGCAACATAGTTCTGGAACTTAGGGATTGCTTCTAGGGATCTCAGTCCTATTCTAGCGGGTGAGCCCCCATCACTAGGTTCGTTCGGTGCTGAATTCTACTCCTATCTGAAAGACACTAAACTAAATAACTAGGCTGAACTAAATAACTTAACTGAACTGATTTGCTGAACTGGTACTGATTAACTGAATTGATACTAGTGGTATTATTTAGCGGAGCTAAAACTGAGTTTAGTGGATTTCGATGACGGACGGAATATAATGAGTTCTAAGGACTGATTAAGAGTACTGAAGTTACTGAGATTTACTGTGATTACTGAGGTTACTGAGCACTGAGATTACTAAGAATACTGAACTACTGAGATTACTGAGTTTTCCTGAGTCACATGACTGACTGATTTCTATAGATCGTGGCTTGACTAAGAGTATCGTGAAAACATGACATGGCTCTAGGCACACAACTATATTTTTCAGGAACAAGTACCCCCAGGACTCGATGGAAGGAAACTGACACACATAACTAACTTGATCATAAGAGTAGAGTCCATAATCCACAATATCATAAATAAGGGATTTCATACTAAGCATGGTTCTCAACAATCTATTTCATGGAAGGGAATTTCATACAACATGTATATACTTGCATAGATTTCAATATCATGCTCATTACATATTACAACCGCAATCCATAATATCATAACTTGGGGAATTTCATGAAGTACATGGGTATTCTATATCTTGTACATGAGTGAATTTTTCAAGTAAGCATAGCATAGTTCCATAAGACTAGTTCATGAGTAATCCAACAGTATTCACAAGACACATTATTAACATAGATGACATTGAATCATAGAGGCCTATTATGAACATTCACTTAGTCACAATTTAGCTATAATCCATGATTTCTAGTCTCTTAGGTATTTTATCAAACACCTTACATGCACTCTTTAAGTCATAAGTGTATTCACAAACTTACACCACTTTAATCCACCCAAATTCATGGGTTCCAACTATATGATCACAGTCTTTCTGGAAGTTCATCAAATTCCCACTCTATAACACAAACCACAACTAACAACATGAATACAACCATATCACCACAGAATATTCATGATTTTATTATCAAAGATTGATTCTTGAACTCCACGAACGAAAGGAATCCATGGATAAATACTACACATACCTTATTAGCGATGAAATTGTTGAAAGATTGGACCTTCAAGCTTGATTATGCAACCCTAGTAGTTTTTCTCCTTCTTGTTCTCTTGGATAATGAACTTACGATGTTAATAGGTTTGTAATGTGATAAGAAGCTATAAATTTTGTGAGGTTAAGTATTGGGACGTGTCAGGATTGTTAAAAGACTTAATTATCCTCAAAATAACTCAAAAACTAAGTATTTTTCATGGCTGAAATCATAAGTTTGCGCCGCACACCTCATCACACATGCTAAGGTGTGTGCCGCATATCCTATCGCATAAGCTAAGGTGTGCGTCGCACTTGCTATCTCACACTTGAGGATGTGTGCCGCACAACCTGTCGCGCACTTGTTCCAGTAGCCATGTGCGATTGTTTATGCGTCTCACTCCTACTTCCAAAATGTCATATATAAATCAAGTTATCATCATTCAAAGGTCACTCTTACAGAATCACACACTAAAACTTGATGGATCCAAAAGCTATTAGCTTGCCTTACTCTGAGTGACTCACATGAGCATGCTTAACACATCATAAGCTATCTTATCGCTAGGATACTCATTGTAAATCATGTACTCAAATATGAATCACAGGATATGAGGTTTCATACATAGGAGAACGGAGCCATTTCCTAGCTTAGAAACATATGGGGTATTATAGATGACAATCGGGAGACTGCAATTCTTGTGTTTGCTCCATAAATTGACTAATTTCATCCTCATATTTTTCTTTTCTTAGCTACTATAGATATGGTGGCAGTGGTAACTCCTCAACCTCCATAGTTGTTTGTTAAGCATTGACCAATAACATGACTGAATCGGGATTAAAAGGACACACATCTGTAGAGTAATACCGATTGCCAAGCCACACACCAACTCGTGGTCTACTGTGCAGGTCGAAAACAAGCAGGTCCCCTCCAAATGCTTGGATTAGAATCTGGATAGAAAGCCTTATGGTGGGATCCTCCACAAAAATGCCAAGAATCATCATCCCTTGAAAACCATCTATCCAAGAATGACATCTCAAGAAAGGTGTGAGAAAAATAGGAATAAAGAAAAATAAAAAGAAAATAAAATAAAAACTATTTACGACTCAATATAGAAAAACCAAAATTAAGATAGTTTCCTAATAACAAGTCCCCGACAACGGCGCCAAAAACATGACAGCGCCCAAGTGCACACGCAAGTGTATGTGGTCTTATTAAGTAATATAGTGGCTTCAAAGAAGTCCAAGTATCGATCTCTCAAGGACTTACGTTCGCCACCTATCTAATTCTAGTCTAACTAATTGAGAAAAATTAAACAAAAAGAGAGTTTGTAATTTTGTAAATTAAAAATAAAATAAATAATGCATAAAAATAAAAATCCTGGGACAATCAATGGAGAAAAACCCAGGGTTAAAGTATTTCGAACAATCATGTTATGTTATTGAATTTCATTCGTCAACTTGCTTATCGTGGTTGTTGATTCGTAGGGTTAATTGCATGATCATGATTTCCCAATCTATAATCTTTTACCTAATTTGGACATTACAACTACATCGTTGAGCGGAGATGTAATAATTCGATTAAGTGAATTAAAGTTATCATCCTACGTATGAATCAAGTAAGGTATCTAAGTACATCCATGTCCTAAATGCTAAGTTTAATTCTTTATTTTATAAAAGAATAAAAATCCAAACTTTGTTTATTCTCATATTTTATCTCCCTATTCCCTCTCCCGAGATCAAAAGGTTGACAATATATGCATTCTAAGGGTCGCTAATTCTTAAAATAATTAAAAAAAGAATAAACAAATAATCAAATATGATAAGCAAAATTAATAAATTTAATCTAAAATAATAGTATTCATGTTTTTGACTTTATTCTCGAAAGAAGAATTTTTAGCCACTAATATTCATCATCATAATCTAAATAATTGAATACATGATATAAAAAATTATAAACTAAAAATAAAATTAAAACCTAATTAATCATATAACCGCCTCCGCTTTTCGTCCCAAAATAGTGTCCCAGCCGTATATGTTTTTCACCCTCGTGTCCAGTGGTTCCTTTTGATATATATATCTTCCAAATCCCTTTTCAAGAATTTTGATCAGCAATTAAAAATAGTGGTCCCTAGCTATCTTGTGTTTGTATCATAATAAAACTACAAATCCAATTTGGAAATGGAATTGCAAATTTCCCACCAACCTTCCTTGATACGCGTGCAAATTCAAAAGAAAATAGGACACTGTCCTGTCCTTTTGTCGGCAGAATTTGTATTCTGTGCGTGTTTCTCAATGCGTTGGAACATCAACGCGTCGTGTTTACTTCATGTCGTCTCACTGGAATTTGTGTTAAAAAATCTGATTAAGTGTTAGATTTTTTTTTTTTTTCATGCATTTTATAATATATTTTTAATAAATTTTTAATCTTTAAATTATTAATATATCATCGTATTTAATTCATCAAACCTCCTAAAATATTATACACCACATATTAAATATCAAAACAACATAATATTCTCAACAACAAATCAAAACAAGAGCCTAGATAAGACAATTCGCAATGATCTTCCACTCATTATTTCGACTTTTGACTTAATCAATTTTAACTTTGCCCATTACAAACAAATTATTTCACTCATAATTATACCATTAAAATATTTGGAACAAATTAAACACATTAGAATTTCACCGAGATCAACTAGACATATACCTAACTCAAGCTAGTAAAACTAATTTTTCGGGTTGAACTCTAAATTACTCAATTAAGCACAAACTTGTTTGAAAAATACTTTGGACATCATAATCATGCACTTAGACACTTAAATACTTATTTATATCAATATGAACACGTTAAGCACTCGAATTGCTCTCAAAACAAGGCAAAATAAGTAAGAATAATGATACAAAAGTGTATAAAATCACCTCAGATCACTTTTCTACATTGTAGGACCCAAAAGGTCAATTTTTAATTTCCTAATAAACCTATGATCGAATGGAAGGAAAGTTCCTTAGTGCCCAAAGAGAGGTTTATTTCCTATCTTAGATCCCGAAAGTTGATTTTCAAGGGTTTCTATATCATCTAGTGCAGGTAAAGGATTCTAATTCTGAAAGTTCTTCATTGCAACTTATCCCAGTGGTTAGTGAATTTCCTGAAAGTCTTCTCTGTGATTTTCTTGAAATTCCTCCCGATAGGGAAATAGATTTTGGGATTGATCTTCTATCGAATACCCTTCTTATCTTTATTCCTCCTTATAAGATGGTTTCATCTGAACTAAAGGTGCTAAAGGAACAACTAAAGGATCTTCTTAATAAGGGTTTCATTCATACTAGTGTTTCTTTGTGGGGTTCTCCTACACTTTTTGTGTGAAAAAGGGATGAGTCTCTTCGGATGTGTATAGGCTATCGTCAGCTGAATAAGGTGATGATGAAAATGAGTACCATTTTTCTAGGATTGATGATATTTTTAACCCTCTTTTGGGTGCTAGATGTTTCTCTAAGATTGATCTTCATTCGGTCTATTTTCAGTTGAAAATTTGGAGGCTGATATTTCTAAGATTGCTTTCCAAACTTGGTATGATCTTTATGAGTTTTTGGTTATGTTATTTGGGTTGACTAATGCTATGAAGGCTTTCATGTATCTTATTAAATTAGGTGTTCAGGCAGTTGTTAGATTTGTTTGTTATAGTCTTAATTGATGACATCCTGGTGTACTCTAAGAGTGAGAAGGATCATGTCAAACACCTCCGAATTGTGTTGCAGACTCTTAAAGACCAAAAATTGTATGCAAAATTTTCTAAGTGTGATTTTTGGTTGAATATTGTGACTTTTATGGGGTATGTTGTTTCTAGTGAGGGAATCAAGGTAGATCCAAAGAAAGTTGAGGCAGTTAAGAAATGGCCTAGACCCGCGACTCCAATAGACATTAGGAGCTTTTTGGTCTTGGCTGGATACTATTGAAAGTTTATGGAGATTTTCTCATCTATTATTGCTCTGTTGATGAAGCTAACTTAGAAAAATATTAAGTTTTTAAATCTGAAGCTTGTGAGGGTAGTTTTGAGAAGTTGAAGGATAAGTTGACTTTTGCTCTAGTTTTGACCCTGCCCAAAGGTACTGATGGGTTTGCTGTGTATTGTGATGCATCTCGTGTGGGACTGGTTTGTGTTCTGATGCAGCATGGTAAGGTTGTGGCTTATGCTTCCAGGTAGCTTAAAGTTCATTAGAGGAATTACCTGACTCATGATTTAGAGTTGGAGGTTGTGGTCTTTGCATTGAAAATCCAGCTCAATTATCTGTATGGGGTGCATATGGATATTTATTCAGATTTTAAGATCTTATAGTATGTGTTTATGGAAAAGGACTTGAATCTTGGGCAAAAGAGGTGGCTTGAATTGCTTAAGAATTATGACATGAGTCTTCACTACCATCCAAGTAAAGCTAATGTAGTTGGTGATGCTCTTAGCAGGTTGTCTATGGGAAGCTTATTTCACGTTGATAAAGATAAAAGGCTGGTGAAGGATATACATAGGTTGGATAACTTGGGAGTTCTTCTTTTGGACTCTAAGGATGGAGAGGTGATTGTTCAGGAAGTGGTTAAATCATCTCTTGGTGCTAAGGTAAAGGAGAAACAGGTTTTCGATCCTATACATACGTAGACTGAGGATGATGTAGTTAACAAAAGATTACGACATTCAAGATTGGAGGAGATAGCATCTTGAGGTATCAAGAAAAGTTGTGTGTTCCTGATATTGATAGGCTGCGGGAAAGGATTTTGACCGAGGCTCATGAGTCTAAATATACAGTTCATTTAGGTTTAACTAATGTGTATCATTACTTAAAGAAAATATACAAGGGAATAATATGAAGAGAGATGTGGCGAATTTTGTTGCTAAATGTATGGTTTGTCAACAAGTTAAGGTAGAATATTTGAGGCCTGGAGGCATGTCTCAAGAGATAAAAATGCCCATGTGGATATTGGAGATGATTAATATGGATTTTGTTATGGGGATTCCACGATCTCGCAATCAGTAAGATTCTATATGGGTCATTATGGATAGAATGGCTAAGTATGCTCACGTTTTACCTGTGAGGACTAACTACTCAAGAGAGTATTATGCTAAGTTGTTCATTCAGGAAATGGTCAAGTTGCATAGATCACTCGTGTCCATTATTTTAGAGTGAGGTATGCAGTTTTCATCTCACTTTTGGCATTCATTTTAGAAAGGTTTGGATACTCAGGTGAACCTTAGCACCGCTTTCCACCCTCAAATGGATGGACAAGCAGAATAAACTATTCAGGGTAGTTGGATTGGCCATTTGCCTCTTATTGAGTTTTCATATAATAATAGTTATCATTCTAGTATTTAGATGGCCTCTTTCGAGGCTCTTTATGGTAGGAGGTATAGGTCTCATATTAGGTGGTTTAAGGTAGGTGAGACTAAGTTGTTAGGCCCTAACTTGGTTCACCAAACCATGGAGAAAGTGAAGGTGATTAAACAAAGACTTAAGACTGCGCCAACAGTCTTTTGCGGATGTGAGGAAAAGAGAGTTTGAATTTGAAGTTAGTGATTGGGTATTCTTACAGGTGTCTCATATGAAAGGAGTCATGAGGTTTGGGAAGAAGGGGAATCTTAGTCCTCGTTATGTTGGTCGTACTAAGTTTTAAGGAGAGTTGGGAATGTCATTTATGAGTTAGAGTTACCAACTACTTTGGCCTCTATTCATCCTTTTTTCATGTAGCTATACTGAAAAAGTATTTGGGTGACCCTTCTTTGATAGTGCATGTTATGGATGTTGGTATTTCAGATTCATCATCTTATGATGAAGTCCAAATTGACATATTGGACAGAAAAGTTCATAGATTGAGGACCAAGGATATAGCTTTGGTGAAATTCCTTTAGACAAATCAAAAGGTGGAAGAAGCTATATGAGAAGCTGAAGAAAATATGAAGGCCAAATACTCATTCTTGTTCCCCCTGTCGGATAAGAGTTCTTGAGGTACGAGTTTCATTTTTCCTCTTGTCGCATTCCAAATTTGTCATTTGATTCTAATGTATTCTCTCTATAATCACGCTAAAAATAGTCCAACTCCTCATTCTAGGATGAATGATCCTAGGGGGGGGGGGTTAATATAAGGCCCCTCAAAATTATAGCGATTTTATTTTTGACCCTCCCGTATTTGTAATATTAATTTTTGACTTGAATTATGTTTAAGGATGTTAAAAGGGTAATTTGGGAAAGTTTTAGAATTTTCAAAAGGGGTTCCGGGTTATTTTGGAACTCCGACGCAGTGAGCCTCCACGATATTAGCTTGCCACGAAGGTTAGCCTTCGCGATATTAACATGGAACAGAGTCTACCCTCCATGACAACGACGTGCCACGTTGATATTTTAATTTCGTCAAGTCATTATTTTTTTTCACTTGGGATAAGGGGTTTTTGATCTTTTTACCCCTTGTACAAACTTTAAACATAAAATAACCCCATTCCCTTAAATTTTCAAAGATCAAATCATTCGCTTTCTCTTTCAAACTCAAAACCCAAGCATTCAAGGATTTTACAGTAAATTCATTATCCAGGCTCTAAAATTTGAATTGACTCTAATTTCTTGTGTATTTCAGTCATATATCTCATTCTCACACTTTAATTTGATATGATTACACTTATTTAACATTATTCATGTGCTTTAAATTGAAAGGATTGAAATTAGGTTGAGGGGTTTTGATTGGTATCATGTGAACTACTTTTCTCATGATTTAAATTGAAGATTTATGCTTTAAATTTATGGTTTTTGGATTGATTGAGTGCATTGTTATGTGAATTGGAATGGGGAACATGGGTCTCCCCAAACTGATGACTTTTTGGCTTGGTAACTGCATGAACCCCAACCCACTTTGTAAAAATTGGTTTCTAAACATGGATAATTGTATAATTCAACTTATTTATGAACCCAATGCATTGCATTAATGGATAATCAGTTAAAATAGATTTTAAAGGGCATTGGTGTCCATGGTTTGGATTTTAAAATGGAACCTGGGAGTCGAATGGTTACTTGGATTGGTTTGTAATGGTTCTATGAGCTTCCAAATATAATTGATAAGACGATACCAAGTGGTAAATTCCCCAATATAAGACTCTTGGGTTAATAGTTGGGATTATGTGCAAACTATTTAAAATTAGGCTTAAAGTTAATTGTGTAGCTCACCGTAAAGGTGTAGTCTTTGGGGGACTAACACTTAAAATCGTGTTTGCAGTGTAGGGGTATATATGATCGTGTGCTTGGTTCACACATTATATTTTTGAATGGCTAGAGCCTTGGTGTCTTTAGCCCTTCCTTCAGATTCCTTGGTTCGTATGGCTAACATACACTGGGGTCCTTTTGCAGGAAGATCTGAACCCATATAGCCCATTGGTGCCTTTAGGACGAAGAGAGCTACATAACTCAGGTTGATGGTTTAGACTCTCATGTTCTTGACCATTGTCCCTATCCTGGCATTCAATATATGTATATATAATTGTTGTGCATATGGTTTTGATTGGTTTATGGCACTAGCATTATTTTATCACTTTCCCTAATTTATATGCCAGTGCTTACCCCCACTGATCGTCCCTGGATGTTAAATCATTTCATAATGTAGGGTCCGAAGGTTTTTTGTTGCTCCTATGCAGTGTTAGGTGGCTGAGTAATCTTGTGGATTTGATGTGAAGTAGTGAGCTTCCATCTTTCAAAAGTCCTAGTCATAATACTAGTTTTACTACTATTCTAGTATTTTGGATTTCTTTTTTGGTCATAGTTGGGGGTATGTCCCAACTCAGTTGGTATTTTAATTTAAGAGTCTTTTGTGGACAGTTGTGGGTTGGATTGTTGGTTTTGACTCTTAGAACTTTCATTTGACTTACTCATCTTTATCACTATCTTTATTGACTTACACTTTATTATCATTATTGTGCTCATGGGGTAAGGCTAAGGGGGTTGTCTTCGGTCCATGATGGGCTTAAGATTACCCATCATGGCCAGGCCCGAGTTTGGGTCATGACATAAAAGAGTTCGGAACCAATATGAGAAAAAAGGATGAAGATGAGCTGAGGCTTCCTACAAACCAACCTATAGCTCGTAGGTTGTACCTACGAGCCCATAGGTGGCCATGTAGGTAGAAGTTCTAAAGATTCTGAAAGTTGTTAATCATGGTCTGATTCCTATGCCCCTACATACGAGGCATAGGTACTACCGATGGACTGTAAGTAGCCTTGTATGAAGGTGTTCTAAAGTATGAAGATTTTTTTGATTTCCACAAGCCTACTTACCAACCGTAGACACAAACTATGACTCGTAGGTTGCCTCGTAGGATGGTACCGACTCAACTTTCCTACACTATTAAGGATAGGTTTTCAGATGTATCTATAAATACCCTTTCGATGTATTATTATCATTTTATGCACGTTATACACTTTTTACATTATTTTGAATTCTGAGATTATTATTGATCTAGAAATTATTGTTCTTGATTTTTAGGGTTTGAAATTAATTGGAGATTTTGAATTTTCACACTTATTCTTCGTAAGTTCATTCTTATGCTTTCATCTATGAAATCTATGTGTATTTTTACAATCATGAGTAGCTAAACCCCATAATTAGGGTTGTGGGAATCCTAAGGAATTAATAAAACATCTTTAGTGCAAAGACATTCTAAATTGGTGTTCTTGCATGTAATGGAATTTCTTTCATTTTGATTGTGTTCTTGATGGTTGCAAATGTTAGGAACTCTCTTGTATTCAATACTTACTCGAGATAGAGATTGATATTAGGAAAAAGAAAGCACAACAGTATTTTGAAGCTATCAACCTTCATCTAATTAACTTAATATCGAGAGAAGATAGTTAATCTGAGATCAAGAACAAAAGTTAGTAATGCAACACTATGAGATCGAGAGGATATGAGTGAAATTCACCCTAACCAAGGTCGCGTGACGGTTAGGTGATACATAACTTGTTAGATTTGGCATGCAAGGCACTGAGATAGTCTGAGGATATGAACAGTCATGGAGTTATTAAAATCAGGAAGAACACAATCCTAGTAATCGGCTCATATTGATAACAACCCTAATTACCCAAAATTATTACTTTACTCTTTCTTTTACAAAAAAAAAAACTCATTTACTTTCTACAATTTCCAATTACATCAGCAAACTTATGATAGATTTTTGAAATTAATTAAAGGTTTTGAGTTTTCATTCTTATTCTTTGTAAGATCATTTTTATGCTTTCATCTATGGAATCTATGTGTATTGTTTCAATCATGAGCAGCTAAATCCCATATCTAGGGTTGTGAGAACCCTGATGAATTAACGAAGTAGCTTTAGTGTAAAGTCATTCTAAATTAGTGTTCCTGCATGTATTGGGATTTCTTTTATTTTGGTTGTTTTCTTAATGGTTTCAAATGTTAGTAACTCGCCTGTATTTGATACTTTCTTGATACAAAGGTAGAGATTAGGAAAAAGAAAGAACAACAGTAATTTGAAGTTATAAACCTTCATCTAATTAACTTAATACCTAGAGGAGATAGCTAATCTGAGATCAAGAACAAGGGTTAGTAATGCGACACTCTAAGATTGAGAGGAGATGACTAAAATTCACCCAAACCAAAACTGAGATATGGTTAGTTTCATGACCCAAACCATGCCCTATCCGTGATGGGTATCTCAAGTCCACTGAGGACCAAAGACCACCCCCTTGCCTAGTCAACAAAACACGATACACTAATAGTGGATGAATTTCGAACATATAACAAGATAGAAAATATAAGTTCGAAGGAAATCTAAGATGTATACACAACCAATACCCAATCCATATTATCCATAAAGCCTGTTAATAACCAAAATCAATCTAGTCGGGACATGCCCCCCACGATATCCAAAACAAGTCTAAAAAAAGTCTAAAACATAAGGAAACAAAACCATAAAATGAAGCTTTTTCGGTAGGATGGAAGCTCACCACTTCAAGTCTACTCATGATCAACCTAGAAGTCACCTAATCACTACGTAAGAAAAGTCAGAGTATCTCTGAACCCTACATCACGTGGGAATGTATAGTTCAGTGATGGTTAGCGGGTTGAGCGGTAGCATTTAACTCAGGGATAAGAGGATAAAGTAATACCATGATCAATAATTCAAAATCAATCAAAATCCAATGGACATATTCAAATTCAAATACACACACACACATATATATATCACATAATGAGGTAGGGAATAAGTCTTAGCATGAACTTTAAAACCTTGGCCTAGATTGTGTAGCATAACCATCATAATAAGCCACCCACGAACTATATGGGCCCAGCTCTTCCCCAGCTGAAAAGGACCTAGTGCGTGTAGCCGCACGAATCAGAGAATAATCATATGTGCATATGGATTATAGAGGACTCGAACCTCCCATCATATATCAAGGAATCTAAAGCACCAAATCATGTAACATGGGGGACTCAAACCTCCTAATCATTTAATAAGGGGGACTTGAACCACCCAGTGAATTAAACACCCACGTCGGCAATCGCAGTTTCCAATATTGGTCCCTCAATACCTCCACTTTTACGGCCCAGCTACACAACCCTCTTTTAAGCCATTAAAACATTCATCACACAATCCTATTAATTGAACCAATTCATTCGTTAAGGCATCTCATTGGTATCGTTATACCAACCTCACTTGCAAGTTAACATTATCATGCCATGATATTTAACCATTCACATGGGAAAATTCATAACCCCTTTAGGTTCAATTATTTATTCATATGGGGAATCCACAAGCCCCAAGGTTCAATAAAATCAATTCGTGGTTCATTAACCTTGTATGCCAATGCATTAGTATAAGTGAGCAAGTAAACCATGTGACGAAACCATATTTCAACATCAATTCCACAATTGGGTTGAGGGTACACAATTTCCAAAATCATATGTCAAGTCAAAATCATTGAATTGGGGAAAACCGTAACCCTTTAGTTTATTCATCATAACCATGCACCCTAGAAGTTCAAAATTATTAATAAAGCATGAACAATGCATAATAAATCATGTGAAATGAATTTAAAAATCAACCATGCCCAAAATCCTCAACCCATATCAAAACCCATGTTCTAATCCACATAAACAACCATATAATTTCATACTTTAAGTAAACAAGTTTAAGGGTAGAGTCATATGCCTGAAATATCAAGAGTTATAGAGAGAATTCAGCCGTTAAAGCTTTGGATGACTAAGTATGAGAAACCCTAACTTGTTCTTGCCCTAGGGATTTTGAGAGAGTTTGAGAGAATGTTTTTGATGTGTTATGGATGAGAATGAAGTCCCAATTATGCTTTAAGGTCGTGGGTTATGTTTAGGGAAAGAGAAAAATGTCCAAAATGCCCTCAGTAAAAGACTAAAATTTGTGCCTAGTCACTACGGGTGACCTTACGACTTGTTGATAACGCTCAAACTATAGCTCTCGTAAGAGTGTAAGCGGTCGTCGTCAAATATAGAGCCCAACTGGGTTGGGTGTCGAATCCCACAGGGAATACTCAGTCACTAAGTATGCAACGATTAGTAGACTTTTGGTGAAAGTTCTGCGGAAAAAAGGGGGGATTTTATGGGTCAAGTAAAATTATCAAAATAGCAAAGTAAAAACGGAATGTTTAGTAAGATTTTAATCAATGATAATTGTAAGTTAGGGTTATGTCCACCTTATGAGTTTTACGTATCTATTGGCTATGAGTTATGCGGAATTCAGACATGCATGCGCTTATAGAGTTTCGTATTCTATGGTAAATCCTAGTGTCTTTCGACCATCAAGGATTATTTCACTTTAACTCTTTCGAGCTTAAAGCGTATAACTAATGGTACGAATTCTCCAAGAGGTTAATCCAGTTACGGCACTAACTTTTAAACAGAGGTTGGTAGCCCTATTTCCTTGTCACTCTCTCTTTTCCAGACATGTAACTTTTCTTTCGAACAAGTTAATGCTATACTGGCGTATTCTATATGTTTGCAACCACAAGAATTCAATTAAGATGAAGAGAGTAATGATATAAGCAGCATACGTATCAAGAATTCACAAACTCATAGCAATAGATAGTATCTCATAAGGCTTCCATAACCCTAACAGAGAAGTTTAGCTACTCATGAGTGCAACGGAAATCGCAATAGACATCATCATCATACCACAATCTAGAATAATCTTCGCAATGGATGATTTTAACGTCAACTAGAGTTGGACGTTTTTCTTCCTCTATCCGTGCCACAAGTGAGCCGTGGTTCTCTGTTAGTAACTTACAGAATCTGTAAATTGTTGAATACTAAAAGTCGAATGAAAGAGTAGTAATGTAATCGGAAAGAATTAATAAGAATGGGGAGGAATGAATGGATGCTGAAAAGTTCAGCAAAATAGGGTTTTTATAACACACATATCCTATTCCTACTAAGCTACTGCATATTTGTCCTAATCCTAATAGGTTACTGCATCCTTTTCCTAATCCTACTAAGTTACTGCTGATCCCCAAGTCTTTGGAAATACTGTTTTTGTCCGGGACAAGTTTTTCATGCATCACTTTTAGTCCATAGGCTTCCAAAAGCTGCCTTCCTTCTTACGTGAAGCTTCCTTTGGCGTCAACCAGTCCATAAAATGCTGAAATCTTCATCATTTATACCTGAAAACTAGCTAATCACGTTGGTTAACTCACTTACAGGAAAAAGGACTAAAAGTACAGGAATTATATATTTTGTCCTCAAAACTTAGCTAAAATATGGGTAAATTAAGGTGCTTTAGGCGTGTAAATACGCCTAACATCACTTGTAAGGTCACCATACGACTCGTGACACGTAGTTGTAGGCTAGATAGTACCCCATGGGCAGCCACACTGGTCTGGTTATGCGATGTACCATATGACTCGTATCCAGACAATACGAATCGTATGCTCCACTCATAATCAAGACAGAAACTATAATAGCATACACTGGACACCCCACGATTTCCACCTTATGACCCGTAATGAGTCAATATGACCCGTAACCTCAAGTCGTCACCAAGGCAGTAACCCATGCAGATCTTATTGGATACCTTACAACTTAGGTCCTATGACCCGTCAAGACACTCTTCGACTCATAGGGAGAGTCGTAGTCTGAGCAGTAAGCATACATGTCAAGAAATTTTCAAGGACCAAAATTTAGGGTGTTTCATTCTCCCCCTTTAGGATCATTCACCCTCAAATGATAAGATAAGGTATCCCTTAGAACGATTTAACACGGAATACAACCACACTTAGCTATCACAAAGACCAAAAACAATAATGTCAAGGAAATCATGTTTTCCTTTAACAAAGTCAGAAAACAAAGATATTAAGATTAAAACATACCTTAAGCACGATTACCCGAAATAACGAACAAGAAGGGGTATCTGGATTTCATGTCCTCTTCAGCTTCCCAAGTAGCTTCTTCAAACTTTTCGTTTCTCCATAAAACCTTCACCAAAGCCATATCCTTAGTTTGCAAATGATGTATTTTCCGATCCAAAATCTCAATCGAGACTTAATCATACGACAAGGAGTCCAAAACACATACACTTTCCAATGGAACCACCAAGGAAAGATCACCCACGCACTTCCTCAACATCAAAACATGAAAAATTAGGTGAACAAAACCCAAACAAGGAGGCAACTCTAACTCATAATCCACATTATCCACTCTCTCCAATATCAAATATGGACCGATATAACAGGGACTAAGTTTCCCCTTCTTTTCGAAATGCATCACTCCCTTCATGGGAGACACCTTCAAGAACACCCAATCTCCAACTTCATCTTCCAACTCCCTTTGCCTCACATTCGTATAGGACTTTTTGTGACTTTAGGTGGTCTTAAGCCTATCTCGAATAACCATCACCTTTTACATAGCTTGGTGAACCAAGTCGAGATCAAACAATATAGCCTCTCCAACCTCAAACCACCCAATAAGAGAATGACATCTCCTACCATACAAAACCTCAAATGGAGCTATCCCAATGCTAAAGTGATAAATATTATTATAAGCGAACTTGATGAGAGGCAAATTATCAATCCAACTACCACCAAAGTCAATCACGCAAGCCTAAAGCATATCCTCCAACATTTGTATGGTCCTCTCCACTTGTTTATCCGCTTGAGGGTAGAAAGCGGTGCTAAGGCTCACCTTAGTTCCCAAACCCCTCTGAAAAGAATGCTAGAAGTGAGACGAGAACTGCATTCCATAATCGAAAATGATAGAGAGTCCAGTAACATACAATTTCACAATCTCTTGAATAAAAAGCTTAGCATAGTCCTCTGTATAAAAATTTGTCCTTACTGGCAAGAAGTGAGCAAACTTAGTCATCCTATCCACGATGACCCGAATCGAATCAAACTAACTATGCAACTGCGAAAGACCTGTAATAAAATTTGTATTAATCACCTCCCACTTCCACACATGTAACTCAATTTCTTGAAATAATCCACCAGGCCTCAAGTGCACCATCTTTACTTGTTGATATACCAAGAATTTATCCACAAAATTGGTTACATCTCTCTTCATGATATTCCACTAGTATATCTCTCTAAAGTCATGGTACATCTTTGTCGGAACAGGATGAAAAGTGTACCTCGACTCATAAGCCTCGGCCAAGATTTTTTCTCTCATCCCATCAATATAAAGAACACACAACCTACCTTGGTACCTTAAAATACCATCGCCACCAACCTCAAAAGCTGTCACTTTCTGCTAGCCCACATCTCCTCTAATCCATATCAAGAAAGGATCCAAAAACTGTTTCTCTTTCACCTTAGTACCAAGAGATGAATTCACCACCTCTTGTATAATTACACCTCTATCCTCGAAGTACAAGAGATGAACCCAAAGATTTTCTAAATGATGAATATCCTTCACCAAACCTTTCTTCTCCTCATCAATATGAGATAAGCTCCCCATGGACAACCTACTAAGAGCATCAACAACCACGTTAGCTTTACCTAGATGATAATAGAGACTCATATCATAATCCTTGAGCAACTTAAGCCATTTTCTTTTCCTAAGATTCAACTCTTTCTGGGTGAATACATACTACAAGATCATATGATCAGAATAAATGTCAATATAAACTCTATATAATAGTGGTTCCAGATCTTCAAAGCAAACATCACAGCCAATAACTCCAAATCATGAGTCATATAATTCCTTTCATGGACCTTCAATTGCCTAAAAGCATATGTCACCACCTTACCATGCTGCATTAGAAAACAAATTAATCCCATACGGGACGCATCATAATAAACCACAAAGCCATCAGTATCCTCAGTCAGGGTCAAAGTAGGAGCAGAAGTTAACTTATTTTTCAACTTCTCAAAACATCCCTCACAGGCATGGGCCACAAAAACTTCACCTTCTTCTAGGTCAACTTAGTTAATGGAGCAGCAATACTGAAAAACTCTCCATAAACCTCCTATAAAAGCTGGATAAACCCAAAAAACTCTGAATATCGATTGGAGTCGTGGGTGTAGGCCACTTCTTAACCATCATAACTTTTTATGGATCCACCATGATCCCTTCACTAGGAACAACAAGACCCAAAAAAGTAATGGCATTCAACCAAAATTAACACTTTGAAAACTTAGCATACAAATGTTGATCCTTAAGAGTCTGCAATACTACATGGAGATGATTGTCATAATCCTTCTCGCTATTTATATATACCAAAATATCATCAATGAACACAAACACAAACAAATCCAAGAACCGACGGAATACCCAATTCATAAGATCCATAAATGTAGTTGACACATTAGTCAAACCAAAGTACATCACCAAAAACTCAAAATGACCATATCAAGTGTGAGAAGCAGTCTTAGGGATATCCACCTCCCTAATCTTCAACTGATGATAACCGATCGAAGGTCAATCTTAGAAAAATACCTTGCCCCTACAGTTGGTCAAATACTTGGAAGAGGGTACTTATTCTTCACAGTCACCTTATTCGATTGGCGTTAATCTATACACATCCAAAGAAACTCATCCTTCTTATGCACAAAAAGAATAGAAGCAGCACATGGGGAAACACTAGGAAGAATAAAACCTTTATCAAGAAGATCTTTTAACTGCTTCTTAAGTTCTTTCAACTCAGCTGGAGCTATTCTATAAGGAGGGATAGAGATAGGACGAGTGTCCGAGAGAAGATTAATCCCAAAATCAATTTCCCTATCGGGAGGGACACCAGGAAGATCATTAGGGAAAACCTTAGAAAATTCACTAGCCATGGGAATGGATCGTAATAAAGGACCCTCTAAGTTAGAATCTTTAACCCGGACCAAATAATAAAGACACCTCTTGGAAATCAATGTTCAGGCTCTAAGATATGAAATGAATCTTCTTTAGAACTAGGGAACTCCCTTCCTACTCAATAACTGACTCATTAGGAAATTTTAAAATGACATTATGGGCTCGATAGTCTAAAGAGGTATTTCACAAGTATAACTAATCCATCCCCAAGATCACATCAAAGTCCCATATACCCAACTCTATAAAATTTACCAAGGTCTCCCTACCACATATAGAAGCCATACAGCCCCTATACATCCTTCTAACCACAACAGAGTCACCCATTGGGGTGGATACAGAAAAAGGATTAGAAATATACTTAGGACCAAAACAAAAATGAATATCCATATAAGGGGTCACATATGAAAGAGTAGATCCACGATCAAGAAGACAATACATATCACGAGAAAGGAGTTTTAGCGTACCAATGACAATATCAGGAGAAGCCTTAGATTCCTGATGGGTGGTAAGAGCATAAAGACGATTTCGACTCGTGTCGGAGCCAAAAGTAGAACCCTTTAGTGCCGGAGTTGAATAAGTCAAAATAGGAACCCTTTTAGCTCCAAAAAATACCATTGAAGGAAAATTCTTCTACATGTGACCTAGCTGACCATACTTAAAAAACTTATTCCTCCCCTCATCATATACCCCACAATGCACCTACCTATAGAAATGACAAATGGGATAATACAAAGCTGAATAAGCTCCGCTAGCCTAAGATTGGGCACTCTGTACCCTAAATCCACTATTGCTATGGAAATGAAGGTCACCAAATGGCTTAGGAAAAGTTGAACTCTTCATAGAATAAGCACCAAAATTGCCCTACTTCTTCCTAGACAATTTTATACCATGTCTACCACCCTACTGTTGACCTCCACCTTGATCTAAATATCAAAACTTCTTGATCTGCCTTCCCTAATCTCTTATTTCTTCTTTTTTTCCTCTTTGACCTAATCCTTATACACCATAAGTCGAGATATATTCATATCCTTGTTAAAAAAAGTGTTTTTTCTTTCCAAAATTAGATCATGGGACAACCCAAAAGAAAATTTCCTCATTCTAGCCCTCATGCTAGACACTAGATCAGGAGCATATCGAGATAGCTGAAGTTTCAAGGCATACTCCTTCACTATCATTCTACCTTATTTTAAATTCATAAAGACCCCAGCTTTCGCGTCCCTCGAATCTTAAGGAAAAAAAGTAATCCAAAAAAGCACAAGAAAATATATCCCACATAGCTAGCTTAGCATCATATCCCCTTATCTGTTCCCAGTCCTCATACCACTCATATACCACATCCTTCAGCTAGTAAATGGCAAACTCGACACCTTCAAAGTCAGAAGCATGTATTACATAAAAAATCTTCTCCGTCTCATCAATGAAATTTTGAGGATCCTCCTCAACCTTTGAACAAGTGAAAGTCAGAGGACTCAACCTTATAAATTATCCAACCCTAGTGACCTCAGAAGATAGAGCAACAAAATTAACACGTTCATTCTGAGAGTCCACCAACTAGGTAAGAAAATGGATTGACTAGTGAAACTCAGCATTAGACACATCAGCCTGAGGTGTCTAACGATGGATAGAGGGAACCAATGGAACTCCTTGAGGGTAATCAAGAGTTAGATCCCTAGAATGAGTTTAAACTCTATAAGTAGGATGATCTGCATCCATATTATCCCCAAGAGAGACTGAAGAGTTTTCCCAAACATCAGATCTTCTTGGAGGTATGATCTGAAATGCAAACAAATGGGGATTAGAGGAGATTCAAGACCTTAGATTCTATAGCCCAAAATAGACAACAAGAAAGGGAAACATTCCTAAATGCCTCATAGCCTTTCTCTTATAAGTATGGCATGATACACACCTATAAAAGAGACTCTCCTTGACATGACATTGTGGACACCCAATTGACCATGAACCTAGGCTCTAATACCAACTTTGTCACGACCCAAACTAGGGCCTGGTCGTGAAGGGTATCTCAAGTTCATCAAGGACCAAAGACCACCCCTTTACCTAGACAAACAAAACATGATACACAAATAGTGGTTGAATTCCAAACATATAACAAGATAGAAAATATAAGCTCAAAGAAAATCTAAGATATATCTATAACTAATACCCAATCCACGATATCCACAAAGCCTTCTAAAAACCAAAATCAATCTAGTTAGGACATGCCCCTGACGATAGCTAAAATAAGTCCAAAATAAATTTTATAACATAAGGAAACAAAACCAGAAAATGAAGCTCTTCCAAAGTATAGAAGCTCACCACTTCAAGTCTACTCACGATCAACCTAGAAGTCACTTAATCAATATGCAAGAAAAGTAGGAGTGTCTCAAAAACCTACATCGTATGGGGATGCAGCATTTGGAGAGAGTTATCGGGTTGAGCTCTAGCATGTAACTCAAGGATAAGAAGATAAAGTAATGTCATGATCAATAATTGAAAACCATTTAAAATCTAATGCACATATTCAAATACAAATACACACATATATATCATATGCTGGGGTAGAAAACAAGGCTTAGCATGAACTTTAAAATCTTTGCCTGGATTGTGTAGCATAAATATTATAATAAGGCACCCACGGGCTATATAGAATCAACTTTTCCCTAGCTGAAAGTGCCCCAGTACGTGTAGCCGCATGAACCAGAGAATAATTATATATGCATATGCCTTATGGGGGACTCAAAAATTCCAGTATATATCAAGGTGACTTAAGAACCAAATCATATAACATGGGGGACTCTAACCTTGCAATCATATAATTAGGGGGACTCAAACCACCCGGTCATTTAGACCCTTGCATCGGCAACTACGACTTTCAGTATTTGCCCCTTGGGACCTTCACTTTCATGGCCCAGCTACACAACCCTCTTTTAAGCCATTAAAATATTTAGCACACAATCCTATTAATTCAAATAATTCATTCGTTAAGGCATCTAGTTGGAATCGTCATACCAACCTCACTTGCAAGTTAACATTATCATGTCATGATATTTTACCATTCACATGGGGAAATTCATAACCACTCTAGGTTTAATTATTCATTTATATGGGAATTCCATAAGCCTAAAGATTCAATAAAATTAATCCATAGTTCCTTAACCTTTTATGCCAATACATTAGTATAAGTGAGCAAGTCAACCAAGTGATGAAACCATACTTCAACATCAATTCCACAATTGGGTTGTGGGTACACAATTTCCAAAACCATATGTCAAGACAAAATTATTAAATTGGGGAAAGCCATGACCCCTTAGTTTATTCACCATAATCATGTACCCCACAAGTTCAAAATCATTAATAAAGCATGAACAAGGCATAATAAATCATGAAAAATTATTTTAAAAATCAACTATGCCCAAAATCCTCAACCCATATCAAAACCCATGTTCAAATCCAAATAAACAACCATATAATTTTATGCTTTAAGTAAAACAAGTTTAATGGTAGAGTAACATGCCTTAAATATTAAGAGTTATGGAGATAATTCAACCTTTAAAGCTTTGGATGACCAAGTATGAGAAACCCTAGCTTGTTCTTACCCTAGGAATATGAGAGAATTTGAGAGAATATTTTTTATGTGTTATAGATAAGAATGAAGTCCCAATTATGTTTTAAGGTCGTGGGTTATGTTTAGGGAAGGAGAGAAATGTCCAAAATGCCATCAGTAAAAAGACTAAAAATTTATGGCCCAGTCGATAAGGGTGACGTTACGACTCGTAGGGTCACCCTACAACTCATGACACATAGGTTTAGGCTGGATAGTACCCTATGGGCACCCACACTGGTTTATGGTTGTACTATATGACTCGTAGCCATAAATTATGACTCATATGCCCCACTCGTATTTAAGACAAAAACTATAATGGCATACACTGGACACCCTATGATTTCTACCTTACAACCCATAATGAGTCATTATGACTCATGACCTCAAGTTATCACTAAGGAAGTAAATCTGGCAGATGTCACTGGACACCATATAGACTTGGGTCCTTTGACCCATCAAGACACCTTATAACTCATAGGGAGAGTCGTAGTTTGGGTAGTAAGTTCACATGCCAAGAAATTTTCAAGGACCAAAATCTGAGGTGTTTCAGTTAGGTGATACATAACTTGTTAGATTTTGCATGCAAGGCACCGAGATAGTATGATGAGCAAAAATAGTCTTTGGATTTCTAAAATTAGGAGGAACACAATTTTAGTAATTATGTCATATTGATAATAACCCTAATTACCCAACATGTTACTTTACTCTTTCTTTTACGACCCCCTTATTTACTTTTTGTGTTTTTTAATTTCTTCTTCTAACTTGTGATAAATTTCTAAACTATTCCTCATGGATCGACCCTAACCTGGTTATGTTCTATATTTGACAAACAACTATTTTATACTTTCTTGGAGGTATAATTAGGGTCATATCAAGTAGCAGAGAGGAAGAATAGAAATATCATCGAGAATTCTAAGACTCTTCTCATTCTATCCCATGCTTTGTTGTGCTTTAGAGTGATGATGTTATCATATCTTGCTATTTAATTAATTGGATGCCTTCATCTTCAATTCAAACTTGAATTCCTTATCTAGTATTGTTTCCTTAGCCACCTCTATACTCTCTTCTCCCTTGTGTCTTTGGGAGTATATATTTTTTCCACAACTTCACCCCATAAAAATATAATTAACCCTTCATTCTCTCAAATGTGTCTTTTTTTGTTATTCTCAAGTACAAAAGAAATATTATTGCTATTCACCTAATCTTTTGTTAGTTCCTTATGTCAGCTGATATCGCATTCTTTGAGACTTAATCTTAATTTACATATTCTAATCCTGATAATCTTAACATATTTGAGGTCGTATCTATATTAACTTTTGAAGATCCTACTGTTACTTCTGCATCTTTATCCATAGTGCCACCAGTCTTACCTGCCCTGATTTTTTATAAATATACAATGCCTTCTACAACTCCATCTGTAGTTCCACCACTTTTGACTTATCATCATCATCCACATACAACTTAAGGCTTAGATTACTCTCCTCCTACGCTAGCCATACACCTACTACTGACTTGTCTCCTCTTATTGCACTTTAAAAATTTATACGGTCCACTCGTAATACTAACCCTCATTATACCCTTTTAATTTATCAATTTCTATCATCACCCTATTATGTTTTTATATTATATATCTCCTCTATCACTATCCCTAAGTCTACAAATAAAGTACTTTCTCATCCAGGATGATGACAAACTATGATTGATGATATGTTTGCTTATATATAAGTGGAACTTGGGAGCTTGTTCCTTTTTCTTTAGGTAAATAAATTATTGGTTGTCATTGAATTTATGTAATGATAGTTGGTTTGGAAGGCCAAACTGATTGACTTAAGGCTCGCTTTTTCTCCAAGGGGTACATTTAGATATTTGGACTTGATTATAGGGATGTTTTCACTCTTATGGATAAAATATCATTTGTGTATTTTTTTCTATTCATGATTGTTGTTCGACACTGGCCTCTTTTTAGATAGATATTAAGAATGTTTTTCTTTATGGTGACCTTGAGGAGTAATTTTATATGGAGCAACCACCTAATTTTGTTGCTTGGAGGGAGACTAGTATAGAGTGTCTATTGCTTCAATCACTTTATGATCTAAAATAATCTTCTCAATCCTGGTTTGGAAAGTTCAGCATAGTAATTCAAAAGTTTTTCATGATTAATAGTGAAGAAAATCACTCTATCTTTTATCAATATTTTTGTCCAAATCTATGTATTTATTTGGTGGTTGTAATACCCCCAGGTTCCTAAGCTCTAGACCCCTTAAAATATAGGCCGATAAATTAGTTATCCAGTGCCACAAGTCTCACCTTAATGCAATGTCGTGGTAAAGAGTGATGAGAATTTCCCCAAAAAGTTTGTCAGCTCCTAGTGACAACGCCTCAAGTGACGAGTCATAACGAGTTTTTACGTATGAGTCATTTCCACTACAGAGAAGATCTCAAACCTCAGCCTAAGGGTAACACTATACCTTATGACTCATATCAGTGATGATAAGTCATTAGGTGGTCACGTCACCTTAGCATAAAGGAACTTAGAAATATAGTCCTAAACTACGAGTACTCCTAATGACTCATAGATAGAACTTATGAGTCCATAGGAGGGGAGTCATTACCTTAGAAATGAAGAGACCATACCTTAAGACCCCAGTTTACAACTTAGACCATGACTAAAGACCAAAGAGTATGAGTCATAGGGAGTCATAGGGTGCACAATGACGGTTGGAACAAAAATTTCCTGCACGTTTAAATGGGTAAAAACATAAGTTATCAAGAGTAAACACTACCCTAACCTCTCATAACTCAGGAAACTGACAACATATAGCAAAAGAAGTGATTTCTTCTCCCAAAAGTCAAACTAGGGTTCATCCAAAGCAAGTTCAAGTTTCAAGAAAGTTCTCTAAGGGGTTATTTTCAGGTATGTGGGATTTCATCAATGGGTCGCTTCCACCCATTGAGTCCCAAGAACTCCCTTAATTTGCAAGTACAATAATTGGGTTCCAAGTCAAATAAGACATTTATCAACTCTACCTTAATTGTTTTGGTTATGAACCAAGAAAATGTGTTTCCCCCATGAGATTGTGTTTCCATAGGGTTGATAATGTCACTTGTTCAAAACATGATCAGTCGTTGAAATGTTGAGTACTATTCATAATTTTCTATATCGTTGTCAGTTTTAATCCTTATCATATTTCGTTATGTTAGTCTGTGTTGGTGGATTACGAACACCCGTTACCTAGGGACTCATGCATATATCAGCTTACATGTTATTGAGTATTTTAGGATTACACATGTATTGTTATTTTTGAAATACCATGACTTGAGCATATCAGTTATCAGTTCATGTATTGGTTTATTCTTCAATATCTTTCAGTTGGGAGTAGTACTTAGCACTGAGTGAACGTAGGGATGGAAGCTCACCCATTAGTTAGGCTTGAGATCATTGGTAGCAGTCCCTAAGTTCTAAAACCACAGTGCCATAGTAGGTTATAAGGGATCACCCGTCAGTTTAGGCTTGACGCCTTTGTCCTTTAGGACAACAGTTTAGTGGATCTATGCCAACCAATGTTGCTACCCGTGGTAAGGTACTAACACCCATCCAACTGTGGTTACTAGTTGGACCCCGATATTGCTCAGATTAGGTTTTTCCAGTTGTAGTTAGATCTCACAGTCTTCAGTCCAATTTTAGTATTTATATATTCAATTTATGTTTCAGCTCAGATATGCATGACCTTACATTCAGTTATCCAGTCATTCAGCTTATTCAGTAAATGTTTATACTCGGTCTTGCATTCAGTTTACTTGCTCATTCACTCTTGTTTAGTTATACCAATTAGCTTTTCCCATCCTACATACTGAGTACATTCAAAGTACTGATTGCATACTTTCTTTTGCGCTATATTGTCGTATTATATAGGTTCGAATGCTCAATTCCCAGATCATGCTTAGTTATTTTTTGTGCCACTCAGCAACAGTTGTGGTGAGTCCTCATGCTTTGAGGAATGGTTATCAATTTTTATTTTTAATACTTTATTTTATTTCAGTTAGTTGGAGTTTAGTTGGGGGTTTGTCCCATCAACTCAGCATATTTTAGAGGCTTTGAAACAGTCAGATGTGTTTTCAGTTTTATCAGATAACCATACATGATTGATATTATTCCCACTATTGATTTTATCAGATTTTCTAATTTAGCTTTTATCTAGTATTTTTTTGTTATTTTCTTCAGTGTTCATAGCAGGTACCAAACCATGGGTTAGCTTAGGGTCACTTATGACTCTAAGCACCGTGTTATGACTTAGGGATAGTCTCGGGTCATGAAAATGATTTACTTTGATGATATTATCATTATCGTCAATAATCAAGATGGTATCATTCGTTTGGAGCAACACCTTTTTTAACATTTTCAAAGGTATTTTTTGGGTATTAAAGCTGCTCAATCTAGATCAAGTACTGTTATTTTGAATTGCAAGTATTCCTTAAACATTCTCAAAGAGATGAAAAATATGGGATGTAAACCTATTGACACTCCTAAGAATCCGAATACTAAACACCTGCCAGGACAGAGGGCCACTCAATAATCTTGGAAGATATAGGCATATAGTTGGTACATTGAAATCTCACAATGATCGAACCTGACATTTCCTATCATAAGAGTATTCTAAGCCAGTATGGATTCAGCCTGTGATAAACATTGTGATGCAGATGTTTGAATTATGCAATATATTAAGTCATCTTCAGGTAAAGGACTACTCTTCGAGGATCGAGGTCATGAGCAGATCATTTGATTTATAGAAGTTGATTGGGCAAGATCACCTTATGATGTACGTTCTATATTAGGATATCTTATTTTTATAGAAGGTAATTTGATGTCCAAGAAGAGTAAGAAATAGGGTGTGGCTACTCGATCTAGTGCAGAAGAAAAATCTTGAGCAATGGCGATAGCCACTTATGACCTAGTTTGGATTAAACAATTTTTCATAAAGTTATGAGAAATCAATGAAAAAGAACTTTTGTGGGATAACCAAGCAACTCTTCATATTAAATCAAATCCATTATTTCATGAGAAGGACTAAGCACATTGAGATTGATTTTTACTTTGTGAGAGAGAAGATACATTACAGAGGTATTGTTACAAAATTTGTGAAATCGAGTGATCAGCTTACAAATATTTTTACCAAGTCCCTCACTAATCTCCGTATAATTACATTTGTAACAATCTTGGTACATATGAAGTGTATGCACTAACTTGAGGAAGAGTGTTAGAATATGAGTAAGAATAGAAATAGTATATAGAATACTACTTCGAAAAAAATTGTAATGTCATTGTCCTAGTTGAAAAAGTAGTTTAATGTAGTGTCTATAAATAGGATCTCAATGTAATAATTTAGATACAATAATTTAATAATATTTTCTCTTATATTTCTTACACAAACCTCACCTGAGACAAAATACAAAATATAAGTAGTTGCTAAGGAAAGCTACTTACCGAAAAAAACAAGACAAAATGTAGGGTAATATTTCAAACTTCTAGAAGCATTAAGATATGTTGCACAAGAGGAGTTGTCTTTTATGATCTTAAAAGCGATCATAGAAGTCCCACCTAAAATATTAGAGCAAAAAAATCAATGGTAACTTAAAACTAGGCAAGCACCAAGGCCGTTGATAACATAGAAAGAACTCTAACAGTGAAAAAGTTCTATAGTAAACAAACACCATTTCCTCGTTAATAAGAAAAATTTTGATTTTAAAGTGTGTTATTCAGGAAACAAAATGTAAAATTTGTTGATTTATATTGAACTATTAGATCTAAAAAAATAAAATGCAATATAATTACAAATGGAAGGGGCAGAGAAACTTACATTACACCTCCCATTAAAGAGGAAGTGGGACAAACAAACCAGGTTTAGGGGGTTGTGTTGTTGGGAAGATTTTAGGATATTAAACTTGTTAGTTTAAACATCTTCATTCAGATTAGACGTGCATGTAGACACAATATAACAATGGTCCTCGGAGAGTATAGAATGATAGCCAGAAAGAACCTTCGACGTGAATCCTTCTTTCCAAGATAAAGAAGACTCCAAGATCATGTATATCCTTTAAAATATCTCGGTGAATAGTGTATGAGATATCATCCTCACATATCATTCCTTTATCTATTTTATTGTCAGAAACCTTCTCCAAATCACAAATGATCACATAACTTATACACCAGTTGGGGACTTGGACTTGTGAAATGTGTACAAGTGATTTTTTATAATTACATAATTATTCAACCAATATTTTGATAAAAGATGATGTGTTAGAGGTGTCAAAGGTTTTTTATTGGGGTACTCATAAAAAGTCTAATCCTTCAACTCCGATCAATATTTTGACAAAAGATAATGTGTGAGAGGTGTCAAAGGTTTTACCAAGTCTAATTCTTCAAGATGAAATCATAATTATGTTGTAAGGAAAATATATGATTCCAAATAAAAGAGGGTTTAGCTAGTGAAACACAACCTTTGAAAGAACACTGATATTTAACATCTTAAAGTGTGATTGGAAATGAGGGTTACCATTAGAAATCACATAAAACAGGTGATCAATGAAGAACAAAATAAACTTTGGGATGTTTTCCATCCATTTCCCACCGGTAATATCATAAAATTTGATTGTCGGAGGATAAAATAGACTATCATATTATATCATTATCTATGGTGACATAAACAAAGTACAATTTATGGTCACCAGCCCTTTGAGCTACGGTGTTATTGGGAGGGGGTAGAGGGGGGTTGGTTTCGAATGAACCTAGTAACTTTCATGCATAACCTATATTTATAATAAAAATCTGAATAAATATATAAAATGTGTGTGATCCCACGTGAAAAGAAAAGTTGTTGGCCTAGCAGTAAGCGCACAAAGCATTTTACCTTTTTGGTTGTGGGTTCAAAAGCCATTGGCTTAAAATTACTTTTTTTCACCTTTTATTTAATTTTTTTCTATAATTTTAATATTTTAAATAAAAGGATGTTGACGAAATAAAAATAAAAGGTAGCATCAACTCTAAAACAACATCTATCTTGTAGATTTCTTTCTACAAACATATAAAACTAAAAATTGTTAAAAGCAAAAAAATAGCAAGAACTCTATAACATCTTGGTTTCATTGCACTAAAGTTGTTGTCATGTGTTAAAATTCAAAACCTAGACACCTCAAGACTTAGCTTCACCTCTACCGGCGGTAAATACCATTCTCCTTCTAAGGCACTTGTGCCATTGGTGGGACATAATGAAGTAGGTCTTGTTGACTTTAGAAGTATCCGTAGAGAATGCATGGACATAATCAGAATCTTCTTGAAAGAAAATTAATGTGTATGATCATTTGTCTTAATAGAAGACAATTTGCAAAGGAAATTCGAATCTAACACAATATCAGACAGTCTCTTTTTCCCTTCCTCCTACAACAACACTTGTTCATAACAAAGAAAATTAATATTTAATCAAGAATAAGGATTTAAGAATATAATAGCATGGTATTAGCTTGGGTTAACAATGTTTAAACAATATTATAAATTTATGGGTGATTTACATAAATAGTATACATATGCAACTTTATTTACCAATTATAGTACATTTTTATTCTTACAGTTGATAACTTAATTTTTTTTACTAAAAATAGCTAAATAAATATATAATGCATTTTTAGACATAGTTTTAACATCATTAATAAGAGAAAAAATAATAACTTTAATACATTTTTATTCAATATATATATATATATATATATATATATATATATATATATATATATATATATATATATATATAACTAAAACATTTTTAAGACAAATGTATTATAAATATTATATGTGAATTTCAAACAGTTTATTACAATTTAAATTAATTTACATTGTAGAAATGTATTATATTTATCTTGAAATAACAACTATCGAACTCATAACAATATATAATATTGAATTTGAATTATGTTATAATTATGTTTATATTTATTGCATTTTTAATATACGTATAGTAAAACTATATCGCAATCTTTGAAACTGGTCCCATTTGCCGTTGCTACAAGATATGACCGAAATGGAGAATTCTCTGGTGTCTCCCTCGTTGCTCTAATGATAATGAACAGCTCAATGTCGGAGTACAATCAACAACAACAATAAAAATCGTCACCCTTTCACCACCTAACAATACAATCACCTCTTCAGTGTTGCTATCAATGGAGACTTCTCTGACGTCTTCTTCATTGCTTCGATGACAATGAATATCTACACATTAGAGCACAATCAATAATAAAATAAATTATCACTCCTTCACCACTTCTATCAGACCATGATAAAAAATTCATCACATCAATAACAGGACAACAAATCATCACTACAACAACACGACCAGAAATTCCTGTGAAGCAAAATTGAAAGAAATTAAGCAAAATTAAAAAAAATCAAGGAAAATTGAAAGAAGAATATATTTAATAAACAAAAAGATATTTGAATTAAATGAAATATTCAACCTGAGAAAGAAGACTACCATTTTTTAATTTGATCATTTTGAAACTTTTCTTTCTTGTTTCTATCGATTTCAATTTGATTTTCTTGTGTATATCACCGAAGTATCATCAGATTTCAACATTGGTAAGAGAAGTGAGGAGATCTGAAGGATTTGTGATGGAGCGTAGGACTGAAGCATGGTTGGAGAAGAAGGAAGCAATAGCATGATTTCTAGTTATTAAGGGTAAAAGTACGCTATAATTGGTAAAAAAATAAAAGTAGTGCTATTTAGAGTAATAAAAACTTTAAAAGATATAATTTATGTAAAAATTCCTTTTTTTATTAGGCTATGATTCGATTTTTAGTTTTGTGATTTGGGTAAATTGTAAAATCGATAATCCAATAAAATTATATTAAAATTATTATTTTACTCCTCATTATATAACAATTCATCAAGGATCCCTTAAAGTTGTTCTGATAATTCACTTAGACACCTCAACTAGTAGCTATTAAACACCTAAATTATTCAATACTGTACCTATTAAACAAAAAATACTGACGTTGCAAAAAAAGTTTGTCTTGCCTTTAGGCACATAAGTGAAGCTAAAAAAAGAATATTATTATTTTTTGAGGAAAAAATCTACACTTTTTTTCTTACAGTAACACTTGACAATCTTTTTATTCATGAAAAGATAATTATTACTTTAAAAAAAAAAAAAGCAATCTCAAATCCAAACCCCCCCATTATCTTCTCTATTTTACAATTATCTTCCTCAATCTGCATTCCTTTTCCTATTCCTTTCTTTTAATTTTTTCTTTTATTTGCTTATATATTTTTATTTTTTATAAAAGAAAAAGGTTTACGAATTCAAAAAAAAATTATTGAAAAAAATACTCTTTAATTAAGATTTCTAGAATTTCAATATGAAAAGAAAAATAGTTTTTTTCATGAACTATTATAAAAAAAAAAATGGTACGCTTGTTGGAGAATTGGTGAGTGAAGAAAATATAACAATGAAAGGGTTAAGTTGGGGTGGAGGAAGGAGGTTGTTTGGAGGAGAGTAAAAAATGAATTCATTTTTTTTAAGTTTTAAAAAATACTTTCATTCTTTTAATTGAAAATTCATTTTTTGTAATTATTCTACGCCCATGCGACACATGTCGGCATTTATTCATGATTTTTTTATGACAATTGCGTGTGAAATACATGCATGGTATGGTTACACTTATTGTCATTTTGTGTAAGAAAAATACATAGGCAGACCACTAAACTTGTTGATTTTTTTGTATTGGCACCTCAATTGAGCCATGTACCTATTGAACCCTTTAATCATTCACAAATGGAAAGGTGAAAGTTGTAACAAGAAAAATAGGCTAAAGGCTCAAAAATTAGGATCAAGGGATATAATTCACATATAGAAGGTCATTTAGGCTAAAAGAATTCTAACATAAAAAATGATCTATGATCCTTTCCTAACCGACTATCCTATAACCTAGGCAAAACTAACTAGTCAAGTTTTGAATTTAATACACAAAGAAACTAAGTAGTATCTCACACACACATGGCACAAGGTCACATCACAAGCTACTACCTATCCAGCTCATGCAATTAGTAGCTATGATTATCATGCCCCTAATTCTAATTCCATAACAAGATTCTCAATATTCACATATATATACATATCACATAGTTCAAAAATAAACAATTGGAGAGGTGTTATCATTTATCTTAAAAATCAACAAAAATATGTCAACTTCCCTACATACTCATCCGTCTACTAGCTAAACACTAAACATCATGAAATAAAATACAATCCTCCTAAACATAATGACTCTACTAGGAAAAAGACTCTGGGGGGGAAAAAGCATGGCAACAAAAACTCAAGAGGACATCAAAACCCACAAGCAGTCCCACCCTCACCTTAAATCATATATTGTCCTCAATGCATTAGACTACTACAAAATAAAAGAGTTAGGAATGTACCTGTAGCACCATAGGTGCAGATATATAACATCAATCATGAATACAAATACAAATAATAAAATAACTTGGGTTGTTGTAACACCCCAGATTTTTGGGCTAGAATTTGAACCATTATTTCTATGTGTATAAACTCGAATCTAATGATTCCTGTGTAAATATAAGTGTCATGATCATTTAACTAGTGTCTAAAGTGCTATCGAAGTAAAAATATTTATAGGAAACACTTAGAGTGAAGTTGAGTTAAGAGATTTTGATTCGACCAAATTTTGATATTCAATCCAACAAGTATCGACTTTGAATGTGTATAAATTCTGAAATATATGGAATTTTGGATCTCAAGACCCACCAAATTATAGATAATTGATTTCTCTTTCCAACGCATCTAATTTTGCCTTAATTTGATATCCGAGAGAAGTTATGAGCATTTTTATGAGGAACTGGTGAGGGTTAGTGATTTTGGTGTGGCACAAACCTTGTGCAACGCGATAGGCAATGTGGCACGGACCTATATTTAGAAATGCTAAAACTCACTTTCCTCTTTAGTTTTTCAAGGTTAAATTGGTTATTTATGTCCTAAACTATACTATAACTAATAACAATGTGAATTCATCATCCCATAACCCCAAATACCCAATCCCTCTTCTCCCAAATCCTCAAGAGCACTAATTAAGGATTTTTCTCCAAAAATTTAACTTCTAAGGCTTCTAATTCAAGTTTCTTTTACATGTTTTCTCATCAATTTCATCATCAGGGGTATGGAAAATTGATTATGTGTATAATTATGTGTATTAGCTTTGAATAATTTTGAAATATTGATCATGACATTATTTTATCCCTTCCCTAAGTTATATGCTAGTGCTCATCCCACTAACTATCTCCGAGCATTGTATTCCCATGCGATGCAAGGTCTGAGGCACTTCTATTTTTCCTGTGCAGTGATAGATTCCTGGGTTGTCAGTTGTCAGCTTTAAAGTGGTGAGCTTCGATCCTTCTAAAGGTTTATCATTTTAAAGTCATGTTTCTTTTGTTTCATAGACTACTTTTTGTTTTTTTTTTTTGCTATCAATGGGGGCATGTCCCGACCTAGATTGATGTTGGTTTCATAGAGGCTTTGTGGATTACTGTGGATTGGGATATTTGTTGACTTCTTAGAATTGTGCCTTGGTTTAGCTTATATTACTTATAGCTATATGATTTCTTCCATTGTCATATATGTATTGTGTTCTGTTTAACTAGGCAAAGGGGGTAGTCTCCGGTCTTTGGCAAACTTGAGATAGCTATCACGGCCAAACCCTAGTTTGGTTCATGACAGTTATCTCCCAAGAAGTCCCTAATTTCACGTTGCATCACAACGGGACTTGGTTGGGTACTCGGACATCCCAAATAAGCCTATTGGAACCTTGGTTACTCAGACTTCATCAAGGTAGCCCAATAGTTGGCATCCATCTTTCTCTTTCCACTTTGAACTTATGAACTGCACCCTTTAATGATTTTTTGAATTTTCACTATGCTCATGGGGCAGGTACAAAAAAAAATTCTCCAAGAAATAGATGTGGAATGTTTTACTTCTTGGCCCTTACATGAGGAATGTAGTTCTTTGATTTTGGCTCAGCAAATTCAAAAATATAGATATATGTTTCCTCCTCCTTGCACTCTTCTTCAGGCTCGGATGGCTCGATCAAGATCTGACTATCCAAATACAATGGAGAAAATTGCTTTGAATGAGGTCCAATACACCCCAACTCAGGAATTTTATCCTTATTTACATCCCCACATAACTATAGTATGGTCTCCTTAATCATGACACTGTCCATAAGTGTATGAACTATTTTTGAATCCTTTAATTTTAGCTCCTCCAGTTAGCTTTTCAGGAATTTTTCAGTCTCACACCACCCATAACTAGGTTGTTGGGCATTACACGCAACAGCTTTTGCATCTAATTCTACTTGTAAGTGGTGAATATCCAAGCCAAACCTATCAACCTTTTGAATAAGCTCTTGATTTCCTTTTGCCAGGAGCGCCGACGTTTTAAGCATGCTCTCATTAAGTTCAAATAGTATATTTATCACGCTCCTACAGTAATGCACTATATCAAAAGGAAAAGAATTAATCAATAAGGATTTATCATCACTCCATACTTCCTCTTCCCAGGTTGTCATCTCAAGAAGAGTAGGCAACAAAACAAACAAAATACAAAAAATAAAACCTGATAACTCCAAAAACTTTAATTAAGAATTCCAAAATCGTATTCCCCGACAACGGCACCAAAATTTGATAAATACCCAAACTATCCCTCCTTAGAAAAATAAAGCGATCGTTGTCAAAATATAGTAACCCATCTAGGTTGGGGTCGATCCCACAGGGAATAGGCCAAAAATTTATCTCGTACTTGTTAAAATCACCAGGCAATACGTAAAAGTAAAAAGGGGATTTGCTGAAATATTAAAAGAGACAAGAATTGGTTGCATTTGGTTGTAAACAATCTAAGACAGACACTAGGCTTGTATTCCCCTGGCTTCTCAATTCCGTAGATTTATCATGCATTGTCGAACTATTCCAATACCTTACATGTAGAATCTAATTAGTTATGTACCATCAACGATCATTTGGACTTGCTGATGGATCTTATCTTTTACCTTTTGAGTCATGGGATGTCACCTTTTGAGTCTCTAGTTATTAGATAATAGTTAACGATCTTACTTAGATAATACCTATTAGTGTGGATCGACGGTTAATCTTCAAATTACTATTGTAGTCTTCTTTTCCTAGTCACTACTCCTCTTTTGGAGTAAATAGTAATAATCTAGTAGGATCTTAATGTTAGTTGATAACGCTCAAACTACAGCTCTCGTAAGAGTGTAAGTGGTCGTTGTCAAATATAGAACCCAACTGGGTTGGGTGTCGAATCCCACAGGGAATACTTGGTCACTAAGCAAGCAACGATTAGTAGACTTTTGGTGAAAATTTCGTAAAAAGGGGGGATTGTAGCGTGCAAATAATGTAAACAAAATAGTAGAGTAAAAACGGAAAATAGAAGAGTAAAATGGAGTACTTGGTAGGTTTTAATCAATGAGAATTGAGAGTTAGGGTTATGTCCACCTTATGAGTTGTACGTATCTATTGACTATGAGTTATGTGGAATTCAGACATGCATGCGCTTATAGAGAATCGTATTCTATGGTAAATCCAGGCGTCTTTCGACCATGAAGGATTATTTCACTTTAACTCTTTCGAGCTTAAAGCATATCTAATGGTACAAATTCTCCAAGAGGTTAATCCTGTTACGGCACTAACTTTTTAACAGGGGTTGGTGCCTTATTACCTTGACATTATCTCTTTTCCAGACATGTAACTTTTCTTTCGAACAAGTTAATGCTATACTGGCGTATTCTATATGTTTGCAACCACAAGAATTTAAATTAAGATAAAGAGAGTAATGATATAAGCAGCATACGTGTCAAGAATTCACAAACTCATAGCAATAGATAGTATCTCATAAGGCTTCCATAACCCCAACAGAGAAGTTTAGCTACGCATGAGTGCAACGGAAAACACAATAGACATTATCATCATAACAATCTCATGATATGTAGGTAATGGCGTCACTTATGGCGTGATTTCCTTGCTTAGTAGCGTTTCTCTTGTTAGGAAAATTTTAAAGTCGAATAGATGAAAAATAATGTCAACAATGAATTAATGAAGAAAAAGGGGAAGGATCGAATAGGGATGAGGGTGGTGGAGAATTGTTTTGATGGATGGATGGATGGTGGATGGATGGGAATAATAAAAATCTCTAGCAAAATAGGGTATTTATAACACCCATATCCTATTCCTACTAGGCTACTGCGTACTTATCCTAATCCTAACAAATTACTGCATCATTATCCTAATCCTAATAGGTTACTGCTGATCCCCAAAGTCTTGAGAAATACTGTTTTTGCCCGGGACAGGTTTTCCATGCGTCACTTTTAGTCCTTAGGCGTCCAAGCTTTGCTTTCCTTCTTTCGTGAAGCTTCCTTTGGCGTCAAGTTATCCATAAAATGCTGAAATCTTCATCATTTATACCTGAAAACTTGCTAATCATGTTTGTTAGCTCACTTACAGGAAAAAGGACTAAAAGTGCATGAATCATGTATTTTATCCTCAAAACTTAGCTACAATATGGGTAAATTAAGGTACTTTAGGCGTGTAAATACGCCTATCATCAACACCCCACACTTAAAGCTTTGTTCGTCCTCGAACAAAATATCATGTCCATATAAACATCTACTTAGGTTTTTACAGTAACAACACAAAATATTCATCAAGACAGGCATAGCAATTACAAACAAAGAGTAGTTTTATTGATCACTACTAGAAATAATTCAACCTCCAACCTATACTCGTGATGATGGTTAATTCGTATCCAAAATTTAATGTACAAAGAATCATACACAACTACCCATACTCATCAACCATGTGTGTCTCACAATATATCACCCATAATCACTCACAAGTATTATATATATTTCAAACATGGGTATAAGATTATCATTGCTCTCACTCTCACAAAGAATTCATATGTTGCAACTGATGACCATAGGCTTGCCCTTAGCGTAATGCTCCACTAAATATCAGAATGCTAAGCTTAGGATCAAATAGGTCTTTTATAGGTTGTAATGTTGGCTAAGGGACGGGTAGGACTATTTTGGCCAGAAATAGTGACTATGTTCCTAAGCGCTTTAATACATCACATAATGTCATTAACACTTTCTTTCAAACAACCTTTCTACTTTCTTTTAATCTACCACCCTTTCTCACCTCTTTTGTTATTCACTTTTGAACAGAATTAACTTTTTATTTTTCTTTTCATTTTTCTCTCTTTTTTTTATAACACACCTCTATAATAACCATTTTTTTTCATAACGAATTCAAGTACCAATTCACTTTAAGGCACTACTCTCACCCAATTTCCTCTTATTTTATCACATGACTTTACAATTTAAAGCACTTAGGAATTTGGATCAAATTATGGTCTTGAAAAAATGGATTAGGCTTACATATGAGGTTGTCAAAGAAAATAGGCTAAAGGCTCAAAGGAGGTTATCTAGGATGATGTCCATGGGTAGATAAAACGAAGGTAAACAATCACAGGTTGCCAAAGAAATGCCTAAATCATCTCCTAAACTCACACTCTTTATTTCGCTTTACATACATACCAGGCAAGTTCTAGCATCATCCACAAACATAAAATATGGTATCATCTCACACACACAAGGCACATGGTCGACTTTATTGGGAGCAGTATAGACTCTTGACCCAACGTATGAAGGAATTAAACCACACACTTATCACATAATGAGTCACACTTTGAGCCTAAACATCTCAATAGTAATGATCTTAGCACAAACTCTTGTCATAATACCATGCCGCCTATCAGAACAATTTTATGCATCAAAATCTAAAAATTTTTGAAAATTTAACTACTACTAAAAATCAAATAAATAAATGTAGGTAGGCAAAGAAATACAGCATACAAATACCAGCACCCTACACTTAGACGGGACACACTGTCCTCAGTGGAAAATAAATGAGAAAAACCTGATTCCAAGAGTGCGTCGAGGTATTTGCAGCGAGGAGGATTCAACTTGCTCTTTTCTTCCTCTTTTCTTACCTTTTTGTGAGGTGGACGCTTTTTCTTTTCCTTGTCGTCCTTTTTGAAGCCATTCTACCTGAGATCTTAATAGAGTCAAGTTAGCTTCATCTCGGAAGATATAATCGACAAACAAACTATAGTGGCACCACCCCACACTTAATTTGTTTGTACAAACTAATTAAGTGAGTGATGTCGATTACTCAAACTTCATCGACATACATATAGGTGATATGTTCCAACAATATGTTCAGCACAGTCATACTTGCATGTTGTCTTTAACTATTCTTTTCAACTCTATGTCATGTAATCTTGGCCATCCTTTATGGTTTGGATTAATGCATTTTTGGAACAAGACGACCATGTAGAGATTGAATCAAGTTTATGGTATAGAAAATAATCACAACATCTTATGCTTGTATTCAATCATGATCTTTATCTCGATGAATGAGTCATTCAAACATTCAAGCATTCAATTTTGAAGATTATGCAATTAACTTCACCATGTCGACTCAGCAAAAGTATGACAGTGTATCAAAATCAAATACAAGTTGGAACCAAGTCAAGAGCACCCACATGTATTCTTTCACTCAATTAGATGTATCATAACAAACCAAGCACATTTAAATCACTACTACTATTTCAAGATTTAACAATTCATTATAGGCGTAGTAGTGTAGTACTTACGGAATATAAAAGAAGAACAAAGAAGTACTTACTTGGTTGATGACCTCGGAAGGTGTTCTTGCAAAGTAAAAGAGCAAAAAGAAAATTTTTGAGAGAAGTTAGAGAGGTAGGCGGCGCTTAGGTTGGATTGGCAATGTATTTTTGTTCTAAGACTAAGTTCTTATTTATAGGACAAGATTGGGTCGTGTTTTGACCCATTTAGAATCGGATTTGGAGACAAAAAGTGACCATAGGCGGCGCCTAATGCTTTGCCTATGCTTGGAATAGGCGGCGCCTTTTGCAAAGCATTGTTGGGCATAGGTGGCGCCCATGCTATGGCATTGTTAGGCAGTAGACGGCGCCTATGCCATGGCATATGAGATTCAGAGACAAAATGCTTTTGCATAGGCGGCGCCTATGCTATGGCATTGTTGAGCATAGGCGGCGCCTATGCTATGGCACTCTAGAATCCGAGAGCTTAGGCCATAGTATAGGCCTTGCCTTGTTCGTGGCCTAGATTTGCATAGGCCTTGCCTTGTTCTTAGCCTATATTTTCATAAGCAATGCCTAACCCATAGCCTTTTGCTTCTTCATTCCTAACTTACCACCTTCACCATGCAATACTTCCAAATCGAAATTTGAAACCAATCTCCTCTTTTACACCTCTTGCACCTATATTTACTCAAAAATAACCAAAAATGATTAGAACGATGGGTTGCCTCCCATCAAGCGCCTTAGTTTTGGTCGTGGCTCGACAAAATCCTAAGAAAACAAAAACAACAAAAAAAATTAAAAATGATGGGTTGCCTCCCACCAAGCGCTTGATTTATTGTCGCGGCATGACATAGCTATCTCGATTACTTAGACTTCATCGAGATAGATGGTGCATCATTTTTTGAATGGATTCAGACGACGCTGATACTTACTTGTAGGCATGCAATCTTCTTCGAGATGACTCTTGTGCATACATATCCCAGGAGGGATACCAATTATATCATCAATAGACCAACTCATAGCTCTCTTGTACCTCTTCAGAGCAGAGATGAGAGCCTCTATGTGTTGTTCACTTAAATCATCCGCAACACTCACCAGAAGTGTATTTCTGTATCCCAAGAACATATACCTTAGGTGACCTGGTAGCTCTTTCGATTCTAGCATTGGTGGTTCCTCAATGGAAGTCTTCGCTATTTTTGAAGGCTGATTTGTAAGATTAAGGTCCATCTACTTGGGAACATGAGAATAGGACCCTATTCCTGTTAGAGCACAAATTGTTTCTTCATATTCCTCAACATTCTCGCGCTCAAACTTCAACAGCGCAGCAGACAATGGCTCAACAGTACACTGCTTCTCTAAAGATAATTCTTCCTCAACCTCATAATAAACATCAACTATAGAGAACACATCCATATCTTTGGGCTGCTTCATTGATTTGCATACATCAAAATGAACCACTTCATCATTCAGCCGAAATAAAAGCTCATTGGCTCGTAAATCAATAAGCACACTTCCAATTGCAAGGAAAGGGCGTCCCAAGATTATGGGAACTTCAGAATCCACCTCGTAATCCAAAATAACAAAGTCTGCAGGAAAGATGAAGGTGGAAACCTTCACCAACACATCATTTAAGATACCAACAGGTCAATTTATCGACCTATCTGCCATCACGAGCCGCATATTGGTTAGTGTAGGGTCGCCCAACCCCAACTTTCTGTAGACGGATAGTGGCATCACATTGATGCTTGCTCCCAAATCGCACAATGCCTTAGCAAAATTCATAGATCCAACCGTGTAAGGAATAGTGAAAGCACCAGGATCTGCCTTCTTCTGAACTAGCGATCTTGTAGCGATTGCACTGCAATGGTGAACATTATCTGCCGGCTCATAGCTTGCTGCCCGCTTCTTTGTCAACAGGTCCTTCCTGAATTTCGCGTACCCATGCATCTGTTCCAGCACCTCAACCAATGGAACATTAATGGTCAGCTATTTTAACATTGACATAAATTTATTAAACTTGGTATCATCAACTCTCTTCTTTAATCTTTGAGGAAAAGGTGGTGGTGGAAGAGGAATAGTTTTCTCCACGACTTTCTTTTCCTCTTGCTTTAGACTGGCACTCTTTTCAGGCTGTGGACGTTGAGGGGTGACGTCATTGATGCCTTCTTCAGCTTCTTCGGCGGCTGTTGCATCATCTGTGATATCATCGGCTACTTGCTTGCTTTGGGATGAATTTTCCAGCACCTTACCACTCCTGGTAGTAATGGTCATGCATGTTCTATCGTTCCTTGGGTTTTGCACTGTATCGCTAGGTAAGGTGCCAGCTTTTCTTTGATTAATGTAGCTAAAATTTGACTCAATTGTTGCTCCAGTTGTCTTATTGAAGTGGAATGCAAGTCAACCAATTGCTTCATTGAGGCCAATTCATTTATTACCTCAGTTACTCCCGTGCTGGTTGCCTCCACTCCTTTCAACAGCTTAGCCATCATATCTTCCATGGACATATTTCCAGAACCAGATGTAGTGGTGTCACGTCTTCCAGGAGAAATATACACGCCACTCCTGTCAGTCTTGTTCTTCCAACTACCTTGATCCCGGTCCTTGTTTCCAGAATTATCATAATAGTTTCGACCTTGGTTTCCTTGGGCATTGCCTCGAAAACACCCCTGATTGTTTACGTAGTTGGCTTCTTCCTCAGAATCGGATTCCTCTCTTCCTTTTGATGCAACTGCTTTGACTTTTTCGGTCTTTCCTGATAGTAGGTGCTTTGTAAGAAGATCCACTTGTGTTTTCATGTGCGCCAAATCTTGATCACGTTCTTTTTCTCTTCTCCTTTGTTCTGCAGTCATGCTTGTAGAAAAAGTGGGGCTTGCTACCTCAGAATCTCTAGTATGCCATGCCCTATTTGCTTCGTCATCCGGTCTAGCATATCACTTGCCTGAACAAAGGTGAGGTCCATAAATGATCCTCCAGCCACATTATCCACCACAGGTTTAGTTACTGAATTCTAGGATCTATATCTCCATCAAGTGAACATTGGTCATGTGATGGTTTGGGCACCTCATAAGCTTCTTCTTGAATCTCTCCCATGTTTCGTGGAGAGCTTCAGTTGGAAGCTGTCGAAAATTGTTGATCTCATCTCTCAACTGTGCTCTCTTGGATGGCGGAAGGAATCTTTCTAGGAAAGCGTCTTTCAGTTGCCTCTAATTAGTAATAGAATCAGGAGTCAGCCCATTCAACCATAGAGTTGCCTCTCCAGATAGAGACAATGGAAATAAGCGTAGCCGAATTGCATTCTGTCCAACGCCTGGATTGTCGAATGACTTGCATGTAGAGATAAAGTTGATCAGATGCATATTCAGATCATCGCCTGCTAATCCACCGAATAATCCCTTGAGTTGCAATAACTGAATCATGGTGCTCGTGATGTTGAACTTGGCTCCGGGCGCCAATGGCGGAAGAATAATGGCTCTTGTGGCACCAGCTCCATCAAGATCATCATCATCATCATCGAATGGTATAGCTCGGCGTTCATGCCTGAACCTAGCTTGACGATCTCTTCTGTTGGCTGGTGTCGCCATCTCAGCATCACGCCTAGGGTTTAGTAACTCATCATCACCTAGATCCTCATCGTCAGGATTTGTTGCCCGCCCAGGGTTATCAATATTCTGTTAATGTACTTGGGCAGCGGCCAACGCAGCTAGTCTAGCCTGCTCCTGTTGAGCAGCCCTTCTCTCAATATCACGTTGTGCATCCATCCTTTCAATAAGTTGTGGTTCAGGGTTTATGGGTAATAATGGTTGTCCCAAACTTCGAGTATTTGGCATGTACTGAACAAAAACCTGCAGAAAACCAAAACAACAACTAAAAGTAAAGTACGAGAATGTTTGACCAAAGGGTTTAGTAATTATCACAAACTTAGTTGACAACCGTATTCCCCGGCAACGGCGCCAAAATTTGATAACGCTCAAACTACAGCTCTCGTAAGAGTGTAAGCGGTCGTTGTCAAATATAGAACCCAACTGGGTTGGGTGTCGAATCCCACAGGGAATACTTGGTCACTAAGCAAGCAACGATTAGTAGACTTTTGGTGAAAGTTTCGTAAAAAGGGGGGATTGTAGCGTGCAAATAATGTAAACAAAATAGTAGAGTAAAAACGGAAAATAGAAGAGTAAAACGGAGTACTTGGTAGGTTTTAATCAATGAGAATTGAGAGTTAGGGTTATGTCCACCTTATGAGTTGTACGTATCTATTGACTATGAGTTATGCGGAATTCAGACATGCATGCGCTTATAGAGAATCGTATTCTATGGTAAATCCAGGCGTCTTTCGACCATGAAGGATTATTTCACTTTAAATCTTTCGAGCTTAAAGCGTATCTAATGGTACAAATTCTCCAAGAGGTTAATCCAGTTACGGCACTAACGTTTTAACAGGGGTTGGTGCCTTATTACCTTGACATTATCTCTTTTCCAGACATGTAACTTTTCTTTCGAACAAGTTAATGCTATACTGGCGTATTCTATATGTTTGCAACCACAAGAATTTAAATTAAGATGAAGAGAGTAATGATATAAGCAGCATACGTGTCAAGAATTCACAAACTCATAGCAATAGATAGTATCTCATAAGGCTTCCATAACCCCAACAGAGAAGTTTAGCTACGCATGAGTGCAACGAAAAACACAATAGACATTATCATCATAACAATCTTACGATATGTAGGTAATGGCGTCACTTATGGCGTGATTTCCTTGCTTAGTAGCGTTTCTCTTGTTAGGAAAATTTTAAAGTCGAATAGATGAAAAATAATGTCAACAACGAATTAATGAAGAAAAAGGGGAAGGATCGAATAGGGATGAGGGTGGTGGAGAATTGTTTTGATGGATGGATGGATGGTGGATGGATGGGAATAATAAAAATCTCCAGCAAAATAGGGTATTTATAACACCCATATCCTATTCCTACTAGGCTACTGCGTACTTATCCTAATCCTAACAAATTACTGCATCATTATCCTAATCCTAATAGGTTACTGCTGATCCCCAAAGTCTTGAGAAATGCTGTTTTTGCCCAGGACAGGTTTTCCATGCGTCACTTTTAGTCCTTAGGCGTCCAAGCTTTGCTTTCCTTCTTTCGTGAAGCTTCCTTTGGCGTCAAGTTATCCATAAAATGCTGAAATCTTCATCATTTATACCTGAAAACTTGCTAATCATGTTTGTTAGCTCACTTACAGGAAAAAGGACTAAAAGTGCATGAATCATGTATTTTGTCCTCAAAACTTAGCTACAATATGGGTAAATTAAGGTACTTTAGGCGTGTAAATACGCCTATCATCATTAGTCACCACTAAAAAATCAATAAGAACAAACAAAACCCAATATATGCAACAATCGTTATCTAGAACAACTTGGCACTTTATCTACTTTATTAATCTGCCAGGGTTCCCACAACCCTAGATAAGGAATTAGTCTCTCAGAGTTATGAGATCAATCATGGAATCCACAAATAAAATTACAGAATTAATCTCACAATATTGAAAGAATAAATCCCAAAGTCTTAAAATGAATAATCAACCAAGAACAACAAGATGTTTGTGAACTTGTCCCCAAAGGGCCTTTTTCTGAATGTATGTGAATATGTGAATGAATAAACTAAATGAAGTCTAAAGGGTATTTATAGGTTGCAATAAACCCTAAAAATCATATCATAAATAAAATAGGAAAACTTAACTAAACATGCATAATAAGGACTAAAAACATCATAGGAATAGGTTTAGGTTACATGGAAACCCTAGGGAATGATTTCAAAATGATCCAAAAAAGTTGAGGTCGGTGGCCACTTACAAAGTCCACATACAGACCATATGTTGAAAATACGTACTGTATGTTGAAATTTGTATATACTAGGCCTCAAGAACAGAAACTGCAACTCTCTGGGTTTTTCACTTCAGGACATACGGATCCCACATATGGACTGTATGTGGTCTTGATAAGTGGCAAGGTCTCCATCATTAGATAGATAATTGAATTATATTTCCAAAAATACCAAATTTTTCTTAATGCGATATCGGGGTGAAAAGTTATGATCAAATTACTGAAGCACTGTCAGAGCTGCCAGTGACCACAACCCTTTCTTCTTTCCTGCTTCTGAGCCTCTAGACTTCAGTTCTTCAACATACTTTGCTTACATATGCCAATTAAGTAGCACATATGCCCAAAATGCCTAAGTAAGTATCCCAAAGCTTTAAATTTTCATCTTTTTCTTCCTTTTGGCATCCCGGACCTAGTTTCCTGCAAAATACTTAGAAAACACATAAAATCCAACAAAATAACCTTAAGTAAATACATATTCTCCAAGTTTAAGCATTGTAAGTGCTATAAATTCATAGCACATCAAGACCCTTAACCTAGAACATTGCATGTCCTCAGGCAACAAAACATGACAAAACAATACGATGATGCTTAACCATGAGAAACCTAGATACCTATGGTAGTCAATAATCAATTTTAGCTCAAAACACATTACCCTCTCTAAGTTCAATTGCTTTTAAACCAACTGCGTGTATCAATGAAGCACAAAAATATGACATAAAGGAATCAAACTATGACATTACATTAGCAACAAATAACCATGCAAATACCATAGGCTTGCCCTTATTTTCTTTACCTAAGCTTTCAGACAATCAAGTTAGGACCACTATAGAACTTTATTTGGCTTGTAATGAAGGCTTGGGGTTGGTATGGTACAGATGGATATATCAAGTGACTAAGCCTCCTTGGAACTACACTAACTTTGGGAATAACACTTAAAACCAATTTCCTTATATTGCACCTTTATTTCTCCCTTTTATTCTTTAATGCACATTCAAGTTGGGTGTGGTTTCTTTTAATCTTCCTTTTTCTTTTTCTTTTGTTTGTTTTTTCTACCATACCTAGCCTTACTTTCTTTTCTCTTATTTTACCCTTCTTTATACTCATTTTACACTATGCACCCCTATGATATCCACCCTCAACTTAGGTGTTTTGCCTAAGTTGAGGTGCACAATGTCCAAGATGGACTAGGGCCAAAACAGGTTCATTATAACATAAATAGAAAGGTGAAAGGTGTAATTAAAAAAATAGGCTATAGGCTCAAAAATTGGGATCAAAGGATATAATTCACACATGAAAGGTCATTTAGGCTAAAAGTGGACTGAAAAAAAAATGGTCTATCATCTTTTCCTAATTGACTATCCTACAACCTAGGAAAAACTAACTGGGCAAGTTCTGAATTCAACACACAAAAAGAACTAAGTAGTATCTCACACACACATGACATAGGGTCACATCACAAACTACTACCTATTTGGTTCATGCAATTGGTAGCTATGATTATCATATCCCTAATTCTAATGTCATAACAAGATTCTCAATAATCACATATATATACATATCACAGAGTTCAAAAATAGATAATTGGAGAGGTATTATCATTTATCTCAAAAATTAACGAAAACATTTCAACTGCCTTAGATACTCATTCTTCTCTTGGTTAAACACAAAATAAAACACAATACACCTAAACATGCCGGATCTACTAGGAAAAAGACTCTGGGGAAAAGAGGCACAGTAATAAATACCCAAAGAGGACATCAAAACCTAAACACCTAAAGAGGAAATCACCCCGTTCCACACCCTTATCATGGAGAATAAATGGCATGGCATTCCAATATCACCTACACTCACTGAAAATTTCCATCAACTTTTACCCCACTAACATGCCACGGCCTTATCGCGGAATCTAGGGTATGTGAACGCTGGTATGTTAATTTTTGCATTTCTAGACTTAGTGAGTACTTGTACTCTTTTGTCCTTAGTCCCTTGCTTTACAAGATTTGTTCTACTCTTCTCATGCTCAGCGTGTTGCGCCTAGTGTTTTTATGATCCATACGCTTCAATTTTATGCGCAATCACATTTATTTTTATCACATTTATGTTCTGGAACACTAATCATATCTATTAGCTTAAGAATTCAATTTTAACTTAAACACAAGACATTTTGCAAGATTTAGATCATAGAACAAGTACATATATTGGCCATAATTGGCACTTGGACATATAAATATGCCCAAGATTACCTTGCCTTTGATTGAGTTTTTGTATATTAATAGTTATCGCTCTAGCATACAGATGGCTCCATTTGAAGCTCTCTATGGTAGAAGGTGTTGATCTCACATTAGTTGGTTCAAGGTTGGTGAGGCTACTTTGATAGGGCCCGATTTGATGCATGAGGCGATGGAGAAGGTTCAGTTGCGTAGAGAAAGATTAAAAATGTCCAAGAGTCATCAAAAATCCTATACGGATGTGAGAAGGAGGGAGCTTGAGTTTGATGGTGGGGATTTTGTTTACTTGAAAATTTTTACCATAAAAAGGGTTAAAAGGTTCGATAAAAAGGGAAAGATCAGTCCCCGTTATGTTGGTCCATATAGGATTTTGAGTCAGTTTGGCAATGTAGCATATGAGTCAGACTTGCCTGCAAATTTTTCATTGGTGCATCTGATTTTCCATGTCTCCTTGTTGAAGAAATACATTGGTGATCCAGCCTTAGTAGTTTTCTTGGAAAGTGTGGGTGTGGAAGATTGCCTCTCTTACGAGGAAGTACCAGTTAAGATACTTGACTGTCAGACTCGTAGGTTAAGAAATAAAGAGGTCAACTTAGTAAAGGTCTTGTGGAGAAATCAGTCAGTTGTGGGAGCTACTTGGGAAGCAGAGGTCGATATGCGAGCTAATTACCCCTATTTTTTCTCTTCAAACCCAGTTTCAGCTTGAGGTAATAGTTTTCATAGTTAATTAATTCTTTTATTTCTATCTCAGCTATCCATCCATCCTCATGTTATAGAATGCATTCATATATTCAGTTCAGTACATGAATCAGTTATCGGTTCAGGTGTTAAGTCATAATTCAGCTCGTAAGTGTTTAGTATGTGATCTTAGTTCTCCCTAGTAGTCCTATTCAGACGGATTCATTTAGAGATGAATGATCCCAAGGAAGAGATATTGTAATACCCCCAAGTTTCCAAGCTTTATATCCCTTAAATGATAGGCTGATAAATTAGTTGCCCAGTTCCACAAGACTTATCTTAATTTGATGTCGTGGAAAAGAGTTATGAGAATTTCCCCAAAAAGTCTGTTAGCTGCCACTAAAAATGACTTAGGTGATGAATCATTACTATTTGTAGAAAATATTATGTATGAGTCATTGTCACTCTAGTGAAGATCTCAAACCTTAGCCCAGGGGTAGCAACTAGACCTTTTGTCTCATTATCAGTGACGATGAGTCATTAGGTGGTCTCATCACCATAGCAGAAAAGAACCCAGAAATTTAGTCCCAAACTACGATTACTCCTAACAACTCATAGACAGACCATACGAGTTGTTAGGAGGGGAGTCATTACATTAGCAGTGAAGAGCCTAGACCTTAGGTCATGACTCATATCATGACTCGTGACTAGAGGGTACAAGTCGTAGGGTTAGCCGTGACGACTAGAACAAAAACTTCTGACATATTTGAACAGGGGATATTAGGTGATTCCACCCCTCTTATAACCTAACCCACATCATTTAAGCCCCTAAAAGCATCAGTTATCAAGGGTAAACACTACCCTAACCTCTCATAACTTAAGAACAAACAATGCATAGTAAAAAAAGCAATTTCTTCTCCCAAAAGATGAACTAGGGTTCATCCAAAGCAAGTTCAAGTTTCAAAAAGGTTCTCCAAGGGGTTGTTTTCAAGTATATGGGATTTCATCGGTGAGTCCCTTCCACCCATTGAGTCACAAGAACTACCTTAATTGATAAGTACAAACTGTTTTATCTTTATAATTGGGTTCCAAGTCAAATATGGATTTATCAACTCTACCTTAATTATTTTGGTTATGAATCATGAAAATATGTTTCCCTATGAGAAATGTGTTTCCATATCTTTGATAATGTCACTTGTTCAAAACATAATCAGTCATTGAAATATTGATTACTATTTATAATTTTTCTATAACGTGGCCAGTTTTAATCCTCATCATATTCCGTTGTATTAGTCTGTACTGGTGGCTTATGAACACTCGATACCTAGGCACTCATACATATATCATCTTACATGCTATTGAGCATTCATGATTGCACATTTATTGTTATTTTCATAATACTATTACTTGAGCATATCAGTTATCTATTTCTGTATCAGTTTATTCTTCAATGTGTTCAGTTGGGTGTAGTACTTAGCATCGAGTGAATGCACGGATGGAGGCTCACCCATCAGTTAGGCTTGAGACCGTTGGTACCAATACTTAAGTTTCAAAACTATGGTGCCACCATAGATTATAATGGGTAACCCATCCATTTAGGCTTGACACCCTTGTCCTTCAGGATATCCGTTTAGTGGATCCATGCCAGCCAGTATTGGTACCCTTGGCAAGGTACTAACACTCATCCAACAGGGGTTACTAGTTGGACCTCAGTTTTTCTCAGATTAGGGTATGTTGGTTGTAGTTATCTCCCACAGTATTCAATCCAATTTTAATATTTATATATTCAATTTATGTTTCAGATCAAATATGTATGACCTTGTATTCAGTACTCCAGTCATTCAGCTTATTCAGTACATGTTTATACTCAATCTTGAATTCAGTTTACTTGCTCATGCACTCTTGTTCAGTTATACCAGTTGTTTTTTCAATTTTGCATACTCAGTACATTTAAAGTACTAATCGCATACTTTCTTTTGCACTATAATGTCTTGTAATATAGGTTCGGATGCTCAATTCTCAGATCGTGCTTAGTCAGTTTCTATGCCACTCAGCAGCAGTTGTGGTGAGTCCTTATGCTTTGAGGACTGGTTATCAGTTGTTATTTTTAGTATTTTATTTTATTTCAATTATTTGGAGTTTAGTTGGGGGTTTGTCCCATCAACACCCCATGTTTTAGAGGCTTTCAAACAATCAAATGTGTTTTTAGTTTTATCAAATACCTATACATAATTGATATTATTCCCACTACCGATTTTATTAAATTTTCTAATTTAGCTTCCATCTAGTATATTTTTAATTTTCTCCAGTGTTCATAACAGGTACCAGATCTTAGGTTAGCTTGGGGTCACTTGTAACTCTAAGTATCGTGTTACAACTTGGGGTAGTCTCGGGTCGTAATAGTGTTTACTTTGATGATATTATCATTATCATTAATAATCAAGATAGTATCATTCATTTGAAGCGACACCTCTTTCAGCATTTTAAAAGTATTTTTAGGTATTAAAGTTGCTCAATCTAGATCAGGTATTGTTATTAGGCAATGCAAGTATGTCTTCAACATTCTTAAGGAGATAAAAAATAAGGGATGTAAATCTATTGACACTCCTATGGATTTGAATACTGAACTCCTTCCAATACAAGGGGTCCACTTGATGATCTTGCAAAATATAGGCATCTAGTTGATACATTGAATTATCTCACAATGATCAAACCTGACATTTCCTATCCTAAGAGTATTATAAGTTAGTTTATGGATTCAGGCAATGATAAACATTGTAATGCAGATGTTTGCATTATGCAATATATTAAGTCAGCTTCAGGTAAAGGACTACTCTTTGTGGATAAAGGTCATGAGAAAATCATTAGATATACAGACGTTGATTGAGCAGGATCGCCTTATGATATATGTTCTACATTTGGATATTAAATTTTTACATGAGGTAATTTGGTGTACTAGAAGAGTAAGAAACAGGGTCTGGTTGCTCGATCTAGTGCAGAAGGAAAATCTCAAGCAATGGTGATATCCACTTATGAGCTAGTTTTGATTAAACAGTTGTTCAGAAAGTTATAATTTGGAGAAATCAATGAAAAGGAAATTTTGTGGGATAACCAAGCAACACTTCATACTGTATCAAATTCATTATTTCATGAGAGGACTATGCACATTAAGATTTGATTTTCACTTTGTGAGAGAAAAGATACATTTTAGATAAATTGTTACAAAATTTATAAAATTGAGTAATCAACTTACAGATATTTTTACCAAGTCCCTCCCTGATCTCCGTATTAATTACATTTATAACAAGCTTGATACATATGACGTGTATAGATGACGTCCAAACAACACCTTCTATCAGATGATGATATGGACACTGTCAAAATATAGTAACCCAACAGAGGTTGGGGTCAAATTCTAAGGGAACATGTGAAAATATGGATCGCAGCAGTTGTAGTCCCCTGGAAGAACACTGAAAGTAAATGGAGTTTTTGATGTAGTAATCTTAAGGAAGTAACTATACTAACTTCGGTTGTAATTAGTCGTAGGTAAACACTAGGGTTGTGTTCACCCTATTTTCTCAACTCTGTAAGCTTATCGTGCTTTGTTGAATCAACCCAATACTTTGCATGAAGAATCAATAAGTTATGTGCCTTCTGCAGTAGTTGGGATGAGCAGAAGAATTTCATACTTTACCTTTTGAGTCTCAGGATGTCACCTTACTAACCCTTATCTTGATTTCAGTTAGCTATTCCCTTTTGATTCTCTAGTTATTAGATAAAATTTAACCATCTTACTAAGATAGAACCTAGAATCATGGATTGACAGTTAAACTTTAAATTACTATTGTCTTTTATCTTTTCCTAGTCACCACTCCTCTTTTGGAGTAAGCATCAATATCTAGGTGGGATCCTAACATGTGCACCCATTCAGAAAACTATTATAATAAAGATAAATCAATGCTTACATGGGTATCGATTTAGAACAATGAAAGCACTTCTCCTACTTCGTCAATCCTCCAGGGTTTCAAAAACACTAACTATAGGTTTTAGCCGCTCATGCTTGTGAAGAAATCAATAACATTCATATACAAAAGCATAGATGAAATCACAATGATAAGAAGTAATAAAACCCACAACCGTAACTAAATTAATGAACAAAAGTCAATACAAGAGATCCTAAGATCGAAATAAAATCTGGGAATCAAAATATGTTTGTGAATATCAAAAATGCATAACTCCTACTAAAAACACATAAAAAATAGTTAGTACATGAGGAAACCCTAATACCATTGCCTGAACAAAATAGGAGAAAATAGGGTCGGTGGCCACATGTGATCCGTACTGCGGTTTGGCACTGGGCGCTTGTAGTACTCGCAGTGTAGGCCCTGCACAGGTACAAATCACAGGTACCGGATGAAAAATTCCTTCAAGTTCAGCTCTCGAGATTTTGGACTTCTGACACTTGTTTTGCCTACCTGTGGTCCGTAGGTCCTACATGCGGTCTGTAGGTTGACTTAGGTACCAGGAGTCATCTTTTTAGCTCTTCTTCAATTCTCAAACATGCTTCGATCACGATCAGGCTGGAAAGTGTCCCGAAATCCATAATTTCTCCAAAAATAGCCAAAAATACTTTTTCACTTTTTTCACGAACTTATCATCCAAAACATGATTTCCTGCAAAACATACCCAAAACACATCATATCTAACAAAATAACCTCAGAAACTTGCATATTTTCCTCATTTTAAGCATCAAAAATGCTATATTTCTATAGCACATCAACAGCCTCAACTTAGAATGTTTGCATGTCCTCAGGCAACAAAACACAACAAAAATAAAAATGATGCTTAACTAGGAGAAACTAAGCTTATTCAAGGCAATCAGTCGACACTTAAACTCATATTACAACATCCCTCTCCAATCTTATTTTTCAAAATCAATTGTGTATGATCATGAAGCACAAAAATGTGACACAATGGGATCGAGGTATGGCAATTACATTAGCAACAGAAAACCACTCATATATACAGGTTACGCTACCCAAAACAAGTAAATATCTAGCAATATGACTCAAGTGACCTCACAATAAGGATGTCCCACTCACTCATATGAAATATTGTATTTCAATGCAGGGACTGTCAAGAGACACTCACACTCAGAAGAGAAGTTCCAATCAATGCATGTCAAATACCATAGGCTTGCCCTCATTTTCTTTACCTTAGCATTCAGATAGTCAAGTCGGAATCACAATAGGACTTTTCTTAGCTAATAATGTTGGCTTGGGGGCTAGTACGGTACATATGGACATATAAAGTGACTAAGACTCCTTGGCACTAGATTAACTTTGGCGTCTCACTTACTAGCCAATTTTCTTTTTATTCCACCCTTATTTCTCCCATTTTATTCTTTTCTTCACATTCAGGTTAGGTGTGGTCCTTTATTCTTTCTTTTCTCTTTTTCATAATTTTTTTCTTTTCTTTTTCTACCACACCCAGCCCTACTTACTTTTTTCTCTTATTTTACCTTTCTTTATACCCATTTTGACCTACGCACCCCTATGATAGACACCCTCAACTTAGGAATTTTGACTAAATTGAGGTGCACAATATCCAAGAAAGATCAAGGCCAAAATAGGTTCATTATAGTATAAATGAGAAGGTGAATGGTGAATCAAGAAAAATAGACTACAAGGCTCAAAATAGGGATCAAGGGATATAATTTATACATGGAAGGTCATTTAAGCTAAAAGTGAACTAAAATAAAAAATGGCTTATGATCATTTCCTAATTGACTATCCTTTAACCTTGGCAAGACTAACCAGGTAAGATGTGAATTCGACACACAAAGGGAACTAGGTAGTATATCACACACACATAGCACAAAGTTAGTATTACCAACTACTATATATCTAGTTCATGCAATTATTAGAAAGTGATTATCATGTCCCTAATCCTAATGTCATAACAAGATCCACAATGTTTACACATATATACATTCACATAATTCTAAAACACAAATTTTGGAGGGGTATCAAAAATAATCAATACATGACTACTTCCCTAAATACTTAATAATATCTTAATTACACAAAAACAAAATACAATATGAAATAAAACATAATATGACACAAAATTATCCTAGACATGTCGGTTCTACAACCATATCGTGGCCGACAGAAAAAGAAGCACGACAATAAAAAACCACGGCAGCATGGTATGCCCACCCTTAATGAAAAACTGTGCACTATCCTTAATGTGCTAAAATAAACAAAACAGAGAAAAGTGAGGACATACTTGGGATACACCAGGTACCTAAATCATAAGCATCCCAGATCAAGGCATATCAACTAGTGAAGGCGGTGGTGTTGGCGGTGAACTACTGGATAATGCACCCACTACTATAGATGCAAGCCTCCACTTATCAACGAATGCAGACTTCATCAAATCATGCCTGGCCTTTTTAATGGCTTGGTCATATGGTAAATCAGGGTCCTGCAAGTTGTCTATGTGACCTCTCTTGGCCCTAACTTCTCAAACCTCCTTATCAGCCTCTACAAAGAAATCAAACTATCTCGATATATGTGGATATGATATCTGGACCACCTGGGTTATAACTAAGGGAGTGGCTGCAACACGGCTCTTTATGAGAGAGCATATCTCTGCTCATAATATATCAAACTCCTCTCTCATTTGGGCTATATCTGATGCATATGTCTCTATGAATTGAGTTGTAACCCATATCTCAAACTCATCGACCCATATTTGGATGTTGGCACATAGCTCAAATAGTGCAGCACTTTGTGTAACCTCCCATCGAGCCTATTCCTACTCAAATTTATTCCTAACCCCTGATCTTATTTGCTCATATAGGGTAGTCATCTCGGCCTTAAAAACCCTCACCCTAGCATTGGGGGCCCTCTGGTTATCCACTAAGCTCTACAAAAACTCACTAGATATACTAATCATACCTAAAGTAGTAGTTATAGTAGATGGGCAAGTCGGCTCTAAAGGTACACCCACCGGCTCTGAGGTCGAAGTTGAGGCTGAAGAAGAAGTAGCTGGTGTCCCCTCACCCTACGTACTAGATTCTAGAGCCTCTCTCTGCTCCCCTATCTTCATATCAGTACTAACACCCACATCACCTCGCCTCATCAGGCTCTGTGGAAATTGTTAGACCCTCAATTTGGTCCCATGGTACTACTGCCTGATGTCTCATTCTCCTAGAAAAGCTTGGACGTTCTATGTTCCTCATAGTCCTATTTTGCACAGTAACTATCACAAGTACCCTCTTATCTACACCTGGTATTTTAGGCACATCGACCTCATTGTATAGCCTCTGAATCACGCAAGGGAATGGCAGATTAATCAACTCCCCAAAGGCTCTATCATGTAACTCAGACCTGAGGATGGTAGCAAAATCAACAGCATAATCAGCCATCATACAAGCAACCAGTGCAGCTCCCTCCCACATCAATATATTATCTGAAGTAGTGGGTATCAGTCGGTATCTAATTAGCAACCACTAAAACTTGGACTCAAATGTCAATAGGCCTTTTTTTATCATAGCATGCCCCTCAATCCATGAGGTCACATCATTTGAAGGTGAAATATAACTGGATATCCACCTAGCTATCTCAACCCTCTTACATCATTTCTCAGTCTCCCATATGATATGCCGATCATGTGCGATCCTTATCTGTGGTCACACTTAGTTGTATATGTAGGTGTAAATTAATCTGGGATAAAGATAACTCTGTAGATAGTCTCTATTGATATGTCAACTCTAACCCCTTTAACCATCGTGTGCTCAAGTTGTGGCTACCTAGAAAATCTGATCAGTCCTGGATATCTATGCATAGGCAGGACTATGGTAGCTCTGTAGGATGAATAAAATTCCCATAACATAGCCGAGTTGCAAGAACTGAGTGTCTTAGTCATCCACTCTAGCAAATATTTATCAAATGCTACCTGCAACTATGGTAATTGATCTATCTCTCATAATTCAATCTGGCGCTCTTCATAGATGAACCGCATAGAACTTCTTTCCCTTAAGATACGACTGTCAATAGTATAAATCTGTTGCATCCCTTCCACATGCCATTTCTGATGTCCCTCCTCGGGAGGTGCATCTGAGGCATATTAGGGAACGAGACTCTGCCCCTATGTACTGACTCATCATGGGTAGCCTGCTCTGTACCCTTCTTAGATTGGGGTATATATGTTTGTTGTACATGTGTAGTGGTACCCTCATCAGGATAGGGAACCCCTGATGGCTTCTCCTGCTTTACCTCATCTAATGAATCCTAGGACCCCTTCTCAGATTGGGGGTTGTAAACAGCAACCTCTGGAGTAGACTCAGACTCTGTCTCCTAATCATCATTAATAACTTCTAAGAAAAACCTTTTTTTAGATGATGGTACGATCACTGTCAAGATATAGTAACCAAACTAAGGTAGAGGTCGAATCCCAAGGGAACGCGTGGACTTGCAAATCTCAGTAATTGTAGTCTGTGGGCAGAACAAGCAAAGTAAATGGGGGGATTGTTTGTAGTAATCTCAAGCAAAGAATTGTATTAACTTGGTTAAAATCAATCATAAGTGAACACTAAGATTATGTTCCCCATGGCTTCTCAACTTTGTAGGCATTATTGAACCAACCCAATATCTTGCATGCAGAATTGATAAGTTATGTACCTTCTACAGTCATTTGTACGAGTAGAAAAATTTCACCCTTTACCTTTTAAGTCTCAGGGTGTCGCACTACTAACCCTTATCTTGATTATAATTAACTATGACCTTTTGAATCTCTAGTTATTAGATGAAACCTAACCATCTTACATAGATAGAACGTAGAAGCGTGGATCGACAGTTAAACTCCAAATTACTATTGTCCTTATATTTTCCTAGTCACTACTACTCTTTTAGAGTAAGTAGCAATATCTATGTGGGATCCTTATATGTGCACCCATTAAGAAATAAATCATAACAAAGATAAAGTAATGCGTACCATGGGTGTTGGTTCAGATCAACAATCGCACTTCCCCTACTTCATGAATTCTCCAGGGTTTCCACAACCCTAGTTATGGGTTTTAGCCGCTCATGATTGTGAAGTAATTAATAGCATTCATATTAGAAAGCATAGATGAAATCACAATGATAAGATGAATAAAAAACCCACAATCATAAATTAATTTATCAACTAAAGTTAATACAAGAGAATTCCAAGATCAAAGTCAAATCTTGGAATCAAAATATGTTTGTGAAAATCAAAAGTGTGTAACTCCTATTAAAAAGTACATAAGGGGTATTTATAGTACATGAGGAAATCCTAAAACCAAAGCCCAAATAAAATAGGAGAAAATCGGGTCGGTGTCCACCTGTTCTCTATAACTGCGGTCTGGAATAGACGCAGGTAGTACCTGCGGTCCTGACACTGGGTGCAGGTGCAGACCGCAGGTCCAAATCCTGTAGCTTATCTCTAACAATTTCGACCTCTAGCACTTACTTTGTCTACCTGTCGTCCTTAGGTCCTACATGCAGTCTGTGGGTTGACTTGTTAGGTGCTGGGAGTCATCTTTTCAATAATTGTTTAACTTTCGAACATTCTTTGATCATGAACAAGCCAAAAAGTGTCCCGAACATCCATAATTACTCCAAAAATGGCCAAAACACCTTTTTCACTAACTTATCATCCAAAACATGATTTTTTGCAAAACATACCAAGAAGGCATCATATCTAACAAAAAGGCCTCAAAAACCTGCATATTTTCCTCATTTTAAGCATCGAAAGTGTTATATTTCTATAGTACATCAACACCCTCAACTTAGGATGCTTGCATTTCCTCAGGCAACAAAAACACAACAAAACAAAAATGAGGCATAACTAAGAGAATCTAAGATATAAAGGCAGTCAACCATCATATTAAGTTCAAATCATAACATACCCTCCTATATATTTTTTCAAAACCAACTATGTATGAATATGAAGCACAACAATATGACACAAAGGGATCAAGATATGGGAATTACATTAGGAACAGACAACAACTCATATGTACAAATTACATTACCGAAATAAGCAAATAGCTAGCAATATGACTCAAGTGCTCTCACAACAAAGATGTCCCACTCACTCATATGAAATAATGCATGTCAATGTAGGGACGATCAAGAGACACTCATACTCAACAAAGAAGTTCCAGTCAATGCAGGTCAAATATTATAGGCTTGCCCTTATTTTCTTTACATTAGGATTCAGAGAGTCAAGTTAGAATCGCTATAGGACTTTTGGCACAACCCAAACCAAGGCCTTGTCGTAATGGCATCCCAAGTCCAACAAGGACCAGAGACCACCCCCGATATCCAATCCAAACTCCAATCATATACCCTGAGTCAGATAAATTCCAAACATATCAACTCAAATACTTTAGGATAGGTGCATGACCAAGGCCAACCCGAACAAGTCTAACCATCCAATGCCAACCAAAATCAAAATAATAACCAAGTCCATATCCATACCATAATAAAATGGAACAATCACAAATCAAATAAAGTCATATCGTATCATCCCTAATACCAATACCAATGTCAAGGATGACACCACTATCGATACTACCTATATTAAATAATAGTAGTCTCACAAAGCCTCTATCCAAAGTCAAAATATTCAGTCGGGACATGCCCCCGACCATAGCCAAAACCAATGTCCAAGACTAACCAATGAAAACATAAGAAACTAAAACTAGAAATGGAGCCTTCCAAAACTATGGAAGCTCACCACTTCAAGTCAACATAAGTTGTTCTCAAAGTCTGATCACTGAGTAGGAGGTGTAGTATGACAAACACCTGTATTGCATGGGGATATAGTATCGAAGATGGTTAGCAGTTGGAGCACTAGAATGTAACTCAAGGATAAGGATAAAATTATGACAATAGTTCAAAACCAATCAATCCATACATATAACCAATGCAATACATACGTGTACATATATACATATTTATACTATGTTGGGAAAGGGAAAAAGATTAGCATGAACTTTGAAATATTAACCTGGATTGTGTGGTATGACCGTTATAGAACAAGGCATCCACGAGATATATGAGCCTAGCTCTCCCCTAACTGAAAGGTCCCCAATACTTGTAGCCATACAAAACAAAGAATATCCAAATTTTTATATGCCTTTATGGGAGACTCAAACCTCTCAGCACAATCAAGGTGACTTAAGCACCAATACACGTAGTAAGAGGGACTCAAACCTCCCTTTTATATGTTTATTCGGGGGACTCGAACTGCCCGATCGTAAGATACCCGCACCGACTATTGCAGTTTTTAGTGTTAGTCTTTCGGACTCCACTTTCATGGCCCAGCTAAATATTTCTCTTTAAATCCTGATTTAAAACCATCATTCGACATACATAACCATTAAGTTAATTACTTACCAAAGGCACTTCATTGGTATTGTCATTCCAACACTACTTTCAAGTATACCATATCCCATTACCATTATCAATCAACCAAGCATTCATTTGTCTTTGGAACTCGAACCCATCATCTAAAATAGACACTTGTTCAATCTAAAGTTTAGGGACTCGAACCCATTATCTAAAAAAGGCATAATTCAAGTTAATATTTAGGAACTTAAACCCATTTAACAATTTGAAACCACCAAGGTTACCATTTAGATCATTACATGGACAAGAAAGCCTTCACAAAACCATTTACCAACCATTAATATTTATTAGGCCAATTCCTTAGTTCAAAATATCATTAACATGTGACTAGTTTATTCTTGTAGGCTTTTTTACAAACACTTTGAGGGCATGCTATTATCAAGACTAAAATCAAGGTAAAAACCATCAAGTTTAGAGTAACCCATGACCTATTTTGTAAACCACAATTACTAAGCACCCACATGTGCAAACCATCACCAAGAACATGTATAAACATAAGTTAAACCAACAGTAAACAATACTCAATCATATGCAACAAAACACTCAATTTTGATTTTCAAAACCACTATTTAAGAATCATAATCACACTTTAAAACATATTATATTTGATAACTAATAATGAGGGAAGATTCACATGCCTTATTCAATAAGATTCACGAAAGAAACTTGACTTTTAAGCCTCAAGATGAACACTTTTGAAGAACCCTAGCCCCAATCTTCAAGAAAGAGTTTAGAGAGTGTTTTTGGAGTGTTTCATCTTTAAATAATGGGTTATGAAGGGCCACAACATGTTTTAAGATGTGGGGACTCAATGGTTTTGGGGTGGGAAATGTACGGGATACCTTCGGCTTAAAAGCTGAAAACTTAGTTATAGAAGGGTACAACCCATCCCCCTAAATCGTACCCTAGGGTACGAGTGGAACCCTTATCTTGTACCCTAGCATCATCTTGGACCTCCATACTGACCAACATAGGACCACAAAGGTATAACTCATATACTAACATATGAGTAGTACCCTCTAACCCATACCTTAGACAGAATGCACTAGGCTAAGTTTAAGGCATCATACGACCTCACCATGTACACCTCATACCCTAACATACGAGAGGCAAGATATCTATTCATACTTTGGATAGAAACCAACAAAACCACACTGATTTACATACAAGAGAAGGGACCCTAACCTGTACAACATCATAAGACTAGTACCCATAAGTCGTATGATATCCAAAAGCTCAATGTTCAAGAATTTTCTAAGGGTCAAAACCAAGGTGTTTCAACTTTTCTCATCTTGTAATGTAAGATTGGGGGATAGTATGGTACATATGGACCTATCAAATGACTGAGCCTCATTGGTACTACACTAGCCTTGAGGTCTCACTTTCTAGCCTATTACATTTTTATTCCACCCTTATCTCTCCATTTTATTCTTTTATTGCACATTCAGGTTGGGTGTGGTATTTTATTCTTTATTTTTCATTTTTTTCACAAGTTTTTTATTTTTCTTTTATCTTTTTCTTTTCCTGCCACACCCATCCCTACTAACTTTTTTTTTACTTTACCCTTCTTCATACCTATTTTATACTATGCACCCCTATGATGGCCACCATCAACTTAGGTATTTTGCGTATATTGAGCTGCACAATGTCCAAGGAGGATCAGGACAAAAATAGGTTTATTATACTATAAATGGGAAGGTGAATGGTGAAACAAAAAAAATAAGCTTAAGACTCAAAATTGGGATCAAGGGATATAATGCACACATGGAAGGTCATTTAGGCTAAAAGTGGACTAAAATAAAAAAATGGCCTATGATCCTTTCCTAACCGACTATCCTTCAACCTAGGCAAGACTAACTGGGCAAGTTCTGAATTTGACACACAAAAGAAACTAGGTAGTATCTCACACGCACATAGCACCGAGTTAATATTACCAACTACTACCTATCCAATTCATGTAATTGTCAGCAAATGGCTATCATGTCCCTAATCCTAATTCCATAATAAAATCCACAAAGTTCACTCATATATACATCAACACAGTTCTAAAACACAAAATTTTGGGAGGGGTATCAAAAATCAATCAAAACATGACTACTGCCCTAAATACTTAAAAATCTCCAAATTATACAAAAGCACATACAATACAAAAATAAAGCACAATACAACACAAAATTATCCCAGACATATCGTTTCTACAACTATATCACGGACGACAAGAAAAAAACACGGCAATACAAACCTGTGGCAGCATGGTATGCCCACCCTAACTAAAAATTGCACACTGTCCTAAATACATTAAAATAAATAAAATATACAGAAGTGAGAACATACCTGAGATACACAAGGGTCCCGAATCAAGAACATACCTAGATGGGGGCATTTCAGTCAGCAGAGGCGGTGGTGGTGGTGGTGCACTAGTAGATGATGCACCTGTTGCTATAGATATATGTTTATACTTGTCGACGAATGTAATCTCTAAAGAATCATGCCTGGCTCTTTTAATAGCCTCTTCCTCTATCATATCAGGATCTTTTAAATCGTTTATATGACCTCTCTTGGTCCCAATTACTGGGACCTCATCATCATCCTCCACAAAGAAATCATAGTGTCTCAGCACATGCAAAGGTGATATCTAGACCATAGGGGGTATAACCGAGGGAGTGACGGCAATATGGCTCTCTGCAAGAAAATGTACCTCTACACGTAAGATATCAAAATCCTTCCTCATGTGAGTTAGATTTAGCATACATGCCTCTATATATCGGAATATAACCCATCTCTCCAACTCATCGAGCCATGTCTGAAATCAGCACACAGCACTAACAGTGTAGCTCTTTGAGCTGCCACCCATCTAGCCTCTTCCTGCTTAAATATAGTCCTAACCTCTGATCTCATCTACTCAAAGAGGGTAGTCATCTTATCTCGATAACCTTCAAACAAGTAGCTGTGGACCTCTAGTTGTCCACCAAGCTTTGCAAAAACTCACTGGATATAGTAATCATACATGTCACAGGAGTTGTAGTGGATAGATGAGTAGGCTCTAGATCCCCTATCTCTATGTCTAAACTAATACCCATATCATCACAATGTGCCTCATCAAGCTCTGTGGAAACTATTTGGCCCTCAGACTAGGCTCGTGGTACTGCTGCCTACTATCTTGATCTTTTAGAAATTCCTGGACATACCAGACCCTTTATGGTCCTCGCTTGTGCAGTTGTGGTTGCAGGTACCCCCTCGTCAACTCCAGGTATCTCAGGCACACAAACCTCATTGCACAGCCTCTAAATCATACAAGGGAATCACAGATTAGTCAACTCACCAAGGGCTCTGTCATGTAACTCATACCTGAGGATGGTAGCAAAATCAATATCATAAATAGCCATCATACAGACAACCAATGCAGCACCCTCCCATATCAATGTATTATCTGAAGCAGTGGGTATCAATCGGTATCTAACCAGCAACTACTAAAACTTGGCATCCAATGTCAAAAGATCCTTCTTGATGATAGCTTGCCCTTCAATCTACGGGGTCGTATCATCTAACAATGAAATATAATTAGTTTTCCACCTAGACATCTCAACCCTCTATAGTCAGTGCTCATCAACCTACATAATATATTGATCGCGTGTAATCCTCAATATGTGGTCGCACTCAGCTGTAGATACAGGAGTGATGTAGTATGGGTTAAATATAACTCTATGTATAGTCTCCTCTATGATATCAACTCTAAACCTCTAACCAATGTGTGATCAAGTTATGGCTATCTAAAAAATCTAATCAGACTTGGCTATCTGTGTATAGGAAGGACTACAGTGGCTCTAAAGGATGCATAAAATTTTGGTACCATAGCCAGGTTGTAGGAACAAGTGGCCTAGTCATCCATTCAAGCTGATATCTATCAAATGTCACCCACAATTATGGTACTCGATCTAGCCCCGATAACTCAATCAACACTCCTCATAAATGCACCTCATAGGTCTACCTAGCTCCTATACATAACTGACAATAGTATAAATCTCCCGTGTCCCTTCCACACACCACCTCTGATGTTCTCCTTAGGAGGTGCATCTGAGGCATATGCAAATACGGGACTCTTTCCCCGCTAAACTAATATATCATCAGAAGCCTGCTCTATACCCTCCTCAGATTGGGGTACATCTATTTGCTCTGCATGAGTAGCGGTACCTTTTTTAGATTGGGACACCGTTGATGGCTCCTCCTACTCTACCTCCTAAGATAAATCTTGGGACCCCCTTCAAACTAGGGTCCTGAGCAGCAACCTGTGGAGTAGCCTTAGACTTTGTCTCCTCATCATCATCATTATCATCATCAGCTGAAGGAGTGTGTGGTGGTGACATCCTGGATGACTTCATCCTTAGTTGGTCTACAACAGATTGAGCATCCTGGTGAGTCTATTCTTTTATAACTCTGCGTGTCACCGCAACTGCAGCACCTATACGGCGCTGCCTCGGGTACTCCTCCACTGAAACACTAGTCTCGAAAGACTCTACCCATCTTCTCAAAGTACCGACCTTATTCACTTTAGGTGCCATATGTATGTGAAAAACCATTTGTTAGTTTCCAACAAATGTGAAGGATATCAAAAGTCAAAGAAAAAACTCAAAATTCAAAAAGTTCAAATTTTTCCTCAATTATTGCACCCCTATAACCTATTTGAGATTTCAACAAGTCCAATGTATGCACACTTATCATAAATCACAGCTTTCAAACAAACAAACATGCTTAACTAATGGTATTACTTTCATTCATTTAAGTTCAACTTTCGGTTAGGGCCTAACTTTAGATTTTACTTCAAAACAAGGCCCTGTACTAAGATTTTAGGCTATTTCAAGGATCCTACATGAAAGCACGATAGTTTCTATATATTTTGCAATGAAATACATATATCGACTTGTTTAAATAATAGATAGACCAATACATAAACTTTAGGAGCCAAGAAAGTTACCTTTTATATGAAGAATTGGAAGTGAACAATGAGGAAGTCAAGCAAACCAAAGTTGGAATTTATTTTTAGTGCGTTGGAACAAGTTGGTATCTCAAATAGTGACAATTTAGCCTTTACTCAAGTGTGGGGTTAGTTGGTGTTTTGGGGCAAAGTTTGAATTCAAAGAGAAAAGTGAATTTTTAAGGATTCAAATGAGTTAGAATGAGGGTAAGAATATTTTTATATAGGTGAGGGCTGTTTTAGGTCATATTTAAGTATTGGTGGGCCCAAAATTTTAATTAAAAGTGGGCCTAAAAAGTGACCTAGCCGTGGCTTGTACTTGTGGGATGTACCTGCGGTCAAGCCATGGACGCAGGTACTACATGCAGCCCACGGGTATTGGGCGTAGGTACCGAGCCAAATATTTTGGCCCACTTTTCTGCAACCCGGAATTGTTATTTTGATACTTTTCCAGATACTTAAGGTCCTACAACCAAACTTTTAGGTCCCAAAAGTAAATTTAAATGCCAAAGTCCATAACTTACCATTTTTCATCCTCAAAATTTCAATTTTTTTACTTATTACTCAACTGACCGTGTGGAACTTGTGACTATGATGGGTTGATCACACAGTACCCTTACCTAGAAATTGATGAATATAGCAATTTTTACCATATTTTAGGTAAGGTCCAAGAATTAAAAACCTACAAAAAGGCATAAACAACAAAAATATGAACACTAAAATATAGTGTGTTGCCTCCCACTAAGAGCATTATTTAACGTTATAGCACGACGTGGCTGTGTCGGTTACTCAGACTTCACCAATTAAGCCCATGGGTTGCCTCCCATATAGTACTTTATTTAATATCATGGCATGATGCGGGTATCTTGAATACTTAGAATTCATCAAGATACTCATAGAAATATCCTCCAGGATTATCAATACAATCAGTCACCAATGTTACTCTCATGTTGGTTGGCTGCTTCATCGACTTTCAAGTGTTGATTGTCGTCTCCTCACCGTTGACTCTGAATTTCAGTTGACCTTTCTCCATGTCAACCATAGCTCTACTTATGGATATAAATACACTTCCAAGATAATGGGTATCTCAGTGTCAACCTCACAGTCTAGGATAAAAAAGTCAGTAAAAAAATAAAGTTGTCCACCCTCACAATTATATCAAATGAGATTCCCATGGTTTTTATCACTGTGCGATCAGCCATCAATAGCGGCATCAAAATTGATTCCAGAGGGTTTAAGCCTAATTGCTTGAATATGGCTAGTGACATCAAATTAATACTGGCCCCTAAATCACACAAGGCTGGAGCAAAATAGGATAACCCAATAGTGCATGGTATAGTGATTGCTCCAGGATCACCCATTTTCTGCACCAAGGACCTAGTCGAGACTGCACTGCAGTGGTGCACACCATCAACATCCACAAAAATAGGTACACCTATCTTTCTTGTAACCAACTATTTCATGAACCTGATATATCCAGGCATCTGCTTTAGCTCCTCAAGAAGAGGTATGTTCAAGCTTAATTCTTTTAGCATCTTAATGAACTATTGGAACTTACCTTCCTCTTTCTTTTGCATCAATCATTAAGGAAAAGGTGGGGGTAAGTCAGCAGCAGGTGTCTCATCATCAAAAAATTTAGTAGCAGGTAGGGGGGATCCATAGTAGTGATACCACTCCTCGTGGTAATAGCAAGTACATGACCATCATTTCTCTAATTTTACACTGTGTTGCTCGAAAGGGTGCCTACCTACCTCTGGTTTAGAGTTGCTGACATCTTCCTAAACTGGTGCTCCAATTGCTTGATAGCAGTAGCTTATGACTCAACCTTCTGGGTTAACCCTGAAATATCAGACTTAATCTTCTTAAGGCTGGTCTCTTAATTTTCCTGACCCTTCACCATTTTAGCTAATATCTCCTATATTCTAGATTTTGCATAGTATTTGTTAGGTGGAATGTACCTATATCCCTTCTCGTTGTATTCATCCTTCTTTCTTAAGTCACCATCTCTCTCTGCTATGGTCTTTCTACCCATCATAGGAGTTTCGACCTTGGTTACCCTGCCCGTTGAGATCGGGAACCTACCATCTAATGATTCAGATAATTTGCTTCCTCTTCTAATTCTGACTCGTACACTATTGAAAATAACCTCTGTGCTACTACCGTATTTATTTTTAAGAATTAGACACCGGACACTGCTTTGCTAGCACCCCTAAATCAGTCCTTAGTAATAAAATTTCTTGCACAACTCTATCATCAACTACTCTCTGGTCATATGAGGCATTAATACCATAAATACCAAATCCCCTCTCAGTCTCTCAAATTTGCCACCCTTAGTGAGTGAGATCTATTCTCACATCTCTGAAGCTGCCTCCGATTGTAATGCCATAAAATCTCCTCCAGAGATGGTGTGTGCCATGGATATAGGACTGATGGACATGGCTCTGTAGAATATTTTTGATAAGCTTATCCCTAACAACTGATGATTGGGTACCATGCTCAGCTTCTTTTTAAACCTGAATAAAGCCTCGTACATGGACTCTGACTGCAGCTGCCTAAAATTATAAATCTGTTCCTTAAGCTGCAACATCCTTGATGAAGGAAATAACCTATTTAATAATTGCCTACACAACTTATTTCAAGTCATGATAAATCCTCCTGGCAATTCCCCTAACCATAAAGATGTTTCTCCTATAAGTGAGAAGAGGAAAAGCCACAGTATACGCACTTTTTGATCTACCTCTAGAATGGTATAAGAGTTGCAGATCCCAAGGAAATTTATGAGATACAAGTTTGCATCATCATTGTGCGGACCTACAAACACACCCTTCAAATTTAGAAGTTAGATCATAGCACTCATGGTGTTAAATTTTATGCCTGGGGACAAAATAGGATTTACTATGGCTCTAGTCTCTATTGTCTCAACATATCCCATATATTTTTCACCATATATATATGGCTGAACATACTGATATTTTGGGATTACTTGAACACGAGTACCTCTAGCTCTATTTTGGTTTCCACTGAGTGCTACTCGGTGATCTGTTGCTTGTCTCTGCTTAGCTAGATCTGTGTCCCTAGCTATCCTCTAAGTTTCTTCCTTTTCTCTCCTCTTAGTTTCAGCATAAGCCAACAGCTCAACAGTCTGACGATCAACAATATCATGTACTCCTTCAGGCGGAGGTACAACATCACAAACCCCTTCAGGATTATCAACTCTTTTTAGCTCGAACATCCTACCAGGTGTTTGTAGGAACCTTTCTGGATTTGGATTCACTGGTAGTAAGGGATTGCCTCAAATCCATATAATAGGCATTAACTGACGTTTGCCAAACTAAGAACAAAAATAAAAAGAAAAACCCAAAAAACTACAATAACTTCAAATCACTAATCAACACCGTGTTCCCCGGCAACAGTGCTAATTTTTTTATGACGTCCAAGCAACACCTCCTTTTATATGATGGTACAGTTGCTATCAAGATATCATAACTCAACTAAGGTTGGAGTCGAATCCTATAGGAATACGTTGAATTGCAAATCTCAATATTTATAGTCTGTGGGCAGAATAAAAAAGTAAATCGAGAGATTGTTTGTAGTAATCTCGAGCAAAGAACAGTATTAACTTGGCTGAAATAAGTTGTAAGTGAACACTAGGATTTTGTTTCCCCTGGCTTCTCAACTTCTTAGGCTTATTGTCTGTTGTTGAACCAACCCAATACCTTCCATGCAGAATTGATAAGTAATATACCTTTTATATTTTTTGGACGTATAAGAGGATTTCACCAATTACCTTTTGAGTCTTAGGGTGTCACACTATTAATCCTTATCTTGATCCCAGTTAAATATTATTTTTTGAGTCTCTAATTATTAGATGAAACCTAACCATCTTACGTAGATAGAACCTAGAAGTGTGGATCCACAATTAAACTCCAAATTACTATTGTCTTTATCTTTTTCTAGTCACTAATCCTCTTATGGAGTAAGTAGCAATATGTATGTGAGTTCCTAATGTATGCACCCATTAAGAAATTAATCATAACGAAGATAAATCAATGCATTCCATGGTTATTGGTTCAAATCAACAATCACACTTTCTCCTACTTTATCAATTCGCCAGGATTTCCATGACCCTAGTTATGGGTTTTAGCCACTCACGATTATGCAAAAATCAATAACATACATATTATAAAGCATAGATGAAATCACAATAATAGGATGAATAAAAACCCACAACCATAAATTATTTTATCAACTGAAGTTAATACAAGAGAATCCTAAGATCAAAGTTGGATCTTGGAATAAAAATATATTTGTGAATATCAAAAGTGTGTAACTCCTACTAAAAAGTGCATAAGGAGTATTTATAGTACATGAGGAAACCCTTAAATAAAAGCCCAAACGAAATAAGAGAAAACTAGGTCAGTGGCCATCTTATCAGGTTCAATCCAGAAAGTGTCTCGAACATCCATAATTGCTTCAAAAATGGCCAAAAACAATTTTTTCACATTTTTCACAAACTTATCATCGAAAATATGATTTCCTGCAAAACATACCCAAAAAGCATCATATCTAACAAAAAGGCCTCAAAAATTTGCATATTTTTCTCATTTTAACTGTCAAAAGTGCTATATTTCTATAGCACATCAATCATCATCATCAGGTGGAGGAGTGTGTGGTAGTGACATCCCGGATGACTTCATCCTGGGTTGGGTTGCAGCTGATTAAGCAGCCTAGCGAGTCAGTCCTTTCGTGGCTCTGTGTGTCACCTCAATTTTAGGGTCTATACGGTGCTGCCTCAGGTACTCCTCCACTGAACCACTAGGCTCGAAAGACTCTACCCGTCTCCTCAAAGTATCGGCCTTCATCTTCATCATAGCCTTCGTGACATATGTACCTAAAAATCCAATTGTTAGTCTCACACAAAAATGAGAAATAGCAAAAGTCAAAGAAAAACTCAAAAATCAAAAAGTTTGAATTTTTCCTCAATTTTCACAATCCTATTACCTATTTGAGATTCCAACAAGTCCAATATGCACACACTTATCATAAATTACAAATTTCAAAGAAACCAAACAAGCTCAACTAGTGGTATTACTTTTATTCATTCAAGTTCAACTTTCAGTTGGGGCCTAACTTTAGATTTTACTTCAAAACAAGGCCCTACTATGATTTTAGGATACTTTAAGGTTCCTAGCTACAAACATGATAGATTCTATATATTTTGCAATGGAATACATAAATGAACTTGTTTAAACAATAGATTGATCAATATATATCCATTAGGAGCGATAAAGTTACCTCTTTTATGAAGAATCGGGAGTGAATAATGAAGAAGTCAAGCAAACCAAAGTTGAAACTTATTTTTCACATGTTGGAACAAGTTGGTATCTGAAACAAGTGACAATTTAGCCTTTACATAACTGTGGGGTGACTTGGTTTTTTAAGAGAGAAGTTTGATTACAAAGAGAAAAGTAAAGTTTTGAGGATTTAAATGAGTTAGAATGAGGTTAAGGTTGTTTAAATATAGGTAGGGCTATTTTAGGTCATATATAAGTGTTGGCGGGCCTAAAATTTAATTTAAAAATCGAGCCCATAAATAGCCAACCCACGGCAATTACCTACATCCTTCACCTGAGGTCAGGTTGTGGGCGCAGGTACCACCTACGGCCAGCGGGTGGTAGGCATATGTGTTGGAGCAAAAAATTTGGCCCACTTTCCTATAATTCGAACTTGGCATTTTGATATTATTCTGCTACTTATGGCCCTGTAACCTAAGTTTGAGGTCACAAAAGTAAAATTAGATGCCAAAGTTCACAACCTTACACACTTTGTTCATCCTCAAAATTTTAACTTTTCGGCCTATTACTCAACTTACCGTGTGGGACTTGTGACCATGATGGATTGATCACAGAGTCCCCTTACCTGGAAATTTATGAATGTAGAAATATTTTTACCATATTCCGGATAAGTCCAAGAGCTAAAAACTTACAAAAAGAAAAACAATAAAAATGTGAACACTAAAAATAGTGGGTTGCCTCCCACTCAGTGCTTGATTTAACGTCGTGGCACGACGTGTCTATGTTGGTTACTTAAAATTCACCAACAAGCTCATGGGTTGCCTCCCATATAACTTGATTTAACGTTGTGGCACAACGCGGATATCTTGACTACTCAGAATTTATCAAGATACCCTTAGGAATATCCTTCAGGGTTATCAATACAATCAATCACCAATACTACTCTCATATCGATTGGCTGCTTCATTGACTTCCGGATGTTGAATGTAGCCTCCTCACCGTTGACTCTAAATTTCAGCTCAGCTTTCTTTATATCAATCATAGCTATACATGTGGCTATAAATGGTCTTCCCTAGATAATGGGCATCTCAATATCAACCTCACAGTTCGGGATGAGAAAGTCAATCGAAAAGATGAAGTTATCTACCCTCACGATAACATAAAAGAGATTCCCACACGCTTTTTCACTGTACATTCAGCCATCAATAGCCACATCAAGGTTGGTTATGAAGGGTTCAAGCCCAATTACTTAAATACGGCCAGCAGCATTAAATTAATTATGGCCCCTAAATCACACGAGGCTCTAGCAAATCGGAATGACCTAATAGTGCATGGTATAGTAAATGAACCAAGATCACCTTTTTTCTACACAAAAGACCTAATCGTGACTGCACTGCAGTGATGCATACCATCAACATCCTCAAATGTCTCTCCTTTCTTCCTGATGACAAATTGTTTTATAAACCTAGCGTATCTAGGCATCTGCTCCAACGGCTCTAGAAGAGGAATGTTCAACCTTAATTCTTTCAGCATATTAATGAATTTCTTAAACTTACCTTTATTTTTCTTTTACTTTAATGTTTGAGGAAAAGGTGGGGATGATCTCAGAATCTATTTGATTTTTAGCTCAATGACCAGACCATTACCTTTGTCTTCAGCAGCTTTACCTTTATCACATGTCACCTTCTCAGACTCAACAGCAAGTGTCTCATCATCAATAGCTTCTGTAAAAGGTCATGGGGATCCATAGTAGTGATACCACTTCTCATGGTAATAGCAAGTATGTGACCATCGTTTTTAGGATTTTACATCATGTTGCTTGGACGGATACCTGGCTGCCATTGGTTCAGAGTTGCTGACATTTGCCCAAATTGGTGCTCCAACTGCTTGATAGTAGTGGCATATGACTCGATCGTCTAGGTCAGGCCTGAAATATCAGCCTTAATCTCCTTAAGGTTGATCTATTAATTTTCCAGACCCTTCACCAGCTTAGCCAGTATCTCTTCTGTTCTGGATGATACATCTCATCTGTCAGGTGGAATGTACCTATCTCCCTTCTCTCTATAGTAATCTTTCTTTATCTAATCACTATCTCGCTTTTTGAAACTATCTTTGTATCTATCACAATAGTTCCAACCTTGGTTTCCCTACCCTTGGGCTAGGAAACCCGCCAACTAATGATCTAAATAATTTACTTCCTCCTTCAATTCTAACTCGTAAGCTTTGGAAGTTGACCCGTGTGCTGCTACTATATTTACCTTTTCTAAAGCCGCAGCTATAACCTGTTTTATAAGTATCCCAAGATCAGTCCTTAGCAACACAATCTCTTTTGCTACTATGTCATCAGTAGCTTTCTAATCGCATAAGTTACCAATAATGTAAGTGACAAATCCTCTCTCAGCCTCTCAAGTTTTCCACCCTCGGTTAGTGAGCGAGATCTAATCTAACATCTCTACTACCTACCAATGTAGCCTCATAAAATCTCCTCCAAATATTGTATCTTCTATGGCTCTAGAGCATATGGTCAAGGCTTGGTACAATATCTCTAATAAGATCTTCCATGACAACCGACGATTGGGCACCATACTTAGCTTGTTCTTGAACTTGAACTATGCCTCATACATAGATTCTGACTGTAGATTCCTAACTATAAAGACAATTCTCCTATAAGTGAGAAGGGGAATAGCCTCAATTTGAGTGCTTCCTGATTCACCCATGGATTTGTATACGAACTACAGATCCTGAGAAAATTGTAAAGGTGCAATTTTACATCATCCATAAGAAGACCTACTAACACACCCTTCAGATTTAAGATTTGGATCATTGCACTCGTGATATTGAACATGATGCCTGGGGGAAAAACAGGAGGAACTGTGACTCCAGTCTCTGCCAGCTCAACATATCCCAAGTCTTATTTATCATCTATATATGGTTCCACTTACTAATATGTAGGGATTACTTAAACACGACCACCTCTAGCTCTATTCTGGTTTTCTCTGAGTACTGCTCGGTAGTCTGCTGCTTGTCTTTGCTCAGTTAGCTCTACCTCATTTTCTACCTATTAAGATTGTTATGTTGACCTATTCTAGACTTTCTCTTGAGCTAATAGCTTACCAGTCTGCCGATCAACAATATCCTGTACTCCTTTGGGAGGAAAGAGAGGTACAACATCAAGAACCTTTTCTGGAGGTTCATCTCTTTTTTGCTCAAACATCCTACTAGGTATTTGTAGGATCCTCTCTAGATTCAGATTCAGGGGACTAAGGTATTTCCTCTACTCTATGTGCTAGGCATACACCATTGTATCCCAACTAAGAACAAAAATAAAAACCCAAAAACTATAAGAAATTCAAATCATAAATCAACACTGTGTTCCTCGGTAATGGCACCAAATTTTAATAACGTCCAAAAAACACCTCCTATCAGATGATGATATGATTGTTATCAAAACATAGTAACCCAACAGAAGTTGGGGTCAAATCCCAATGGAATATGTAGAAGTGTGGATCTCAATAGTTGTAGTCCACAGGCAGAACAAGAAAAGTAAATCGGGGTTTTGATGTAGTAATCTCAAGAAAGTAACTATACTAACATCGGTTGTAATTAGTTGTAGGTGAATACTAAGATTTTGTTCCCCCTGGCTTCTCAACTTCGTAAGCTTATCGTGCTATATTGAACCAACCCGATACTTTGCATGCAGAATTGATAAGTTATGTACCTTCTGCAGTCTTTTGGACGAGCAGAAGGATTTCACCCTTTACCTTTTTAGTCTCAGGATGTTGCCTTACTAACCCTTATCTTGATTCCAGTTAAATATTACCGTTTGAGTCTCTAATTATTAGATGAAATCTAATCATCTTACTAAGATAAAACCTAGGAGCGTGGATTAGCAGTTAAACTCCAAATTATTATTGTATTATCTTTTCCTAGTCACTACTCCTCTTTTGGAGTAAGTAGCAATATCTAGGCAGGATCCTAACATGTGCTCTTATTAAGAAAACTATTATAATAAATATAAAGCAATGCATGCTTGGTATCAGTTAAGAACAATGAAAGCACTTCCCTTACTTCATCAATCTGCCAGGGTTTCCACAACCCTAGCTATGGGTTTTATCCACTCATGCTTGGGAAGAAATCAGTAACATTCATATTCAAAAGCATAGATGAAATAAAAATGATAAGAAGTAATAAAACCCAAAATCAGAACTTAATTAATGAACCAATGTCAATACAAGAGAATCCCAAGATCAAAATAGGATCTTAGAATCAAAATATGTTTGTGAATATCAAAAATGTGTAACTCCTACTAAAAACACATAAAGGGTATTTATAGTACATGAGGAAACCCTAAAACAGAAGCCCGAATGAAATAGAAGAAAGGGTCGGTGGCCACGTATGGTCCGTAACCTCGGCCTGACACTGGGCACAGGTAGTACCTGTGGTCCTGGCCCTGGGTACATGTACAAACCACAGGTACTGGATGAAAAATTCCTGTAAGTTTAGCTCTCGGTATTTTGGACTTCTGACACTTACTTTGCCTACCTGCGGTCTGTAGGTCCTATATGCAATCCGTAGGTTGATTTAGTAAGTGTCGGAAATCATTTTTCAGCTCTTCTTCATTTCTCAAACATGCTTTGATCATGATCAGGCTAAAAGTGTCTTGAACATTTATAATTGCTCCAAAAATACCTTTTTTACCTTTTTCACGAACTTATCATCCAAAACATGATACCCTGCAAAATATACCCAAAACATATCATATCTAACAAATAATTTCAGAAACTTGTATATTTTATTTGTTTTAAGCCTCGAAAGTGTTATATTTCTATAGCATATCATGTATGCACCAGCTTGAGGGGGTGTTAGAATATTAGTAAGAATAGAAATAGTATATAGAATCCTACTTGGAAAAGGATTGCAATGTCACTGTCCTAGTTGGAAAAGGAGTTTAATGCAGTGTCTATAAATAAGATCTCAATGTAATAATTTAGATACAACACTTTAATAATATTCTTCTCTTATATTTCTTACACAGACTTCACCTGAGACAAAATAAAAAATATAAGTAGTTGCTAAGGAAAGCTACTTACCAAAACAACCAAGACAAAATGCAGGGTAATATTTCAAACTCTAGAAGCATTAAGATATGTTACATAAGAGGATTTGTATTTTATCATCTTAACAATGATCAACATAGAGGTCTCACCTAAACTATTAGAGAAAAAAATCAACCCTAAGTAGGAGAAGTAGAATGGTCGGTTACAACATCGCGTGGGGATATAGCCGCCTAAAGGCAGGTTAGCGGGTGAACGCTAGCATACACTCAGGATAAGGATAAAATAATCCCAACCTTTAAAATCAAGTAAACCAACCATATGAATTTACAATAATACCTAAATATATTACCATACTGGGAAAGGGAACTGGGTTTAGCATGCCTTTACAACTACTAACCTGGCTATGTGTAGCTTAATAGTTCTAGAACCACCCATGGGATATATGGGTCCAGTGTAACCCCCTGAACTAGCCCCAATACGGGTAGCCGCATGAACCAGAGATACTATAGAAGTAGGGGATTCTCGAGTACCCTTTACTCTCTATGATACATAAGTACAAGTGTACTTAGGAGATTCTCGTGTACCCCGTAAGTATCATATATGGTCACCATGACCAATACTCATGTCGGCAAACATGAGTTTCCAGTGTCTGTCCATTGGACTCACACCTTCACGGTTAGATATCACACCCCCACCATTATTACCCAATTAAAACCATTACCATACAACCAAACCACCATTCTATTTATTGTTAACCATGGCTATAAGTAGTGCTATCGTCATACCGACTATAGCTTGCAAGAAATGTCCTTAGCCATACTTTTTAAGAATAAGGGATTACCATGTACCCATAGATTGCATTATTAAGTTGACTTGGGAGAGTCCCTTGTACCCACAAGTGTTCCATTATTAAGCTTACTTGGGGGATTCCCTTATACCCCACAAGGATGTTCATTTAACTAAACCACAACCGTATCATTTAACCATTCCAAATCACTTAAACCATTTATACCATTTAGGGTTCCATTAGCAAGTTATACCATGCATAGTTTAATGAAAGTCCAACAATTTAACCAAAAACATTCTCATAGGCACTTTATGAAACAAGTTGGGGACATAGTGTTTCCAAAGCTAAAATTATGTACCAATTAACCATTCCCATGCAACCAAATGTTCAAACCACCATATTAATATGACAACCATAAGTAAACGACATGGAAAAATCATAACCAACCATTGTAACCAAGAACCCCAACATGTATTTGAAAACCCAAAACCCTAAACCATTTATGCAAATAAAATAATTCATAAAACATGGTTTTAGTTGGAACTAACAGTGAGGGAGGAGTACATGCTTTAGATTATGAAGATGGCGAAGAGAAATCACCCTTGCAAGCCCCAAATTGATCCTATTGATGAAACCCTAGCCTTTCTTGACCCAAGAGCCTTGAGAGAATTTGAGAATCTTTTAAGAGAGTTTTGAGTGATTGCAAATAGGTTAAATGATGTCCTAATAGTGTTATAAGTCATGGGACTTAAGAAGTTAAGAGGGGAAATGTTCAGATTATCCCTAACTTAAACTGCTTAAAATTCCCATAGAATGGTATGACCACGCTACCCCAACTGTACCCTAGGGTATGAGTGGTACCCTTATCTCGTACCCTAGGCCTCCACTTGGACCCCAACACTGTCCAACATACGACTACCCAAGCCAAACCATAGCCAACCATATGATTAGCACCATGAAATCATACCCTAGAAAAACTAGAATCACCTAGACTAAACTCAAGGCAACATACGATTGACACCTTACCATTAGTACCCTAACATATGACTCATATGTTCCAATCGTACCTTGGACAGAGACCATCCAACCGATACTGGTCACCATACGACCAAGACCGTCCAAACTGTACCACATCATACAAGAAGTACCCCAAGTAGTATGATGTCCAGAAGTCAAAAATAGAGAAATTTTTTTAAGGGTCAAAACCCAGGGTGTTTCACTTTTTTTATTGAAAATAGCTAAATACATATATAATGCATTTTTAAACACGGTTTTAACATTATTAATAAGATTAAAAATAATAACAACTTTAACACATTTTTTATTCAATGTATTATACATATTAAAGACGTATTTCAATATACGTGGGATATATATATATCAAAAACTAAAAAAAAATTAATACAAATGTATTATAAATATTATATGTAAATTTCAAATATTTTATTAAAATTTAAATTAATTTACATTGCTAGAAATGTATTATATTTATCTTGAAATAACAACAATCGAACTCATAACAATGTATAATATTGAATTTGAGTTATGTTACAGTGATGTTTATATTTAATGAATTTTTCATATACCTGTAATACAAACTATAAATGCAATCTTTGAAACTAGTCCCCTATATTGTTGCTACCAGATCTGACCAGAATGGAGAATTCTCCGGTGTCTTCCTTGCTGCTCTGACGATAATGAACAGCTCTATGTTGGAGTACAATCAACAATAACAATAACAACTTGTCACTCTATCACCACCTAACAAAAAAATCACCTTTCCACTGCTGTTATCAATGGAAACTTCTCCGACGTCTTCTTCATTGCTCCAATAACAATGAATATCTACATATCAGAGCATAATCAACAACAACAATAAATTGTCACCCCTTCACTACTAAGATCAGACCATGATCATAAATTCATCACAACAATACCAGGACAACAAATCATCACAATAACAACGACACGACCAGAAATTCCTGTGAATCACGAAATGAGTTTTGCGACTCAAGGAATCATCCATATTTTCCATTACCTTCCTAAACAAATTAAGCAAAATTAAATAAAATCAAGCAAAATTGAAAGAAAAATATATTTAAAAAACGAAAAGAAATTTAAATTGAATGAAATATTCAACCTGAGAAAGAAAATTACCTTTTCTGAACTTGATAATTTTAAAACTTTTCTTTCTTATTTCTATCGATTTTAATCTAATTTTATTGTGTATATTATCGAAGTATTGTCGGAATTTGACGTTGGTAAGAGAAGTGAGGAGATCTGGAGGATTTGTGATGGAGCGTAGGACTAAAGCATGGTTGGGGAAGAAGGACGCAGTAGGGTGATTTCTAGTTATTAAGGGTAAAAGTAGGCTATAATTGGTAATAAAATAAAGTAGTGCTATTTAGAGTAATAAAGACTTTAAAAGATATGATTTATGTAAAAAAATCTTTTTTTATTGGGATATGGTTTGATTTTAATTTTGTGATTTGGGTAAAGGTAAAATTGACAATCCAATAAAATTACATTAAAATTATTATTTTGCCCCTCATTATATAACAGCTTAAGTCATCAAGGATCCCTTAATATTGTTTTGATAATCCACGTAGACACCTCAACTAAGGTTAGTAGCTATTGAACACCTAAATTATTCAATATTTTACCTATTAAACACAAAATACTGACATGGTAAAAAAAAATTGTCTCCCCTTTAGGCGCGTAAGTGAAGCTAAAAAAAGAATTTTATTTTTTTTTAATAAATTTACACTTTTTTCTTACAGTAACATTGGCAAGATTTTTATTCATAAAAAGGTAATTCTTACTTTTAAAAAAAAAAAAAAGCAATCCCAAACCCAGACCCATCATTATCTTCTCCATTTTGCACTTATCTTTCCAAATCTGCATTCTTTTTTCTATTTCTTTCTTTTAATTTTTATTATATTTTCTTATATATTTCTATTTTTTATAAAAGGAAAAGGTTTATGAATCCAAAAAAAAAATATTAAAAAAAATATCCTCTAATTAAGATTTTTAGCATTTCAATATGAAAAGAAAAATAGTTTTTTTCCATAAATTATTATAAAAAAATATTATGCTTGTTGGAGATTTGGTGAGTAAAGGAGATATAATAGTGAAAGGGTTAGGTTGGGGTGGAGGAAGGAGTTTTTTTACAGGAGAGAATAAAATCAATTTTTTTTTAATTTTTTTTTTAAGTTTTAAAAATATCTTTCATTCTTTTAATTGAAAAATTATTTTTTATAATTATTTTGGGCCCATGCGACACATGTCGGCATTTATTCATGATTTTTTTATGACACTTGCATGTGAAATACATGCATGGTATGTGTTACATTGATTGTCATTTGGTGTTGGAAAAATACATAGGTAGGTCCCTGAACTTGTTGAATTTTTTCGTATTGGCACCTCAATTAGGCCATGCACCTATTGAACCATTTAATCATTCACAAATTCATGCACCTATTGAACCATTTAATCATTCACAAATTGTGCCATTAAACACAATTGTCCGACCTAGAACTTTGTGTGTTCTCACCTTTTTTAAGCGCGTGAAATTGTACGGGAAGCAGCTGGTGTGGCACTCCCTAACGGTATTCTTTCCCCTTCCTCTATTTAACCTTAATTTCTTTCCTTCTTACTCTAATTTCTTTTCCTCTTTCTTCCTCTCTTCTTCATATCCGTCATTTTTTGCTGGAGGTTATCGAATTTTTTCTTCTTCTACTCTTAATTTCTCATTCTTTTCATAACTTCTTCTTCTTTGTCATTTTTAATAGAAGTGTCAAATACATCTTTCTCATTATCTTTATCTTCTTCAATTATAAAAAGGGTATATTTATATGGGTCAAGGCTGAAATGAAGACCCCATAAACACAACTCAATACTGGACACTAATTATTTTGCTGCAAAACTTCAAAGATATTCATCTTACATTTTCGTCAAATGGCCATTACTAAATTTTTATTTCAACTTTTTTCTTTAATTTTGTAGGTGAAAGATGGATGCAATTACTTCGATTGGTATGATGAAGAGATGCCCTCTCAAGTAAATAGGATGATGTAGTAGGATTTATTGAAAAAATTTAAATCATTTAAAGAAGAGAAGAATCAATCAAGAAAATTAATAGTGATATGCATTGCTACAATTGTGATTTTGAATACATGAAATTTCTTCAAGAAATGTTCTAAAATTTTGACTAATTTTGGGTTAGGTTACTTGTATGGGACTATTTTGATTTGTCTTTCCTGTTATAATTGATTTATTTTGTGACTTAAATTGTGTACGAAGGAATGAAGACAAGTTGTGTAATGTGTATTACCCTAATCTATTTTTCAGTATGCAAATGATTCATGCAATAGTAAATAATGATTTAAAAGGCAAGGTTATCATAAAATGATTCACACAACATAAAGTACCTTTCATCCACAACAATAATGTAAAGCACAAGAGCACAAGTATAATTAATCAACACTTTTCACTCAAATTAATCTACCATTTAATTGCTCAAATAAGCTTAAAACATACATAAGTATTCAACAAAAACAAACTTAAAACATACCACCAAAAATAGTTTAGAATCTTCAAATACCCTAGAAAAATAATAAAGGAGTCACACAACTAATCTCAAAATATACATAATACTTAAAACACAATTTCATTTAACAAGTTCATACGCCTCCTGGTGCACTAGAACTTTTAAGTTGACTTCTCTTTGACTAACTCATACTCTGCAATTGTATAGTTGTGACAACATTCTTTCCCTTTCACTTTATTCCTCGAGGCTTATAATCAATATCAATGTTTGTTTTAACTGTATCTTTATAAACATCTGGAATGACAACTCTTTGAACTCTAGTTTTAGGCTGTATAAAATGAAGTAAAATGAGATTTATCAATAATAATTAAGAGTTATATGAATTTTTAATCCGTACTTACATTTAAATTTTGATTGCCATTCATTTGATAAGTGTAGATGTCAAATCGTACAATCTTAGACCTTTTTTCCCTATTGTTGATGTTGATGCTCCAATGGTTCTTTTTTTCCCCGGGTTGCTGATCAAATATAATTTTTTTCTCTTCATGTACCTCTATCAGTGCCTCTTCCAACTCCCCTACCTCTGTCAGCTACCTCTACCTCTTCCAGCTGGTTGCACTCTTATAATATCTAAAGTATCAACACACATATAGATGCTTTGTTGGATAACCATTAATAACCCTTTTGAAATTGACCTATTTGGATAATTTTTTTCCATTCTAATCTTACTAAGGGATTGACACTCACTGAAGATTCTGAAATTGGGCCAAACAAGTAGCTTTTGAGAGAGATCAATGTCTGTAAATTGTTGGCGGTACAAATGCATGGAGGAAAATTTTCAATTAATTTATTGGTACTTGTATCAAGGATCTTTAACTTGGAAGGCAAATTTTTAATTAATTTATTGGTAAATTGACTAAAACATTTACCAAACAAGTTACTAATAATATACAAGACTAATGCATACATTATTTTTGTAATACACTACCAAATGACCCATTACTTTTTTTTGCCTAAAATTGAAACATTTCCAGTGAAATTATTTTTCCATAGCTGCAATACTTCTAGATCCATATGCCTAAAAACTAAATTCCAAACCTATAAAGATAATTACACAATCTATCAAAGATCAAGAACTCCCTTAGTCTAGTTTGAGACTCTTTTTCGTGCATTCAGAGAAATTGAATATGACCTATAGAACCCAAATCCTCACAAAATTGAGAAATAGTAAAACTAGACCAAAAATATTAGAGTAATAATATTGAAGCATACTGGTGTAGATTTTTCACTACAAGATCCGAAATTAGTTTTGAATTCAGAATCATATAGAAAAATATAACATACTAAAAATGCCCTTGTGTAATTTTTAACAAATATATATTAATCAAGAATAAGTACAACAATTGTTCACCAGATCAAACACGAAAATAATAGGGAAAATAATAAAAGAGAAAATAGGTTATTTAATATTTTAATTAATTAAATGGTTGACACATTTCTAATAAAATCTTTTTTTGTTTAATAATGGGATTGTTTAATATAAGGGCATTTTGGAGCCTGAAGGTGGATGTGAAGGGCATTTTGGAGCTCAAAGGTGGATGCAAACGACATTTTTTGTACCATTTTCAATAGGTGAAGGGAATTTTAGACCCTTTTCTGTTGTTTAATTATTGAATTAAAAAAGAATAGCATACTACCTGAACTTTACAAATTATTCTGTTATGGACAACTTGATGATACTTGGAGCAAGTAATTTTTAGTCCTTTTCTAGATAATTTCCTATACTTCTTATAAGGCTCCTTCTTCTTTTTTCTTCTATACTTTGTTGGTCTGTCAGACATTGGTCTAGGCTCAGGTGGCTCAATAACTACACCACTCATGTTTGGCCATAGTTTCATATTAGGTATTGGCTGAAGAAAGTAGTCATAATCCTTCAAGAATGTATCTTTCTTATACCAATCTTCCACATAAACTTCAGATTCTATATCTTTATGCTGATAAGCTAATAAAGCATGTTGATATGGTATGCCTCTCAACTGCCAGCTTCTACAAATATAATTTCTTGCCCTAATATTAATTATATTCCTATAAATATAATCTAAAATACCATACCCCATATTATCATTAAACCTAACTGTGCAATTTCTAGTCAACTCTTTGCTCTCTTCAAGTACTAGCAAAGCCATAGGTGAGATGTTTAAAATTAAAGTGTCAGCAAACTTCCTTATTTCAACATTTTTATTCATTGTCTTGTGTTTATCTCCTATAAAATAGTGATTATAGATTTATGTCTAGCAGATAAAATTTATGAATTAAATATCTCAGACATATTATTTTCAATAATGTCACATTTAGCATGCTCCCTAAAATATGTCCGACACCATGATTTTTTATCATAATATAATAAGTCCTGACAGATATCCTTACTAAGTTCACTTAGTCTATCTATCTCATCTTGAAACTTCTCTTCAAAACTGGTTTTAACACATCTCTAAAATTTCTTTCTTTCTTTTTTTCCTCTCTAGGTCTGATGCCAATTGGACAAGATATGTCTAGCATACCACCTCATCTCACAATTAAGTAGCAACTCAAGTATAGTTGGCACAAGACCCTACATAAACATAAAAATCAAAATTAAAATAAAAAATACATGAACATGAACTGTATAATAGAAAAATAAGAGATCAAAACTAAAATATAAGAATTGAACTAACCATTTGCATATTTGACATGACAGTCAGTCTATGATCAGCGCCTAAGTTCAAATATTGATTCAAGTAGTTAATGAAGAAACTCCACCTATGTTTCTTCTTTTGATCAACCACTGCTCAGGCTATTAAAAACAGTTGATTATTTTCATTTCTCCCACAACAACTAAAAGTACACCCTTGTAAACACCTTTCAAAAAATATTCATTTAAAATAATATTTTTTTTGCACCTTGTCAACCAACCTATCTTTAATGCATCAAAACAAACATAGAAGTAAACAAACAATTTTTTCTTAGTTAAGACTCTCTATCTATACTCACCCAACAAAAACTATCAGGATTAGTAAGTTTTATCATGTCTGTTAGTCACACAATCAAGAAAATTTCATCTTTCAATCTCCTAAGAAGCCTTGAATAACTCTACGCTTTGTCCTATAACAAATAGTTTTTCCAACAGACAAACCAAACTTTTTTCTGATCAATTATGAAATTTACCATAATTTTATATAAGGTTGAAAAGTTATTTCATTTTTGAATTTATTTGCAGTAAACTTAGATTTGCACAACTTATTTTTTATTGTAGTAGTGTATACATGTATAGAATAGTATTTCTTGACAACAAATTCAGCAAAATTCTTATGTATGTGAAACACACTGGGTATTGATCCTTAAAAAATTTCTTGAGTAATGAGCTTCTGGACATCATACGATTGGTGGTACTTGTTGCATGATCGGATACGATTTAGGGCCTTCAACTCGTAATTTGATCAGTAAGGTTAGGTTAGTTTCTGTTCAAGGTACGAATGGACATCATACTAGTTATATGTTAGGGTACTAGAAGTATAATGCCAACTGTATGATGTCCTATGTCTAGCCTAGATGATTCTATTCTGACTAAGGTACGGTTCTAGGGTACTTGTTGTATGCTTGGGTACGAGTTGGCCTTTGTGGCCATATGTTGGTCAATGTTGGAAACCAAGTTTCTTCCTAGGTTAAGAGTGGTGGGTACCACTTGTATTTTAGGGTACGGTTTAGGTGGTGTAGTTATACCCTCCTGCAAAAATTTATACAGTTTAAGTTGGGGGTATTCTGGATATTTCCCCTCTTAACCCCTTATGACCCCATGACTTAAAACACTTTTGGTACACATTTACCTTATTGTTCTAAATCAAAAACACTAGAAACACTCCCAAATCTCTCTCAAGCTCTTGATTAAGCAAAGGCTAGGGTTTCCTTCAAGATGGTCAACTAAGGCTTTCAAGGGTGGTTTCTTTTCATCTTCTTTGGTATCTAAGGCATGTTACTCCTCCCTTATTATTTTTTCAACTAAATTCATATTTTAATGAATGGTTTTCATGATTTAATAGTGGGTATTATTTGGTTTTGAATTGTATGTTGGGGGTTTTGGTTGTAAATGGTTACATATTGTTTTCCCATGCTTTACTTATGGTTTTTCATATTATAATTATGGTCTGAACATATGTTTGCATGAGAATGGTCAATTGGTACTTGGTTTTAGTTTTGGAAATTATATACCCTTAACATGTAAATGTCCATGAGAATGGTTTTGTCACATGGTATGACTTTTATTGAAACTATTGCATTGTATAATTTGGTAATGGAATCTAAATTGGTTAAATGGTTTTGGTGGAAAAATGGTAAGGTCTTAGTGGCTATGGATTTGATTAAAAACCTTGTTAGGTACACGGGAATCCCCCAAGTAAATCTAACAATAGAACTTACGAGGTACATGGAAATCCCTAAAGTGTTTTCTAATGACATTGCTTGCAAGCTATAATTGGTATGATGATGCCACTTCTTATAGCCTTGGTTAATAATATATAGAATTAGTAGTTTGTTTGTGTGCCAATGGTTTTAATAGAGCAATAATAGTGTGTTGTGATAGTTAACCGTGAAGGTGGGAGTCTAATGAACAGACACCCTCATGTTTGCCAACAAGAGGATTGGTCATGGCAACTATATACTTGTAGGGTACATAGGAATCCTCTAAGTTATACGTGTATATATATATCATAGAGGGTGAAGGGTATACGGGAATCCCCTGCCCCTATGATATCTCTGGTTCATGTGGGTGGTTCTAGGATGGTTAAGCTACATATAGCCTGTGGGTGGTTCTAGGATGGTTAAGCTACATCTATCGAGGTTAATATTTTTAAAGGCATGATGAACCCGCTTTCCTTCCCGACATGGATTATATATGTATATGTATCGATGTGCTTCCATATGGTTATCTACTTAGTTTCAAATGTTGGGATTATTTTATCCTTATCTTGAGTGCATGCTAGCGTACACCCGCTAACCCATGTTCGACATGTATCCCCACGCGATACAGGAATCGACCATACTACTCCTTCTACTCAATGATTGTATTCGGGGACAGCTTGTATTGGATTGAAGTAGTGAGCTTCCAAACTTTGGAAGGCTTCATTTCATGTTATGGATTTCTCTATGTACATTTATTGTGTCATAGACTTTGGTTTTGGATATGGTCAAGGGTGTGTCATGACTGGGCATTGTCTTACTTTTAGAAGAGGATTTGTGGGACTACTTTGGGTTGGTATGGGCGGTGTCGGTATTGGTGTCAGCCTTAGCATTGGTATTGGTATTAGGGCTGACACTGTTTGATAGTATTTGATTTATGATTATTCTATTTTATTATGTTATGTCATATATATATATATATTTATAATTCATCAAACATTAGGTGTAAGGTGGTTATGGTTGGGTATTGGGGTGGTCTTTGATTCGGGTTGGGCTTAAGGCACCCGACACGACTACGACCTGGTTTAGGTTGTGTCGGATTGGTATCAAAGCCCTAGGTTCATGGTTAATTGGGAGTCCACAAATACATGTCAAGTAGAGTCTCTTTTAAGGGTGTGTAGTGCGCCACACTCATAAAGGAGAGGCTACAACAGATTTAGGAATGCTTATCTTTCTTGTGTTCTATTTTCAAGCTTAGAGTCTAAGTCTAAGAATCTTCTCTAATTCCCATTTATTTGCTTTTCAAATCATGCCTTGACGATTTGAAGTACACAAAAAATCCTCTGCCCCAACTAGGGATAATATTGATGGGACATGCTCTACTCATAGGATCCATACTCAGTCTAGGGGTCCAGTTTCAAATTGTTCCATAATTTCCTTGGTTCCCTCTAGTCCTTCTCAGGATCCTAAGGATGAAGTGACGAACGCTGAGTTTCATCAGTCTATTCATATATTGGCATAATTGGTAGCTACTCAGTCTGAGCATAGTATTTCTATTACTCTATATTCTGAGGCAGCAAGGGTTGGCCAATTCATGAGGTTGAGCCCTCCAATTTCTATTGGTGTTAAAATGGAAGAGGATCCTCATGGTTTTTTAGATAAGATGGAAAAGATTTTCAGGGTTATACATGCCACAAATATGGAAGGGGTAAAGTTTGATGCCTATCAATTGAAGGATATGGCGTACCAATAGTAGGAGGAATGGGACCAAAAAAAGGGTGACACTGATGAGTCATCACTGTGGGAGGATTTCTCTAATACTTTTTAAGACTGCTTCTTCCTTCAGGAGTTGAGAGAGGCTAAGGTGGAAAAGCTTGTTAATCTAAAGCAAGGAAAGATATTGTTCAAGGAATATGCCTTGAAGTTTTACTAGTTATCCTGATATGCTTCAAAAATGGTGTCTGATATAAGGGCCCGAATGAGAAAGTTAGCTTCGTGACTGTCTCATAAGTTGATCCTTGAAAGTAAGGCCGCCTTGCTAATCAAGGACATGGATGTCTCTAGGTTGGTTATTTACATACAGTAGGTAGAGGAGAAAAAGAAAAAACAGGCTGAGTTAAGTGAGACGCAGGGAAAGAAGTGTAGATTTTTTTAAAAGTATGGTGGCCAATAGCAAAGTGGCAGTGATGGTGATAAGTGGCTAAAGAAGAAGTGGGGGAGTTCTAGTTCCTTCTCCACGTCTAGTTATCCTTACCCAAAGTCCTCCGGTGATAGGCATTTCCATGGTGGTGACAACTTTAAGGCACAAGGTGCCCAATCTCAGGCTAGTGGGGCTCAGTCAACTCTGCCATATCCTCCCTATAGACTTTGTGGTCGTTTGCATAAGGGTTTTTATAATGAGGAAGGGACTGGTGCTTTAACTATAGTCAGCCAGGCTATATGCTTAGAAATTATCCTATTGGTAAGGTTTCCCCTGGGTAAACAAGGCTTCGGTTACCTTATTTTCAGCTCCAGCACCAAAGGGTGCACCATCTAGCTCGGGCACAAGTCGTAATAGTCTCTATGCTCTTACTACCCATCAAAAGTTTGAGGCATCGCCTGATGTCGTGACTGGTATGTTGCAAATTTTCTCCAGTGATGTGTATTATTTACTTGAGTTAGGATCTACACTCTCTTATATGACCCTCTTTATGGATGTGCATGGTTTTGGTTCGAAGTGTGCTTCAAACCCTTTTTTATTTCTACCCCAATAGGTGACTCGGTAATTGCTAAAAGAGTCTATAGGGGGGTGGTATCTATTGGTAGTAAAGAGACTTTGGTGGATTTATTTGAGTTAGATATCATTGACTTTGACGTTATTTTGGGTATGGATTGGTTGCACTCGTGCTATGCATCTCTAGACTATCGAACCCATAAGGTTGTTTTTAAATTTCTTAATGAGCCGGTTATTAAGTGGGAGGGTGGTTCCCTAGATCTAAAGGGAAGTTCATATCATATCTTAGATCCCGGAGATTGATATCGAAGGGGTGTCTCTATCATCTAGTCCGAGTTAACAATTCTATCTCGGAGGGTCCTTCTTTGCATTTTGTCCCAGTGGTGAATAAAAATCCTGAGGTCTTCCCTGATGACCTTACTGCTTTTCTTCGGATAGGGAGATTGGGTTTGGTATTGATCTTATTACGGACACTTGTCCTATTTTTATTCCCCCATATAGAATGGCTCCGATTGAGTTGAAGAAGCTTAAGGAGCAATTAAAGAATCTCTTAGATAAGGGTTTCATCCATCCTAGTGTGTCCTCGTAGGGTGCACCTATGTTATTTGTGCGTAAAAAGAATGTATTCTTCGGATATGTATAAATTACCGACAGTTAAATAAGGTGATGGTAAAGAATAAGTATCCTCTTCTAGGGATAGATGATTTTTTTGATCAGTTGCAGGGTGCTAAGTTTTTCTCCAAAATTAATCTTCTATCTAGGCATCATCAACTTAAGATTAGGGAGATGGATATCCCTAAGACTGCCTTCTACACTCGGTATGGTCACTTTGAGTTTCTGGTTATGTCTTTTAAGCTGACCAATGCCCCAGCGGCATTTATGGATTTGATTAATAAAGTCTTTCATCATTTTCTAGATTTTTTTGTTATTATGTTCATATATGATATTTTGGTACACTCTAAGAGTGAGGTGAATCATATTGATCACCTCCGCATTGTGTTGCAAACCTTGAAGGAGCAGCAGTTGTATTCCAAATTTTTGAAATATGAATTCTGGTTGAATGTTGTCACTTTTCTAGGTCGTATTATTTCTAGTAAGGGGATCATGGTGGATATGTAAAAGGTTGCAGTGGTTAGGAAGTGGCCTAGACCCACGACTCCAATCGATATTTAGAGCTTTTTGGGTTTAGCAAGTTATTACAGAATGTTTATAGAGAGTTTTCTTCTATAGAGCCCCGTTGAATAAATTGACTTAGAGAAAGGTAAAGTTCATATAGTTTGATTCTTGTGAAGGTAGTTTTGAGAAGCTAAAGGATAAACTAACTTTGGCTCCAATTTTGACTTTGCCTGAAGGCACGAATGGGTTTGTAGTTTACTATGATGCGTCCCATATGGGATTTGGTTGTGTTTTGATGCAGCATGGTAAGGTAATAGTCTATGCTTCTAGGCAGTTCAAGGTGCATGATAGGAACCATCCCACCCATGATTTAAAGTTGTTAGCTGTGTATTTGCACTGAAAATTTTATGGCACTATATGTATGGTGTGCATCTTGATATATTCTCGAATCATAAGAGCCTGCAGTATGTGTTCACTCAGAAAGAGCTTAACCACAGGAAAAGGAGATGGCTCGAGCTGCTCAATGATTATGACATGAGTCTTTACTACTATCCAGGTAAAGCTAAAGTGGTTGTTGATGCTCTTAGAAGGTTATCCATGGGAGTTTTGCTCATCTGAATAAGGAGAAGCGGGAGTTGGTGAAGTATATTCACCGTTTGGCTAACCTTGGAGTTCACCTCTTGGACTCTAAGTATGGCGGTGTATTCATTCAGAAGGTGGCACAATCGTCTCTTGGTACTAAAATTAAGGAAAAGCAAATGTTAGATCCTATTTTGATGAGGATCAAGGGTGATTTTGGTGGGAAAAAGGTGATGGCCTTTGAGATTGATGGTGATGGTACTTTTCGGTACCAAGGGAGATTATGTGTTCCCGATGTCAATGGTTTGCGAGAAAAGAAATTGGCCGAGGTACATGATTCGCGCTATGTTGTTTATCATGGTTCGATGAAAATGTATCATGACCTCAAGGAGATATATTGGTGGAACAATATGAAGAAGGAGGTGGCTAATTTTGTGGCCAAGTGCATGATGTGTCAACAAGTAAAAGTTGAGCACATGAGGCCTGAAGGGGTGTATCAAGAAAATGAATTGCCATAATGGAAATGGGAAGTAATCAACATGGATTTCATTACCGGTCTTTCTCGGCCTCGAAACCAATTTGATTCGATTTGGGTCATTATGGACAGGATGATAAAGTCTGCTCATTTGTTTCCAGTGAGTGAGGACTAAATTTTTGAACGAGGATTATGCGAGGTTATACCTCTAAGAGATTGTGAAGTTGCATGAGGTATCTATTTCTATCATTTTTTATCACGGTACGCAATTTTCATCTCACTTTTAGCAGTCGTTTCAGAAGGATTAGGGGACCAAGGTGAGTCTTAGTACTACTTTTAACCCGTAGTAGGATGGGCAAGCAAAAAGGACTATTCAGACATTGGAGAACATGCATCGTGCTTGTGTGATTGACTATCGTGGTAGTTGGGTTGAGCATTTACCCCTTGTGGAGTTTGCTTATAACAATAGCTATCACTCTAGTATTGAGATGGCTCCATTTGAAGCCTTGTATGGTAGGGGGTGTAAGTCCCCTATAGGTTGGTTTGAGGTTGGTGAGTCGGAGATGTTTGGCTCGGATTTGGTTAACCAAAATATGGAAAAGGTGAAGGCGATTTTGGATAGGCTTAAGGTTGCCCAAAGTCGCCAAAAGTCCTATGCGGATGTGAGGTGAAGAGAGTTAGAGTTTGAGGTTAGGGATAGGGTATTCTTAAAGGTGTCTTTCGTAAAGGGAGTGATGCGGTTTGGTAAAAAGGGGAAGCTCTATCCCTGGTATGTCGGTTCTTACTTAGTTTTGTGAAGGGTTGGTAATATTGCGTACGAGTTGGAGTTACTTTCTGGTTTGAGCTCCATTCATCCGGTATTCCATGTTTCTATGTTGAGGAAGTGTATGGGTGATCCATCTCAAATTGTGTCTATCAAAGATATTGGTATTTTAGATTCCTTGTCTTATCAGGAGGTCCCGATTGAGATTTTGGACCGGCAGGTTCATCGGTTGAGGACCAAGGATGTAACTTTGGTCAAGGTTCTATAGAGGAACCACAAGGTTGAAGAGGCTACTTGGAAAGCGGAAGAGGACATGAATTCTAAGTATTCGTTCCTGTTTTTTGCTCAAAAATTCATGCGAAAGGTATATGTTCTTCATCATACTTTTGTTTTCTAACTTAGTTAAAGGAAAGGTTGATTTCCTTGCATCCTTGTTTTCTAACTCGGTTAAAGGTTAGATTTTGAGGGGTGGGGTGTAAATCATGCTTGTACTGCTTTGTTCCATCATTCGGGGATGAATGATCCAAGTAGGGGAGAATTGAAACACCCTGGGTTTTGATCATTAGAAAATTTCTTGAGTATTAAGTTTCTGGACATCATACGATTGGGGCACTTATCGTATGATAGGGTAAGGTTTAGGGCCCTCAACTTATATTGATCAGTGAGGTTTGGTTGGTTTTTTTCTAAGGTACGAATGAACATCATATCAGTCGTATGTTAGGGTACTAGAAGTATGGTTCCAACTGTATGATGTCTTATATCTAGCCTAGATGATTATATTCTGCCTAACATACGGTTCTAGGGTACTTGTCGTATGTTTGGGTATGAGTTGGCCTTTGTGATCATATATTGGTCAGTGTTGGAAACCAAGTTGTTGCCTAGGGTACAAGTAGTGGGTACCACTCGTATGTTAGGGTACAATTTGGGTGGTGTAGTGTACTCTCCTGCAGAAATTTATACAGTTTAAGTTGAGGGTATTCTGGACATTCCTTTCTTAACACCTTTTGACCCCATGACTTTAAAAACTTTTGGGACATTATTTAACCTCTTATTCTAAATCAAAAACACTAGAAACACTCCTAAATCTCTCTCTAGCTCTTGGGTTAAGCAAAGGCTAGGTTTTTTGTCAAGGTGGTCAATTAAGGCTTTCAAGAGTGGTTTCTTTCCATCTTCTTTGGTATATAAGTCATGTTACTCCTACCTTATTATTTCTTCAACTAAATTCATGTTTTAATGAATGGTTTTCATGATTTAATTGTTGGTATTGTTTGGTTTTGAATTGTATGTTGGGGGTTTTGGTTGTAAATGCTTGAATATTGTTTTCCCATGCTTTACTTATGGTTTTTTATATTATAATTATTGTTTGAACATGTGGTTGCATGGGAATGATCAGTTGGTACTTGGTTTTGGTTTTAGAAACTATATGCCCTCAACATATTTGTTAAAATGCCCATGAAAATGGTTTTGTCACATGGTATGAATTTTATTGAAACTACTGCATTGTATAATTTGGTAATGGAACCTAAATTTGTTAAATGGTTTTAATGGCTAAATGGTAAGGCCTTGGTGGCCATGGCTTTGATTAAAAACCTTCTGGGGTATGCGGGAATCCCCTAAATCTAATAATGGAACCTACGGGTACACAGGAATCCCCTAACTATTGGCTAATGACATTGCTTTCAACCTATAGTTGGTATAACGATACCACTTCTAATAGACTTGGATAATAATATATGGAATTAGTGGTTTGGTTGTGCGCTAATAGTTTTAATCGGGCAATAATGGCGGGTTGTGATAGCTAACCATGAAGGTGTAGTCCAATGGACAGACACTAGAAAGTCATGTTTGCCGACATGAGGATTGTTCATGGTGACCATATAATTTTGGGGTATATGAGAATCCCCTAAGTTATATATGTATGTATGTATCATGGAGAGTGAAGGGTACACGGGAATCTTCTGTCCCTATGATATCTCCAGTTCGTGTTGCTACACAAATTGGGGCCCATTCAGGGTGTAACACTAGACCCATATAGCCTGTGGGTGGTTCTACAACGGTTAAGCTACACATACCTATGTTAATGATTTTAAAGACATGCTAAACTCGGCTTCCTTTTCAAGCATGGATTATATATGTATATGTATGGATGTGCTTGCATATGGTTATTTACTTGGTTTCAAATGTTAGAATTATTTTATTCTATATTTACTTGGTTTCAAATGTTAGAATTATTTTATTCTTATCCTGAGTGCATGCTAGCGTTCAACCGCTAACCCATCTTCGAGCGTTGTATCCCCATGTGATACAAGAACCGACCATACTACTCCTTCTGCTCAGTGATTAAATTCGGGGACAGCTTGTGTTGGATTGAAGTACTGAGCTTCCATACTCCGAAGGGCTCCATTTCATGTTATGGATTTCTCTACGTACTTTTTTAATGTCATAGACTTTGGTTTTGGCTATGGTCGGGGGCATGTCTTGACCGGGTATTATTTTACTTTCGGATAGAGGCTTTGTGGGGAACTACTTTGGGTTGATATGGGCGGTGTCGGTATTGGTGTCAACCTTGGCACTGGTATTGGTATTGGGGCTGACACCGGTTGACTGTATTTGACTTATTATTGTTCCATTTTGTTAACCGGTGTCAGCCCCAATACCAATACCAGTGCCAAGGCTGACACCAATACCGACACCATACATATATATTGGATATAAGGTGGTTGCGGTTGGGTATTTGGGGTGGTCTCCGCACCCAATTAGGCTTGAGGCTCCCGACACGACTAGACTCTAGTTCGGATCATGGCACTATGCTAGCAAATAACAACCATTTATACTTCTTGTCCTCACACCTAACTCTATCTCTATGCTTCCCATTAGACTTAAGCTTTAATCTAACTTTGTATTCAAAAACATACTCCGCCACAACCTTTCTAAATTACTTATTATTTTCAAATACCATACCAAGCTCAAATATATCCATAACATAATCGGAATCAAATCTTATCTTTTTACTTTTCCTTCTTGCTGGTAAATCGGCACCCTCACAACTTCAGGATCTAATTCTTTCATATTTTCATCACTGTCAAGATCTGAGTTATCTATATACTCCTCATTTTCCCTTAATCTTTCCCTGTATCTAGTAGCCTTATTCCTTCCAATATCCTCAAATCCCCTATCAACACCTGTTGTTCCAAGTTTTATTTTCTAATTTTGAACAGATTTTTCTTCTTTTTCACTGAGTTTCTCCTTTTATTTCTAAGAGATCTTAACTATTCATCAACCTCAGAATCATCATCTTTTAGAATATTAAAATCATGAGAGTCAGCACTACTAGCCAAATCTGTTTCAGCCTCTTCTAGATCTAAGAGATCACTTACATCGATTTCTACATTTATGTTATCAGTTTGGGTAGGTCCCTCGTGTAATCCTTCAAAATTAATATCATGAAATGTAGAGTTTCTATCACCCATATAACTATTTTCACCAACCATGTGACAACTTTCATCAACTACTGGCCCATAAAGATAACTTGATAGGACCCATCTTTCACCACTTCTAGGTCATTCACAACATGATTCATATACAAGTTTAAAAAGTCCCTATTTTTGAGGTCTTAAATAAGCCTTAGTAAACTAAAATCATTTTATACTTGAATAAAGGCATTCTTTTTAGGATCTTTCAAGTAGAACTCACCAACAGTCATATAGCAAAATTCTTTTGTATAATAAAACAATTCAATTAAAGAAAAGTGGTCCTTATTGATACTTACATATTTCACCTCACTTTCTCCTATGTAACTTCAGAGACAAACTTTTCACCATGATGAAAACAAATTATATTAAGAGAAAATGGTCAAAAGTCCCCCCAACCTTTACCCCAAATCCCAACTACACACCTATACTTTGTGGGGGTCCTATGACCCCCCTGAACTATTTTAAAATAAAATATATACCCGTCTAAAAGCTTATACCCAGATTTTATTTCAAGTAGTGTCCTGCACGCGCTGCCACATGTAATGTCACGTAATTCCATGTCATATTATCTTTTTTATCTAAAAAATTAATTATTTTACTTTATATATTATTTTTTAATCTAAAAAATTAATTATTTTACTTTATATATTTTCCTTTTCTCGCTAATCCCGGCCATGGCCATTGTCGCCGCCGAGTGACATCCACCGGAACCTCATATCGAATTTGAAATTTTCGACAACCTTGAAGTGAGAAATAATGAACAATATCAATTTTTAAATTTTCAACGATCTTAAATCCGGAAACAACGAACAATACCAATTTCAAAATTTTTGACGACCTTGAAGCCGAAAATAATGAACAATACTGAATTTAAAATTTTTGATGACCTTAAAGTCGGAAACAATAGAGAATTTTAAAATTTTCGACGATCTTGAAGTCGTATATAATGGACAATACCCATTTTAAAACTTACAACGACCTTGAAGTCGGAAATAATGGACAATATCGATTTTAAAATTTTCGACGACCTTGAAGTTGGAAACAATGAACAATACCCATTTTAAAATTTTCGACGATCTAAAAGTCGGAACCAATCGATTTTGTGCTTGGAGATGAGGAAAATGATAAAAATTAGTCTTGGATGTCATTGATGAATTCTTTAAGTTTTTTGTTTGTGAGAAAGAAGAAGAAGAAACAAAGAAAATGAACAAAGAAAAAGAGAAAATTATATATATTTATGCAAGAAAATATTAAAAATAAGTTTGATTTTATAATTTCCGTTCTCACTCTCTTAAAGAGAGTGAAACACACTCTCTTGCCATGTCAGCTTTTAGGGGTGTAATAATTCCACTTTAAAATAGTTCAGGGAGGTAATAGAACCCCCGCAAAGTATAGGCATGTAGTTGAAATTTGGGGTAAAGGTTGGGGAGGGGTGCTTTTGGCCATTTCCCATTATTACAACGATATTATCCATAAGAGTCCCTGAAATAAAGCCCCGAAATTCCTAACATGTTATGAACAGTAAAATTTTCATAAAAAATTCTAGTTTTTTTTAGAAACTTTCAAACTACAAAATGTAATATATTAAGAAGGCACTAAGCATGCATTAACAACAACAATACATGATAAAATAGTGACATTGTTGATATTTGAAACACACCTGAGTGTGATTGAACTCCAAATCAATAATAATTCTTGAGATTGAATTCCAAATTAGTCGCGATCCTTCAAAAAATATTCAAATTAGTGTCGATCAACAATGAATCACTCAAAACACAATGATATTTTAGAATTTACAACATAAAAAGCATAAATTACTAGTCTAGATTGAAGTAAAATTACACAATTAGAATTTTTGTTCAGAAAGATTTGGGTATGAGTATAAAGGGTTAAATATTTGGGGGAGGGGAGGGGAGGGTGAAGTGAAAATTTCATATTTTGTTTATTAATATTAAAGAAGGTGACATGTATAATTTAAGTGATTGTAATTAGTTATAATTGATTTGTAGGATGCGATTTTTTCACTCACCCAATACTAAAAAAAGACAGGATTTAATGTCATATCAAACGATGGTGTTTAGTTGACACAATATGTGAATGACTAAAAGTTTTAATAGGTACCTGAACTAATTAAAGTGCCAATATGAAAAAAAATCAACAAGTTCAAGGGTCTACCTATATATTTTGCCTTTTGTGTTTAATTGGTATAATTTTTTTAAGATTGATGTCGAATGCTAACAAAGGTCTATTGAGGTGTTCAAGTGAATTATCTAGACAACTTTAAGAGGTCATCGATGACTTAAGCCTTATATAATAGTGCCTTAATATTTTACAAAATACAAATCGTATTTTCTTAAGTTTAGTTGCAAGCACACTTCTTCATTGAATATGTCGCAGACTTGCAAGTCCTAGAGCCAAAAAAATTGAAGAAGTGATTGTTACTTTCATGTCAAATGCTGAAAAATTATTTATTTTATATAAGCATTTTTTTATTGTGTCTATTAATATGAGTAATTTTTTATCGGTTAAATAAAAAATTGAGTCGTTAAGGATTAAAAATTGATTAATCAAAAATCAATGATAAATTTCTGAATGATTTGGTTATCAATTTTAGCATATTTACAAATTAAAAATTAAAAATCTAATAAAATACATAAAATTAAAAAAAAGATAGATTGATGCACCTGAAAATCAGTAGTACATATCTTATTTTTAAGTGCTTAATTATAAGTCAAATAATAAACTAAGTCAAAAGTTATAAGTTAATATTTCTAAACGTAATTCTTTCATTAGGAGGGGGCAGGAAGTGATTTGAAAAAACAATTGAGGGTGCAATTAAAATAAATGAACTCAGAGAAAGTAATTCATAACTTAAAGCAACTACTTAGTAAACTAAAGAAAATTGAGTTTAGGATGATAAAAAAATTTGAAATTAAAATTATTGACAAGTTTGACCAATCATGGGGTGTAACATATAATTCTTAAAACTCTTAAACTTTTAAAATATACAAAATAACTCAACTCCCAAAATCATTTTCTTACTTTACTGATCTCATTTTACTTTATCCTTTCTTCCCCAGTACTTCTCTTTTTTCTCTAAGAAAATGATATCCTCAAATTCGACTCTGTTGTCTTCTCTGCTTCAATTCGATCATTGTCGCCTTCGTCATTTTCATCCTTAGGTTAAGTTTTTAATTTTTAAAGGTAAAATTCATCTCTTTTATCTCACTGATAGGATTTCATCTATTTTTAGGAAAGAATTTATTGATTTTAAAAAAAAATCTCACGTTGAGAATTTCATCAATTTTTGAGAAAGAACCTGTTAATTTTTTAGAATATGTGTGTAGATTTATGAAGAATTTGCAGTGCTCTATTTTAGGTTTATTTTTTTATTGGTATGTTTGAATTGAAAGTGAATGCATTTATTGAAAAGGAAGAACTTTAATTGACTTGAATATATACAAAGTTATAATTTTTGAAGAATATTTTAAATTTGTTCTTGTTTGAACTTTACACTTAATTTTATAATTTAACTACTTTTTAAGATTCTTTATTTGACTTGGTAACGAATTATTTAGGATTGAAGCATAGGAATAGTAATCATCTATATGTGAATCGAGTTTAAATAGTACATGAATTTCATTGCAAGTGTATTATTATTGTACCTAGCGACGGCGGCGACGGCAGCAGTAGTAGCAGTAGTAACAGTAGTAGCAGTAGTAGTAGCAGTAGCAGCAGCAGCAGCAGTAGCAGTAGCAGTAGCAGCAGCAGCAGTAGCAGTAGCAGTAGCAGTAGTAGTAGCAGCAGTAGTAGCAGTAGTAGTTTCCATTTGTTTTGATCGTTGATGAACTTTTTGACTGAATATGACTTCATTTAATTTAATTTAAACTTGACAATGTTGTAAGGTTTTTTGCTTTTAAGGGATTAAGTTTGGTTGTTTTAATGTTGTAAGCAACTGTAATTCTATTGTGGTCATTACTGCTTTGTTTGTTAGGAAAGTTTTTTTTTATTGTTATCTTATTAGATCAATGTAATTTCTATTCTCATTTACTGATTCTATTCTCGTTTTTAAGTTTTAGATATCGTAATTTCTCATTACATATACAATGAACAAAAGTTTAAATTTTAGAAAATGTATTGGTTATCCTCCAACTTATATTATTGCGTGATTGCATAGCTACTTGGTAATCTGAATGGTTAGACTGTGGGGCTTATCAAAATTTACAGTATATGAATCAACATGCAGTACATTGACATATTAGTGTTGACTGTTGAGGGACAATTATTGTCATATAATCACTTTCTTTATATTTTTTCCTCCCTTAAGCAATGAGCAGAAAATAACAAATTTTAAAAAAATAGTGATAGTGATAATGATAATATTCAGTAATACAACAACTCTAATCTTAGATCATAAAGAACTGGACAGCAATGACTTACACACACCTAGTGTAATATTTCAACTAATTAGCTATGACAATTATTAAGAATTGACCTAACAATTTTGTATGTCTTTCATAAATTTTATTTTTTATATTTTCTGCAAAAAAGTAAGTTTCATTCCAACTTATCTACACTGCCACATAGCAAAATATTGTGTAAATATCAATTTCTTCAACAGAGTTCTCAACTTGCAGTATATGAATCTATTTTTTTAATTGTCTTTGTATTATTATATTTTAATATTAGTTTGTATATGTAGATTGTACATCCATGAAAAAGTCTTACACATAGTAAAATGGAGATGAATTTTTCCTCTAGGTTTATGCCTTTGCAAGTAACTAGGGATGACAAGATTGAAAAGCTTGAGAGAGATTTGAAGGGTATTATTGTGGCTATTAAAAGAGATTGTACAATTACTGAAAGGATTTTGATTGTTCAAGGACACTTGTTGTAGGTGGTAATGATGCTGGTAAAATGAGAAGGGATTCGTGTCCTAGTTGAATCAAAGAAAATTCATTTTAAATTTTTGTATAGTTGATTTGATATATTTTGTTGAACTCTTTTATTATGTTATGTTTTGTTGAACTTTTTATGTTGAGAGGTTGTTGGGCATTTGCATAACGATAACTATGTTTTTAGGTTGTTAGGCAAAATGCGATTGAAAATTTTTATGTTTTGTTGAAATATATTGAGAATTTTTCAATAATTATTGTAAGTTGCTAGTTACTGAACACTTTATAGCAATTGTTAAATTATGCTACAACAAGTACGTTAGTTGTTGAATATTGTTGCATTAAAATTGAGTTCAATGATAGTTAATTGATTGAATCAATCATATTTAATGATAAATAGGGTGATATTGATCTAATTTAAGTCTAAAAGTTAGATTTTATAGATATCAAATACAATGAGATCGTAAATTGAGATATACTAGACGATCAATTAAACTATTGCAACTGTAATCAACTAAAATTGAGTTAGCTGATCATTAATTGATTTGGATCAATTCTATTTAATGATAAATAGAGTGGTGTTAATCTAATTTAAGAGTAAAATTAGATTTGATTGTTCAATTAATTAAATTTGCTTAAATTTGCTACAACAAATAAGTTAGTTGCTAGAAATTTTATAGCAACGGTTGAAATATGCTATAGCAAGTACATTAGTTGTTGAACATTTTATAGCAACTGTTGCATTAAAACAACTAAAATTGAGTTAAATGGTCATTAATTGATTGAATCAATCATATTTAATGATAAATATGGGGATAATAGTCTAATTTAAGTTCAAAAATTAGATTTTATAGTTATCAACTACAATTGTATAGTGATTTGAGATATACTAGACAATTAATTAAACTATTGCAAATGTAATCAACTAAAATTGAGCAAAATGATCACTAATTGATTGGATCAATCATATTCAATGATAAATAGAATGGTGTTAGTTTAATTTAAGAATAAAATTAAGATTTGATTGTGATCTTATACAATGAGATAGTAATTTGAGATATACTAGACGATTAATGAAACTATTGAAAATATAATCAACTAAAATTGAGTTAAATGATCACTAATTGATTGGATCAATTATATATTTAAGGAAAAAGGGTCAAGTTTACTCTTTTACTTTAAAAAATTAGCTAAATATACCATTCGTCATACTTTTGGTCCAAAGTTGCCCCCGTTGTCATACTTTGCGGTCAAATTTATTCCTCTATTTTAGAAAATCGCTAAATATATCCTTCGTCATACTTTGGAGTCAAATTTATCATTGATGTCATATTTGAGGTCAAATTTACCCTCGTTGTTAAGAAACTTTTCATATGTAACATTTCTTAATAAAAATGCTCAAATCAACATTAAATGCCCCATTTTTTAAAAAATAAATATACCATAACCTCACCCGTTTGATCCGACTCGAGCCACAAATAAATATGCCCCCTTCAGTTCTATTAGTTAAATTTATTCAACTAGATTAAGCTATTGGACATTTATCAATTCATAACTAATGAAAAATTGATCTGCATCAGTGCAAACACAACGAAATACATTCCTCTCTCAGTTCATGGATCTGCATCAGTGAAGAGCTCATGAAAAATGACACGTGACGAACAAATGCAATAGATTAGGATCATTGGATATTTCTCTGGATGATTGAGTTAAGAGGTCTCCTGTGTGTCAATCATGACATCTCTTCATTCATATATCTTTATATGAAATTTAGATCTATACAAATTTTTTATCATGTCATTTGCTCAATAAATTTATTCACTAATTCTAGAATCTAGATGCATATAGAACTGCATACCAAATTTTGAAATTTGAATATAATCGAACAAGAGTAGAGCTTGTAACAGACATTTTCTCTAGTTTCATGCTTCTACGTTATTCCATTCTGTTTTATGTTTTGTTCATTTGTAAACAACCTACCAGCGTCGCACATTGAAAGAGAAGTATTTTTGTTCATTGCAAAAATTCGACCAACAGAATTGAGGGATGAGTATATTTATTTGGGTATTTTTTGTGGGTCGGATCGGGCGAATTAGATTAGAGTGTGATTTTAAAAAAAAACTAGGTAATTTAACATTGATTTGGATTTTTCTATTAAAGGAAGGGTACAAGTGAAAAAAATTTTAACACTGAGGATAAATTTCCAAAGTATAAAATCGAGGGTAAATTTGACCCCAAAGTATAACGAAGGGTATATTTAGCCAATTTTCCAAAGTAGAGGAGTAAATTTGGCTCCAAAGTATGACAACGATGATAAATTTAACCCCAAAGTATGACGAAGGATATATTTAGCTAATTTTTTAAAGTAGAGGGGTGAATTTGACCCTTTTCTCTATATTTAATGATAAATAGGATGGTGTTAATTTAATTTAAGAGTAAAAGTTAAATTTTATTGTGGTCTTAAGTGAATTCGTCATAGCACATAAGTTAATTGCTAGAATTTTATAACAATTGCTGAAATTTGCTATAACAAGTTCGTTAGTTGCTGAAAGTTTCATAGCAGTTGCAAAATTATACTACAGCACATACGTTAGTTGTTGAACATTTCATAGCAATTATTACATTAAAACAACTAAAATTGAGTTAAATTGATCATTAATTAATTAAATCAATTGTATTTAATGATAAATATGATTAGCATAAATTCCTAATTTTCAATGCAGCTATGCATGTAAGTGATGACAAGATCTTTCATCTCACAATTTAGTGTGAATTCCTAAATAGTTACACAAGTTTTGAGAATTTCCTTTCAATATCATTTATTTTTCATTTTGGACCACAATATCACTCAACTATCACTTTTTTCCTCAAAAAACACTAAACACCTCAAAAATATTCTTCTCTCTTAGTTGACATGCCATGTCATTAAAATTAATTTTTCAAAATAATAAAATATTTAATTCATCAAAATCATTTAACCAAAATTCTAACTTTTTTTTTGAAAAAAAAATGAGTTTAATTTTCATTCTTAGAAATTCTTTACCATACTTAATCTTTACAATATTACTTCACATGCAAATTAAAATCTCTAAATAACTTATTTAATTTAGTGATATTATTTTGTTTAGAAAATAACTTATCTTTATAGGCAATTATATATAAATACTTGAATGATCATCTAGGAAAATAACTCTACAAAAAAAAATATAAATACCTAACTATGAGAATTTCTTCTTAATAAATTAATGTATTTTTAAAAAAAATAAGATTATAATTTTGGTTAAATGAGTTTGATGATTTAATATATTTATTATTTTTAAAAAAAGTAATGGTTATTGATATGACATGATAATTAGAAGAGGATAAGACTTTTGAGGTATTTAGTGATTTTTTTTGAGAAAAATATTGATAACTGAGTAATATTATTGTCTTGACAAAAATAAAAGTGATTTTTATAAGCGATTCTAAGAACATGAATAACAATCAACGGAAATAACTTTAGAAAAATAGAAAGTTTAGGTAATGGTAAAAGATTTTTAAGCATGAATTTTTTTCTTTATATAAATTAATATTTTTTGTTTTAAAAAAATAAGAATGTAATTTTGACTAAGTAAATTTGACGAGTTAAATAGGTCTATTATTAAAAAATATAATTTAATGACATGGCATGTCAATTAGAAGAGAAAGAACGTATTAGATATTTAGTTTTGCTTCTTTTTTTTAGAATAATAGTGATCGTTGAGTCATATTATTGTATCTAAACAAAATAAAAGTAATTTTTGTAGGCAATTCAAAAAATCTGAGTGACCATTCAGAAAAATAACTCTTGAAAAAATATATGTCAAGTTTTAGTACCGATAAAGTTTTTCTAAGTATAAAATTTTCTTTTTAATAAACTAATGCATCTTTTCAAAAAAAAAAAAAAAAGTATAATTATATTTTGATTAAATGAATTTGATGAGTTAAATAGGTTTGGTATTTTTATAAAAAAGGAATTTTAATGACATGGAATGTCAACTAAGAGAGAAAAATGCTTTTGAGGTGTTTAGTATTTTTTGAGGAAAAGAAAGATAGTTTAGTGATATTGTGATCCTAAATGAAACATAAATGATATTTGAAGAAAATATTCAAAACTTGGGTGACTATTTAGGAAATTCACTCCAAATATAACAATTGCCGGACTCAACTCATTCCCCTTTGACAATCAATTTTTAGCATTATTTCATCACCATTAATAAATTTAAAAACACCTGAAGATATTTTAATTTAAAACAAAAAAGGATAATAGAAAAAAGACCTTACTAAAATGTCACAATTATTGTAGTTTATTCAGCAACAGCTTCATCAATTGCAACAACATATGCAACAATTGTTATAGATTATGCAGCAACTACAATATTTTGCTTCATCAATTGCTTAATAATTCATTCAGCAAATGCTTCTTCATTTGCAACAATTATTGCAATTGATGAAGCATTTGCTTATTGCAATTGATGAAGCATTTGCTGAATAATTATTTAGCAATTATTGCATATTTTTTAGCAGATGCTGCAAGTGATGAAACATTTACTAAATAAATTATTCGACAATTGCTGCATATTTTTCAATAGTTGTTGCATCTGTTTCAGCACATGCTACATCAGCTGCTAAAACATGCTTCGGCCATGGCAGAAATAATAATATAAAATTCGAATTTAGAAGAATATACACAGTCAAACCACCTAATTCATTTATCAAAATGATTAAAAAAATCAGCTCTTAAGTAATTTTTAGTGTTACATGAATAAAATTTAGTCTAAAATTGATAATAATTTTTTTCTCAAATTCTTGAAAAAAGAAACACACAAAGTAAATCAATTATTATTAAACTCAAATTATAAACTTATCACATACACCTAATATTTATGACTTGAGTCACTCTTTTTAGTTTTATTATATTTTAACTCTTTTATCACCTTGAACTAATTCTCCCAGTAAACTAAGAGAAACACTCATAACAAAAATCCTATGTTTTTTTTTTTCCAAAGATCAGCAAGCAAACCACAAATTAGCCAAAGAGAAAAAAGTCACATCTCAATCCATTTTTCTACTAAACTAGCTACACTGCACTACGCCTAAACAATGTTAATTATCTTAAGAAAGTCACATATCTAACCATCATTGGACTGGGAAAATAAAATCTTCACCAAATAGAACCATCCAATTTGACAACAAAATTTACTCCTTCGAGAAGTATCATGGTATGAAAAAAACCCTCGAAGGTTTATTAACATGCAAACAACTAGAAGATTACCAAAACAAGCTAATCAACACCAAAATAAAAATACTTCATTTTTCAATCAAAAACAAGCTCGAGGACGGCACACAGCATCCATACATCAACACAAGTATGACAAGACACAATTCATCACCAAAAGAAAGCTGACAAGGACACATGTATCATCAAAATAAGTACAACAGTTTCAAAAATATGCTATCCTACCCTAATCAAAAATTGTGCATTGTCGCTAATGCATAACATGAAATAAGTACAGAGGTAGGAGCTCCCTGAAAAAGATGGTGCTATTGAGCTAGAGCAAAGAGATAAAAATTGCTTCCACTTCTCCTTGAGTTTTCCAGGTTAACTTGAATCCATTTTGTGTCACAAGAAAACTTCGAAGAAAACTTTATATTGCACTGAATTCATTAGTACAAGGAAACTTAGCAACTTCAGAGCTAAGCTTTGGATGATTAATAAGAAAAATGAAAGTGCAGCTACAACAATGTATCTTCCTTTGCATCACAGTTTGTGTCGAGAACTAATACATTGATTATAAACCATAAGTTCCAACTCAAGCCATCCACTTCACTTTACGAGATAACCTATTGATTCAACTAGTTAAGATTTAAGCAAGGAGGTTAGAGATCAAATTTGCACCTCTCTAAACCTTTAGCCATGAACCAGAAAAGGTTCCCACAGAAAGGAATCTAACGTAGGTATAACACCAAAACCTCATCCGAGCTTAAGTTCTCATTTAACAGTTATTAAGTGCACAGGCAAATATACCCATGTAATTCTAATCAACCACCAGAATTACTACTTAGCCATTCACTCCTAAAGGTCGACAATTAATTCAAACAGGATTAAATGCATAGCCAAAGTTCCAAAGTTACTGAGGTTTCAACCATTGTGCTCAAGACGATCAGTTCACAAAACTCACTAGTTGATATAGCAACCCCAGAGAACTTATCCATGAAGTCATTTCTCAATCCAGTTAAGGCTAATTTCTCAACTAAGAGAATCCACCAACAACAGAGTAAAAGCAGACACAATTTGGCAGCTAATGTAACTTGAAAATTGAAGCACAATAATAGTTGATCAAAAGACACAAGTCATCACCAATTAAGCCTTTCCCACAAATAATTTTCATCCAGTGAAACAATTCGACCACAAAATTTAAAGCAAGACACAACAACATTCACAGGTTTGAACAATAGATCAAACAACCTGATCAAAAAACTTTAAAATCAATCCAAACTACGCAAAATTTACTTGGAAACATCTCATGTTGCTAAGTTACGCAGACTACTGACAAATCACTCAATCTGTGGAACAAGTTGCAGGCATCCTGATGTAAACTTGGCAAGTTTAAAAAGCTCATCACATAACTACTATAAAATCAGAACTAAATGGTCATCTTCATTATATTAGCATGCTTAACTGATCAAGCTCGTTTTTCCATTTTAAACCTTATCGGTGGTCCCAAGGCTCACTTGCCACTTGCTTTACGTACCTATATTTCTAAATGGACATGGTTTGGTATCTTTTCATATGAAAAATGCAAACAAATGTGCACCAAAAAAGTATAGCGAGCTGGGATCTACACTACATATTAGTGTCGCACCAACATGACAAACTAGCTTAAATAGAATTGCATGGTGATTATGTACAATGGTACTACACATCACATCTGAATATATTGGTGGTTTTTCTCCGCATCACTTGACGGAATTGCAGTGTGCCCACGACATTACACAGTTGGTGTCTCGGATGACCAACCTAGTTTTAAAAAAAAGGGATCTAACCCCCCAAACAAAGGCCTGTCTAAGTTGAACCATCACTTCTTCCTCTTGCCCTGTAAAAAGAGGAAACGCCATGCATAATATTAAGTCACACGTGAGAGGTCAAACCAAAACAAACATAAAATCGTTGCAAAAATATTTACCAAGCTCATAAAATCATCCATTGATGACTGCTTCCGCTTCTTTAAGGTGGGAGAGCTTTCAGCTGCCTGCCTTGCCACAGTGCGTTTTGATGGTGTCATGTTCTGTGTTACACAAAATGCTTTTAGCATCAATTGTATCTTTACACTGCAAACAGCACAAAAAGGTCAGAGTAAATACCTTTGCAAGTTTCTTTTCTTTGCGGGCCTGCCTCTCCCTCTCATCAAATTCTTGGTTTTCCCTTTCCACCAATCGAATAAGTGCATCACATCTTCTAGCAAGTTCTTGAGTTGTCCGAGACTTCACAAACCAATCAAACCGAAACAAAGGAGACGTTCGGAATGCAGTTTTCAGCTCATCCCAGTTTCCATAGCCAAGCTTGTGAACCATACACATCTACAAAAAAACTACCATATCCATCAATCCCAAAAGATAAACAGCAAAAGATTAAAGCCCCAAAAGTATATTCTGTACCATGAAACGATCACACTCCTCATTGTACAATTTTCCTTTGTTCTGACCATACTGGATCTTCAACTCCAACCATGGATTCTTGTAGCGGTCCAACTTCTTCCCAATTGCTTTCATTATCTCGTCTTTTCGCGAAATTCTAGCCTCTCCTCTCTCAATGTTCTTTATAATCCTATCATAATCTGCAAGCACTCCATCCATTAGAATAAAGTGCTCAAATGTCAAAAAGACCATTCCTAAATGCTATCTATATAGTGCAAAAAAACATTAGCCACAAGAGGGAACTTTATTTCTGCCTGAACATTAAGTAACTTATTTGTCCACCATCTTTTTTAGAGTTTTGCAATGTAAACAAGTATGACATTGTGTGTGAAATATTTAGCGACTCAAATTGCCCAGGGCTGTAGTGCTTCAGGCACAACACATGATGTATTAGGTACATGTCACAATTTCAAACCCTATCATAAAAAAAAACTTTGTATTTAAGTGGAGACGAGTAGAGCTGCAGGCCTATCATCCACCGAGTTTCAACAGTGAAAATTCCTTGACCATCAAAAGAAAGGGATCTAGCAACGCGAAGTATAATCTCACAATCTCAATTTATATAATACCATTTTTATGTGCACATACATTATGATGCCATTTTGACTTCTATATCACACTAGCACTAGACAAAAATAGTTGAAAATATGTTTAATAGCAAAAATGTAATCAGGTTTAACATGAATAGTTACATATTAAAGAATAATCTTGAATAGCTCAACAGATTCTTTAACCCTGTGAAAGTTATTTAAATAGCATTATTAGCTATAGAACAAAATATTTCTAATATGGATGAATGATATAAATCTCTTAGGAAGTTGGAAAGCTTAGCGTAGAAGATGAGCATTACAAGAGCCACATAAATAAATAAATGTGGTGTATCCTGAAGATAAGAACCATGACTAGATCAAGAAACTTTATTACCATATTTTGTAGCACTAGCATACTGCAAGTAAAACCATTTATTAAATCTTGCACTACTTGGCAAAGAAAAGGAAGTGGGGTTTGCAACAAAGAGATGACAGGGAAATTGAACATATTATTTGTGTTTTGACAGGTCTAGTCCCTTCGCTTCTCAAACAAAACAAGCATATACACTAGACAATGGAAGAATGCCATGCACACAATTCCCTCCAAAATTAAAGTAACCTACTGGTTTTCATAACCAATGTTCCAACTCCTGAGAGGGAACTCCCACTCAATACAATATTATAACGTTCAACAGTTGCATAGGATCCAGTTTGCTCATTCCAGCATGGAAGAATGTCATGCACACAATCCCCTCCCAATTAGACGTATTCTCTTCGTTTTTCATAACCAACATTTCAACTCCCAAGAGGGAACTCCCACCCAATACAATATAGTATTTGACAGTTGCATAGGATCCAAGTTGCACATAGCATTCATATCTCCTTTGCTGTACTTAGAAACACCCCACCCACCCCAAAAAGAAAAAGGGGAAACATGTAAACCCTGTGTTTACCCACTTGAAACGTAATTGTATTAACCACTCTAGAGTTAACAATTGTATAATATGACAATTAAATGTTCAATTTGGAATGGAGAGTTGACAGTAATTCTTTCTTTATTTGCAAAATTATCTACGGCTTACCATTTAGCTCTTTGTATCTTTCTTTGAAAACGTTTGCATATCTTTCAACCTCCTCCTCTGTCTTTCCTTCCATTTCAGCAGCGATACTTTTTATGTCATTCCGGCCATACTTCTCGCATGCCCTGATAAAAGTACTGAAGTCTCTCCTACTCCACGATGAAAATCCCTGCATGTACAAACTATCAAATGCTGATAAATATAGAAGGCATATATAACCTCAGGACGAGTTATTAAACCACTTACTTCCTCCAATAGTTTGTCCTTTTCTTCCTGCTCCTCAGCAGTTAAAGGCTCTCCCACATCTACAATGAACCAAGTGTTAGCATATAGTCACAAAGCAAATCAGATCCTGATTTGCACCTACATCCAATTTTTAAATAATAAAAGAGAGAACTATTTTGAAAGGAAAAAGAAATATACCTTCAGGCTCTTCCACTTCTATACTGTCTTTTAATTGATTTTTCTGGTGAGATTGCTGAAATGAACAAGAAAATTAAGACACTAAACAGAAAAAGAAGGCACATATAAAGGTGGCAATAGAAGAATTCTGGAACATCCCAAGACGTAACCCACCATGAGATGACGCACTTCCTTCTCATACAGCTCACTTAGCCTCTGGGTATTAAAGAACTGAAAGTCGTGCCTATGAATGGTAAGACATGTCAATACACAGAATCTTGGCAAAGGAAAGAGACCAACTTGTGAAAATTTGAACACAGAAAGGTCATGTTTGCCTATGGCACAAAAAAAACTGGGAGGAGCAATATCAGAATGGTTTGCAATGTTGACTTACAGCTGAGGCATCCTGGGAATCCTAGGCTCTTTAGGTCTTGCAGGACCACTTTGTCGCATGGTTTGCTTGAAATACTCAGACTCCGAGTAACTGACACAAACGAGTCATTTAAATGGTGATAAATTAAACTGTCAACACATTGAAGGTGAATATAGCAACTTAAAAATCATTTGAAGGTGAATATAGCAACTTAAAAATCATACTTCCGCTTCCTCTCCCGTTTTGGAGGTTCTATCCAATTGTCACTGGCAATTTTCTTGAAATCTGCCTTGTTTTCATCCTTCACCAACAAAACGCAAAGCAGAAAAAGGAAGATAAAGACACAAAAGAGGTGAAACAAAGAATTATTAAGAGAGCAAAACAAAAGGTTCACACTTACCTTCTCATCATCAAAGTCATACAAATCAGCAGCTGTAAAAAGTCATCAATCTATAGTTAAAACCATATCATTTTATAACAGCAAAAAAGAAAAGAGTAAATAGAGACAAAAGAAAGCAGAGCAGAGTGCATACTATCATCCATCTTAAACTTGATAGCATCTTCTGTAAACTTTTTCATCTTGGCATCAAGTTCTGCAGTTGCCTCTTCTCCTTTGGCAATGATTCTATCTATATCCTCATCCGTTATAGTGCTATCTTTGGAACTGAAAACCATTTCAGCACCAAACCGCACCATCTGTAGCAGCTCATCCTTATTAACGGCTGCATGATCAACCAATCAATGACACATTGAGAATACCCTAATATCTAAAATATAATCAAGACAAAGCAATAAAACATAAATGCAAACTCACTTTTTTGCTCAGCCAGCCGTCCCTGCTGGATAACCAATGCATCAAGTGCCAGCTTCTTATAAGCCCTTTCAATCACTTTTTCCTCAATTGTATACTGTTGGAATTAATTAAAATAAGAAACTCTCAACAAAAAAAAAATAGTTGAAATAAGAAACCTTCTCAACTAAAATGTAAAATGAAATAAGAATGTGTCAACTGTCAATATGAGAAACCAGAGTGCTCTAGAAAGAAAACAAACCTCAGTGCAGAAACGGAATACTTGAACTTCCTTCTTCTGTCCAATTCTATGGGCACGGTCCTGAGCCTGCAAGTCAACCTGTGGATTCCTGTAATATGATGACGGCAAAGCCAAGAGACTCAGATATTATATTATTCTTCAGATTCTGAAAACCAGACTTATAAGATCCTCACCAGTCACTGTCGTAAAGAATTACAATATCTGCTGTAGCAAGATTGATACCAAGACCACCAGCTCTGGTTGACAATAAGAAGGCAAATTTTTCACTCCCTGGACTGTTATATGCTTCAATAGAAGCATCACGATCTTCCCCACCAGTGTTTCCATCAATCCGACAATACTGGTGGCCTCGGTACATTAGGTAGTCTTCAAGGATGTCCAGTAGTCGTGTCATCTAAATAACAATATTGAAATTAAGTGCTCAGCCCAAGAAACTGTACATTAGATGATTAGAAAATGGATAGCAGGACATAAGGTCAAGAACAAAAAGACGGAAAAACCTGTGAAAATATTAAAACCCTTGAACCACGTTCCTTCAGCTTAGGAAGCAATTTATCTAGAAGAACCATTTTGCCTGTATCAAGAACATGCATTATAAGAAAAAACCTTACAACCACAATTCATTAGAAATTTCCTGTTCATTCGTGGAAGACAAAACACTACCAGCATTTTCTATGAGATGCTCTCCAGTTGTATATGGAGGTCCTGGTTCAGCTCCTTGGAAAAGATATGGGTGGTTACAACATTTTCGGAGCTGCATTGCTATATTAAGAAGACGCTTGCGCTCTCCTCCAGAATTAACAACCTCAAGATCTTTCTGCAACAGAGCCCTATAGTACTGTTTTTGCATCTGGGACATACCAACCTTAAGAATTGTTTCCTTCTTTGGAGGCAAACCTTTCTCAACATCAGACTTCAGTCTCCTAAGAAGGAACGGGCGAAGGACCTGATCAGGCAGCAAAAATTGGAAGATCAGTGAATATTTTTTCACAGTGTGGCATGTCAACATTCAAAAATATGGGAATTATGTCAGGTGCAAGATCTCGCACCAAACTGCTAGTCTAATTAAACAAACTGCTGCTGGAACTTTTTAATAAATTTTCTTTTCAATACTTGAAGCAGGTACCCTTTTCCCTGTAACTACTGAAAAATTTACCTTATGAAGCTGTTGGACCACCTCCTGCTGGTCATTCTCACCAGATATTTGAAACCATTCATCAAATGTCTCAGCCGAGCTAAAGATCTCTGGCAGCAAAAAGTTCAGAAGCGCCCAGAGTTCATGAAGATTATTCTGTACAATTTGCATAGAACCCAGCACATCAATTGACATCAGACATGAGAGTAGAGATCCATACCAGAGAGTGCAAGATGCCAAAACATTAAAAAGGTAAGGCATAAAAACTAGCATTTCTGTTGCAAAAGAAAAGGTAAGATTTAACTGGCAAAGAAATTAAGAGAAGGGGTTTAAGAAGCCATTATATGGGAGAGTTCAATTGAATAAAGCATCTGAAATGTTTAAACGAAAATAAATTAACTTGCTACAGAGACGCCAGATGCCCCACACAAATTATTAAATATAACACCATTTCATATCCAATTATCAAATTTTGGGATAGGTAAATATGCATTTAAGGGACTGGCAAATTGAGACTGGGTTGTACGAAAAGGCCAAGTATCCTTTCAGATAAAAGAACCTACTTGCTAAACAAAAAGGAAATCATTGAAGACAAATATTCACCTGAAGTGGTGTCCCTGTGATCAACAGCCTATAATTAGTGTTGTAGAGCCTCATGGTTTTGGAAAGAAGAGAATTTTCATTCTTGATTCTATGAGCCTCATCAATGATGATATAACGCCAACTAAAGCGTCGTAAAGCAGACTTCTCTTTGATAGCCATCTCAAAACTTGTGACACACACATCAAACTTCCCAGCAACTAGTAATTCCTCCCGAATGTATCTCTATAAAGGAAAAATGGTGGCATAGTCAGGAGAGGCAATGAGATATATACATAAAGGAAAGAAAGAGAGTCTCTTATCTGCATACCCTTTCTTCAGGGTTCCCAAGGAACTTTACAGCGCGTATAATAGGACAAAAACGCTTGATTTCATTCATCCAATTGCCAAGTGTGGATTTCGGAGCAACAACCATATGCGGACCAGTAATTCCTCTAAATTCATTCAGGTACCCCAGCAAAGAGATTGTTTGCAAAGTCTTACCAAGACCCTATGCAAATACAGTAGTAATTAAATAAAGATGATTCTCTCGAAAGTTTGGTACACAGAATGAAAAGGAATATTTCAAGTGACAACACTGACCATTTCATCAGCAAGTATCCCATTTATGCCATTCTCATATAGCCGTATCATCCAGTTCAAACCGGCAAGTTGATAATCCCTCATCTTTCCCTGAATACCTGACAAACAAGCGCATGTAACTGTTACATCCTTAAAGAGATGAGGAGATGAGAGAATTGACAGAGACATTTGTCTGATATTGAAACATTATTAATCACAATTAAATTCAAACTTTGACTACTCAATTTGATTTTTTTCCACCAGAATGCCACCCAAAAGGTCAAGGCTATAAGCTTTTAGCACTTTCATGTAAAATGCTAGTAATTGCATCTGGCAAACCACATTATCCAAACATTTAAAAGGTTGCAGAGCAGATACATTTATTTAACTATTTTAAATCTACTACACACCCTACTGCGTAGGCCCGATTCTTTTCTCTAGGCTAAGAACATGGAACTTTTTTGATAAATGGCAGCAAATTCAAATTCAGGATGAAATATAGTGCTGTTAACGGGCAAACTGAACTACGGATTATCCTCTAGGAACTTAACCAAGCACATTAAATATGATATAGCAAGACCATGACAAAGTTCTAAGACTGTTATCTAACATCTAGGCTACTTTAGCTGGTTGTATAGGAAAGGCCTTGCAATTTTGTCAACTAACCTATAACAAGATTTGCAAGTGCAGGGCTTATTTTTAAAAACCCAGTAAGGCATAATTATTTCTCAACTAGTAGAGAATTCAAAAAGAACTGAAAATTTACCTCAAAAGGGTTAAGTAATTTGAAGAAAATATCTTACGTTATAAAATCTCCTCAAAAGATTACTGAAATCACTATTTCTACAAGTATGTATTATTTATAAGCCCCATTCAAATAACATTTTTTTCAAGTTGCGTTGGATTTAGATATATAAATGGTTAAATTGTAAAAGAGAAGGATGATAAAGGGGATCACTGAACAATGCATTTTAAATCTTTAGAAGGGAGGGCCCTATTTGATCAGCTAGGAGATTTAACAATTCGGGGTATTCTCACTTACACCCTTTTGAGACAGTTCCCAGAGTCTGTAGAATGTATAAAGCAAGAAACTACATATTTCTCTATTTTGTGTGATGGTGGTGGTGGTTGTGGTGTGTTGCGTGTGGGTGGGCAGGGGGTCTTACAAGAGGGTTGTGCCAATAGCCGTGTATTCCCAGATAGCCCACCCTCTTCTTCTTTGAGATACTCTTCATCTTCTTCCTCTTCAGTTATCTTTGACGCATGACGACCCCTGGGAAAAAAGTCTAATCATTTGTCTCATACAGAAAACAATCATACATGTATACCAGTAATGCAGTGAATCACACTAATGAAGCAAGCTTCTCCATATAACACAGTAACGGCAACTGGAAGGGATGAAATCCAATCATGTTCATCTGAAATCAGAGGCAGATCCAAGATTTGGAGGTTCCAGGGGCCACGTGGTTCAAATAGGGTAAACAAATCGATTTTTTCAAGTTCGGACTATTTATATTTTAGATTTATGTAGACAAATCGATTGAATATGCAAATTTGTATGGTAATGTTCTCTTTTAGAAATTTTGAGCCTAAAGCACCTACACAGTTCATTTATTATCCTCTAAAGCTTTGAGAATTGAGAAAGAAACAAAAAAATCCACATGAAAAATCCGAACTTGTATAAACTATCTAAAACAATTGTTGCAGATTTATAGTTGAGAAAAAATAAAAAGAGTTATAGCTTCAGCTCAGTTATTGTCACTTATTGTGAATGTTGGTGAAAAATCAAAATAATCTTTGAATTTTGAAAACCCTAACACAAGAATATCCATCGTTTTTAAAAACTTGGATTTTAAAAAAAAATTATATGTTAATATTTAAATATATTTTCGGCAAGTAGTATTTATGTGACATTTTAAAACTTACAAATACTCAATGATATGAAATACGCACGTAATAGGCATATCAAGAGTTAAATACTCCCTCCGGCCCAAATTGGAATGGCACATTGATTAAGAAAAATAATTAATAACATGGCTAGTTTACCATAGTGCCCCTATTAAATAATGTTTACATTTTAATTTGAAAAAAAAAAAGTAACTAATGTGAAGGGTAAAACATGGAAAAAAAAAATTATCTCTTCTTGATTAATGAAAAAGGACAAGTAAAATGGAAAATCAAATTAGGAAATTTGGGACGGAGGGAGTACTTAAATAAAGAGAAAGTAAAAGAAGTTAAAAGATCATGCAATTCATTTGGGAGTAATAAAGAATAGCAAAAAGACTACCAAAAAAGAAAAAGAAAAAAACAAGAATCATAAAAGATAAAAACAAAAAAAAGGTTTTTGTGTAGCAAGAAGCAAAAAATTACTGCACCAAATGCCATGTCCTCTGCCAATAGCACTTTTCACTCTTTTACGATTCCGGGTGACAAGAGTAATACATATTCCATTTCATATATATACATATATATGTGTGTGTGTGTGTAATAACATGTACTTTGCCAATAGCACTTTTCACTCTTTTACCAACGAGGATCTGCTCCTGTCTGAAACAGCAGATAGCACTCGATTCTAATATAAGCAATATATAATTAATTTTGTGAGGTAAACCTGCCTGCCTACACTAGAAACAGCAATCCCTTCTCACCAATTCAAGAGGGTACTTGAAAACCAACCTAACAAAGTGAATAGTCCCCATCAAGCTACCCAAATAAGTGATAACAATACTAATATTTAGAATGTGTTGAATTCAATTGGCCAACTACATCTACCAAAAACAAATGGATGGATGCCTACACATAATTCCTAGAAAATTACCTCTATGTTAAAGGAGGAATATAATCATAAACCTCAAAAGAGGTTAATGTTTCCATCCTTCCTTTTCACCCGTTCTATATCCTCACCACTAACACCCAAAAGTTGCATGGTTCAAAACTAGCAAGAGATTTCTCAAACTGATGCCCCAATTACAGGAACACGACAAAGAAAACATTACACATACCTTCCTTTGGTCTTCTTTTCTGAAGTAGACTGATCTCCTTTTGCAAAATGTGCAAACAACTCTGTCTGCTCCAAAAGATACTTAAGACGCCCCTTTCCTTTGTTATTCTGTCAAAGATAAATTTGCTTCATACCTTCACAAGGACCTAATTGAAAAGAGGAGAGCCCAAAATCTCAGCAATTAGTCTAAGTATGATACCATATCAGCTTCTATGGCAGCATTCTGTGCATTCAACATTTCCTGTATCTTTTGCCTCTTACGCCGTTGCATATCCCTTAACCGCGCCTTTTCACGCTTGGAGATCTCATTAGCTGCAGCATCTTCCTAAAGGTAGCATAGCAAAACAAACTTAAAATAACTACAGTAAAGCTCTTAATACATTAAATCAGTTAAGTAGTCATCATTTTGGCATCACAGATACTACATACTGAATAATTCACACTAATGGGCTATATAAATTAGTGCTTTATCAGGGAAGTGAGCTTCTATTTCAGTGGCAAAATGATCTTCCCATTTCCTTTATACCATCAGAAATCCACTTGAAATATTAAGTCTAAACTGGAAACCCTACAATGACCGCTAATTAGGTGAAAGCCGCACCTTAATTAGTAGGAGCTTCTAATTGGAACAGAAAAATCATATTCCTTTCTGCCATTTCAACACCTCCTGAAACTTCACTTATCCACTCATTAGCACATTGTTACTGGGCACCAACTCATAATAATCAACAGCTCTATTATTCACATTCCTTTCTACTATTTTGAAAATTCACCTAAAAATGCCACTCTAAACTAAAACACTAGGATAACAACTCACTAACACGTCAGTATCCAGCATTTATGCAGCAAAATTTATTGACGAGTGTAACTATGACAAACACATAGCTGTTGCCAGCTGTAGAGTGGAGCAGAGTTAGTTAGAAAGTTGCTGATGTGGCAAGGTTGTTAGAGGTAGTTAGCAGATATTTTCCCATCTTAGTTGTAGTCTATTAGTGGAAGCTTCTAGATAGTTTGTATTAGTATATAATGGACTTATGCTTCACAATGTACACAATTGATTCAATATACAATTCCTTTCAGTTTCTCTTCCACAAACACACTAATTTCTCTCTTCCAGTTCATACAGTTCAATTGGTTTCTGTATCTTAGCCAACAACTTAACATGGTACCAGAGAAACGCGTTAATTTTGGGAGTTTTTCTCTTTGATTGCACAATTTTTCTGGTACTTTTGTTGCAAATTTGAAGGAGAACAATGGCGCCGAAGATCTACCATAATCATCCTCGGTATTTGACAACTTCTGACGTACCTGGAGCTGTGCAGATTGGTATCCAGCTCACAGGAATGGAAAATTATTCCTTATGGAGTCGCGCAATGTGATTGAACCTCTTGACAAAGAACAAATTGGGGTTTATTGATGGGTGGGGTTTATTGATGGGAGCATTAGACGAGATGATTTTACAAATGACTGAGAGAAATTACAGTGGATCGATGTAATGCAATGGTCCTCTCATGGTTAATCATCAATGTAAGCAAAGATCTAGTTAATGGAATTCTGTTTCTATCAAATGCAGCTTTGGTATGGAAGGATCTGAAGGAACGATTTAATAAGGTGGATATGTCACGAATTTTTCACCTTCATAAGGCCATCGTTACGCATGTTCAAGATGTGTCCCCTATTTCTGTGTATTACTCCTCGAAATTGAAGGACCTTTGGGATGAATATGATTCTATTGTACCACCTATTGGCTATGATTGTGAAAAATCAAAAGAATATGATGACAGTATGAGTAGACAACGATTGTTGCAATTTCTCATGGGATTGAATGACAATTACGAGCAAACACGAAGTCAAATTCTCATGATGAATCCGTCCCCCACTGTGAACCAATGCTATCCACTGATTATTCAAGATGAAAGTCAACGAGAACTGAGTGGAGGCTATGTCATGGATGAGATGAACGACCCTACTGCTCTACTTGCTAACAGACTAGTGGTAGTGGTTTTAGGCCCCAAGGATTTAGAGGTCAAGGACCTGGTTGATAAGGTGGTCAACATCACAAGGGACCCAAAGGAGGTTTTCTATATTGTTATCACTGTGAAATGAGAGGTCACAGTAGAGGAAATTGTAACAAATTGAAATATTGTACACATTGTCACATGCAAGGTCACACAGGGGATTTGCTACCAGTTGGTAGGATACCCTGCAAACTACAAAGGAAAGAAAAAGGTCAATGTTGTTATAACACCTTCTCCTGCTCCACATATGTAGTACTCTAGCCCCTTGGTTATGAGTAATGATGGACATCCTAGATCTAGCAATCCTATACAGTTCACAGGTAATGGAAATGAGTCATACGTTCCTTTTGTGCAACATGCAGGCAATGGGAATGGTTACTACCAAGGAAACACTAGTGGAATGTAGTATACTATGGGAAGTGGTGCAGTACCATAATTTATTCCTCAATACAACCAAATTCATCACATGGTGAACAAGCCGGTCACAACTAAATCAAATGTCAATGTAGCAGGTACTTTTGTTGGCACTGCTTGTTATCATGATATGCAAAAAGATATAGGATGGATAGTAGATAGTGGTGCTACAAATCATATGGTTCCTCAACATCACTCCTTACATCATGGTTTGACAGTCACTAAACTAGAAAAAGTTCAACTTCCCACTGGGGATTCAACTATCATCACACAAACATAAACAGGAAGATCACATTTGCCAGGAGGATGTAATTGACAATGTGTTGTGTGTGCCAAAATTTAAATTCAATCTACTCTCAGTTTCAAAACTGACTAAGGAATTACATTGTGGTGTCATTTTCTTTCATGATTTTGTCATTCTTCAAGATCTCTTCATTGGGAAAGTGAAGGAGATTGGTAAGGAAATATGAGGTTTATATGTTTTGAATTCAAGACAAGAGTTGAAGCATAAGAAACAACAGTCACTTGTAGCAGTAGCAACTAGCGAAGATGCAGATATGTGGAGATATATGGCATAAGAGATTGGGCAACATACCTATGGGTGTACTTAGAAGAATGGCTTTGTTCAAAAATAAAACTTCTTTTACTTTACCTAATTGTAGTGTATGTCCTTTGGCAAGACAGGTTAGGCTACCATTTTCTCATAGCTACACAAGAAGTTCTAGATGCTTTGATTTGATACATTTAGATATATGGGTACCATACAAGACTGCTACACATGATAAAATGAAATTCTTTCTTACAATGGTTGATGATCATTCTAGATGGACTTGGATATTTTTTATGCATCTAAAGTCTAATGTTTCCACTATCTTGAAGCATTTCATTGTGATGGTTAATACGCAATTTGATCAAAAAATTAAGGCCTTCTGGTCTAATAATGGTGATGAGTTTTTTAATTCACAATGTTATGAGTTGTTTAAAAATAATGGGATAATCCACCAAAGTTCTTGTCCACATACACCTCAGCAGAATAGTGTAAGGGAGAGAAGACATAGGCACATTCTAGAAACAGCTAGAGCAATAAGGTTTCAACATCACCTCCCAATCAAATTTGGGAATAAAGTTTCAAGGTCACCTCCCAATCCAATTTTAGGGTGAATGCATTCTTGGTGTTGTTCATATTATCAACAGAATCCCTTCAACGGTTCTGCTCAACAAGTCACCTTTTGAGTTGATATTTGGGAAAACACCTGATTTATCCTACATAAGAGTGATTGGATGTTTATGTCATGCTACAAATTTGATCAAGTCAGATAAATTTGGACCAAGGGCTACAAGGTCAATTCTGTTGGGATATGGTGAAACACATAAGGGCTATAAGCTTTGTGATCTTAAACATCACATTTGTTTCATTAGCAAAGATGTGGTGTTCGATAAAGCAATGTTAGTGTTCCCTTTCCAGACATGCTCAGATATGGAGAATATTGATCCTTTATGGAAGGCAACTCAAGTCTTGGATACATCCACATTATACTCTACCACACTTCCAATCTATGATGAAAATGCAAAAGACTTTCCATCTTCAACAATACCAGATGAGTGCATTCCTATAGTGCAAAATCATTCACTCTCTTCTAATCAAGAGATGTATACTGCCCCTGTAACAGATATATACAGGTCACCATGTCTAGTTGAGAAAAGAAGGTTTAATAGGATAGTAAACCACCCATTTGGCAAAAGGATTTCATTACAGACACCAAGAGAAAGCCTCATCAGTGTTTGTATTCAATCACTGATCATATTGACTACAAAAATCTATCACATCCATATCAATGTTATATTGCAAATATATCACTGGATACTGAACCACAGTCATATCAGCAGGCTATTACTGATGACAGGTGGATCCAAGCTATGAAAGAAGAAATTTAGGCGCTTGAAGAGAATAAAACATGGGAGATTACAATATTGCCACCTGGAAAAAAAGCAATTAGTTGTAAATAGGTTTACAAAATCAAATACAAGGTTAATGGAGAAGAGAGTTTAAGGCAAGGTTGGTTACCAAAGGTTACAATCAAAAAGAGGGATTGGACTATCAAGAAACTCTCCCCTGTTGTGTTGTTAAGATGGTCACGGTTAGGAGTGTCTAGGCTATGGACGCATCTATGAGATGGCATATTCAGCAGATGGATGTTTACAACGCCTTTTTACAGGGTGATTTAGTTGAAGAAGTTTATATGACACTTCCACAAGGATTTCAGTATGACAAAGCAGATGACAGTAAAGTATGCAGACTTGTCAAATCTTTGTATGGGCTTAAGCAAACCTCAAGGCAATGAAATGTGAAACTCATTAATGCACTTGTTGCAACAGGGTTCAAACAAGCCACCTGGATTATTCATTACTGACAAAGAAAAATGCATATGGCATTGTAGTTATACCAATTTATGTGGATGATCTATTAATAACTGGAAGTAGCAAGGCACTTATTGAAGGTGCTAAACAAGTCCTTACAGATAATTTCAAGATTAAGGACCTTGGCGACTTGAGGTATTTTTTGGGCATTGAATTTGCCAGGAATTCAGCAGGTATTCTCATGTATCAAAAGAAATATGCTTTGTAGTTTATTTTTGACTTGGGGTTAGGAGGTTGCAAACCAGCAAATACTCCAATTGAAATGAACTTAAAGTTGATGAATTTGATACTCACACTAGAAATAATTCTTCTGATTTGTTACTGAATCCTAGTGAATATCAAAGTCTAGTTAGTAGACTGTTATACCTTATTATAACTAGACCTGACATTTCTTTTGTTGTACAACATTTAAGCCAGCTCATGCATGTCCCAAAGACTCCTCATATGAACACAGTTATGAGGGTGGTAAGGTATGTGAAGCAAGCACCAAGGCTTGGTATTTGTACGAGTGTTCAGATGAATGGCAAGCTTCAGGCTTATTGTAATGCAGACTGGGGTTCATATATTAACACCAAAAGTTTGGAAGTTCCTTGATTTCTTGGAAATCAAAGAAACAACCTACTATATCTAGGAGTTCAGCAAAGGCTGAGTACTGGAGTCTTGCCTCCACTATTGCGGAAATTGTTTGGATCACTGGTTTATTCAAAGAACTAGACATGTCATTGCCTCTACATGTTCCTTTGTTTTCCGATAGTAAAGCAACTATACAGATTGCTTCCAACCTTGTGTTTCATGAACGGACCAAGCATATAGATATTGATTGCCATTTTATTAGAGAGAAGGTTCATGGGCTTGTTTCTATTCAACATCTATCTACCAAAGTACAGCCTGCAGACCTGCTTACAAAGGGTCTTGGTTGTGCAACATTCTTATCTTCTTTCCAAGCTAGGTTTGCAGAATATCTTCACACCACCTAGCTTAGAGGGGGTATTGACGAGTGTTACTATGAAAAACACATAGCTGTTAGTTGATGGGATGCCAGTTGTAGAGTGAATGGTGCAGAGTTAGTTAGAAAGTTGCTGATGTGGCAAGGTTGTTAGAGGTAGTTAGCAGATATTTTCCCATCTTAGTTGTAGTCTATTAGTGGAAGCTCCTAGATAGTTTGTATTAGTATATAATGGACTTATGCTTCATAATGTACACAATTGATTCAATATACAATTCCTTTTAGTTTCTGTTCCGCAAACACACTAATTTCTCTCTTCCAATTCATATGGTTCAGTTGGTTTCTGTATCTTAGCCAGCAATTTAACAAAATTACCAAACAGAATAACGATTCTAATACAAACCCAGATCTACCAAGTTGCAGTTAAAAGAAAAAAGAAAATTCGTCAGGACAAAACAGAACCTCCAATGAACACACCTCGTTATCGTCGTCATCGTCACCGTCTACTCTGTCAGCAGCAGCTTCATCGTCATCTTCGGAGTCATCGGCGGACCTAGCGACGGCTTCAAGCTCCTCCTCGTCTTCCTCATCGTTGACTTGATTGTTGACTTGCTCCTCCTCGGAAGCCTCTGATAGTGGCTCCGACGATGAGGATTTCGCTCTCGTGTTTCTCGCCATAGCTCTCTGATGCAAAAGACGTAAGTATGAGGGTTTCGCTTGCGAAGAGGGGAAGTAGACCGACGGGAGTAGTAGTAGTAGTAGAACATGAACCGACTCGAAAACGGTCTAGTACATTTGGGTATTTATAGCGAACCCGTTTAGACCAGCAAAATTGGGAACCTTTCATTTGGGTGAAATGTTTCTTCCCGCCACTTATTGGTGAAAAAAATGTGAATTCCCGCCTTTGGACTGAGGTCGGTATTTGTTTGGGCTGTCTCCTGATTTGGGTTGATGAGGTCCGATAATTGTTTGGGCTGTCTCCTGATTTGGGTTGATGACAAACTCTCTTGGATCAATCTTGTGCTCAAGCCCCAGTTGGTTACTTACCCTTTCATTAAAGGAAAATTAACTAAATAAATTTATTAGATTGTTTATTATGTTATGAAATATAAAATAAATACAACAATAATAGAGAGAAGAGGGAGATATTATTATTTCTCTCGAGAGGTTTTGGGGGTGAATTACAATTCAAGAAAATCCTTTATTTATAGGGGAAAACTAACTTTGGGGTTTCTAACTTTTCTATAAATAGATACTCATTATATATGTTAAAGTAGACATTCACTATATATAGTAATATATTTATAACACTCCCCCTTGAATGTCTAATTGATAGATAATGCGTCTTGTTAAAACCATACTAGAAAAAAACTGAGTCGAAAAAAAATGTAGTGAAGGAAAAAGAGTACACATCTCTAACAATACGCAATAGGCTGACTCATTAAAAACCTTACAAGAAAAAACCAGTGGAACAAAACCTTGTAAGGAAAAAAAGAGTACACATCTCTAACAATACGCATATAGGCTGACTCATTAAAAACCTTACAAGAAAAAACCAGTGGGACAAAACCTTGTAAGGAAAAAAGAGTACAGCGCGTATTAACTCCCCCTAATGAAAACAATCTTGAACATTTGCATCCCGATCTTATGCACCATCTTCTTAAAAGTTGCAGTTGGAGGAAACTTGGTGAATAAATCAGCTACATTGTCGCTTGAACGAATCTGTTGCATGTTAATATCATCATTCTTTTGGAGATCATGTGTATAGAAAAGCTTTGACGAAATATATTCCATTCTATCTCCTTTTATGAATCCTCCATTAAGTTGTATTATGCATGTTGCATTATCCTTATAAAAAAAACATGGGTACTTTGTCACATTTCAATTTACATTTTTCGCGAATGAGATGTATCGTGGACCTCAACCACATACACTGGTGGTTTGCTTCATGAATAGCTATTATCTCAGCATGGTTCAATAAAGTGGCTAGATAGACTGTTTTGTATATCTCTAAGATATGACAGTACCCCACATATGAATACATAACTTATTTGAGACCGAGCTTTATACGGGTCAAATAAGTACCCAACATCAACATAACCACCAAGTTCGGGACTATAATTTTTTGAAAAAAATAAGCTGATATATTTGATCTCATTCTGATGTCTCCTAGTAAGAGCATAACTAAACCTTGCCAACAAATTGATCGAAAGGTTATATCGAGCCTTGTGGTATTTGCAAGATACATGAGTGCACCAATTGCACTAAGATATGGTACTTTATAACTAATCAAAATTGGTATATTTCTCATTTCAACAAATAATCTATTGGTTTTGAAAACTCTCTAAGAGTTTCAATAATTTTCAAGCTATAAGTTTATACAATATAAGGATTATAAATAAGTTTCCTAGAAACTTTTATATGCTTCAAACATTTTGAATCCTTAAATAAGTTTTCATATTTTGTCAAGTGACAATATTCAGTATTTCATGTGTGACATCTTCAAGTGTTTGTACTACAAATCAAATAAGTTTTATGCTTACCAAGATGCATCCTTTCACGCCACTTGAGAAATATTTCTACGTCAGCATGCTTAAATAAACATATAATTCAGATCCTCGTAATCTTTCACAATAATGTGCCAATATTGTATCAATGATATCGTTAATGATATATCATTTTGTATTGGTTCACAATGTGGCATAACATTTTGAGATCCCATCACTTCATTTTTTTCAGGTACCTAAACCTCTCATGAGGTTTCATAAAGTGTCATGTCGTAGGCTCTTCAAGAGCCATTACCTTTTTATTATGATCATTTGCTCCTTATCCTTTTCAAAGATTATTTCATTTGAAATCGATTGTTCTATCACGTTTCATGCATGTATAGACTTTATCCTTTATGGACACAAAATTAGGAGCACTTACGGCTTAAACATGAGATGCTTTCAGCATTTGACTTGAATTATTTTTTGAATGAAGATCTGATGATAATGTCTAACATATTTTATAGCTACTTATAATCTCTCCCTTATGTTAGAAAAACTAACATACATCCTCCATCTTCTTTGAGGAATTCATTTTTATGCATTATGGTATATTTATTTATCAAGTACCACACATCAAAACTACTAAATGAAATAATTGATTCCCGACCTTGAACCAATTGGGAGGGAAGTATTAATCATAATTTCTGGTCTAATGCAAATAAGTGTTATTGTATGCAATATATCATACTTCAGACCAACACATGTGGCTTTGTTCTCATAAACAATGATTCAACTATTTATCGAAGGCATCTAACACCAACTTAATTAGCATTATCAAGATTAATTGCCTTGATTACTGTAAAACCCCGTAAAATACTTAAGCTTAACTCATTCCTTTAAGCTTGTTAAGGGGGTCACAAATATAGAAAATTCTAGCTAGGTGCCCAGACTTAACTTAATTTTGGCCTTCAAAAGTTGGAAAATTCATTTCACCACCTTAACGTCCATTAATGGTCTATATTTTTGTTAATTCATGATTAGAAAGGTCAATAGATGTTCTCAGACAAGTTTCAGATTTGTTGAAACTCGTTTCAAGCAAGTTTGGAAGTCCAAAACAGTGGACCAATGCGATCTTGGCGCGCCGCATTGCCAATCACGTTGGTCACCAATTGTGCAGACTGCCAGAGCCAAAACAACTAAGGTTCGACGCGTTTACGGCACGCCACGTCGGGTATAGCATCGAAAACCTCGACGTGCCGCGTTGCCCATAGTGTTGGTGCCCAGTTATTTAGTCATTAAATGTTTGCATTTTTAAGGGCAAAGAGGTAATTCTCCCACCCCTATATAAGTTAAAAACACGGTATTAAGCCCCATTTACACCAAAATATATCCACTTCCCTCACGATCCTCTCAAGAATACATTAGGATTTTCAATTGGGGATCCAAGTCCAAGCAAATTTCTTCGTGAATCATCAAGAATCTTCCATATAAGGTACGCATAGTGTTCATTCATGGACTCCTTTCGTCCATGGAGCCCAAGAATCAAGCTTTAAATTACAAATTGTGATATTTATTTTATGAACTGAATTATGTTCATGTGTTGTTATTGTATGAATTCCAAGATGAAACCTTTATTATGTCTTTGTGAAATTATGCTAATATGTGGACTGAAATCATGAAATTGGGTGGAATTGTGAAGTAAAGCCGTATTAAATTCATGCTCATGCCTAAGCCTTAAATCATGCAATCTAAGTGTTTGATAAAATGCCTAGGAGAATAGAAATTATGCTTGATAGTTAAACTGTGACCCAAGTTATGAAAGTACGTGTTCCCCTATGTTTAAAATGATTTCCAAAAGGATTGTTGTGTAATACAATTGCGCGATGATATAATTATGATATTAAAATGATGAAGTTAAGACATGATCATGTGCATTCTAATCTATATACAAGATTATGATAACCATGTGCTTCATGAAATATCCCCTACTGACTTAGTATGAATTATTGATGTTGGCCATGTATTTAAGAAAGTCATGCTTTGTCAGTTTCCTTCTATCGAGTCCTAGGGGTACTTGTACCCAAAAAATATAGTTGTGTACCTAGAGCCAGTGTCATGTTTCATGATATCCTTTGTCAAGCCATGATCTAAGAACTCAGTCAGTCATGTGACTCAGGAAATCTCAGTAAATTCAGAAATCTCAATACTATTTCGTCAATTAACGAAACTCTATAAAATAAGTCTAGTCCAGTTCATTTGATTATGTTCAGTGTCTATTTATATGGGAGTAGAAATTAGCACCGAGCGAATCCAAGGATGGGAACTCACCTGTTATATAAGGGTGTGATTCTTAGAAGCAATCCTTGTGTTCCTGAACTACGTATTCAGGGTAGGTTGAGACATCATAGTTTGTTATATGAGGGTAGATGAGGTGGCTTAACCTGTTATATGAGGGTTCTTACTGTTCTCACTAAAGTTATCTGTTATATGAGGGTTCCTCACAGATTGTCCTTACCAGTGGCGCGATATTGATACCCTTCTAATTGAGGTTACAGATTGGACCCCAACTCAGCTATATTGTGATTATTTGGGGTATGTCAGTTAGATAACTACTTCCCACAGTTTTAGTTACACAATCAGGACTATCAGATACAGTCATACAGTTTCAGTAAAAGAACTCAGATGGTTCTTCAGAATTCAGGAATGTCAGATACGGTTAACTCAGAACAGTACGGAACTCAGCTAGTTCCATAAAAAACTAGACTGTTTGATATAGTCACTCAGTAGCAGTTATTTCAGTTATACAGCTATCAGTATCTCATGTTATCAGCACTCAGGCTCAATAATCATGTCGTCATCTTAGTTATAGTTATTACGTATTCATGCATGCATTCTCACATTCATGTTATCCAGCCAGTTAGTATAGTTCATGCATGTGAACCCTTTGCATTTAGCCTACCTCACATGCATACCAGTACATTCAATCGTACTGACGCATTTGCGCTTTAGTGTTTTTGTACCATAGGTTCAGAAGCACGAGTTCCAGAGCATTAGTAGCAGCCAGGTTTAGCAGTGAGTCCTCATCATTCGAGGATAATATTATGAGTTATTTCATTGATTTAGTTTTATCTTTCAGTAGATGGAGTTAGTTGGGGACATGTCCCATCAACTCTTTATTTAGAAAGTTAAAGGCTTTTCAGACTATGATGTTCAGATGGTTATTTCAGTTGTTTTGGGCATTTCATACCCCATCTAGATGTTATGTTTTTATCAGTTATGTTCAGCATTGAACCTTATGGCCTATCAACCTTTATTTACGTATTTTTATACATATATTATGCAATGTACAGGTAAAACTATCAGTCATGGGTTAGCTTGTGGTCCTTCAGGGTCATGGGCACCGTGTAGCATTCCGGGTATCAAATTTGGGGCGTTACAAATTTGGTATCAGAGCCTAAGGTTCAATAGTGTCTTAGGAAGTCTGAAAGCCTTGTTTATTAGAGTCTTGTACATGGGTGTGTTGCACGCCACATTTATGTACAGGAGGCTATGAGATGTTTTAGGAATAGTTTCCCTTCTTTCAGTATTCATGTCGTGCCAGTGAGCATAATCTCAAGGTAATCTCTCAGTCTGATCTATTTTTCTTTTTCTTCTATAGAACATGCCTCCCAAAAGAAGAAACAGAAATTAGTCAGCCCCTCAGCCCGAAGATCCTTTGGGCGAACATGTTTCTCATGCAGAGTTCAGAGTTTCATTCACTACTCTTGATCGGTCAGTTACTACTTAGAATAAATGACCAGCTGTCGTTACAGCCAACCCAATGTCCAGTTCAACTGCAGCCAGGATTTGAGACTTCACCCGAATGAATCCTCCATCCTTTCTCGGGTCTAAGTTAGATGAGGACCCTCAGGAATTCATCGATCAGGTTCAGAAGATTACAGACATCATGAAGGTTACTTCTAGTAAGAGCGTTGAGCTAGCTGCGTATCAGTTACAGAACGTTGCTCACACTTAGTTTAAATAGTAGAAGTCAGAAAGGCCACATGATACAGGGCCTATTGAGTTGGAGGAGTTTGTCACTGCATTCTTAGATTGATTCTTTCCCCAAAAGCTGAGACAGGATAAGGTGTTAGATTTTATCAACCTCGGGCAGGGTAACATGACGGTAAAGGAGTATTCTTTTAAGTTTACTCAATTAGCCAGATATGCCCCTCATGTGGTTGCAGACAACATGGCCAAAATGAGTAAGTTTGCATCGGGGGTGAATGATAGTGTGGTCAATGAGTATAGGTCTGCAATGTTGAATAGTGACATAACTTTAGCCAGTCTTACTAATCATGCCCAACAGATAAAAGAGCAAAATATTAAGATAAGGGAGAAACAGAATAAGAGAGCAAAGACAGGTAGTTTTAACTTTGCTGAGCCCATTTACGCGTTGCTAGATCCAGGTATTTCCTTGTCTTTTGTTACTCCCTATATAGCAGTTTATTTTGGAATCAGTCCTGAAATTTTAGTAGAACCCTTTTCAATCTCTACCCCAGTGGGTAAAACCATCATAGCCCGACAGGTATACAAGAACTGCCCGGTTATGATATTTCAGAAAGTCATTTCAGCAAACTTAGTCAAATTAGAGATGACTAATTTTAATGTCATTCTCGGCATGGATTGGCTTTATTCCTGCTATGCCACAGTCGACTGTAGAAACAGAATAGTTCAGTTCCAATTTTCGAATGAACCGTCCTAGAATGGAGGGGTAGTACTTCAGCTTTCAGAGGCCAGTTTATTTCCTACCTTCGGGCAAGGAAAATGATATCTAGAGGATATGTTTATTATCTTGTTCATGTTAAGGACTCTAGCTCTGAAACTCCCAGTCTTGGATCAGTCACAGTCGTGAATGAATATTCAGATGTCTTTTCCGAAGATCTTCTAGAAATTCTTTTCGAAAGGGGAATAAACTTCGGTATTGATCTTTTTTCAGATACTCAGCCTATATCTATTCCGCCATATAGAATGTCACCATCCAAACTCAAGGAATTAAAAGAGCAGTTGAAAGATCTCTTGGATAAGGGATTCATCAGACCCAGCGTATCCCCATGGGGTACACTAGTCTTATTCGTGCACAAGAAAAATGGTTCTCTTAGAATGTGCATTGATTACGTCAACTCAATAAAGTCATGATCAAGAACAAGTATCCTCTTCCCAGAATTGATGATTTATTTGATCAACTTTAGGGTGCTAGCTATTTCTCTAAAATAGACCTGAGATCCGGCTATCATCAACTTATTGTTAGATAATGTGACATTCCAAAGACAACCTTTCGTACTCGGTATGGTCACTTTGAATTTTTAGTTATGTCCTTCAGTCTTATTAATGCCCCAACCGCTTTCATGGACTTGATGAGCCGGGTGTTCAAATAGTACTTGGACCTGTTCGTCATAGTCTTTATAGACTATATTTTGGTCTATTCCCGCAGTGAGCATGATTATGCAGACTACCTCAGCGTTGTACTTCAGACTTTCTGAGATCATTAGCTATTCGCCAAATTCAGTAAGTGTAAGTTTTTGCTAAGGTCAGTAGCATTCCTTGGTCATATCATTTTCGGTGATGGCATTAGGGTAGATCTTCAAAAGACCGAAGCGGTAAGAAACTGGCCCAGACCTTTCTCTCCATCAGACATCAAGAGTTTTTTAGATTTGGCTGGCTATTACAGAAGGTTTGTTGAGGGATTTTCTTCTATTGCGTCCCCTATGTCTAGACTGACTTAGAAAAAAGTCAAGTTTCAGTGGTCAGATCCTTGTGAGAAGAGTTTTCAAGAGTTGAAGACTCGACTCACCTCAGCTCCAGCATTAGCTCTTCCAGATAGTTCAGATAGGTTTGTAGTTATTGTGATGCGTCCAGAGTAGGTTTGGGGGATGTCCTCATGCAGCATGGTAAGGTCATAGCCTATGCCTCCAGACAGCTTAAATCCTATGAAAAGAATTATCCTACTCATGATCTTGAGTTAGCAGCCGTAGTGTTTACCTTAAAGATTTGGACGCATTATCTATACAGAGTTCATGTAGATGTATTCACAGATCATAAGAGCCTTCAGCATGTCTTTTCTCAGAAAGATCTCAATCTTCGTCAGAGAAGGTGGTTAGAGCTCTTCAAAGATTATAACATGAGCGTCCTTTATCATCTGGGCAAGGCTAACGTAGTGGCCGATGCTCTTAATAGGCTGTCTATGGGTAGTGTTGCTCATGTTAAGAACAGTAGGAAGAAGTTAGCTCAGGAGGTTCACTAGCTTGCTAGACTAGGCGTTTGCTTAGTCGATACAGAGAAGTGTGACATATGGGTTCAGAGTAGTTTAGAATCATCTCTAGTTTCTGAGGTGAAAGAAAAACAAGATAGAGATCCCAGTCTAGTAAAGTTGAAAGAATCAGTCAAGGATTAGAAGGTAGAGGTGTTCTCCCAAGGGGGAGATAGTATTCTGCGTTATCAGGGTCGTCTGTGTGTTCCAGGTGTAGATGACTTAAGGCAGCGAATTCGATCAGAAGCACATGGTGCGTGCTACTTTATTCATCCAGGGGCCACAAAGATGTACCACGACTTATGGGAAGTCTATTGGTGGAGTAGGATGAAGAGAGATATTGTAGAGTTTGTGGCTAAGTGCTCTACATGTCAGCAGGTAAAGATAGAGTATCAGAAGCCTAGTGGGTCCATGCAGGAGTTCATTATTCCTACTTGGAAGTGGGAAGTGAACATGGACTTTGTGACGGGTTTGCCTCGTACTCGTTATCAACATGATTCAGTTTGGGTCATTGTAGATAGAATGACCAAGTCAGCTCATTTTTCTATTCCATACCTCTTATTTAGCCGAGGATTACGCCAAATTCTATATCAGAGAATTGGTCAGATTGCACGGTGTTCCATTATCCATTATCTAAGACATAGGTACCCAGTTTACCTCTTATTTCTGGAAAGCTTCCCAAAAGGGTCTTGGTACCCACGTTCATCTCAGTACAACCTTTCATCCTCAGACAGATGGTCAAACAAAAAGGACCATTCAGACTCTAAAAGATATCCTAAAGGCGTGTGCAATTGATTTCAAGGGTAGTTGGGATGACCATTGGCCTTTGATTGAGTTTGCATACAATAATAACTATCAATCCAATATTAAGATGGCTCCGTTCAAAGCTCTCTATGGTAGAAGATGCAGATCTCCAGTTGGTTGGTTCGAAGTTAGTGAGGCTTCAGTTATAGGGCCTGACTTAGTATTCGATGCCTTAGAGAAAGTTCAGTTTGTCAGAAAAGACTCCAAGCTGCTCAGAGCTGATAGAAGTCTTATGCAGATGTACGCAGAAAGGATATCGAGTTTGTGATTGGTGATTATGTCTATCTAAAGATCTCTCCCATATAGGGAGTGGAGAGATTCGGCAAGAAGAGAAAGCTCAGTCCCTGATATGTTGGTCCTTTCAAGATACTCAGTCATTTTGGCAAGGTAGCTTATGAGCTCGAGTTGCCTTCAGATCTAGCCTCAATTCATCTAGTTTTCCATGTCTCTTTTCTCAAGATGTGTATAGGTGACCAGCAGTTGTAGTCCCTATTCAGAACGTAGACGTTCAAAACAGCCTCTCTTATGAAGAGATTCCAGTTGAAATCCTAGACTATCAGACTCGTAGACTAAGGAACAAAGAAGTTCCTCTAGTCATAGTTCTTTGGCGAAATCAGTCCGTTGAGGGAGCTACTTGGGAAGTAGAAGCAGATATGTGAGCCAAGTATCCTCACCTCTTCCCCACCAACTCAGGTCTAGATCAAGGTAACAGTTCTCCTTAAGCTTTTCAGTTTCATGTTCAGACTTCAGTTACAATCTTGGTACTCAGTTCATGCTCAGAATTCTATTATAAACTCGGTATTAAATACCACTGCACATTCAATTATGCATTCATGTATTAGTTCAGTTATATAGTCATGCATCTGACAGGCATTCTCATTGTGAGAAACCCAGTTCATCAGAACACTTAGTAATGCATTCACGAATCAGTTACACATGCATCAAATATGCATGCTCAGTATGATATATTCAGTTATCAGTCATGTCAGTCATGAAATCATGTTCCAGTCGTTCATGCTTAGTATGTGTTTCAGTCTATTATTTCTTCACTCTTAGTCGATCTCATTCGAGGATAAATATTCTCAAGGGGGAGATATTGTAAGACCCCTTAAAATACTTAAGCTTAACTCAGTCCTTTAAGCTTGTCAAGGGGGTCACAAACTTAGAAAAATCTAGCAAGGTGCCCAGACTTAGCTTAATTTTGTCCTTCAAAAGTTGAAAAATTTATTTCGCCACCTTAACGTCCATTAATGGTCTATATTCTTGTTAATTCATGATCAGGAAGGTTAATAGATGTTCCGGAACAAGTTTTGAATTTTTCAAAACTCGTTTCAAGCAAGTTTAGAAGTCCAAAATAGTGGACCAACACGATTTTGGCGCATCGCATCGCCAATCACGTTGGTCACCAGTTGTGCAGACTGCTAGAGCCAAAAAAACTGAGGCTCGATACGTTTACGGTGCGTTGCATTGAGTATAGCATCGAAACCCTCGACGCGCCGCCTTGCCCATAGCGTCGGTGCCCAGTTATTTAGTCATTAAATGTCTGCATTTTTAAGGGCAAAGGGGTAATTCTCCTAACCTTATATAAGTCAAAAACACGGGATTAAGCCCCATTTACACCAAAATATAGCCACTTCCCTCAAGATCCTCTCAAGAACACATTAAGGTTTTCAATTGGGGATCCAAGTCCAAGCAAATTTCTCCGTGAATCATCAAGAATCTTCCATCTAAGGTATGCATAGTGTTCATTCATGGACTCCTTTCATCTATGAAGCCCAAGAATCAAGTTTTAAATTATGAATTGTGATATTCATGAAATTGGGTGGAATTGTGAAGTAAAGCCGTATTAAATTCATGCTCATGCCTAAGCCTTAAATCATGCAATCTAAGTGTTTGATAAAATGCCTAGGAGAATAGAAATTATGCTTGATAGTTAAACTGTGACCCAAGTTATGAAAGTACGTGTTCCCCTATGTTTAAAATGATTTCCAAAAGGATTGTTGTGTAATACAATTGCGCGATGATATAATTATGATATTAAAATGATGAAGTTAAGACATGACCATGTGCATTCTAATCTATATACAAGATTATGATAACCATGTGCTTCATGAAATATCCCCTACTGACTTAGTATGAATTATTGATGTTGGCCATGTATTTAAGAAAGTCATGCTTTGTCAGTTTCCTTCTATCGAGTCCTAGGGGTACTTGTACCCAAAAAATATAGTTGTGTACCTAGAGCCAGTGTCATGTTTCATGATATCCTTTGTCAAGCCATGATCTAAGAACTCAGTCAGTCATGTGACTCAGGAAATCTCAGTAAATTCAGAAATCTCAATACTATTTCGTCAATTAACGAAACTCTATAAAATAAGTCTAGTCCAGTTCATTTGATTATGTTCAGTGTCTATTTATATGGGAGTAGAAATTAGCACCGAGCGAATCCAAGGATGGGAACTCACCTGTTATATAAGGGTGTGATTCTTAGAAGCAATCCTTGTGTTCCTGAACTACGTATTCAGGGTAGGTTGAGACATCATAGTTTGTTATATGAGGGTAGATGAGGTGGCTTAACCTGTTATATGAGGGTTCTTACTGTTCTCACTAAAGTTATCTGTTATATGAGGGTTCCTCACAGATTGTCCTTACCAGTGGCGCGGTATTGATACCCTTCTAATTGAGGTTACAGATTGGACCCCAACTCAGCTATATTGTGATTATTTGGGGCATGTCGGTTAGATAACTACTTCCCACAGTTTTAGTTACACGATCAGGACTGTCAAATACAGTCATACAGTTTCAGTAAAAGAACTCAGATGGTTTTTCAGAATTCAGGAATGTTAGATACGGTTAACTCAGAACAGTACGGAACTCAACTAGTTCCATAAAAAACTAGATTGTTTGATATAGTCACTCAGTAGCAGTTATTTCAGTTATACAGTTATCAGTATCTTATGTTATCAGCACTCAGGCTCAATAATCATGTCGTCATCTTAGTTATAGTTATTACGTATTCATGCATGCATTCTCACGTTCATGTTATCCAGCCAGTTAGTATAGTTCATGCATGTGAACCCTTTGCATTTAGCCTACCTCACATGCATACCAGTACATTCAATCGTACTGACGCATTTGCGCTATGGTGTTTTTATACCATAGGTTCAGAAGTACGAGCTCCAGAGCATCAGTAGCAGCCAGGTTTAGCAGTGAGTCCTCATCATTCGAGGATAATATTATGAGTCATTTCATTGATTTAGTTTTATCTTTCAGTAGATGGAGTTAGTTGGGGACATGTCCTATCAACTCCTTATTCAGAAAGTTAGAGGCTTTTCAGACTATCATGTTTAGATGGTTATTTAAGTTGTTTTGGGTATTTCATACCCCATTCAGATGTTATGTTTTTATCAGTTATGTTCAGCGTTGAACCTTACGTCTATCAACCTTTATTTTTGCATTTTTATATGTATATTATGCACTGTACAAGTACATATATCAGTCATGGGTTACCTTGTGGTCCTTCGGGGTCATGGGCACCGTGTAGCGTTCCAGGTATCAGATTCAGGGCGATACAATTACACAATCTGAAAAGTATGTTCTTAAACCAATTTTATTAAGCAAGCAGCTTCATGAATGTCAAATTGCAAGTTGACAATAAATGTACATGTGATCATCTTATTGATGCATCTTTTCAACATATTACATGATAGGTGAACGGGCCCATATTCCCCTTTTATAATTTTAGATTTTAAGGGATTCAATCCTAATATTAGTTGGTCCAACCAACTTATCATGAGAACGAGCAATATTAAAAGTAATAAAGAATTTTCTAATTCTTCAATATATGTTAAATACTCAGCATGCACATCTTTGAGATGTCGCAATCGTTCATGTCAATTTGATGAACTTTTATTTAAGCAAACTCTAATTTTACTATGACATGTACCTTTTACTTTAGTAAATTTCAGATTTACTATTACATGAATAAATTTCAGATTTGCTACTTTATAAGTAGATTTCAAAATAACTCTTCTCAGTTATTCTGCCTATTTCGTAGGTGAGTTGTGATACCATCACAATCAAGTGCACATTTAAATTAATAAGCTTCTCATTCTTTAGGAATAGAATATAATTGTGCCTTACGCCTATCAAACGTATTTAAAGAATTAAATATTTTCTTTTATGTTTTTCTTAAATTCGTTATTGATAAAATGTTGAATTTTGTAAAATTCGTTATTGTATGTTTATGGGTTGCACGATCAAAGCAAGAATTATATAATAGTTATTGAAATAGGTATACCTAGGGACTTTGGTATTGATGAGATTATGTATGATGCAAGTACAAACTACAAAGGATTAGTAGAAGCAATTGCAATACAGATGAGGATAGACATAACTTCAAAGAACAAAAGCAAGATGATGGTGCGATAAGTGAAAGTGAGGTGACTGACAATGTTACGAGCAGACTCGGTGGTCTAAAGATTTTGATAGACATTGTTAGTTCAATTGTCCCTGAAAAAAAAGGCATACATAGACATGAATATTGTATTTTAATATTTTTTGTGCTCATTATTGTTGTCTTTCTATGGTTGTTGGTACGAAAAAAGTTTAGTTTTCGTATTTAAGCAGCTTTTTATTCAGTGTTATGCTAATTTAACAGTTGTTTCGTATTTCACATCGTTGAATGAATTGGATATCAATTAAGTTTGTGTCAACCAGATGTACTGCAATTTTTCTTTATAAATCTTGATTTTTTTTTTCAGTATGAAAGATGACATTGTTCATTAAATCTTAATTTAATTCAAATGTAGATGAGATAGAATCTTGATTCAAAGAGACAAGCACATAGTTTATGAAATGAGTATATAAATTGGTATCACCTAAATTGAATATCACAATCCATAAATATCAATTTATATATATATTTCATACAAATGCGACATGTAAGAAAACACTATATAAACTAATTCCATTCAATTTATAATCTTAAATATATCTTCTTAATTGAATATCACAATCACATTTTACTCATACTATTTTATAAACCTTGAATGTTTCACCAAATATTATACATGTTTCATACACGAAATAATTCAAAAAATACAAGTTTGTATATTTATTTCATACACTAAAATAAATAATAACGTATAATATTTGGTGAAAGTCGATTTTTATACCAACTTCTACAATCATTATACTCATTCCATATAAATATAACATGTAAGAAACTATTTTATAAACCTTGAACGGAATATTGATATTTTATATTGCTTTTATACAGATTTCATACACAAAACAGTCTAATAAGTATATACAAGATAATTTCACTATATTATTCTTATGAAAGATTCCGATCTACATTCCGATCTAACTAACTTTTTGAAAATAAATCTACTCATTATGAAGGTAGCTAGAAATGTATATATATATATATATATGGGTGGATCCTTATTTAATGAATTGTTCAGTATTCGATAAATACCAAACGAATTTAATATATTGTAGCAAACCTGAACTCGAATATCATAATTCTAAAATTTTATTCACAAATACTGAATTATCGAATATCAAATACCAATATTTTTAGTTTAATTCGATTTGATTCGGTAATTTAATTCTTAGTATTTTATGCCTAGCCCCACTGTTAACACGAGGTTTTAGTTTTCTGGCCCAAATCCTTTATTGTTTCCACTCCAACTGGAATTAAGAATACCTTCCTCATCTTTACTCTTGATGTCTTCATAAGTGAGTTAACCCTCATCATCGTTATCCATAGATAAAAGAACCTAACTACTGGGCCTAGTGAGAAAAAACAAACCTAGTTAGTACACTAAGTCAAATCTAGTTCTTGCATGAAATCTGCTAAGATAGGAACACTCCTCCTAATAAATGAAGAAAAAATAAAATTCTTTTCGTTAGACGACAGAATGCCTCGCTTGTCCTCTGCTACACATCTCTTTCGTTTGCCCTTGAATGTTTTGTCTATTCTAAGTCTTATTACAACATGATATATTGTTATTTGAAAACACTTTCAATACAAAAAGAGCTTCTTTTGATTGTACTTTAGTTGAACAATCTTAGTTCAGTTTGAGAAGTCAATGAGACATGAAAAGATAACAAAGAATCTTTCCATTTGACTATTCAAAATCAAGTGGGAGATTTCATTAAAACGGCTCGCCTAAGGTAACTCATTCAAAAAAAGCTTGCCGCTTTGACTTTAATTAGCCAATCGAGTGTGGACTCAAAGTATCCACAACTATTGCCAAGCTTGGTCACACTAAATAATGACCCAATTGAGACCATGACCACACCTTGATAAAATATTAATGATGTGATCAACCTTGGATACGTGTCTCTATAAATCACTAAATCCTTTATCTTGCTTGGTGAGAGAATTTTAGCATTATTTAATTGATGAATACAAGAACACCTAATTAAAACTCCGCGAGTGAACGCAAAGAAGTCCTTCAAGCATTTAAAAAGGAACAAAGACAAGGATTAAACCTATTGGAGAATTCTTACTAGTCTCATTAATTAATTAAAATTCAGCATATATATAGGAAAAGAAAGAGATTGATTCTCCTTTGCTTCCAGGAGGAATCCGATCACCCATGTCGAAGATATCATGTAATAAGAAAAGGCATAATTTTTAGAGTGATTTTTCTCGATTTAGATACAAAAAGGCTTTTTTGAAGACAAAAAGGCCTTTTTGAAGACAAAATTTGGTTCAAAGGCCCCTTTTCTTAAAGTTAAGTGGTTCTCTATTTCTAGAAAAATTGTGCCCAGGATCTGGTAATCTAAGCAGACGTTTGGCTATGATTTTTTTTTAAAAATACTTTATTTCTAAAAAAAAAAATCCATATAATGTAAACATAAAATATAATTTAAATACGATTATGTTATGAAGCTAAAATTTTAGGATTTCTTTTTAAACAATAAATTAATGAAATTGCTTGTTTTTAAAATACAACTTTGTATTTAAAATTTTCATGGCCAAGCACTGTTTTTCAACGAAAGTGAAGTAGTTTTTTGAAAAAAATGAATAGTAATGTAACGCCCCGAAATCTTGTCCCGGAGCGCCACATGGTGCCTAAGACTACAAGCAGACCCAAGCTAACCCTTTGAGCCTGCTACTTAGTATAAAACTTACTTAGAGATAATGAGAGCAAAATAAGGGTCATGTCATATCATGTCATATTTAGTCGGCTCACAATGACTTTCAGACACGTTGTAATGCCCTATAAGTACCCCTGGATATCACATGGTGCTCAAGACTACGAATAGTCCTAAGCTAACCCATGATATCTATTCATCTTACAACTTGCATGAACGGTGAACTATTATACGAATATGGACTGAAGATAAATAATTCCACATCTTAATATAAATCTTTAACTTTGGAAACCTTAAGCAAACTCTTTGAACTTAAAATATACATAGTCCGACAAACCTCTACTGCTGACTAGAGAGCCACTAGGACAGACCCCAGCTGACCCAAACATAAATGAAAATTCAAAGATCTAAGACTATTTTCAATCTTAAACATGAGTTTGACAAACTGGGTCCCCGGAATATGAGGACTCACCGAAAGTCAGGATGTAGGAAGTGATGCCTGTAGTTAATTAGTCACGCTACTGGAAACGAACCCTAAAACCTACATTATAAGATAATGTATCACATAGACATATGTGTGGGTCAGCACTTCTGGAGTGTACTGAGTATGTGGGGGTGAATGCATAAATAAAACAAAAGCTTTATATATATGTAAACTTTCAAATAATGCATGCTAAGCGTAAGTGACTCACCTTGGACTTGAGTAAAAATTAAGATTGCGAGATCATAAAACATGGATAATGGAGCAAATGAATAAGCTTAGTGATCCATAACACTTCGTTTCTAAAATCTTTACCTTTATTCTTTCTTATGGGAGATTATTCTAACCGAAATAAACCATGTGAGCTACCATGGAGTCCAACGTCTTACCTACGTTAGGGAGAGCTGTTCTACCCTTGCCATCAGAATAGAACCTTAACTTAAGTGATCACTATACTTCATCTATATTGGGAAAATGTTTAACCTAAGGTGGCTCATAGTTTCGAGGAATTTAGGATACATTCATCCACATTTCCTTCTCAGTGCTAAATACTACTTCCCGAATACATATATGCTTATACTTAAGAAATTCACCTTAAAATAGCATAAGCGTTTAAAGACTGAAAACCAGTTATGCTTCTCTTTACTTTAAATCATAATCAAGGTGAACAATTTGTGAATTTCATGTTTTATCTTTAGATATAAAGGTCAAACTTTCTTGAATCATGCTATATTGCATATGAATGGAACTTCAAAAGGCTTAAACATTCTTATAAACTTAATGCTTCTTCTTGAATCTTGAAACTCTTACTTTCTTTAATAATACTTATGACAAAATATCAGGATCAATACATATATAAATTTTTTCCGTAAGAGTCCCAATTCAAAGTAATGAAAATCCAATCACAATATCAATCTTACAGTTCAAAACATGAATAGATGCAACCTTTATGCATATTTAACCTTAAAATCATAAGATAATGGTATACTTCAATACATGAGAATTTAAGGGATGAACCCTAATATAAAATATGTAAATTTAATCTTAAAATCACACTTTTGGGGCACGAGGATGGAAGATTAACCTTGTTCAAAAACCCCACATACCTGGAATTGCTTGACTTGTGAAGAAGACTTGAACTTTGATACTTGAGAGATGACTTGGTAAGAAAACCCTAATCTTGTTGTTTTTGAAGATGAAAGGAGAAAAAATATTGTTAATTGACTGAAGGATACAGGGAAATAATGCCTCTTTGGGGATATAAGTCATGGTTTAAGAGTTATAAGAGGAAAAAGCACCAAAAAACCCTTTAATTGAACTTTACAGAAATTGATCACCAGTCGTTACGAGTCAACTATATGACTCGTATGATGAGGGTACTAGTTGGACTAGTAACTCGTAAGCTTAGCACTGGAAAAAATAGCACACACTGGTCAATATACGAGTGGTAACTTATGGCTCATTACTTATTTATACGACTTGAAACAATCACTTGTATCTTGGACAGAAACTTAGGGAATCTATATTGCTGAACTCACAACTTCACTTCATACGACTCGTACCATGCTTTGATGATTTCTTGGGTCAACTCGTATCTGCTACAGACTTCAACTACTCCACACTGTCATAGGTATGACTTACTATATACGACTCGTATATAGTATATACTACTTGAGAAAATGAGTCGTACGTTGCACAGTGACTTTCAGAAATGGGGTATTACATGTATACACCTACTAAGCTTCAATTCTCCCAAGATAAAACCCATGGGGGATCGCAACTCATATATTTTTTATAATCTCAATCTCCTGTCTTAAATTAACCTTATCTGCACATCCCTTGGTATAGGTATTTTACAAAATGTCTTATTTTCTTACAAAATCAGAATATCTCAGTGGTGCCAATAGATCATGAATATGCATGCGTGATATGAGGATGTAATGCTCACAACCAATCAGTATGAAGACAAAAATCTATTCTATGCATATATAAGTGAGTTCAGAATCAACTCAATGTATCAATAGTTTATGATATCAGTTTGCACTTGGCACCACGAGAATAAGTAGTCATGTAGTCATCAATATTATCATTTCCAACTACTTACTCAGGCATCACTATAATGACTATTCAATTAAATGCTCATATAAGGCCTACAATATCAATTCAAGCCCACACTCGGGTGACACAATAATAAATACAACATTCTAATGCACAGATAAGGCCTATGATGATAAGTCACCCCTCACTTAGATGACACAATAATAGATAAGGCATTTGATGCACAAATATGACTAGTAACATCAAGTCAAACCCCACTTAGGTATCACAATAACATATACTCTCAAATAAAAAATAATATGCATATAAGTCTCCACTCAGACACGCAATCACAAATAATTATTCAAGTCCATAATGAAGTTCACATAAGCCCAATAAGGGAAACGCAAAATAAAAAAAAATCCTGATGATAATAAATTATGGACTACCCAAACCTAACTTGGTCCATGCATTAAGCCTCATCAACTAATATAAATCTATTCATACTTTAAGTATCCTCTAAACCTCAATCATTCAAATAACGATAAGAATATAATCATTCTCTAAAAAGTTACTAAAACTTCTATTATTATGTCAAAGTCCACTAAACACAGTTCAAACTCTAAATTAGGTATCTACTATCAATATTATTCAGGATCAATGAGCTAACTATCTACAATCTATTTCAAGTATATTTACAAGTATCTAGACTAACTAAGATAAGTAACTACCATAAATAGACTCTGGTACCCACTTAAATGCTTGTCATTTTATTTAAGTGGAACCCCTAATCCCAAGCGATACACAAAATACAACAAACAAGCATATAACATATAAACACCTTTTAAAAAGTCAAGGTACATCTTAATTGCCTTAAATAAAGATCCACAAGTCCAAACACCGTCCAAAGCCCCAATTGGAAGTTCAACTACCACAAATCAACACCAAATGTATCCAATCTAATAAAGTATGTCATCTAACAATTAAAAAAAGCTAATGTTATCGATATTGACTCTATTTAAAATAAGTTCAAAATGAGTTCGAAAATGAAAAAGGTAAGATTGGATTTTTATTTTAGAAATATATTCGCCAAGGTTAAAGGAATTGACAGTTGAAGACTTATGCGAAAACGAGGTTCAAATCAAAGAAAAATTATTTTAAAACTTTTTAAAGAAAAATCTCAAAATTTCATGTTAAAATCAAGATTAAAGAGTATTTTTGATTTTATGATTCAATGTAAAGTAATGAAAATGAAGTTTCAAAGCTTATGCAAGCTCAAATGGTGATGAAATCCTAAAAATCACCCAAATCCAAAGCTCAACATCCAGAAATGTGAAAAATCACGAAATGAATTTTATATACAATGGTGGCCGCTTAAGCAATACCTAGCAGCTAAAGCTGCTACTGCATAAGTGGCTACACAATATATCAGCAAGTGTTGATTTTGGTAAAAAGCCAACATGTCCATAAAATTTCAGCTATTTTATTTTTAACCCTCCCGCATGTGCAACATCAATTTTTGACTTTGATTATATTTAGGGATGTTAAAAAAGATGTTTTGTAAAAGTTTTAGAATTTTTGAACGGGGTTTGGGGATATTTTGGGATCTCAAGGCTGTGAGGGTTTGTGATATTAGTGTGCCATGAAGGTTAGCCTTCGAGATAAGGGTGTGGCATGGAGGCTATCCTCCGCGATAGCGGCGTGCCACACTACTATTTTAATTTCGTCCAGTTTTTATTTTATTCACTTGGGGTGAGGGGTTTTTGGTATTTTACCCCTTGCACGACCTTATAATATAAAATAAACCCCTTTCCTTCAGTTTTAAAAGATCAAAGTCCATTCTTATTTTCTCTAACTCTCAAGTTTAGAATATTCAAGGATTTTGTAAGAAATTCATCCTGCAAGCTCCAAGATTTAATTTCTCTTAAATTTCTTATCTATTCAGGCATATTCCTCATCCTTAACTTGTATATTTACATTGCATCATTAATTTATGGTATATTCATGTGATTTCAATGATGGGTTTGAAATTGAGGTTGAGGTTTTTTTTATTGTTACTGCTTGAATTACTTATTCCATGTTTTAAATTAACTATTCATCTTTAAATTAATGTTTTTGGGACTGAATTGGTGTATTGGTTAAATGGTTGGAATGAGGGATATGGGTTTCCTCAAATTGATGAAATTTTGGCTTGATAATGGTATTAACCTCAACCCACTTTATAATCTTGGTTTTGAATATGGATAATTGCATGGTTTAACTTATTTTTGAACCCATTGCATTGCATTAAAAGAAAAATAGATATAAATGGATTTTGGATGAACTTGGTGGCCGTGGTTTGAATTTCAAATGGAACTTAGGATTCAATTTGTTTAAATGGTCTTGGTTTGTCATAATTTGATTAGCTTTCAAGCATAATCAGTATGATGATACCAAGTTGGTAAATCACCTTAATGAAATACTCTTAAGTTAATGGTTGGTTTATGTGCAACTGTTTTAATTTAGACTTAAAGGGAATTATGTAGCTAACCGTAAAGGAGTAAGTCCCGAGGGGACGATTACTAGATGCCACACTTTCTAGCATTGGGGGTCCATGTGGTGCTCACATTATATATTTATATACATACATACATAAATATATATATACACGCACACACATATACATACATACATATATATACATACATATATATACATACATATATATATATATATATTGATATATTTGAGAGGGGGCTACGCCTTGAGGTCTTTAGCATTTTTGCGGTTTTTCCTTGGTTCGTGTGACTAACACTCACCAGGGCCCTTCCAGCATCGGAAGCTGGACCCATATAGCACATGGGTGCCTTTAGGATGTAGCGAGATACACAATTCAAGTTAAATCCTTAAAATCTAATGTTCATGACCCTTGTCCCTTTCTCGACATCCTATATGTTGGTATGTGAATGTGTGTAACACCCTGTATTTTTGGGCTAGAATTCTAATCATCGTTCCTACGTGTATAAGATTTAATCCAAATGATTCCCATGAGAATATGAGTTTCATGATCATTATCCTAGTGTGTGAAGTGCTTTCTAGGTAAAAAATATTCATAGAAAAGCACTTAGAGCAAAGTTAAGCTAAGAGCCTTTGATTCAACTAAGTTTTGGTATTTGATTCAAGGAGGGTCAACTTTGAATGAGTATCACTTTTGACACAAGTGGAATTTTTTATCTCAATACCCACCAAATGATAGATAATTTAATTAGCTTTACAACGATACCAATTTTGCCTTAATCCAATACCTGAGCGAAAAGTTATGGCCGTGCAAAGGTCGTGCGTCCATGACAATTGCAAAAGGTCACTGGAAGGGGTGTGCAATTGGCCATGCGATGGCCACTTGGAGGGTGTGAGATTGTCCATGCGACGCCCACCTAGAGGATATGTGATTCGCTGTGCATCGCATGGTGATTGCATAGTGGAAAAAGTGATCCATTTTGATTTAATTCGAGGGCGTTGAAGTTCTTTTCACATCCCTAAACCATCCCTAATCACTCCAAAACTAATTAAGGAAGTTTTAAACATATTAAATCCACTCTCTTAACCCTAAACAATCAGTAATGAGTTCCAAACCCTTCCCCACTTTCCAAGACAAAATCCAAGTGTCATCTCTCAAGAATCAAGGAGTTGAGTTCCAAATTCAAAGTTCTCTCCAAGCATTCGTCCAGTCAAGGTATGTGGGGTTTATTAACAAGGATAATATTTCATCCTTGTACCCAAAACTAGTTTTAAAGTTGAATTTACACAAATTACAATTAGGGTTCATACCCAAATTATCTTGTTTTGAGTTTATGGATTTATGAAGAGATTGAAGTATGAAAGTGCATAATCGTTCTCATTTGTTTATGTCTTGAAGAATTTTGTTTTATGATTTGAATACCATGAGTATGATTTGAGACATTGATTAAAGATTTTCAATTGAGTTTTAAGCATGATATTGTGTTACAAGTTATATGAAAGAACACATGAGATTCAAGGCTTTAAGTGCATCAAGATTACATATGCTCATGTTTTGATTTACAAGATTCATATTATGATTTTGATTTAATTGTCTTGACTGAAATTATTGAAGTATTTCAAGAAGAATATTGAGCATGCCGTGTTATTATTAATTTCTAAGCATTTATGCATATATATCATAATCCCCAAGTAAAAGTTTTGAGATTTTAAGAAGATGATGCTCTGAAGCTCTTTTGTTAAGTCTATACCAAGATTTAAAGAAATGATTGACCTTTTGATCTTATGATAAGATATAGAATCCACATTTATTCATCCTGATTATGATTCAAAGAAAAAAAAGCATAACTGATTTTCATTCTATAAATCCTTATGCCATTTTAAGGTAGATTTCCTAAAGTATGAGCATATAAGTAATATGAGAGTAGTACTTAGCACTATGTTGGGTATGAGTCCATGGTCGCATGCCCCAGAACTATGTGCCGCCGTAGGTTTAAGTCCCAATATGGGTTAAGTATAGTGATCACTCAAGTTAAGGTTCTATTCCGATGGCAAGGGTAGAACAACTCTCCTCAACGTGGGTAAGATATTGGACGCCATGATAGCTCACATGGTTTATGTCGGTTAGAAGAATCTCCCTAAGAAAGAATAAAAGTAAAGCTTTTAGAACTAAGTGTTATGGCTCACAAAGTTTATACTTATGCTTCATTACTCATGTTTATGATTTTACAACCTTTGTTTTATTCAAGCTCAAGGTGAGTCATCTACACTTAGCATGCATTATATTGAAAGTCTATGAGTATATTCAGTTTTTCTTTTACTTATGCATTCACCCCCACATACTCAACACATTCCAAAAGTACCAATCCACACGTATGTTTATGTGCTACATTGTTTCATAATGTAGGTACCAGTTATAGCCCACACAGCATAATAAGATACTGTGTAGCTTTCATTCAGTAGGTGATGAGTCTTTTTAATTCAAGGGCTTGAGTCAATCATAGTTCAAGTAGCATCTTGTTTTATTTATTTAGTTGTATTGATTAGGGATAGCTGAGGGTCATATCCTGGCTACCTATAGTCAATATTAGTAGAGGCTGTATAAACAGTCAGTAAAGTTGATGCATTTGATCCCAGTTTTGTTTTGTATAACCAGAGTTTAATTAGTTTAAATAGTCTTATTATGATTATGTTCAACTAAAGACTTCTCTTCCTCTTATCACTTTTAGTTTTTATGTATTTAAATCAGTAGCTCAAGAAATATGCCAGTACAAGGGTTAGCTTGGGATCACTTGTGGTCCTAAGAACCATGTGACATCCAGGGGTGGTCTTGGGGTATGATAAACTTAGTATCAGAGCACAGAGTTCAAGTGTCCTAGGGTGTTTATGAAGCCGTGTCTAGTAGAGTTTTGTGGAATGATATGAATGCGTTGGTGCTTTTCTTCAATAGGCTACATGACATTTAAGTAATATCTCTTTTTTTCATACTGTAGATCGTGCAGTAAAGTAGTTCTTTCAGAAACTTCTGTCGATCCATGTGTTACTCTATAATTCTTAATCTAGGACTTTTCGAGATAACATGAGTACTAGATTTCAATTTCTTCCAAGATAATACTCTAAAATTTACTATCTATATCTTCAGAAGTCATCCAAGGAGCTTGAGAAGAGCTCGGTAGTATGTTATAAGTTCCTTAAGTTGAAAGCTTATGTCTTTATTCATATGAGTTGTGCAGTTAATACTGAATATGTTTTGTATTCAAATTCCTCATTAACCTCTTTTATCCAGATAGTGCTCGTGAGAGGAGATAATATGAACACAAATTATTATATAGAGCTCATATTAGAGGGATATTATAACCTGGAGTATTATGATTCATAAGTAGTAGAACCTTCTTATGGTTAGAAGTATGAGTATAAAAGTGTAGTGACAAGAAAGTTGGTGATGGCGATTGATTGAATGCATATAGATGAACTTTTGCATACGATCGAGTTAATAGTGAGGTATATGTCCTTATGTGTTAGTTTCGGGGTAATGATTATTGTACAGGTTCTTTGGTGAAAGGTAGAGTAGGAGTTATTAGTTAAGGTAAATTGTTGTTTTCTTAAATTAGAAAAATAGTTATTGATGGTATTTATTATGTTAGAAATGTATAGGATATTAATGAAGTATTTGGTGGTTGGGTATTGTTAATTTAGGCTTCCTTTGAGGTTGCAAAAGGAGTTTAGCTGAAACTTATAGAGCTATGAAAATAATATAGGTGTATTGGTTGGTAAATAATTGAAATATGTAGAAGGAGGATCTGCTAACAGATTTTAATAAGGTATACCATAGGATTATGATTGATTTCCGTTGTTATGAGTTTCTAGCGGACTATTGTTTTCTTGGCATTCTATTTTATAGATTTCAAGCTAGAATAGTACGTAAGGTTATGTTGTTAACCATGCCTAGCACTAGACACTAAGTTTGAACAGTGGATGATCATCAAGGTGGAAATAATGAGTGCTTGGTTAATGATGCTAGTTATATGAAGGTGAACCAGTAGGCTTGAAACAGTGCATACAAGAATTTAAGATTATTGATTTGAGATTTAGTATGATGTTGTAGGTATGATTTAGATGTGTACCCAAGGTGATATGGGGGTTGCATTATTTTCCAAGATTATTAAAGGTTGTGTATGGTTAGTAGTGCCCTTGAGTTACTAAACGGGAAGAAGGGTAGTTATATAGTATATGGTGTTCTTAATAGCTACGTTAAGGAGTTATGGATAAATGATGTTGAGTCTTTTGGTATGATTTTGATTCTCATGATTTAGGGAAAAATATAAGTTCAGAAATGTGATATAGGTTAGGTGTTCAATGAGACAGGTGTGTTTATGGGGAAGAGTGTGAGTCTATGGCGGTGATTATTGAAGATAGAGAAAGTTAAGGATGGTCTATGTGAAAGGGGATTGTCCAAGAATGAAGTTGGTATATTTTAAATATAGTTCATTCGCGTGATTTGAGAATTTATCTATAGAACATTAGGGTGAAGAAATTATGGCTAAGTCTTAGGAATACGAAATAGATCCATAAGTTTAGAAGAATGGCTTTAACATAAGGAGGAGATGATGGTGGTGATAAAAGATAGTTTAGATGGGACAGAGTAAATATTTCTTGTTGAGGAAAGATTGTTGTATACGTGTTTTATCTAAGGCTATAAGTGTGAAGTAAGATTGAGGCCTAGCTTTTGATATGCGTCATGGTTAGTTGATATTTCGTGTGTGTCTTCACAAGAATAGTGTAAGAAAGTTATTAATGATTGAGGTTTAGAGAATATAAGAAAGAGGCTTTTATGGGTGTTTTCCTAGAAGTTCGTATGTGGTTATAATGATAGGATTGAATGTCATGTTGGTATATAAGTGGATGAGTGCGTTGTGCGCTAATGAGTTCCTAGTAAGAGGTTGAATTTAGTTGTTGAAATGATAAGAAGAATTATCTTAGAGGTGAGAAGTTGTGAAAATGCTTGGGGTATTGAATTCATGGTTCAGACTAGTATTATGGTTATATGTGCACATATGAGAATTATAATTTGAATCAAATGAGCATGGTATTTAAGGGGAAAACTATAGTTGAGGGAGTATATTAGAAGTGTGGCTAAGCTTGAAAGTTAGCAGTTGCATTGCCTAAGGCTTAGTCATTTTACCTAGCTTATGTTCAATAGGCCTGCGTTCCATGTTACAGAAGTTGTAGCCAAGTTGAGATTCCTTATTCAGATTTCTTGTACAGATCATGCCCAAGAATTCTTTGCTCTATAATGTTATTAGAACTTCTTAGAAAGAGTGTTGAAGAATACTCCAGTTACGTATAAGATTTTGGTATGATTCAGTCTGTATAACCGATAATTTAGTTTAGTAGTTAGACAGATAAGTTCCTATGGTTTTCCGTCTTTCCATCTAGTCTCACCATCCAAAATTTCATGAGTATGTCTATTCTATGAGGTAATTCAGTTCAGTCCATGCATCATATCTACAGTTCAGATATTTAGTCATGATTTAGTTCACAAGTTTCAGTGAATGATCTTAGTTTTGCAAGTATTCCAGCTTAGATAGTGTAATACCCATTATACAATCTTAGTCTCGTTGTCTCATGATTCGTGCTTACATAATGTACTTGGTGATACCATAAAACCCTTTTACTTTGATTTCCTATACGTGTTTTGTTGAGTAACAATTCCGAATGAGAAGTTACGCACTTTATTCCATCTTTAGTAACTCTTGGAATATTATTACATCAGTTATCACTTCAAAATTCTAAATGTAAGATTATATAATGAGCATTTCAAGTGAGTCCTAATCTCTCAGCATGAATCAGCCCCTTATAACTCAATAGAGTCAAGTCAACTCAGAAATCAATTCATAATGGAAGTTTTAATATTTCAACTTTGCTATATCCTTCATTAGTAGACATGTCATGTCTACACTATTTAATACTTCTAAAGTCTCAATAAGTTCCCATCCATTATTCGCGGATGAATGATTCCAAGAGAGAGATAAAGTAACACCCTGCATTTTTGGGCTAGAATTTTAACTGTCGTTCCTACGTGTGTAAGCTTTAATCAAAATGATTCCTATGATAATATGAGTTTCATGATCATTATCCTAGCATGTGAAGTAATTTATAGGTGAAAATGTTCACAGGAAAGCACTTAGAGCAAAGTTGAGCTAAGAGGCTTCGATTCGGCCAAGTTTTGATATTCGATTCTAGAAGGATCAACTTTGAACGAGTATAACTTTTTGAAAAGGTGGAATTTTTCATCTCAATACCCACCAAATTATATATAATTGAATTAGCTTTACACCGATACCAATTTCACCTTAATATGATACCCGAGCAAAAAGTTATGGCCATACAAAGGTCGTGCATCGTATGACAATAACAAAAGGTCACTAGAAAGGGTGTACGATTGACCATACTACGCCCACTTGAAGGGGGTGCTATTATCCATGCGACACCCACCTGGAGGATGTGCGATTGGCTGTGTGTCACATAGTGATTTCATAGTGCCAAAAGTGCTTTGTTGTACTTAAATCAAGGGTGTTGAAGTCCTTTCACATACCTAAACTGTCCCTAATCACTCCAAAACAAATTAAGGGAGTTTTAAACACATTAAATCCACTCTCTTAACCTTAAACAATCAGTATACGACTCCACAACCTTTCCCATCTTTCCAAGAACAAAATCCAAGTATTATCTCTCAAGAATCAAGGAGTTGAGTTCCAAATTCAAAGTTCTCTCTAAGCATTCGTCTAGTCAAGGTATGTGGGGTTTATGAACAAGGATACCCTTTCATCCTTGTGCCCAAAACTAGTTTTAATGTTGAATTTACATAAATTGCAATTAGGGTTCATACCCAAATTATCTTGTTTTGAGTTTATGGATTTATAAAGAGATTGAAGTATTAAAGTGCATAATTGTTCTTATTTATTTATGTCTTGACTTGAAGAATTTTCTTTTATTGTTTGAATACGATGAGTACGATTTGAGACATTGATTAAAGATTTTCAATTGAGTTTTAAGTATGATATTATGTTACAAGTTATATGAAAGAACGTATGAGACTCAAGGCTTTAAGTGCATCAAGATTACCTATGCTCATGTTTTGATTTGTGAGATTCATATTGTGATTTTGATTTAATTATCTTGACTAAATTTATTGAAGTATTTCAAGAATATTATTGAGCATGCCATGTTGTTATTAATTTCTAAGCATTTATGAATATATATTATAATCCCCAAGTACAAGTTTTGAGATTTTAAGAAAATGATGCTCTTAAGCTCCTTTGTTAATCTATACCAAAATTTAAAGAAAAGATTGATCTTTTGATCTTATGATAAGATATGGAATCCATATTTATTCATCCTGATTATGATTCAAAGAAAGAGAAGCATAACTGATTTTCATTCTATAAACCCTTATGCCATTTTAAGGTGGATTTTCTAAAGTATGAGCATATAAGTAATATGAGAGTAGCATTTAGCATCGAGTTGGGTATGAGTCCAAGGTCGCATGCCCCAGAACTATGTGCCACCATAGGTTTAAGTCCCAATATGGGTTAAGTATAGTGATCACTCAAGTTAAGGTTCTATTCCGATGACAAGGGTAAAACAACTCACCTCTACGTGGGTAAGACATTGGACTCCATGATAGCTCACATGGTTTATTTCGGTTAGGAGAACCTTCCTAAGAAAGAATAAAAGTAAAGCTTTTAGAACAAAGTTTTATGGCTCACAAAGTTTATACTTATGCTCCATTACTCATGTTTATGATTTTACAACCTTTATTTTATTAACCTCAAGGTGAGTCATCTACACTTAACATGCATTATTTGAAAGTCTATGAGTATATTCAATTATTGTTTTACTTATGCATTCACCCCCACATACTCAGTACACTCCAAAAGTACAGATCTACATATATGTCTATGTGCTATATTATTTCATAATGTAGCTTTCAATTGTAGCACATATATTATAATCAGGCAGTGTGCAGCTTCCAATCAGCAGGTGATGAGTCCTTTTGATTCAAGGGCTCGAGTTAATCATATTTCGATTAGCATCTTGTTTTCTTTATTCAGTCATATTGATTAGAGATAGCTGAGGGTTATGTCCCGGCTACCTATAGTCAATATTAGTAGAGGCTTCATAGACAGTCAGTAGAGTTGATGAATTTGATTCCAGTTTTGTTTTGTATAACCAGAGCTGTAATCAGTTTAAATAGTCTTGTTGTGATTATGTTCAACTAAAGATTTCTCTTCCGCTTATCACTTCTAGTTTTTATGTATTTAAATTAGTAGCTCAAGTAATACGCCAGTACAAGGGTTAACTTGGGATCATTTATGGTCCTAAGCATCGTGTGACGTCCATGGGTAAATATGGTGCATATGGTTTATGACTAGATTTTGGTAATTGCATTATGTTATCCCTATACCCTGAGTTTTATGCCAATGCTCGCCTACTGACCGTCCTTAAATGCTGCATCATTATATGATATTGGGTTGAGGGCTTTTCCATTGCTTCTGTATAACATTAGGTGGTGTGGTGTGTCTGTTGAGTTACAGTGAAATTGAGAGCTTCCATCCTTTGGAAGGCCCTATCATTTCACTGGATTTTTTATTATCCTAATACTTTGAATTTCTTTTTGTCATAGTCAGGGGCATGTCCAGACATAATTGGTATTCTGGTTTAGAGGCTTTTATGGACAAGCGTGAGTTGGATTGTTGGTTTTGAATCTTAGAACTTTCATATGACTTGTTTATCTTTTTATTACTTTCTGAATTAACTTTCACTTTATTATTATTATACTCTTGAGGTTAGGTTGTGGGAGTGGTCTCCGATCCATGGTGGTCTTGAGATACCCATCACGATTAGGACCTGGTTTAGGTCGTGACAAGCTTGGTATCAGAGCTTGGTTTAGGGTCGTTAGGTGTCCACAAAGTCATGTCGAGTAGAGTCCTTTTTATGGCTATGTAGCATGCCACACTTATAAAGGGGAGGCTGCAAGACATTTAGGAGTATTTCCCCTTTTTATGTTCTATTTTGGATTATAGAGTCTACTGCTATAAATTTTCTCTGACTCCTGGCTTGCTCGCATTTTAGATTTCCCTTATCAAAGAAATTCTGCTGGAACCTCTAACCCACATGAGGAAAATGCGAAGGTAATTCACCTTACTTATAAATTGCAGACCCGGTCTAGGATCTCTGTTCCTAAATGTACCACTCTACGTGGGGTTTCGCATATCCCTACTAGTCCTCCTCGGGTTGGTGATACTTATGTTCAGTTACCTCAGGGAGATATCTGTAATGCAGAGTTTTGTCAGTCTATTCATATGCTTGCTCAACTGGTGGAATCCCAATCTCGTTAGTTTGATCATGTTAATCCTGCTGTTGGTTTATCTGAGGTCACTCGGGTTGGCCAGTTTATAAGGTTGAATCCCCCAACCTTTATAGGCTCTAAGGTTGATGAGGATCTTTAGGGTTTTATTGATGAGATGAAGAAAATTTTTAGGGTTATGCATTCTATTAATTCTGAAGGTGTGGAGTTTGTTGTGTATTAGTTGAAATATATGCTTTATCAGTACTATTAGAAGTGGGACGTGATCAGGGTGATGATGCTGAGTCGACTATATGGAATAACTTTTTAGATGTTTTTCTTAATCATTTCTTTCCTCATGAGTTGAGGAAAGCTAATTTTGAAGAGTTTGTGAATTTGAAGCAGGGTAAGATGAGTGTTAAGGAGTATGCTCTAAAATTTTAGCAATTATCTCGTTACGCTATGGAGTTAGTGTCTAATATGAGTTATCGAATGAGGAAGTTCGCTTTTGGGTTATCCCGTGATTTGGTGTTAGAGTGTAAGGCTGCTATGTTGAATAATAATATGGACATATCCAGGATAGTGGTTTACATGCAACAGGTGGAGGATGAGAAAAAGAAATAGGTAGACGTGGGATAGAGGAAGAATAAGAAGTTTAGATATTTTGAGTAGGGTGCAAATCAGCAAAATTGTGGGAGAGTTGGTAGGCAGGACCAAGAAGAAGAATTGGAGAAATTCTTATTCGACAGCTAGTGCTCCTTATCCTAAGCCTTTGATGGATCACCGGTTTCAAGCTAGCAGCAGTCCTAAGGTACAAGGTTCCTAGTCTCATGCCAGTGGAGCTTAGCCATCCCCACCTTATCCTCCTTACCATTTTTGTGGACAACTTCACCATAGATATTTAGAGGAGGGGAGAAATCGGTGTTATAATTGTGCTCATCTTGGTCACATATAGCGAGATTGTGCTTAGAAAATGGTTGACAAAGGTGCTAATATGGTTCTAATTGCCACTTCTTTGGCTCCTTCATCTAAGGGCACCACTTCAGGTATCTACACTCACCAAAATTGTCTTTATGCTCTTGCTACTCATCAGCAATATAAGGCATCCCTCAATGTTGTCACTGGTATGTTACAACTTTTTTCTCGTAATGTTTACTATTTGCTTGATTCGGGTTCTACCCTATTTTATGTGGCCCCTTATATGGCTATACATTTTGGTTTTGGTTCTAAAAGTATTCCCGACCCCTTCTCTATTTCTACTCTGGTGGATGATTCTATAGTTGCTAGAAAAATCTATATAAGGAGACATTGGTGGACTTAATAGAACTTGATATGGTGGATTTTGATGTAATCTTGGGATGTATTGGCTTCATTCGTGCTATATTCTATGGATTATAGGACCCGAAAGGTCAGTTTTTATTTTCCAAATGAACCTGTGATTGAATGAGAGGGGAATTCCTTAGTATCCAAAGGGAAGTTCATTTCCTACCTTAGAGCTCAGAAAATGATTTCAAAAGGGTGTATGTATAATGTAGTTAGGATTAAGGATTCTAATTATGAAAGTACTTCTTTGCAATCTATCCTTGTGGTTAATGAGTTTCCTAAAGTGTTTCCCGATGATCTTTCTAGAGTTCATCCAGATAGGGAAATATATTTTAGGATTAATCTTCTACCGTATACCCATCCCATTTCCATTCCTCCTTATATGATGGGTTCGGCTGAATTAAAGGAGTTAAAAGAGCAGTGAAAGATTTTATTGATAAGGGTTTCATCTGTCGTAATATTTTTCTGTGGGGTGCTCCTTTACTTTTCGTGCGAAAGAAAGATGGGTCTTTTTCGATGTTTATAGATTATCGTAAGTTGAAAAAGGTTATAATGAAGAATAAGTATCCTCTTCCTAGGATTAATGATCTTTTCGATCAGCTTCATGGTGCTAGGTATTTCTCTAAGATTGATCTTTATCCGGGATATCACCAGTTGAAAATTATGGAAATTGAAATTCCCAAGAATGTTTTCTGAACCCGGTATGGCCATTATGAGGTTTTGGTTATGTCATTTGGGTTGACTAATGCTCCGACTACTTTCATGGATCTCATAAATCAGGTGTTTAGGAAGTTTATGGATTTGTTTGTTATAGTATTCATTGATGACATCTTGATATACTCTAAGAGCAAGGAGAATCATGCCAATCACCGCTGAATTGTGTTGCATACTCTTAAGGACCAGAAATTATACACAAAAATTTCTAAGTGTGAATTTTTGCTGAGTGTTGTAAATTTTCTCGGGCATGTTGTCTCTAGTTAAGGGATCAAGGTGGATCTGCAGAAACTTTAGGCAGTTAAGAAGTGTCCCAGACCCACGAATCCAATCAACATTAGGAGCTTCTTGGGCTTGGCTGGGTATTATAGGAGGTTTGTGGAGAGTCTTTGATGAGTGGTGATTTTACCACTTATTTGCACCAAATATTTATGCCCACTATCATATTTTGTATAAGAAAATGAGGCTTTGTGATGATATAAATGCACTAATATCCATATTTTTTAGGTATATAGTTGATAAGATAAAAGGTTTTGGATTGGATCTCGAAGATATCAAATGGAAGAAAAATAAGTAAAGTTGAAGACCTGGAATAGTTCAGTCTCAATTACCGCAATCGTTGTCCTCAAGCTGTGGTCACGGTCAGTAAAAGATGGTTAGGATAGTGTGATCTCGCATAACTGAGGTCCCATTGGCCGCAATCATGGACAACCTCACGCGATCGCGGTTAAGCGGGAGTATGACCCAGGGCAATTTTGTAATTTCTCTTTGACGAATCCCAAACCTCATATAGGCAAAAACCCTTTCTTCTTTAGGTATTGCTTACCTTATAGACAATTTTGAATTTGAAGCAAGAAACCCTAGTTAGGCAAGTGTGTAACTAATTATGGATAATGCGGTGGGTGGCTCCATAGTGAAGATGCACCGCCATGCTGCCTTTCTATTGATAAGAGAAGTCTCAAAGCAAAATCCGGGTTGGCGTACCCGGGATACCAAAGTTCCCAAGATCCCTTCCACTACTTCCATGGGTGATAATGAACAAAGAAAGTGGAATGAAGAGAAGGAACAAACTATGGTAAAAATAATGACCCAACTTGAAATCTTGACAAAGCATATTATGGGTGCATCCACGAAAGCGGTAAACACTGTAACATCAAAATCTTATGCACATGATGAAGAAGCAAAGAAGTTGGATGAGGAAATTTGGTATTTGGCTAACTACTCCGGGGGTTCCCGCCCTGCCTATCAAAAGCAAGGTGTAAATCAAGGTTGGATAGACCACGAGCGGGATAGAGATTTGAGGGATATGGAGCGCGATTATGACCGTTAAGTTCCCTCTCATGATCGAGCTAAGACCAAGGAGTCAAGTTCCATTGAACCCAAAAAATTCAAGACCGAGGATGTGTTAGCAGAAATATTAAATAGAGTAGAAGGTACAGACAAAATGGTCTGTGAGTTGAAAGGTGACTTCTCTCAACTATCTCAAATCGTGGTGTCTTACGCTGCCTCTATCAAGCAATTGAAAAGCTAAATTAGGGAAATATCCATGCAACTAAATGCTAGGCCTAGAGGTGGACTTGCTAGTGACACGATTGCTAATCTAAAGAATGATGCTCAAGTTCTAGAAATTATCACAAGGAGTGGAAATACAGTTGACGAGCCCTCTAAAGGAGCTTGAGTGAGAAAATTCCCAAAGCTAAAGCAAAGGAGGTGTTACCTCAAAGTCAAGAAAAAAATCATGAAAAAGAAACTGATAAAAGTAATGAAGAAGTGGTTGAGGTTAAAAAGCCACAAAGTGAAGCAAGACCCACAATCAAAGTTCTTCCCTCATTCCCTCAATAATTATGTAAAAAAGAGGAAGGTGACAAATTGAGGAAGTTCATGGCATAAGTTTGCAATCTATCGATAAACATCCTGTTGCTTGAGGTGATCCAACAGATCCCAGGATACACTAAGTTAATAATAAAGTTGATGTCCATAAAGAAGCTTGTCGAAGGTGACACCATTGAGGTCACTCATGGGTTTAGTGCTATCATAGATAGTAAGGTTGCGGAAAAGAAAGACAACCCCGAAGCGTTCACCATTCCTTGCACAATAGGGGCACATGAGTTTTTGAAAGCTCTATGTAAGCTTGGTTCAAGCATTAACTTAATGCCTTTTGTCATCTACAAGAAGCTTGGATTGGATGTCCCTACACCAACCTATATGGGAATCTTAATGGCGAACCAGTCTATCAAAAGGCCGGTGGGAATTTTATTTGATGTCCTTATTAAAATGGACAAGTTTATACTTTTGGTGGATTTTGTGGTATTGGATTGTGAAATACAACAAGAGTATCTATCATCCTTGGCTGCCCCTTTTTAGCCACCAGAAGAGCCATTTTCGATTTGGAGATAGGGGAAATAAAGTTTAGGGTACAAGAGGATGAGGTCTCTTTCAAAATTTATAAGACAAAGAAGCAAACCACGGAGCTCTAAGTTATTTACGTGGTGGATATGGAGAGTAGGAGGAAGAATAAGGTGGGGCTTGAGGACCCACCTTGAAGATGGATAAAGAAAGGCGTCGTGCCACGATGTTAACTAAGGTGCTAGGTGGAAGGCAACCCACAAATGCCACTAAAGTGGCTCGTATCCTTTTTGTCATGTTTTTGTAGTATAGATATTAGCTTTTGCATATGAATAACTCATGCATTTGTGGCACTATGGAGTGCATTGGATGAGCTTGGAAAAGGGGAAGTGTGCAATTTTGCATTGAAAATTGAACAGAGGAAAAATTTGTAAAATTTAGCAAAGTGCTGACTAGGGGAGCAGAAATGCTCTCAATTACCGTGATCATGGTCCCTAGGCACGATCGCAGTCACCCTCGTGTCCGCTATCGTGGCCACCTGACCGCGGTCGCTCTCACTTCAGCCACTTAATCCTTAATTTCCCCCTATTTCCCATATTCTATTTCAAGATTTATTCTCTAGTTGGACCTAATTATGGACAAGCTTATAAGCCCTCCAACAACATCCTAGCCTCCTCCTTGCATAACAATTCCAGTAGGTGTCATGAATCCTTGCTTAAAATCTTTGAAAATAGGCCTTAGAATGCATGATTTAGAGAGGGCCTAAAGTTTTGATGTTATGCTTCCATGTTATCATAATTGATATTTGTATCATTTTGGGTGTTTGAGTAAGGTGTGCACATAAGTGGGGTAGTCTTGAGTTCCCAAAAATATTTGCAAAATATAGAACAATACAGTGTGCACACCAAGTGTTTGATACATTGCCCAAATGAACTTTCAATAATGATTCTTGTTGATTGAAATGGCACATTCGAACACTTATTAGCATCATTCAATTGGTCTTCATGTAAATCCATATGGTAGAGCATGCTAGTGGCCTAAAATTTTTGAAGGGTTTTGAACATGAGAAGCTGGTGTGAAACCAACCTCAAGTATCGTGATCACGGTTATGATCCGCAATCACAGAACCGTAAACGCGGTCATGACCCATGATTTTGGTAATTGGGGCTAGTTTCCTGATATGCCAAAATTCATGCACTTCCATTATTTTAGCCAAGCACCCCCAAACACCCATTCCAATGAGCCTTAGTGAACAATGAGCATAGTTTGTATGTAAAATTGTCATTGATTTATATCATGTGTGCCTAGTTCTTTCAAGGTAACTTCATGGAAAAGTATGATCACATTCAATTTATGGCACCCAAGTGCCATACTCTATACTACAGTGATCTTCAGATGAAAAAGTTATTCCTAGAGAGAGAAATTTGCTTGAAAAATGTACTGGAGAAGCTACCGACATTTTATGACAAACTTAAAGCCATAGAGAGGGTGGTGATTTACCCCAAATATGTGCATTACAAATGAACAATGGGTCTGTGAATTTTATGACAACACCAGTAAAGTGTCTTTCTCGAACCCATTCAATATGACTATTAAGATTCGGGGCAAACCGGTGAGAGTTGGGGCTGAGCAAATCAATGATGTTTATGGGCTACAATATGTAGACATGGGTGAATTCAAAGCAAAAAGGTGTAAATCGGGGAGTCGGTTGGCGCAACGGCTATGCCCCAGAAAAGAAGTCTCTTGGGTAATGACCAAAAAAAACATCTCCATGAACGAGTTCACGTTCGAGGCTCGGATATGGTTGCACATTATTTGTAGCCGAGTCTCTCTTTGAACCCATATGACAGCAGTCCCAGACCTGCGTGCTCGATTGGTTGCTTGTGTCCTAGACGACATCCCTTTGGATGTTGGTCAGCTCGTGGTTAATAAAATGGATCATTTCAAGATCCAAGGTGGTATACATCTCTTCTTCCCTTCTTTGATTACTGAGCTATACAAGAGATCCAGGGTTGAGGAGTATGCTATTGATACATGGGTGCGCCCTTGTGGCTCCATCTACTCCTTGAGGATTCTAGGAGAGGGCGACCTAGAAAAGGCAAGAAGAGAAAAATCAACTTGGAAAAGTCAGAATATATTGAACTTGAGTCTCATAGACCAACCATCACCGGACCTCTTAAGGAGATTGGAGTTGATATTACAGCCATCGGGGAGCTTATTTCTAGTTTGCCCTAGGGATTGGGAAAGTCTTCCACCACCCATCATTCATATGTATCACGTGCTGATTTTGAGAAGTATAAGGAGGATCAAAAGAAGCTACCATTGCTAGGCTTGAGAAAGACTACTCCTTTTTTGCAGAGTTGTACCGGGATATTCAGAGCGCACATAAAAAGATGGTCACAAGTGAGAAGAAGAGGGATGAGTTCTTTATCAAGATATAGAAGGGGTAAATGGCCTATGAAAGGTCCTAAAACCCTAAGATAGACTTCCTTCTTCTTGGGTGGAGAATGATGATGAGGCCCTAGCCGAGTGGTTGAATTTTAAGGAGAATAATGATGATGCAGAGTTCGAGAGTGATAGCAGCCCTTGATGCGGTTTCAGAGAGCACCCTTATCTCTTTTATCCTTGATTATTTATGCAGTGGGGACACTGCTACCTTTTTAGCTGGGGGTGTCTCTTTATTCTTATTTATTTGATTTGGGCCTGTATTAGTGTTATCTCTGCATAATTTTCCTACTCTTTTGGTTGATTCTTATTTTTAATTAGGTTGTAAATTCGGGTACTATGATGGTGCCCACGCTTGCATCAATCAATTACTTTTTTAATAGGTTTTTGCTTTATTTTATTTATATTGAATGAGCTTTTCTCTATGATAGACTGAGTGACGATATTCTTAAGGGAAAAGCATCGTAATTGGGTTTTTAACCATGGATGTAGGGGACGTCTAGTACCCGTGGGATCATGGTCAATACAAGGAAAGTCTGAGCACCTATGGCATTGATGATTTGGGATCGCATTCATACCCATTGGCGAAGTCGGAGTAGCCATGTAGGTGGTTTGCTTGTACTAGAGCCACAATGTGAGACAATATCTTGGGTTGCTGCATGATTAGCAAATTATGCATGGTGCGGATGCAAAGCAAACACCCCCTCCATCCAAAAACTTTTGCAAAATTTGAGGGCATGGAGATGAGCAACTTTGTAGCAAAACTTTGCCTATTTTTATGACTCCTAAAATTGACTCTGAAAAATAGTTGGTACTTCATTTTTGTCTTGAGCGGGTGGAATAATTGAACCCCCTTGACTAACTTCGCATGCCATGTATGTAATCTTACTTGTCTACATCTCATGTGTACTTGTACCATATATAACTTGCCTCATTAGTCTTTCAAGGATATATTTTGATTGTTCTTGGTATGTAAAATGATCATAGTCCATCCTGTGACATTGGAAGCCCTCTTTAGCCTAAAAGGCCTACCAATACGTAGGAGTTACCCCTAGTCACCCTCTTTTAGACTTTGGACTTTTCTTTGGCAAACACATTACAAGACTTGACCCTTCTATTTTTTCTCTTTTGAACCCTACCTTCCTTGAACTTAAGAATATAATTTGAGGCTAAAAGCCTAAGTTGGGGGTGGTGGAAATTGAAAAAGGTATAGTTGGGCTATGAAATCATAAGAAAGTGCCTACAAACTTAAGCTAATAAAGAAAAATGATTAGAGAAAAGAAAAAATCCAACAAAGGAAAGAAATGCATGAATTATGCATAAAAAAGGAGAAAGATGAAAGTGGGAAAACCAAGAAAAGGCAAAGTAGGCACAATAGTAAAGGAAAAGAAGTATCCCAATTGTAAAAAATGAAAAGAGTGTGACGTATAAGTTCAAGGAGGGTTTATCCTTATTGTCCTAAGTTGATATCCTACCCTACCCTAAACCTACATTATAAGCTCAAAAAGTCCTTTGTGATTCCCAACCAAGTATGGTCACTGTAGTTACGATTGAAAATAAGGGCAAGCCCATGACATGGTACTTTTTAACATTGAGAATTTCTTGAGAAAGAGAGTGTTTGAACTTAAGCTCCTTGTTGCAGTTTTAGTAAAAAGGTATGCGAAATTTTATTTCTTGTGAGGAGGTATGCGAACAAGTTGAGGTGGGTGATTTTGTTATTTTTCACCCAATGAGATGAAGAATATTATGGTTGAGTTCAACAAGTGAGTCATTTCTAGAGTGAGTAGTAATTGTCACATGGTTGCTCCTCAGAGTCTATTGCATTCTCCATTATCCCATTTTGTGGTGAGGGGCATCATTAAAAATTATTTTGCCCATGCGTGAAGAACTTTTGCTGGTAATAATCAAGTTGGAGTCATCATGATCATTGGGTAATAGAGTGTGGGCATACATGTGAAGTTGTCTTATAGAAAAATGTGGTATTGCTTAAGGACAAATAAGGTTTTAACTTGGGGGTGTTGATTAGTAGTGATTTTACCACTTATTTGCACCAAATATTTGTGCATACTACCATATTTCGTATAAGAAAATAAGGCATCTTCATGATATAAATGCACTAATATTCATATTTTGTAGGTATATAGTTGATAAGATAAAAGGTTGTAGATTGAAGCTAAAAGAGATCAAATGAAAGCAAAAAAAAAGTGTAGTTGGAGACCTGGAATAGTTCAACCTCAATTACCTTAATCACGGTCCTCAAGTCGCGGTTGTGGTAAGTCAAAGATGATCAGGATAGTACGATTACAGAACATAACTGAGGTCGCATTGGCCGTGATCGCGGACAACCTCACCCGATCTTGGCTAAGCGAGAGTATTACCCAGGGTAGTTTTGTAATTTCTCTTGGATGAATCCCAAACCTTATATTGGCAAAAACCGTTTCTTCTTTGGGTATTGCTTACCTTATAGACAATTTTGAATTTGAAGCAAGAAACCCTAATTGGGCAAGTGTGTAACTAATTATGGAGGCTTGGTTTCTTAGTATTTTGTGAAGAATAAATGCTTTGGAAAATCCTTATGGTATATCTTTCTTTACTTTTTTCATGAGTAGCTAAGTAAATTAGTATTGGTATTATGTTAAACTAAAGTATAATTGTGTGTGGGTGTTGTGTTTGCATGATTGTTAGTTGTTGAGTATGGATTCCACCATTGATAGTTGGAATTTGTGGGTGAAAACCCCAAATCTCCAAATGGATTTGATAGGTGAAAACCCCAAACTCTAGAAACCCTTCATCATCCTTGAAAGAGGGATGAAGGTGAACATGAGGTAACCTATAACATCCTTGAAAGAGGGATATAGGGGGACAAGGCAATAGTGGATAATTAATCCTATGGTTTACTACCTTTTTCAATCTTAGAAATAAGTGTAATTAGAGTGTAAATCATGTCAATAGCATTATCCTAGAAATAGGGATGCTTAATTGATGTTTTGGGTGATTACGAATTGCACACTTGTTAGGTGCTCGAAAGAGTCAATGCGTAAAATCGTTGTGGTTTTGTTGAAATATTAACCATAATGATCTTTGACCTAGTCTATCCTTTGGTTAGTAATTAAGTTTCATGTTAAACCATTAGCAACCCACATGCTTTTACTTTTGGGTAGACATAATCCCAAGATCTCCTAAAATCTTGATTTTAAGTAAAAAATGTCATATTCGGGCGCTGTTAACCAAAAATCATTACAAATAAATCCAAGATCAATTCCCCCATTTTATTTTACATGTCATGTTTTTAGCATTTCGGGTAACCTTTTAGTAATTAGAGTACCCATAGGACTTGAAATTTGTAATTCGCTCCTTGTGGATTCGACCCTAACTCGAGTTGGGTTATTGACAATGACTGCCTCACCCTTCAAACATGGGAGTGATTTGAGAATTATCAATATCTCATCAATTGTTGCTCCGCTGCCCAGGTTGACTCTGAAAAAGGTTATGTTTTTGTAGTCTGATGCTTATGAAGGTAGTTTTGAGAAGTATAAGGATAAGCTGACTTTTACGCCAGTTTTGACCCTGCCCGAGGGTACTGAGGGGTTTGTGGCTTATTGTGATGCATCCCATGTGGGACTGAGCTGTGTTCTGATGTAACATGGTAGGGTAGTAGCCTATGCTTCCGTGCATCTTAAGGTTTATGAGAGGAATTATCTAACTCACGATCTAGAGTTGGCGACTATGGTTTTTGCTTTTAAGATTTGGAGCCATTATCTGTATGGGGTGCAGTATTTATTCAGATCATAAAATCTTATAGTATATGTTTACGCAGAAGAAATTGAATCTCAGAAATTAAATCATATTTCTTAAGGATTACCATATGACTTTGCACTATCATCCAGGTAAGGCTAATGATATTGCTGATGCTCTTAGCATGTTGCCGGGAGTTTGTTTCATATTGATAAGGAGAAAAGAGGATTAGTAAAATATATTCACAGGTTGGCCAATTTGGGAGTTTATCTTTTGGACTCTGAAGATGGAGGAGTGATTGTTCAAGAAGTGGTTAAATAATTTCTTGGTGTGGAGGTAAAGGAGAAACAGGATTTGGACCCCGTACTAATGCAGATTAAGAATGGTGTAGGCCAACAAAAGGTTATGGCTTTTGAGATTGGTGGAGATATCATCTTGAGGTATCAAGGAAGGTAGTGTGTTTCTAATGTTGATGGGCTACCAGAAAGGATTTTGACTAAGACTCATGAGTCTAGATATACAGTTCATTCGGGCTTGACTTAAATGTACCATAACTTGAAGGAAATCTATTGGTGGAACAATATGGAGAGGGATATGTCAAACCTTATAGCTAAGTGAATGGCTTTTCAGCAAGTTAAGATGGATATTTGAGGCCTGGTAGCATATCTCAAGAGATAGAGTTACTCATGTGGAAGTGAGAGATAATTAATATGAATTTCATCACGGGTCTTTTGCGGTCTCGTAATCAGCATGATTCTATTCGGGTCATTGTGGATGGGATGACTAAGTTTGCTCACCTTTTGCCTATGAGGACTAATTACCTAGGATAGGATTATGCTAAATTGTTCATTCAGGAGATTGTGAAATTGATCGGTCACTAGTGTCCATCATTTCAGGCCGAGGTACGCAATTTTTATCTCACTTCTACATTCGTTTCAAAAATTTTGGGTACTTAGGTGAACCTTAGCACTACTTTCCACCCTCAAATGGATGGACAAAAAAAACAGACTGTTCAGACTTTGGAGGATATGTTAAGCACCTATTTGATTGACTTTAAAGGTAGTTGGGTTGACCATTTACCTCTTTGAATTTGCTTACAATAATAGTTATCATTCTAATATTCACATGACTCTTTTTGAGGCTCTTTATGGTAGAAGATGTAGGTCTCCTATTGGGTAGTTTTAAGTAGATTAAATTAGGTTGTTTGGTCCTGTCTTGGTTCACCAAACCATGGAGAAGGTGAAGGTGATTAAAGAAAGACTTAAGACTTCTCAGAGTCTCCTAAAGTCTTAGGCGGATATAAGGTGAAGGGAGTTGTAATTTAAAGTAAGTGATTGAGTGTTCTTAAAGGTTTCTCCTATGAAAGGAGTTATGAGATTTGGGAAGAAGCAGAAGCTCAATCCCTATTACATTGGTCCATACCATATTTTAAGGAGAATTAGGAATGTTGCATGTGAATTAGATTTGCCAGTAAATTTGACCTCTATTCATCTTGTCTTCCATGTGTGTATGTTGAAAAAGTGTGTGGGTGATCCTTTTTTTGATAGTGCTTGTTGAGGATGTTGGTGTTACGGATTATCTTATGAGGAAGTCCCGATTGACCTATTGGATAGACAAGTTCATAGATTGAGGACAAAGGATTTAGCTTCGGTGAAGGTTCTTTGGAGGAATCAAAAGGTGGAAGAAGCTACATGGAAAGCTTAAGAAGATATGAAAGCCATGTACCCATTCTTGTGTTCCCGCGTTAGATGGAAGTGCTTGAGGTATGAGTTTCATTTTCCTCTTGTCGCATTCCAAATTTGTCATTTAATTTTGATGTATTGGTGCTATTCTTGTTCTAAAGATGTCCTAACAACTCATTTGGGGATGAATGATCCAAAGCAGCAGATAATGTAAGACCCCATAAAATTTCAACGATTTTATTTTTGACCATCCTGCACGCGTAGCGTCAATTGTTGACTTGAATTATGTTTAGGGGGTTTTAAAAGGGTATTTTGGAAAATTTTCATAATTTTTGGAAGGCATTCGAGGCCCTTTTAGGACCCTGAGGCAGTGAGGGTCTGTGATATTAGCATGCCATAGAGCTTAGCCTCCGCGATAAAGGCGTGGCATGGAGGCTACCCTTCGCGATAGCGGTGCGCCACACTGTTGTTTCAATTTCATCTAGTTTTTATTTTATTCACTTGGGGTGAGGGGATTTTGGTCTTTTTACCCCTTGCACGACCTTATGACATAAAATAAACCTCTTTTATTCAGATTTAAAAGATCAATGTCCATTTTTCTCTTCTCTAACTCTCAAGTTAAGAACATTCAAGGGTTTTACAAGAAATTTATCCCGCAAGCTCCAAACTTTAATTTGTCTCCAAGTTCTTGTATATTTCAGGCATATTGCTCATCCTTAACTTGTATTTTTACTTTACGACATATTCATGTGATTTAAATGATGGATTTGACATTAGGGGTGAGGATTTTTGATTGTTACTGTTTGAATTACCTGTTCCATGTTTTAAATTGATTATTCATGCTTTGAATTAATGTTTTTAGGTTTCAATTGATGTATTGTTTAAATAGTTGGAACGGGGGACATGGGTTTACCCAAAATTGATGTAATTATTGCTTGATAATGGCATTAACCTCAATGCACTTTATAATCTCGGTTTTGAATATGGATAATTGCATGGTTTAACTTGGTTTTGAACCCATTGCATTGCGTTAACGGAAAATATAAATAAATTTTGATGGCCTCGGTGTCCATGGTTTGGATTTTAAATGCAACTTGGGAGTCAATTTGGTTAAATGATTTTGGTTTGTCATAATTGGATGACACGACCCGAACCAGTGCCTGGTCATGTTGGGTATCTCAGGTCCAACAAGGATCGGAGACCACCCCAATACCCAAAACACCAACCACCATATCCCATGTCGGATAAATTATGAGGTTTCACATGCCTAAATTACAAGGTTTAACAGAGAGAAATCGACCTTTGATCCCTTAGACGACCAAATTGGTGAAACCCTAGCTTGATAGGATTTAGAAAGAGTAAAGAGAGTGTTTAATTCGTTAAAGTGTGGAATAAATGCGCTAAAAGTGATTTATGGTTGTGGGGTCAAAAGGGTTTTAAGTGGGAAATACCTAAAGTGCCCCCAACTTAAAAGCTGAAAAAGGTCGCCTTTAATTACGAGTCAACTCTTGACTTGTAGCCACCCCGTGACCAAGGCAGTACCACCAAGCCACCTTACACTGTTATCCTTACGACTCAACCAACCAACCCATAATAAGACCCAATGACTCGTAGGATCCAATCATAGTCAACATAGAACCCAAACTGAGACTTGCACTAGACACCATACGATTACACCTTACTAATCATAACATATCCTTACGGCTCTTAGTGAGCCACTCATACTCAGAGCATAATCAAGCTACAAACTTAGTGATTTGGTTATGACTCATCCCAACGACTCGTTAGGACACCTTACGACTTATAGGGTCCAGTCGTAACCAGGACAGTAAGCTTAAAGCTTAAGGAATTTTCAAGGGCCAAAATCTGGGGTGTTTTAGTTCCCGCCACTTGGATCATTTGTCCTTGAATGATAGTTCAAGGCAATTGCTAGCACGATTGGACTCCATATACCTCTACTCTTATCTATAACAAAGTTAGAAAACAAAGATGCTAGGGAAATCACTCTTTTCTTTAACTAAGACAAAAAACAAAGATATTGAGAATAACACATACCTTAAGTACGATACTTGAACTTCATGTCCTCTTCAACTTTCCAAGTAGCTTCCTCAACCTTTTGGTTCCGCCAAAAGAACTTTACCAAAGCTACATCCTTAGTTCGCAACTGACAGGCATGTTGATCCAAAATTTCAATAGGGACTTCCTCATGAGACAAGGAATCCGAAATACCAATATCCTTGATAGGCAGAATAAGTGACGGATCATCCACACACTTCCTCAACATTGACACATAGAACAACCCGGTGAATGGAACTTAAACTAGGAGGCAAATCCAACTCATACGCAACACTACCAACACTTTACAAGACCAAGTACAGGCCGACATACCAGGGACTGAGTTTCTCCTTCTTCCCAAAGTGTATTACTCCCTTCATGGGAGACACCTTCAGGAAAACCCAATCTCCAACATCAAATTCCAAGTCCCTATGTCTCACATTCGCATAGGACTTTTGGTGACTTTGGGAAACTTTAAGTCTATCCCAAATAACCTTCACCTTTTCCATCGTTTTGTGAACCAAATCTGGGCCAAATATCTCTGCCTCACTAATTTCAAACGACCCAATAGGAGATCTACACCTCCTATCATACAACATCTCAAACGTAGCCATCCTAATACTAGTGTGGTAGCTATTATTATACACAAACTCTATGAGAGACAAATGATCAACCCAAATATCACCATATTCAATCACGCAAGCCCGAAGCATACATTCTAATGTCTGAATAGTCCTTTCTACTTGCCCATCCGATTGCTGGTGGAAAGCAGTACTAAGGCTCACCTTAGTGCCCAAACCTCTATGAAATAAATGCCAAAAGTGTGATGAGAACTGAGTACTATGATCTGACATGATAGAAATCAGCGTCCTGTGCAACTTCACAATTTCCTCAATGAACAACTAGGCATAGTTCTCAGAAAAGAAATTCGTCCTCATTGGAAAAAACTAAGCAGACTTAGTCATCTTGTCCATGATGACCCAAGTCGAATCAAACTAATTTCGAGATCGAGAAAGACCGGTGACGAAATCCATATTGTTCATTTCCAACTTCCATACAGGCAACTTAATATCTTGATACAATCCTTAAGGCCATAAGTGCTTAACCTTTACTTGTTGACACATAATGCATTTAGCCACAAAATTGGCCATATCTCGCTTCATATTGTTCCACTAATAAATCTCCTTAAGATCATGATACAACTTAATCGAACCAGGATGAATAGCATAACGCGATTCATGATCCTCAACCAAAATTCTTTATCACAACCTATCACCATTGTGAACACATAACCTTCCTTAGTATATCAAGATAACATCACTACCAATCTCAAAGGCTGTCACTTTCTGCCTTCCTACATCATACTTGATTTGCATCAATATAGGATCCAACACTTGCTTCTCTTTCACTTCAGCACCAAGAGATGACTGCGCCACTTTATGTACAAACACACCACCATATTTGGAGTCCAATATATGAACTCTAAGGCTAGATAAATAGTGTATATCCTTCACCAATCCTCGCTTTTCCTCATCCACATGAGCTAGACTCCCCATAGATAACCTGCTAAGAGCATCAACAACTATATTATCTTTACCTGGGTGGTAGTTGAGGCTCATGTCTTAGTCTTTCAGAAACTCAAGCCATCTCCTTTGCCTGAGATTCAACTCCTTCTAGGTGAATACATACTGCATGCTCTTATGATAAAAAAAGATATACACATGAACCCCGTACAAATAGTGACGCCAGATCTTCAATACAAATGCCACTTCCAACAACTCCAAGTCACGAGTCGAATAATTCTTCTCATGCACTTTCAACTACCTAAAAGTATAGGCCACCACCCTACCACGCTGCATCAACACACAACCAAGTCCCACATAGGACGCACCATAGTAAAACATGAATCCATTATTACCCTTAAGCAAGGTTAAACTGGAGATGAAGTCAACTTATCTTTTAGATTCTCAAAACTACCATCAATAGCATCAGACTACAAGAATACCTTTTTCTTGGTCAACTTGGTCAACGGGGTAGCTATAGTCAAGAAAATCTCCACAAATCTCCTATAGTAATCGGCTAAACCCAAGAAGCTTCGAATATCATTTGGAGTCGTGGGACAAGGCCACTTCTTTACCAATGCAACTTTCTACAGATCTACCATGATTCCTTCACCAGAAATGACATGACCCTGAAAAGTTACAACTTTAAACTAAAACTCGCACTTCAAAAACTTAGCGTACAAATGCTGATCTTTCAAGGTCTGCAACACACTATAGAGGTGATCAGCATGATCCATCTCACTCTTGGAATACACCAAAATGGTATCTATAAACATGATAATGTACGAATCTTGAAACTAATGGAAGACCCTATTCATCAAGCTCATGAATGTCGATGAGGCATTAGTTAACCCAAAAGACATGACTAAGAACTTAAAGTGACCATACCAAGTTTCGAAGATAGTCTTAGGGATATCCACCTCCCTAATCTTTAGCTGATGATACCCAAACTGCAAATCTATCTTAGAAAAGAACTTAACACCCTAAAGTTGATCAAAGAGATCATCAATCCCCGAAAATGGATACTTATTCTTTAAGGTCACCTTATTTAATTACTAGTAATAAATACACATTCAAAGAAAACTATCATTCTTAGGCACAAACAAATAGGATCATCCACGGAGACAAACTAAGATGAATAAAATCCTTATCAAGGAGGTTTTTCAACTAGTCCTTAAGTTTCTTCAATTCCATCAGAGCCATTCTATGAGGAGGGATGGAGATAGGATGAGTGTCTGGAACAAGGTCAATCCCAAAATCAATCTCCCTATCGGGAGGGACACCAGGAAGATCATCAGGAAAATTTTTAGGGAACTCATTGACCACAGGAATGGATTCTAAGAAAGGACCCTCCGCGTTGGAATATTTAACTTGGACCAAATGATAAAGACATCCTTTGGAAATCAATTTTTGGGCTCTAAGATATTCTATAGACCTTTTCTTAGGCACTAGAGAACCCCATTCCCACTCAATGATCGACCCATCAGGGACTTTAAACATGTCCTTACGGGTTTGATAATCTAAGGAGGCATAGCACGAGTGCAACCAGTCCATCCCTAATATAACATCAAAATTAATCATGTCTAACTCTATCAAATCTACCAGAGTTTCTCTACCACCAACAGATACCACACAACCCCTATAAACTTTTCTAGCAACCACAGAGTCACCCACCGAGGTAGGAATAGAAAAGGAATCAGGGATACATTCGAGATCAAAACCAAAATATAAAACCATAAATGGGGTAACATAAGAAAGAGTAGACCCAGATCAAGAAAATAATACACATCATAAGAATAGAGTCGTAATATACCAGTGACAATATCATGAGATACCTCAGAGTCCTGGTAGGTAGTAAGGGCGTAGAAGATATTTTAGCTAGTACCGATACCAGAAGTAGAAGCAGTACCCTTTGGTGTAGGATCTGGTGAAGTGGTGACAGGATTATTATTTTCCCAGAAGCAACCTTAGAAGGGCAGTCTCTCTACGAATACCAATTTGACCATATTTAAAACACTTGTTCCTCCTCTCTGAATAAAAACTATGATACACTTGACCAAAGAATCTACAAGGAGGATATGATAGAGCTGGCTGAGTCTCACTAGCCTGAGACTAGTCTCTTGGAGCTCTAAACCCGCTATCATGCTGAGAATGATGATCACCCAACGACCTCAGATAAGGAGCACTAGTCATAGAGTAGGAACTGGAACTCTTCCACTTCTTCTTAGACCACTTTCCACCATCTCTACCATGCTACTGTTGACCCTCACCCTGATAAAAAAATCTAAACTTCTTACTCAACCTCTCCCCAATTTTAACTAGTTTCTTCTTTTTTTCTTAACTTGTTCCATATAAACCATAAATTGAGAAATATCCATATCCTTGTTTAACAAAGAAACCTTACTCTCTAGAATCAAATCTCGAGACAACCTAAAAGCAAACTTCCTCATTCTAGCCTTATGCTAGACACCAACTCTAAAGTATACTGAGACAACTGATAAAACTTCAAGGCATATTCCTTGACTGTCCTCCTGCCTTACCTCAGATTTATAAATTATTCAGCCTTCACCTCCTTCAACTCTTGAGGAAAAAGCCATCGAGAAAATCTTAAGAAAAGTTCTTTGACAAGGTGGACTTAATAGCAATACCCCTAAGCTGCTCTCACTTTTTATACCACTGATGGGCTACATCCTTCAACTGATAAGCTGCAAACTCCACATTTTTAACCTCAGTAACATGTATCACACAGAAATTTTTTTCCATTTCATCTTTGAAATCCTGAGGATCCTCTTAACCTTCGTACCAATGAAAATATAAGGACTCAACCTTATAAATTGTCTAACTTTAGTGGTCTTAGATAATGGAGTAACATAATCCATACGCTCAGTCTGAGAGACAACCAACTGAGTAAGCTAAAACACCCCAAGATTTGGCCCTTGAAAATCCTTGTGCTTTGAGCTTACTGCCCTGTTGACGACTCATCAGAGAAGTTGTATGGTGTGATTATGGGTCTAGTGACCCAAGTCGCAACCAAACCAGTATGGAATTGGCTAAGTTTTGTTCAAAGTAAGAGATTATCACTATGAGTCATAAGATCATGTTATGAGTGATAGGGTTTAGTCGTATTTTATGCAGTGTCTAATTTCTTTGGGTTTTGTCTTAGATACGACTAGACTATACGAGTTATATGGTCAAGTCACAAGTGTGATCGTGAAGTCATAAGATGGACAGTGTATGGGTCTCCAACTCACTATCCAGTATACGACTCATGGGTACAAGTCATATGATATGGTGATGAGTCAATAAGTCGACTCATAACCAAGGACAACCTTTATATAGTTTTTAGTTGGGGTTACTTTGGATATTTCCCACTCAAAAACCTTAAGGCCCCATGTACCTAAAGCACTTTGGGGTATTCATTCTGCACTTTAGAAGATCAAGACAATCTCTTTACCATCTCAAAATCCTCTCAAGCAAAATTGGCTAGGGTTTCTCCAAAATAGCCATCTAAGGGTTCAAGAGTCAATTTCTCTTTGTAAATCTTCGTAATTCAGGCATGTGACTCTTCCCTTATTGTTAGTTTACTAAAATCATATGTTTAAGGCATTGTTCATGAACCATTAATGGTGGTTTTGAAACAAAGGTTGTGGGGTTTGAGTGAATATCATTGAATATTATTTCTATGGTTCAAATTATGATTATGCATATTTTAATTATGGTTTTTCACATATGGGTGCATGGGGATGGTGAATTAATTGAGGGGTCATGGTTGAACTCGAAATTTGATGATTTTGGCTTTTATAATGACATGTCCTCAACTTGTTTGTGAAATTATTAATGAGAATGATATTGTCACAAGTTGAATTGTGTTTTTGAACTAAGACTTTCGCATAACCATGATAATGATTGATAAAGGACTTTTTAAAGGCTTTGATGGCCATAAATTGAATTGAATTGAAACCTTAGGAGTTTGGTTGGATTAGTGGTTTGAGTCCCAAAGTCTTGGAATGATTTATGTTCCTTTATAAACATTGGGTTTGAGTCTTAAACTGATGTAATAATTGTCTTAGCATACTGTATGCTTATAAGTAGGGTTGGTGTAATGATACCAACAGGATGCCTTTGGTAAGTAACTGGATTAATGATTATGATTGTGAAATAAATGTTTAAATTGGGTTTTAAAGTTGGATATATAGCCGGGCCATGAAAGTGGAGGTCCTGAAGGACTAACACCAAAAATTGCACTAGCCGATGCGGGTAAAAATAATCGAGAGGTTCGAGGCCCCCGTATTAGTTATATAAATGGGAGGTTCGAGTTCCCCATATTATATACATTGGTTCTTAAGTCACTATGACTATGCCGAGAGATTTGCGTCCCCTATAAAGCCATATACGAATTTGGATATTCTCTGGTTCGTGCGACTACACACACTGAGGCCCTTCCAGCTAGGAGAGAGCTGGGCCATATAGCCCGTGGGTGCCTTATTTTATGACTTTTAGCTACATAACCTAGGTTAAGTTTTTTGAAGTTCATGCTAAGCCTCGTTCCCTACCCTAGCATGTGGTATTATATATGTATATGCATTTCATATGATATTATATATTGAATACTGTATTGGTTTTGAACTATTATCATGGCATTATTTTGTTCCTCTATCCTTGAGTTAGTGTTAGCTCTTTAGCTGCTAACCGTCTTTAGACAATGTATCTCCATTTGATGCCAAAACTAGCCATACTTCTACATCTCCTACTCAGGGACTTAGATTCGGGATCAGCTAGCGAGTTAGATTGAAGTAGTGATCTTTCATCCTTTAGGAGAATCCAGTTCATAGTGTGGTTTACTTTTTATGTTCTATTGTCAGGGGCATGTCCCGACATTTTACTGACCTTTGATTTTGTAAAGTCTTTGTCAGACTACTGTAGACTTGGGTGGTTTGGTTGATCATTTTGGTGTGGATCTTTCTCTGGTTATTGGTGGCTGGTATAGACATATCAAGAATTATCATTAGTTTTATTATGCGCTACCTTATTATATATTCAGAATTTGTGTTGGTTTGGTTTGGTGAAGGGGGTAATCTTTGGTCCACGTGGGACTTGAGATACCCATCACAGCCAGGCCCTGCTTTGGGTAACGACAAAGGTGGTATCAGAGCCCAGGTTCATAGTCAATTGGGTATCCACAAAGCCATATCAAGTAGAGTCTCTTTTATGGACGTGTAGCATGCCACCCTCATAAGGGAGAGGTTAAATAGCATTTAGGAATATTTTTCTTTCTTATGTTCTATTTTTGGATGGTAGAGTCTAAGGTCTAGGATCCTTCTAATTTCCATCTGTTCATCTTTGAGATCATGCCTCTAAGAAGATCTGATATCCGTGGAACTTCTTCTATCCCCTCTAAGAATAATGTGGATGGAGCTCGTCCAACTTCTGGGGTCTAAAATCGGTCAAGGGTCACTACATCTAACTGTCCTTGTGGAGTCCTTCCTTTCCCCACTAATCCTACTCCTAAGAGCGATACTCATACTCAGTTACCTCAAAGGGAGGTTACTAATTCTGAGTTTCGTTGCTCTATTAACCTATTGACCCAGTTGGTAAAATATCAGTCACAACAGTCGAGTTTTGTAGGTACTACTATGGGTTCATCTGAGGCCACTAGAGTTGGCCAATTTATGAGATTGCATCCTTTGATATTCACTGGTACTAACATTGAGGAGGATTATCAAAGTTTCATTGATGAGATAGAGAATATCTTTCGAGTTATGCATGCTTCAGAGGTTGAATATGTGAAGTTTCTTGTTTATTAATTAAAGGATGTGGCATACGAGTGGTACGAAGAGTAGGAACAGCTGAGAGGTGAAGATGCTGGTTTTGCCTTATGGGTTGATTTCTCTAGTACGCTTCTGGACCCTTTTTTCCTCAGGAGTTGAGGAAGGCGAAGGCGAAAGAATTTGTTAACTTAAAACAAGGGAGAATGATAGTCAAGGAGTATGCCTTGAAACTTCATCAGTTATCTAAGTATGCTATTGAGTTGGTTTCTAGCGTGAAGGCTAGAATGCATAAATTTGCTTCTGGATTGTCTCGTGAGTTTATCCTTAAGAGTAAGATTGCCTTATTGAACAAGGACATAGATATCTCCAGATTAGTTATGTATATGCAGTAGGTTGAAGAAGAAAACAAGAAGTAGGTGGATATAGAGGAGAGGTAGAGTAAGAAATTATGATTTTTAGAATAGGGTAGAGGCCAATAACAGAGTAGAAAATGGTCTAAGAAAAAGAGTTGGGGGAGTCTTAACCCCTATTCGAAGACTAGTGCTCCCTACCCAAAGCCATTTGGTAAATGACGTTTTTAGGGTAGCGATGGTTCTAGGGCACAATGTGCCCAATCTTAGGTTGGTGAGGACCAATCAACACCATCCTACCCTCTCTGCAGATTCTGTGGTCAATACTATCATGGACAGTGTGAGAAGGGAAGGAACCGATATTTTATGTGTGGTCAGATTGGACATATATAGCATAATTATCCCTCTAGAGTTGCTTCTGGGGCAAACAAGGTTCCCTTTGCCTCTTCATCAGTTCCTGCACCAAAGGGCGCCATTTCTAGCTCTAACACTGGTCAAAACTGCCTTTATGACCTTACTAATTTTTTTTTGGTGAATTGTCTCTTCCTGCTACTTATTGGTAAAATATGTGAATTCCCACCTTTAAACTGGGTTACGCGGTATTTGTTTGGGTTGTCTCTCCTGATTTTTTTGTTTTCAAATAGTGGATAACCAATTAATTAGTGATAGATTAAGCTCGGGACTTCATAATAATTATTGGAGAGCTCAGGTCAGAAGAAGTCAAAAATGGAGATAACCTTATTGTTTGTGGCATAATTGACGAACTTTCACCTTCGTAGAAGGAATTTAAAAAAACTATGCGCCACAAGCAAAAGGAAACTTCACTTGAGACTTTGATAATGAGAATCCACATAGAAGAAGAGGCAAGGGGCCAAGATGCACTTTTGCAAACAAAAGAGAATAACATCACACCAAAGGTAAATTTTACTACTTCAAATAATGTTGCCCCTGAAACTAAGAAAAATACTACTTTGAAGCCTAAGAAGAAAAAAATCAAGAAAAATGACGGTATACATTCCAAGAACAATAATGGTGGAAATAACCAAGCAAAAAATCAAGATGTTCAGGAAAAGGGATCGTGCTTTGTCTGTGGCAAGAGTAGGCATATTTCTCGATTTTGTAAATTTAAAAAATGTGGGTCTATACCTCAGGCAAACGTTACTGAAGAACTATTTGTGGCAGTGCTAACAGACATAAACATGGTGGAGAATGTTGATGGATTGTGAGCTGACTCTGGTACAAACTGTCATGTCTGTTATAACAAAGACTGGTTTAAAAAATATAATAATTTTGAGGATCACAAAACCATCATTCTTGGAGATTCTCACACAACTCAAGTACTTGGAATGGGAGATGTCGAGTTGAGGTTTACTTCTGGAAGGGTATTAATTTTAAAAGATGTACTTATACTCCTTCCGTGAAAAAAAATTTGATGTCTGGTTTTCTTCTTAATAAAGCAGGCTTCAAACAGATTATTAAATCTGATTAGTATGTAATTACAAAAAATGATATATTTGTGGAAAAGGGGTATGCATTTGATGGTATGTTTACGTTGAATGTTGAAATTAATAAAACATCTACTTTTGTTTATATGCTTTCTTCTACTAATTTTTGGCATGCTCGTTTGTGTCATATAAATGATCATTATATGGGAATCATGAAAAATGTGAGGCTTGCAGTAAAGTCAAAATCACAAAAAGGCCTCATTTTCAAGTTGAAAGAAAAACTGATTTATTAGAATTAGTCCATACTGATATTTGTGAATTTGGAGGAATTTTAAATCGTGTAGAAAATAGCTATTTTATCACTTTTATTGATGATATTTCGAAGTTTAGATATGTTTACTTAATGAAAAATAAAAGTTGTGCTTTTGAGAATTTTAAAACTTTTCTCCATGAAGTTGAAAATCAGTTTAATACAAAAATAAAAAGAATAAAAAGTGCTAGAGAGAGGTTGTGAATATGAATCACATGAGTAATTCTTTTGTTAGATCATTAGATACAATTCATGAAACTACTCCTCCTTATTCGCCCGCATCTAACGGTGTAGCGGAAAGAAAAAATAGGTCTTTAGTTGAGTTAGCAAGCCAGGTAATGAACATTGGCATGCTATAAGAAGAAATACTTAATTGGAATGAAAAATTATGGAACTAAAAATATCCCGTTGTACTTGAAGACTTTTGTGATGCGGAATGGAACACTTTATCAGGTGATTCCTTATCCACTACTGGTTATGCTTTACTTGCTATAAGAAGAAATACTTAATTGGAATGAAAAATTATGGAACTAAAAATATCCCGTTGTACTTGAAGACTTTTATGATGCGGAATGGAACACTTTATCAGGTGATTCCTTATCCACTACTGGTTATGCTTTACTTTGGGTGGTGGTGGTGTTTGTTGGAAGTCTAAAAAGAACATTATAATTGTTAACTCTACCATGGAGGCTGAACTAATTGCCTTAGCTTCAGCTAGTGAGGGAACGAATTGGTTTAAAAATTTATTATTTCTAATACCTTATTTTGAAAAACCAACTCCTCTTATTTTAATTCATTGTGATAGCACCGCTACAATTGGTAGAGTTCAAAATCGTTATTACAAAGGTAAATCCAGACCTATAAGGAGAAAACGCAGTAATGTAAGATCATATTTGACAAATGGTACCATTAATATTGATTATGTCAAATCTTGTGATAATTTTGCAGATCCATTAACTAAGGACTTAGTAAGAGAAAAGGTCTGGAGTATATCGAGGGGGATGGGATTGAAGCCTATTGAATCTTGAGTTATATGTGAGGAAGCCCAACCTTGGGACTAGAGATCCTATAACCAAGTTCAATGGAAAAAATGAATCACATGATGACTTGTTGTGATAAAATGCACCTTTTTTATCCCTCCCTATGGTGTGACCACATTTACTTGTAATGATTGTGAAGATGAGTTTAAAAAACTCTTAATAAAAATTTGTAGCTCATATGAGTAGGGTGCTAAATTACAGGAGCACTCTCGACAGATTTCACCTATGTGAGTGTGGAGGTAGGCCGTTTCTTATGAGAATTAGGCTCATTCTCAAAGACACTCATGAAAATCAGGATAGCACAAGGTCATAACATGTTGTCTATAAGCTCATGTCAACACCTTGACTATTATGTGTAAGCAGTAACTTTTTATTTCCCTTAAGCAATCATAGTTCAAGTCTGAGACCACTATGACTCTGGAGTAAAAAATATTGTTTTACTAAGTAGAGGTTCAATGCAGAGCACACCTTCATTATGCATGGTAGTTTTCCTTCAGCTAGTAGACTCTCATATTAATATTAAAATGAGTGAGGTTGATGGATTAGCATTTTAATATTTTCTTAATAATATTAATTTGATTCACTTTTTGGTAACCTACCATAAGCTTCTAAATATTTAACTGCTCCATTTGATATTGATTGGTACAACCCTTTATTCTTCCATTTGTACAAACATGAAACTGTTAACTTTTTATTAACTTAAGACACCACTTTCTGGCTATTTAAGCTTGGAGTTAATGGTAGGTTCAAGGCCATGGACGTGAGTTATTGCATGTAATTCATTCAAGGAGTGATATTTCATGGTTTATAATGGATGAATTTGGTCACTATTTTTCTTGAGATTCATGTAACTTCCCACTCTTTATTACTACATTATCCTATTTTTTATGTGGTGTAACTCTTGTAACTCTTGAGACCTCTTGGCCATTGATCTTCCCTCTTTACTACCATCATTCATTCTTATTCAATACAAGGATTAATATCTTCACCTATAAATAGAGGTGTTCTTTCATGTTTTCCCAAGGACAAGATAATATAGAGTTCACAAAAGTTAGTAAAAAAAGAGTTTATTAGTTGAAGGGAGATGTTCTTTTTGTAGTGCTTTGAACTCAACTCTTGTCTAAGGTTATTAAGTTGTTCTTTGTGAGAAGGATGTTGTATCTTGGAGGGGATAAGCCAAGAAGATTACTGTTGGACCTTTGAAAACATTTGTTGCGGTGGGCTTGAATCTCCTTAAAAAGAGCGAGATATCCGCGCCTCAGCCAAGAAGAAGATAACTTTTATTTTCTTCATTTGTAATTTTATCGTAACTTCACCAACAGTTGCGCACGATAGACAGCACCAAAATATTCTAAAAAGGCTTTAAAGATAAATAATTGTGACATGACTATTTTCGGAGCAAAGCTCAAATCTTTTATGGCTTCACACAATGCAATAGAGGCAGTAGTAACTGATATAGGGGGGTGCGGATTAGGTATGATAACTTTACTAGATGATTAGTGCGGATTAGGCATGATAATTTTACTAGATGATTAGGGGGTGCGGATTAGGCCCTTTATAAACTCCCCTGAGGTCATTAACCCAAATCAGGAGAGACAACCCAAACAAATACCGCGTAACCCAGTTTAAAGGTGGGAATTCACATATTTTACCAATAAGTAGCAGGAAGAGACAATTCACCCAAAAAAAATCAATAATCAGTATAGTTCACGACCTATTTTTTCAAGTCACGAGTAGTATTATTGTATATGTGTTTATGTCATTGCTAATGTTTATGCATTTATCTCGTGATAGGAGAAGGAATATCAGTTAAAGAATATATTCAAATCTATGCCCATGAAGTGCCAAAACTTGAAAATGCAGTAGTTTTGGATGTTATCTAAAACACTACCTTTGTTTCTTGAAACTGAATTGGTTGGACATATACTACAAAGAGACGAATCACTTAAACTTGGGAGAAATTCTACTTGAGAACGAGTGATTGGTGAAGTTCATCAATCTATAGTCCCGTACTTTCTCTATCTCAATTTATATGGATATCTTTTTATTTTTAAAAATTTAAATTATGTGGACTTTAGTTAATATTTTTATTATATTGAATATGATTTGAGAAGAAATGCTACTTATACCACCGCGCACTCCACTAATTTTCTCTCCCCGAAATGCACTCTCTTAATTGTTTGTACCTCTTCAAATTGCCACCGATCCCTTCAGATTAGGACACAACGAATTTATCCTCCCTCACTTTCACTACCAATTAGTATTCACCAACGAATTCAACGCTTAGTAGCGTCAAGTCAGACAACTACAAGACATAAAGAAGCACATCAAACTCTAAAAAAATAAAAGAATGATGTTTTTCCTTAAGCATTTGAACTTGAGATAGAAAGTGAACAATTTACAAAAAGTTTACTACTTTAAAATTACATCGTATAATTTCCATAGTGAGTGACTTTGCTTTTTTATCTCTCACCAAAAAAAAAAATCTTTAAAAACTAATCTTTTTTCCTTTTTATATATAATATAAATATATTTTTACCTCTCTACACATCAAGTATTTTTACACTTTTCATGTTCGTATATTTCTCAACTTCTATTATTATTTTTTCTTCTTCTTCTTTTTTATTTTTTCTTATTTTTTTTCTTTTCTTTTTTAATTTATTTGTCTTAACCTTAATTTTTTCTTTTCTTTTTTTCTCGTTTTTCTTTTTTCTCAAACATTATCTTTTTCTTCATTTATTTTCTTGTTAATTCATTTGTGTCGACCTTTATTTTTCTTATCATTTCTTTTTTTTTTCTCAAACTTTATTTTACCTTTTTCTTCTCATTTTTATTTTTCTCAATCTTTATTTTTTTATTTTTTATTCTTCTTTTTTCTCTTAACCTTTATTTTTTTTCTTTTCTCTTTTGTTTCTTTTTTTTTTCAATCTTTTTCTTTTCTTTTATCGATTTTTTTTTCTTTTTCTCAATTTCTAATATATTTTGCTAGCAAATAGAAAGATGGATAATCCACCAAGGGATCTTCTTTTCTTTGATATCAAAGTAAATTTAAGGGCTTGACTTGTTGTTTGGAAGTCCTTTGGGATAAGTCTTGCCTCTAAGATAAGAGTTATAGAACATCTCATAATTATACACAATGTGATAGTGTCAACACTTGTCCATTTGGCGTAACTTATTTTTTTGGAGAAGTTCTTGGGATAAGTCTTATCTTAGAGGCAAAACTAATAGAACATCTCATAAATTAAGACACAATGTGGTAGTGTGAACTCTTGCCCATGGGGTGTAACTTATGGACTAAGTCTTGCCTCTAAGGTAAGCGTTATAGAACATCTCATAAATCAAGACACGATGTGTTAGTGCCAACTCTTGCCCATGAGACGTAACTTATGTTTGAAAGTCCTTGGACTAGATCGTGTCTCTAAGACAAGAGTTATAGAACATCACATAAATCAAGACACAATGTGGTAGTGTCAACGCTTATCCATGGGCATAACTTGTTGTTTGAAAGTCCTTAATTTATAAAACATCTCATAAATCAAGACACAATGTGATAGTGTCAAGTCTTGCCCATGCGGCGTAACTTGTTGTTTAAAAGTCCTTGAGCTATCTTGCCTCTAAGGTAAGAGTTATAGAGCATCACATAAATCTAAACACAATGTGGTAATGTCAGCTCTTACCCATGAGGCGTAACTTGTTGTTTAAAAGTCTATGGTTTAAGTCTTGTCTCTAGGGTAAGAGTTATAGAACATCTCATAAATCAAAACACTATATGACAGTGTCAACTCTTGCCCATGAGGCATAACTTGTTGGTTGAAAATCCTTGGACTAAGTCTTGCCTCTAAGGAAAGAGTTATAGAGCATCTCATCAATCAATACATAATGTGGTGTCAACTCTTGCCCATGTGACATTACTTGATGTTTGATGGTCCTTGGGCTAAGTCTTATCTCTAAGGCAAGAGTTATAAGGATTTCATAAGTTAAAAATACAATGTGGTGGTGTTGAATCTTGCCCAATATACGTAAATTGTTGTTTGAAAATTCTTGGAATAAGTTGTGCCTCTAAGACAAGAGTTGTAGAACATCTCATAAATCAAAACATGACATGGTAGTGTCAACTCTTGTCCGTGAGACATACAATTATTTGCAAGAGTAATTATTGTATTTGTAAAATTTTAATGATACCAAATATTTAAGCAAAAAATAAAAAAAGGGTTACTAAATAATAGGTATTGAATTAGTGTATTACTTTTAACACAATGCATAATAACTTGTCATTAATCTCACTTTTTAATATTATATTGAAATCTGCTAACGGAAGAGGTGAAGATGAAACAATTATTAGATGTTTTTCACGTTAAATGGGTGGATTAAGGAATTTTTGTCTCCTCAAATTCCACATTGAAATTATAAAAAGATTATGGAGATGATTATATATAACTACGATTACTATTTGACATTTAATTGATTAAATATTTTATAGTATTTTGGTATAGTGTTGGCGTAAATTAGTAATTCAATTTTGAATTTTGGAGCTTTCCAATTTTAGAGTTCTTTTTTGTTGAGAACAAGTTATTCTGAGATAACTAATTATGAAATCAGTCATTCCACCATATATATGAGATAACTTATCTCATCACTATATATAAATGAAATAAATAATCTCAGGACTAACTAATATATCCAACTAAATACAAGATAAAATAATTTTGGACTATCACACCTTATACCTCACACCAAACCACTCACACCAAACCATCCCTTAGTATAATAAGACAATTGATAACTCTATAAATGCTTAACTATATAAATCCTTCATTTCATGCATAGTATCACACACACATATTGAAAGAAAGGAAAGAAATAAAGAAGGAGCATATTACTTGGCTGAAAAAATTGTGACATTAGCTTTGGTTGCCATATTCTAGTACTCTACTACTTCCGTCGTATTACTTTCCTTCTTCACAAGAGAAACCCTCAAACGTGCGTTTTTCAAATGAGAGAGCTATGGAGTGAAACACGAGAGCGAAATCCTTATCATCAGAGCCATTATCAGACGCTTCCAAGGAGGAGCAAGTCAACGATGAGGAAGAGGAGGAGGAGCTTAAAGTTGTCGCTAGGTCCACTGATAATGACTGAGAAAATTTCGTTCATGGTCACTTAGTTTTGTATCCATTACACAAAAGTCGCATTTTCTTCTTTCATTACACAAAAGTCATTTTATTTTGCTTCAATCATTGTAAAATTCATTTTGACCAGATTTTATAATAATACACCTGAAAAATGATGTGACGACCTTAATTATTTCTTAATTTTGGTTTAAGAAAATATAATATATTACCCTATCTTGACCCATTTTCCTAACCAATTTCCTTATAATCTATTAGGAAAAAACCAACACTCTTTTCTTAATGAGATTAGGCCAGCTGGTGGAGACTGCTTTCATTAAAATTTTTGGTTGATATTTTTATGAAATTAAAACCTATAATAATGAAAGGAAGATGGAACAAGATAACAAGAGTAACTGAAACAAAAATACAAAATCATTTCATAACATTGCATTTTAATATTTGTCAATGCTGGCTATTAAGCAGCTCGAGCAAATCCATTTTTGTTGTTCTATGTTTTGATGATGGCGACGTTACCTCTCAGGGACCAGGTTCGTTATATGCATTACTGAGAACTACTGAAGGACAACTGTACACTATCACACTCTGCATAGTTTTGTCCAGTAGCATAATTATTGTGCAGGTGCATAATGTACAATAATAGACACCTAGTCCACTCAAATTTCAATTGAAATTTTCACACGTCTATATAAGCAAAAGAAATCAACTTTGATAAATAGTTTTTCCAATCTCATTTTATCAAAAGGAAACAAAAGCTCTTGTGCTCAAAATTCAGGAATTCACTTGTTCTTTAGTTTTGCTTATTTTGAGTTATGTTCTAGAAACCGATTTACTCAAGTGTTTGTGAGTAAAGTTTTTCTCTTTGTTTCATTTGCTTTGCTTAGGTAGAGTTGCCTAAGGATGGTTGGTTAGAGTTAGTCGACTGAGTAAAGAGTAAGACAAAGTTGTCTTGAGGGGTTTGTAGTAGAGGTATTACAAGCCTTAGGATTTAGAGTTAAATCCCGTTGGAGTTTGTAATTAGAGTTGATTGATTATAGTGGAGCTTTAGAAAGCCTAGAAGGACATGTCGTGATTTTTCTCCCTTGAACACGGAGGTTTCCACGTAAAAATCTCATGTGTTGATTTATTTAGCACATTTACTTTGTGTTCATATTTTTATTGATATTTATAACTCCTCAGGAATCTGGTCCCTTAGTGGTGGTGAACCTCCAAAGTTCAATAATTGATATCAAAGAGGTGCAATCTAAAAGGTTAACACCTAAAGTAGATCCTTAGCTATGACAGTACTACCAAAATTGGAGGAAGGACAGTCAACCACCAGACCACCTAGGTTCAATGGATAATATTATGGCTTGTGGAAGACAAGGATGCACGCCTTTATCATGGTCGGAGATAGTGAGCTGTGGGATATAATTTATGATGGACCTAATGCTTCCATGAGAGAAGTTAAGAAAAATTATTAGGCTGGTGGTCAAAACATGAGGGGATTATAATGAGGAGGATCATAAAAAGGTTAAAAAGAATCTCAAGGCTAAGAAGCTCTTGGTATGTGGAAAATGACCTGATGAGTACAATCATATTTCTATTTATGAAAATGCAAAGAAAATTTGAGTTTGTCTAAGGAATGCTCATGAGGGAACCAGTCAAGTTAAGAAATCCAAGGTGGACATGCTTACTACCCAATATGAGGCATTAACTATGAAGAAAGTGAAATCATTCAAGAAATGACACTAGATTTACGTCCATAGCTAATGATTTACACTGTCTTAATGAAGTGAATACACCCAACAAACAGGTGTGGAAGATATTGGGTGTTTTTTCTAAGTCATGGTAAAGTAAGGTTAATGTCATTTTTGAAGCTAGAGATCTCAAAACACTCACCATGGATAAGATAATTGGAAACCTGAAGACTTATGAACTGAAGAAGCAATAGGACCAAGAGAAAAAAGAGCCAAAAAAGGAAAAATTCTTAGCTCTAAATGCTTCAAATTTCGATTCTAGTGAGAATGATAAGGATGTTGCCTACTTAGCTAGAAAATTAACCAGGTCTATGAATAAGAGTGACAAATTTTAAAACAAGGACAACAGTAACAGGCCTGTAGGTGTAAATGAATTATGTCACAAATATGGTAAAATAGAATATTTTATCAAGAATTGTCCCTTGCACAATATGGATTATCAAGAGTGCCTAAATTTTGGAGGCGACAAAGCAAAAAAAAAAAGGATCGAGTCCCTGATAAGTCAAGAAGAAAAACTGCAACAAACTATGTAGTAACATAAGCCTTAGCTGCCCGAGGAGACTCGTCAAGTGAATCAGATGAGTCAGAACAACCTGAAGATGCTTCTACACTGGCTGTAGAAGACGGTGAAACTACCTACAATTCTCTCTTTGCTCTTATGGCTAGATCAGATGATGAAAAACAAGATGAGGTAACTCCTTTTAACAATAAGCAGAATATGAGTGACTATACTCTTAAGAAGTTAATAAAACTTGTAAATGTCTTGATTGATTCTCTCTATGAGCTTACTGTTGAGAAGGATTTTTTTTGAAAAAAAGGTAGAAAATCTAGAATATGAAAAATAGCCCTAACCATTCAGTTATCCGAGTTAGGAGGGCATTCTTTAAAATTAAATTTTAAAAATAAAGAGATGTTGGAAAAACTGAGGAAATTAGATGAATCTGACTGTAAAGAAAAAAAAGAGGCTAGTAGTCTGTAACTTGAACTTGAGAAGAAGTTGAAGAATTCTACAATCGCTTATCATGACTACTCTAGAGATGAATGATGAGTTAGAGAGAGACCTGATCCACATAAGAGAAGATCTTAAAAAGTTTCTCAAATAGACTACCTCCTCACAGATTCTTGCAGACCTGACAAATCAAGGAGTAAATAATGGTAGAGATCTTGGTTGTCAACACAATATTATTTCTTTCAATCCTCATAGCAAGCATATTTCTGTGACTAAAAATCTTCTATGCACCAAGAAATGGTCATAAAAGGGATGGTTTCCAGGTAAGGATTAGAGCTAAAATAAACTCTTCAAAGTATGTTTAGTAGTGCAGTCACTTTCAAAGTGACCTGGTCCCTTGATAATATTCAAGAAGGATAGACTTCCTATCCGGACAAATAAAGTTGTGATCACTCTCTGTCCCCCTGTTGGGAACTTAGACTCAAATGAGTTTCAAAATCTAACAAATGATCTCTGTATGCAGGTGGGAATAAAGGAAAGTAGTCAAAATTAGTTCATGAATAGTGGATGCTCTAAGCATAATACTGGAAGAACTAACTATTTTCTCTTACTCAAGGTACTCCATTGGAGGTGTCTCTTTTGGTAATGGCAATAAAGACTACATTCTTGGTGTTGGTAAAATTGGAAAATCTTTAAGTCATTCAATTGAAGATGTATATTATATGAGTAGTTTGAAGTACAACCTGCAATGTATAACCAATTTGAGATAAGGGAAATAAAGTAAAATTTTTGTTTGATTAGTGTACCTTAACTAGTTTGCAAACTGAAAATGTCATTCTCAAAGCTAAAAGATTCAAAAATATATATATGTGACTAATTTGGACTCAGTTCTTGAATGTGAATTGACCTGTTTAAGTGCTCAAAATGAGAATGTAAAATTTGACACAAATATTACATCATGTAAGATCTTATCTCCTTAACAAACTTGTCTCAAAGGACCTGGTCCAGGGTGTTCTAAAGCTGCAGTTTTCAAATACCAGGATTTGTGATGCTTGTGTTAAAGAAAAATAAACCATGTCTTTATTCAAATAGAAGAAGCAGGTAAGTACCTTTAGACCTCTTGAATTGCTGCACATGGACTTATGTGGAACTGTCATGATTCAAAGTAGAGGAGCAAAGAAGTATGTTTTTGTTATTAGGATGACTACTCCAGATATACTTGGACCATGTTCCTGGGAACTAAAGTAAAACTTATGAAGTCTCAGTGATCTTTGCTAAACAAATTTAAGAAAAGTTGAATAACAAAATAGCAGGGATCAGGTATGATCATGGAATATAATTTGAGAATGCTAAATTTAAGAAATTTTGTGCTGAAAATGGAATCAATCACAACTTTCATCTCCAAGAACTCCACAACAGAATGGAGTGGTTGAAATAAAGAACAAGACTTTGATTGATATTGTCAGAACCATGCAAAAAGATGGTGGTCTCTCTAAAAGTTTTTGGACTAAAGATGTAAACACTCCATGTTATGTGACTAACAGATGTTTGATCAGTTCCATTCTCAAAAAGATCAAAAATCCCAAACTAGATTACTTTAGACCTTTTGATTGTAAGTGTTTTATTATGAAAAATGGTAATAATGATTTGGGAAAATTTAATTCTAAAAGTGATAAAGTTGTATTCGTAGGCTACTCATCAACTAGTAAGACCTATAATAAAAGAACCTTGTATGTAGAAAGAGAGTGGATAGTTATCTTTCATGAGTCTAAAAACATGAAGAACCCAATTGGAAGTGCTGACACAGATATGGATGAACTTATTCCTATTCAAAGGGATGGTTCAACAGAAGCCGAGTCTCAAGGAAAAAATGCTCAGGATGATGACATAGATGAGTCTCAACAAGGGATTCATAACCAAGTTTCTCAAGGACCAGGTCCAAACATACCTCAATAAACTTTTAAAAGGTCAAATTTTAAGCATAAGTCATCTCATCCTCTTAATAATCTGACTTCTTTATTGAAATCAGGAATGTAAACAAGGGCACAAGCAAGAAACTTGTGGCTTTTTGAGCTTTCATATCTCAATTTAAGCCTAAAATTATGAAAGAAGCTCTTAAAGATGTTGAATATGCAGGGTACCTGGTGGATAGGAAAAGTACCTCTAGAATGACACATTTTCTTTATTCATCTCTTATCTCTTATGGTTCTAAAAAACAAAATTTAGTTGCTCTCTCAACTACAGAAGCTAAATATGTAGTTTCTGCTCCATGTTGTGATCAATTCAACAACTGAAAGACTTTGCAATTGTTACTGACACCATTCTATTATGTGTGATAACATAAGTGCTTTAAATATCGAAAAGAACCTTGTGCAACATAAAAGAACAAAACACAATAATGTGAGATATCACTTCTTAAGAGAAAATATAGAAAAAGGAGCAATTAGTGTGAAGTGTTGCAAGACTCAAAATCAAGTGGTTGATATCTTCACAACGTCTATTCACATGGAGTAATTTGTGAAGAACAGGTTAAGATTGGGCCTAATCAAAATGAATTAACCTTTCTCAGTGAATTAAATTCCTCAATTCTTGGTTGTGATCTGGAAACAGGTATCCTAGTTCTAAATTTATGTAATTATACTAACTTAGTGTTGTACATTTGTAAGTATACATATATGATGAGCAAGTACTTGAAGGAGAACTGATAAGACAGACATCAAATAAAATGAATTTATTTCAAGCAAGGGAATCACCTTGTTCCATCCCACATGATAGTACAATATGTGTCTTTCTTAAAAATTACATAAGTGACTATTCTAAAAAGCCACATGTCCTTTCTCATATCTCTAAAAAGTTGTCACATCTTTCAAATAAAAAAAGACATTCCAATAGAGGCCAAACATGTCCCTTGCCCTTAAAGTCCAACCGTTACCCCATTCCCTTCTTTAAAAACATATTAAAATTTCTTTTTTCTTTCACTAGCTTTTAAACTCTCATTAATTCTCTCTCAATAATCATCTTTATCCCTTTAAATTTCTTTTTTACCTTCATATTTTTCTTTCTCTAAAATCCCAATGTCTTGAAAAAACACATCCTCAAACCCTTCAAAAGAGTCAAAAACTCCTTACTCACCCACACCTACTACAAAAAATCCCTTTTTCATTCCATCTTCAATATTTGTGTCCATGAAAAACTCTATTATGGAAGAAATCTCTAAAACCTCCAAACCAAATCTAGAAAGAGCTACTATTATAGATATCGACATTTGGGTCACCAATAGAGATGAAATTACCAGAGATCACTACTCTTTTAGAAACCCCAAATATTGAGAATCCCTTTGAAAATCCCAAAGAACTAGGCTTCCCTACCCCCTCTAAGTCTAATCCTATTTTTGCTTAACTAATTAAAACAAAATCTTCCAGACGAAAAATTAAACCCCTTAAGAAGTATCTTAGCAGGGGAGGACTTGATGGTGAGAGCCTGACATTGTTGGCTAGTGCTCAAAGAGAGAGTACTGTTGAGATGAAGGAAAATCTATTTGATGAATCCTTACTCCCCACTTTTTGCACAACTCCTACGAATGCTAAGAAAACTAATACAGTTGTGTAGCCTCCTATGGATGATGATTATGATGATGATGATATACCTCTGAGATGAAAAATGCAAAAGGCAAAGGTAAGTAAAAGGAAAGAAAAATTAAGGAAATAGCCAAGGTGGTTAAGATCGATAACCAGGAGTGTGGAGAAAAAGTTATTAAATGATGCCTTGAATTCTAGCAAATCTACCAAAACTAAGAGGAGAAGGCTGAAAAAGAGCACAATAGTTGATGAAGAATATGTTAAGGTAGTTGATGTAGGAGAAGGGGAAGGAAATATTAATGCTGATATTGCTACTTTAACAGAAAAAAAAGAAGCCCAAGAAGGAAAGAAAGAGGACCATGTCCGCTGCAGTAAAACTAAAAACCAATCTCTCCAAGAAACACATTGCAGTGAAAAGAAAGGTTTCTGAGGGACCTGGTCTCTTAGAAGAAAGTTTGCCAGTAAAAGAATCAGGAAGTGTTTCTAATATGAGAAAACTGCAAAAGAAAGAACATGTCTTATCCAGAAAGAGAGAAGTAAGATGCTCAAATCTCAAATGGTTCTATATGGAAGGGTATTTGACCTTTGAATTTTTGAACAACCTAGGATGGTTAAATTGGTGGAGTATGTAATACATCAAGGATAGTTGCACCTCTTTGAGTAACCAGTTCACTCTGTATTTAAGAAAGAACTTAGGGAGTTTTCTTATTCTATAAAGTTTGCAGAAGATGGTTTGAGTTTGTCTACTTTAGTGAAAGAGAAGACATTAAAGTTGAAGTTGGATGAGAAGGATTAATGGAAGATTCTGGACATTCCCATTATTAAGGTCAAATCTATAAAAACTCAACAATACTTAGTGAAATTCATGTAGACTACCTCTAAAGTAGAAGGGACCTCTACAACAGGTGTTAGAAAGAAGTTCTTAAAAGGTGAATTTCTATTGGTACATGAGTTTTTCAATAAGGTATTGCTGCCTAGGTCATAAAAAAAGACCATGGCCTCAGACATTAATCTTTTTCAAATGGAGTGTCTGAGCAAGTTTGAGTTTGTGAGTTTATTTGCACTTATGATTGAGCACATGTACAAGGTTGTGCATGTTAAAGAAGGAAAATATGGAATTCCCTATGGGTATTTCTTGAATATAGTGTTCTATTATTTTAAGATTATTTATGAAAATAAAACACCTGGTACTATAAAATAGATGTTCACTCTGAACACACTAATAGAGAATGTGTGTGTTGAACGAAAAGTGGGGACCAAATCCCAAGTACCAGAGTTGATTGATGCCCAAGAATTGTTGAGTGTTGAGATGGATTGAGACTATCAATAGCTCCAAAGAATGCAAAGATTACACACCTTAAGTTGAGGATTCAACAACTATCATCAGAGGGACCTGGTGCTTCAGAAGAATTGAAAGCTAAAAATACAACATTGAAAAAGCTAGTTCACTTCTTTGTCTAGAGAGGTCAAGGATCTAACTGCAGAAGTCACAGACCTTACAAAGCAACTTCTGAACACTCACTTTGCTGAGAGTGCTAAAATAGAAATGCTCCTTAGATCTATTTCCCCTAAACTTCCACCCTCTTAAGCCCCCTTGTTATGTTATCCTTATTGAGTCAGTTTTTCTTATTTATCTTTGTGGTTGATCAGTTTAGTTCTTTATATTTTTTTGGAATTATTGAAAAGAAAAATATTAGCTAAAAGGAGAAGTATTGGAGTAAAGGGAGATTTGAATTCCTGTGAAAGTGCTAGAGTAAGGGCGAATTTGTGTGCTCTTTATAAATATAGTTTTTCATCATCAAAAAGTAAAAAAAATTATTTTATGTTTTGATGATGACTGTGTAACCTTTTAGGGACCAGGTCCATTATATGCCTTATTGAGAGCTGCTGAAGGACAGTTGTACACTGTCTCACTCTACATAGTTTTGTCCTGTAGCATAATGCACAGTGTAAAATAATGGATACCTAGTCCAATCAAGTTCGAACCAAAATTCTCACACGTATATATAAGCAAAAGAAATCAACTTTGAGAAATAGTTTTTGGAATCTCATTTTATCAAAAGGCAGCAAAGCTCTTATGCTTAAGATTTAGAAATTCTCTTGTTCTTTAGTTTTGCTTATCTTGAGTTATGTTCTAGAAACTGGTTTGCTTAAGTGTTTGTGAGTAAAGCTTTTCTCTTTATTCATTTGTATTTCTTAGGTAGAGTTGCCTAAGGATGGTTGGCTAGATTTAGTCAACTGAGTGAAGAGTAAGACATAGTAGTCTTAAGGGGTTTGCAATAGAGGTTTTGCAAGCCTTAGGATTTACAGTTAAATCCCATTGGAGTCTGTAATTAGAGTTGATTGATTATAGTGGAGCTTGAGAAAGCCTGTGAGGACAAGTTGTGGTTTTTCTCCCTTGTGCAAGAATTGTGTGTTGATTTATTTAGCACATTTACTTTGTATTCATGTTTTTATTGTTATTTATAACTGCTCAGGGACCTAGTTCCTTAGTGGTGGTGAACCTTCAAAATTCAACTATTTTTTTCAAGGAATTCTTACCTTCAATACATTTGTGCGCTAATAAAAGAAATGATGAAGTCATGCCTAAACTCCTTCATAGAATAGATGGAATTATTAATAATAATTAAAAAAATGTGAGAATGATAATGAGTGGGTTAGGCTTACTTTTTTATTCAATATATATTAGGTCATATATTATATGGGCTAGATATATGCTCCATTTTGTATGTACATAATGTCCGTTTAATATATTAACTTTGTTTAATTAAGTAAATGCATTAATTAAGGTTGTCATGTCATTTTTTAGGTAAAATTATTATAAAATTCAATCAAAGGATTTTTTATGAAGATTGAAACAAAGTAAAATGACTTTCGTATATGAATGAAAGAATAATGACTTATGTGTAATTAATTAAAAGCTAAGTGACATGAATGGAATTTTCTCCCAATGACTTAGAAGACGATGATGACACTACTGGTATTGGTAGATTTGAGTTTATACCAATAGAATCCATTTTTTTGTTTGGTGATTTTGCTTGCATAAATTCTAATTGCTGAATAATGTTGTGTTAATAAGTGGATATCGTAGTGTGAATTATTCAATATGTAGTATCGTCTTTGAAGACAAAATAATGACTAGTTAGATGATTCAATGTATTAATGAACTTTACTGCAGTTGTTTTAAGTTTGTTTTGGTATGCTACCTATAGGAAGATGTTGCAGCTAATGATATCTCCAAGCGTGAAAAGGTGCGGTTAAGATATATGAAGAGGCGTAAGAATCAAACGATACCAAAAATCTTAGAATGCGTAGAATGCTGCCATAGAAGCTGACATGGTATCTTACTTGCACTAACTGCAGAGATATTTTGGTTTTTCCCCTTGTAAATTAGTTCCTTGTGAGGACCCTATACCTTATAGAAATTTTATCATTGACAAAATAACAGGGAAATGGGTGTATGAAGTATCTCTTGGAGTAGACAAAGTTTTATTTCTTTTGGTAATAAGGATAGTTCATATTAAAAAGAAATCTAGTAAGTTAAGTGTTCATAGGAACATGTGCTCCACTTGAGATTGGGAGGGGGATTAACAATTTGGACCATATCTCGACCTTGTAGGCAATTATTAAGAATACTTTTCCTAGCAAAAGTAGTTCCTCTTCTGTCTGCTTCTACAACTACAGTGACACACAGTGGTGGAGCTATCAAAATTTGTGGCATCCCATAGCAAGAGTTTTTCCTTTATTCCTTTGCTAGCTTGTCCGCTACTTGGTTCTAGAGCAGAAAGAGTTGTTTGCACATATTTTTCAAAAGGTGTTTAGTGGCTTCAAAAAAGAAAACAAAAGAAGGTAAATATAATGTTGTCTTAGTTTCTTTCCCCTAATATGCAGTATTGGAGCATGTATTTTTGGGTGTTAGTGGTAGGGGTGTCAAATAGATAGATTGAATTGGATTTGGATGAATTGAATATACCACCCCAATTTTCTAGGGAAAATTACATAATACCACACCTTCACTTACCATTATTACTTAAAATTCTAACCCCTTAAAATAATTACAAGAAATTCAATTTTATTTCATCTTTCTAAAATGTCTGATACATCATCTATCACCAAATTCAACGTCTACCCCCAAATCCAGTGTCTCACTATTTTTTCTCTCTATACACAAAACCCCACACAACTCCATACAGTTAACAGTGTCAAGTGTCGAGCCTGATCAAAAACACAAAAAAAGAAAGAAGTTGTCGGAGCCGATGACAAAGATATCGGAGCTCACATTGTGTTGATTGCCTCGAAAAGTAGTTGTAACAACTGATGAAGAGAATGAAGATGCTATCCTCGATTTGAAAGCAAAGCTTTATCGATTTGATAGAGATGGAAATCAGTAAAAAGATAGAGGTGCTGGTACTGTTGAGCTTTTAAAGCATAAGGAAACTGGAAAAATTTGCCTTGTTATGCGTCAATCTAAGACTCTTAAGATTTGTGCGAATTATCTAGGTTTGTTTATAGTTCAACTTATGACTTTTTCTTGCACGATCAAACAAGACTTATTCAATTTTGTGTTTATTTTATTATGGATCGAAAAAGACTAAATCCCAAATTCAATTCATTACTAGCGTCGGTGGCCTGAGACAGAGACGAAAGGTGTTGAGGGTGGAGTGAGGAGAGAGTTTGGAAATTCGTCAATGGAGGTTGAAGGTGATGAAGTTAATAGAGATACATGAGAATAATGTATCTGTTAATGGAGTTCGGAGATACATAAGAATGATGTATTTGGCTAAAAAGAAAAAGAAGATACATCACGCGACCTCCCATCAAATATACAAAAGCTATGTATTTTAATGAATACTAAGCCATAGATATGTAAAAAAAAGATGATTTTGATTGAGAATATGACAAAGTTCATGTATCAATATATTGTTTGTGCTACTGATACATAACACGTATGTATCTATGTTATATTAATACATAAAAGTTATGTATCGATACTTATGTATCAGAAAGGTTATGTAACTAAGCTTCAATTATATATTGCAAGAATTTAAAATCCAAATTTTACGTGATTATCAAAAGAGTGAGGATAGGGTGTGATTAGATACTAAACAATTGAGATTTATGAAAGTTGTCCTATATTATATGGGTAAATATGGATTTGGTTAATATGAATTGACTAAAGATGATCTCAACCCATATTAACTCCTAAAATCAAAAAGGTTTTAGAATATCAGTATGCATTTCAACTTTATTTTTTTACTCCACAACCCCCCTCTAAAAAATTATTATTTTTTAATTTCTTACCGGGCCCCTGTAGCCCCCTTAACATGCATCCCCCTCCCCCTTAAAACAAATTTCTTACCCATCTCCACCTCTCCCCCCCCCACCTCCAAATTTTTTCTTTAAAAATATTATTTAAAAAAAAAAGAATTTGTACCCCAATAACCCCCTACCCTAAAACCCACGAATCCTACACCATTCCCCAATTTTTTTTTAATTCTTACCCCATACCCCACCACCATGCACCCCCAATACACACCCCTACCCCCTACCCCCTTAATTTCTCTTTCTTTTTATAAAATTCTTATCCCAGCCCGCCCCAACCCCCGCACCTCCGCCACCCTAAAGTAATTTTTAATTTAATATGTTAATATTCTTTAGATTAATCCTTAATTGAGTCTCTATATGGATCAATATTTTACCCATTAAGTCCATTTATTTTATGAGTTTTTAAAAGGGCAATTTTCATAAATATCAATTGTTTAGTACCTAGTTACATTCCATTCCTACTCTTTTATTCAAAATTATATAAAATCTTAGATTTTGAACTCTCGGATAATTACTTGTGGTCGTGAGACATCACCTTCCGTATACATCACTTTTCGATACATAACTAATCAATCAAATTCTAATGTATTAGTAACACAGATCTTACTCCGATACATTATTCTTATGTACTAGTGACAAAAAGAAAAATTCAGATACATAATTCTTTTGTGAGTGTGGAAATAGGCCGCTTCCTATGAAATTGGGATTATTCTCAAAAACACTTTTGAAAAATTGGGATAGCACATAGCCTTAATGTGTTGGTTATTAAAGCTTATGTCACGACCCAATTTACAGGTCATGATGACACCTACTAATTTCTGCCAGTAGGTAAGCCAATACCATAACCCGAAGCTAACGCAATGGGTTAATTAGGTAAGATTTTCCAACTAAGCCAAAATCAACAAACACAAGATATACATAAACAGTGTTCTAATATAAGAAGATAATCAACTACGAATACCAATCCCATAACCTGGTAATATTAGTCTAAGAGCACCTAATTATGATAGTAAAAGAAATACAACCCAATAATCTTAAACAGGTAATACATATGTCTTGGATACAAAAGACTAAATCAAAGATAGAAGGAAACTGAAACACCCTAGTTTTGGCCCTTGAAAAATTCTTGAGATCTGAGCTCACTATCCTAGTGACGACTTAACCATATGAGTAATATAGTGTGGGTATGGGTCACGTAACCTAAATTGTGAGGTGTTCAATAGATGGTGTTTAGGTTTCTGTTGTGATTACGAGTTAGTGGTACGAGTTGCTAGGGGTGGTGATGAGTCGTTGGGACTATCCTTAATCAAATCAGTGACTTTGTGGCTTGACTTGACTTTGAGTATGAGTGGCTTACTAGGATCCGTGAGGATATTTTACGAGTTGTGAGGTGCAGTTGTAGGTTGTCAAGTGTCTAATCTCTTTGGTTTTTATCTTGGATACTGCTAGACCGTATGAGTTGTATGGTCTGGTAATGAGTGGGATCATGGAGTTGTATGGTGGACAGTTATGGGTGTTCAACTCATTCTTTTGGTGACGACTCAAGGGTATGAGTCGTATGTTGTGGTCATGATTCAAGGGTTCGATTCATAACCACCTGCGGATTTTTACAACTTTAACCTAGGGGCACTTTGGAAATTTCTCACTTAAAACCCTTAAGACCCCACGTCCCTATAACACTTTTTGGTCATTCATTCCTCACTTTGCAAGATTAAATATCTTTTTTAATCTCTCAAAATCCTCTCAATTAAAATTAACTAGGGTTTCTCTAAAGTTGTCATCTAAGGGCTTAAGGATCAATTCCTCTTCGTGAATCTTTGTAATTCAGGCATGCGACTCTTTCTTCATTATTAGTGTATGGTGGTTTTAGAACCAAGGTTGAGGGGTTTGAATGCATATCGTTAAATATCATTTTCTATTGTTTAAATTATAATTATGCACATTTTTAATTATGGTTTTGCACATGTGGGTGTAAGGGAATGATGATTTAATTGAGGGGTCATGGTTGAACCCCAAACTTTATGATTTTGGATTTAATAATGGCATGCCCTCAACCCATTTGTGGAATTGCCTATGAATATGATTTTGTTACATAGTTTGACTATTCTTGGAATCCTTGCATTGCATAAATGGTAATGGAACTTGAATTGGTTTGGTTTGATTTCAAATGGTTTTGGGAAGTCCTTAGTGGACATGGTCTTGGTTTAATTGAAAATGGTGGAGTCTAATTTTGTTTAATGGTTCTATATGGCATAAGGGAATAGAATTGTAAGCTATAATTTTAGTATGACGATACCAATAGTAAATGCCTAATTAAAAGACTCTTTGGAAAATGGTTGGGAATTGTAAATGGTTTTTATATGGGATTAAAGGGGTTTGAGTGGCAAAGCCGTAGAAGGTGGAGGTCTCGGGGAGGACCAACATCGAAAACTCATGTTTGTCGATGTGAGGTTTGGTCTTGATGACCTATGTGCATGGTTTACACTATTGATATATATGTGTATCACAGATTGATGTAGGATCGAGGCATTCTATGGTCTTCTTTGATACCTCCATTTCGCGTGTCTAACACGCACCAGAGCCTTTTAGCAGGGGGAGCTGAACCCTTATAGCCTGTGGGTGGAGGTTTATAATAGAGAATATACACATCCGAGGTTAAGATTTCAAATTGCATGCTAAACCTTATTCCTTATCCCAGCCCAGTATGTATGTATGTCTGTGACTATATATGGTTCATTGATTTAGTTTAGAATGATGGCATTATTTTACCTTTAATCCTGAGTTACATGGTAGCATTCACCCCATTAACCATATTCGAGCACTGTATCCCCACGCGATGTAAGAACCGACTATACTACCATTCCTCATTCTCAATGACTTAGATTAAGGGACAACTTTGAGTTAGATTGAAATAGTAAGCTTTCATACTTTGAAAGACTCTATTTTATGCCATGGACTTCTTTTTATTATTGTTATTTACTTGGTTTTGGTTTTGGCTATGGTCGGGGGCATGTCTCAATCTGATATTCTTTGATTCTAGTTAGAGGCTTTATCAAACTACTATGGACATGGGTGGTGTTGCTATTAGTGTTAGCATTGGTATTGGTATTGGCAATGGGATTGGTATTGATTAGATATTTGGTTGTGACTGTTTGGTTATGGTTATAGGCTTTATGTAATGTCCTTAAACTATTATTATTTTATCTTGCTATATGTTTAAAATTCACCCGACATAGGATGTAGGATGGTTAATGGTAGGGTATTGGGGGTGGTCTTCAGTCCTAGTTGAATTTGAGATACTCGGTGCGACTAGGCCCTGGTTCAGGTCATGTCTGATTGGTATCAGAGCTCAAGGTTCATGGTTAATTGGAAGTCCACAAAGCCATGTCGAGTAGAGCCTCTTTTAAGGGTGTGTATCGCACCACACTCATAAGATAGAGGCTACAAGACATTTAGGAATGTTTCTCTTTCTATTATTTTATTTTTGTGCTTTAGAGCCTAAGTTCCTAAAATCATCTCTAATTCCCTCTTGTTTGCTTTTTAGATCATGCCTCCTAGACGACATGAAGCTCACGGAAACTCCTCTGTCCCACTCAAGGACAACATTGATGGGACACATAATGCTTATGGGGTCCAGACTTGGTCTAGGGGTCCAGTTCTTGATTGCCTTCCTAGAGTTCTACTAATCCCCTCCAGTCCTTCTCGAGCTCCTCAGGCTGATGTGATGAATATTGAGTTTTGTCAGTCTATCTATATATTAGCTCAGTTGGTATCTTCTCAGTCTGAGCGTGGTATTTATGTTACTCCATCTTCTAAGAACACAAGGGTTGGCTAGTTTATGAGGTTGAATCCTCCAACCTTTACTAGAGTTAGGGTCGAGAAGGATCCTCAAAGTTTCCTTGATGATATGGAAAAGATCTGTCATGTAATATATGCCACTAATGTTGAATATGTGGAGTTTGTCGCCTATTAATTAAAAGATATGGCTTATCAGTAGTATAAGGAATGGGACCAGTCAAGGGGTGACGATGCTGAGTCAGCTCTATGGGATAATTTTTCTAATGCTTTCCTGGATCATTTTTTCCTTAAGAGCTGAGGGAAGCGAAGGCAAAAGAATTTGTTAATCTGAAGGAAGACAAGATGTCAGTCATGGATTATGCCTTAAATTTTCACTAGTTCTCTCGGTATGCTTCGAAGTTGGTTTTTAGAATGAGGAAGTCTGATTCTAGGTTGTCTCAAGATTTGATTTTGGAGAGTAAGGCTGCCTTGCTAAAAAAGGACATAAATATCTCCAGATTGGTTATATACATGCAGCAGGTTGAAGAAGAGAATGAGAAGCTGGTGGACATGTGAGAAAGGCAGAGTAAAATTTTAGATTTTTTTAGCAGGGTGGTGGCCAGCACCTGAGTGGCGGGTATAGAGAAAAGTGGCATAAAAAGAAATGAGGTAATTTGGGGTCTTACTCGACGGCTAGTGCTCCCTACCCAAAGCCATCGGGTGATAACCATTTTTATGGTAGTGATAATTAAAGGGCACATGGTGCCTAATATCAGGCTAAAGGGGTCCAATCCGCTCCATCCTATTCTCCCTGCAAATTTTATGGTCAATTACATCAAGGCTACTATGATGAAAGAAAGAATAAGTGCTTTAACTACGGTCAGCTCGGGCACATAATTAGAAACTGCCCGGTTTTTAAGGTTGCTTCTGGGGAAAACAAGGTTCCTGTTGCCTTTGTTTTTTAGCTCCGGCACCTAAGGGTGCTCCATCTGTCTCTGGTACTAGTTAGAACCGATTTTATACTCTCACTACTCGTCAGGAGTTTGAGGCATCACCTAATGTTGTTACCAATATGTTGAAACTTTTTTCCATAATATGTACTATTTACTTGATCTGGGGTCCACTCTCTCTTATGTGACCCCATTTATGGCTGTGCATTTTAGTTTTAGTCCTAAGTGTATTTTAGACCCTTTTTCTGTTTCTACCTTGGTGGGTGACTCTTTGGTGGCTAGAAGAGTTTATAGGGTCTGTGTGGTATCTGTGGGTGGTTGGGAGACATTGGTAGATCTGTTTAAATTAAACATAATAGATTTCGATATTATATTAGGGATGGATTGGTTGCACTCGTGCTACGCATCATTAGAGTGTCAGACCAGTAAGGTCATCTTTAAATTCCCTAATGAGCTGAATATTAAATGGAAGGGTGGTTTTCTAGCTCCTAAGGGAAGGTTCATATCATATCTTAGAGCTTGATTATTAATCTTCAGGGGGTGTCTCTATGATTTGGTCTGGGCTAAAGATTCTAACTTGGAGGGTCCTTCTTTACATTGTCCTGGTGGTGAATAAATTTCCTTAGGTCTTCCCTAATGACCTTTCTAGTGTTCCTCCCGATAGGGAGATTAACTTTAGGATAGATTTTATTCTGGACACTCATCCTAATTCTATCCCCCTATTATAGAATGTTTCCAACTAAGTTAGATGAGCTTAAGGAGCAACTAAAGGATCTTTTAGACAAGGGTTTCATCTATCCTACTGTGTCTCCATGGGATGCACTGGTGTTATTCGTTCTAAGAAGGATGGCTACTTTAGGATGTTTATTGATTACCGCCAATTGAATAAGGTAACGGTAAATAATAAATACCCTCTTCCAAGGATAGATGATTTGTTTGATCAGACTCAGGGTCTAAGTTTTTCTCCAAGCTTGATCTTTGATCGGGGTATCAAAAGTTAAAGATTAGGGAAGTGGATATCCCTAAAACTGGATTTCGTACCCGATATGGGCATTTCGAGTTCTTAGTCATGTCTTTTGGGTTGACTAATGCCCCGACGATATTCATGGACTTGATAAATAGAGTCTTCCATTAGTTTCTGGATTTGCTCATCATTGTATTCATAGACGATATTCTGGTGTACTCTAAGAGTGAGGTGGATCATGTTGATTACCTCCGCATTGTGTTGTAGACCCTAAAAGATTAGCAGTTCTATGCCAAATTTTTTAAATATGAATTCTTATTGAACGTTGTCACTTTTTCGGGTCATGTCAGTTCTAGTAAAGGGATCATGGTGGATTCGTAGAAAGTTGTAGTGGTTAAGATGTGTCCTATACCCATGATTCCAATCAGTATTCAAAGCTTCTTGGGTTTAGCCGGTTATTACAGAAGGTTTGTGAAAAGTTTCTCTACTATAGTTGCCCCGTTAACTAAGTTGACATAGAAGAAGGTAAAACTCTTATGGTCTGATGCTTGTAAGGCTAGTTTTGAGAAGCTGAAGGATAAGTTGACTTCGACTCCAGTATTGACTTTTCCTAAAGGCATTAATGGGTTTGTGGTCTATTATGATATATTCCGTATGGGTCTTGGTTGCGTCCTGATGCATCATGGAAAAGTGATAGCTTATGCCTCCATGCAGTTGAAGGTACATAAAAAGAATTGTCTAACTAATGACTTGGAATTGTTGGCTGTGGTATTCATTTTAAAAATATGGTATCACTATTTATATGGAGTGCATGTGGATAACTTTTTCGATCATACGAGCCTGCAATATATATTTACTCAGAAAGAGTTCAACCTCAGGCAAAAGAGATGACTTGAGTTGCTCAAGGATTATGAAATGAGTCTTCACTACCATCAAGGTAAAACTAACATGGTTGCTGATGCTCTTAGCAGGTTATCCATGGAGAATCTAGCTTATGCGGATAAAGGGAAGTAGGAGTTGGTGAGAGATATTCGCCATTTGGCTAACCTTGGAGTTCGTCTCTTGGACTCTGAGGATTGTGGTATGTTTGTGTAGAAGGTGGAACAGTCGTCTCTTGGTGCAGAAATAAAAGAGAAGCAAGTGTTGGATCCTATCTTGATGAGGAACAAGGGTGATGTAGGTGGGATGAACGTGATGGCTTTTGAGATTAGTAGTGATGGTACCTTGAGGTACTAAAGAAGATTATGCGTTCCTGATATAGATGGGTTGTAAGAGAGGATCTTGGTTGAGGCGTATGAGTCACATTGCGCTATTCATCCTGGTTTGATAAAAATAAATCCTGACCTTAAGGAGATGTATTGGTTGAATAATATGAAGTGGGATATGTCTAGTTTTATAGCTAAGTGCATGGTGTGCCAGCAAGTGAAAGTTGAATACTTGAGGCCCGGAGGATTGTATTAAGAAATTGAGTTGCCTGTGTGGAAGTAGGAGGTGATCAATAAGGATTTCATTACCAGTCTTCCTCGGTCTCGAAATTAGTTTGATTTGGTCTGGGTCATCGTGGATAGGATGAAAAAGTCTGCTTATTTATTACCTGTAAGGACCAGTTTTTTGATAGAGGATTATGCGAGGTTGTACCTCTAAGAGATTGTGAAATTGCATGGGTTGCTTCTTTCTATCATCTTGGATCGTGGTACATAGTTTTCATTGCACTTTTGGTGGTTGTTTCAGAATGGTTTGGGAACTAAGGTGAGTCTTAGGACTGCTTTCCACCCACAGTAGGATGGGCAAATGGAAAGAACTATTCAAACATTGAAAGATATGCTTTGATCTTTCGTGATTAACTATAGTGGTAGTTGGGTTGAGCATTTACCTCTTATAGAGTTTGCGTACAATAACAACTACCATTCTAGCATTGGGATGGCTTCGTTTGAGGTCTTATATTGTAGGAGGTGTAGGTCTCCTATTGGATAGTTTGAGGCTGGTGAGGTCGAGATATTTGGTCCGAATTAGGTTCATCAAGACATGGAGAAGGTGAAGGTGATTCAGGATAGCCTTAAAGCCGCCCAAAGTCATCAAAATTCCTACACAAAAGTGAGGTGTAGGAAGTTAGAGTTTGAGGTTGGGGATAAGGAGTTTTTGAAGGTGTCTCCTATGAAGGGAGTGATGCGGTTTAGGAAGAAGGAAAAGCTCAGTCTCCGGTATGTTGGTCCGTACTTGGTTTTAAGAAAGGTTGGCAATGTTGTGTATGAATTGGAGTTGCCTCCTAGTTTTAGCTTTATTCACTAGTTGTTCCATGTCTCAATCTTGAGGAAGTGTATGGGTGATTCATCGCAAATTATTCCTATCAAGGATATTGGTATTTTGGATTCCTTATCTTATGAGGAGGTCCCTGTTGAAATCTTAGATGCGCAAGTTCATCGATTGCAAATGAAGGACGTAGCCTTGGTAAAGGTTCTATGGAGGAACCACAAGGTTGACGTGGCTACTTGGGAAGATGAAGAGGACATGAAGTCCAAGTATCCATTCTTGTTTTCTGCTCTAGAAGATCATGCATAAGGTATGTGTTATTCTTAACAATTTTTTTTTCTAACTTAGTTAAAGGCAAGAGTAGAGGCATTTGGGGTTTGATCGTGCTAGTCAATGCCTTGTCCCATCATTTAGAGATGAATGATCCAAGTAGGGAAGAATTGAAATAGGATTTTGGCACTTGGAAAATTCTTGAGCTCTGATCTCATTGTCCTAGTAACTAACTAACCATACGAGTTGAATGGTGTGGGTATGGGTTAGGTGACCCAAATCTTGATATGTTCGTTGGATGGTGGTTGGTTTATATTGAGATTATGAGTTAGTGGTATGAGTCGTTAAGGGTGGTGATGAGTCGTTGGGACTATACTTAATCAAATCAGTAACTTAGTGTCTTTGCTTGACTTTGAGTACGAGTGGCTCACTAGGACCCATGAGGATAGGTTACGAGTCCTGAGGTAAAGTCGTAGGTTGTCCAGTGTCTAATCCCTTTGGGTTCTATCTTGGATACAGCTAGACCATATGAGTTGTATGGTCTGGTAATAAGTGGGATCATGGAGTCGTATAATGGATAGTGTATGGTTGTTCAACTCATTGTCTTGGTGAAGATCCAAGGGTATGAGTCGTATGTTGTGGTCACGAGTCAAGTGGTCGACCCGTAACCACCTGCAGTTTTTTAACAACTGTAAGTTGGGGGACTTTAGACATTTCTCACTTAAAACCCTTAAGACCCCATGTCCGTATAACACTTTTTGGTCATTCATTCCACACTTTACAAGATTAAACATCCTCTTTACTCTCTCAAAATCTTCTAAAGCAAAATTGGCTAAGGTTTCTTCAAAGTGGTCATCCAAGGTCTTAAGGATCAATTTCTTTCTGTGAGTCTTTGTAATTCAGGCATATGACTCTTCCCTCATTGTTAATATACTAAAAGCATATGTTTTAAGCAGTGTTCATGGATCATAAATGGTGGTTTTGAAACCAAGGTTGAGGGGTTTGAATGCATACCATTGAATATTGTTTTCTATAGTTCAAATTGTGATTATGCATGTTTTTAATTATGGTTTTGCACATGTGGGTGCAAGAGAATGATGATTTAATTGAGAGGTCATTGTTGAACCCCAAATTTGATGATTTTGCCTTTAATAATGGCATGTCCTCAACTTGTTTGTGAAATTTCCTATGAATATGATGTTGTCATACAGTTTGACTATTCTTCGAATCCTTGCATTGCATATATGGTAATGAAACTTGAATTGGTTTGGTTCGATTTCAAAGGGATTCAGGAAGACCTTGGTAGCCATGGTCTTGGATTAATTGGAAACAGTGGAGTTTAATTTTGTATGATGGTTCTATATGGCATAAGGGAATAGACTTGCAAGCTCTAATTTTTGTATGATGATACCAACAGTTAATGCCTAATTAAAAGACTCCTTGGAAAATGGTTGGGAAGGTGTAAATGGTTATAATATAGACTTAAAGGGGTTATTGGCAAAGCCATGGAATGTGGAGGACTTGGGGAGGACTAACACTAGAACCTCATGTTTGCCGATATGAGGTCTGGTTTTGATGACCTGTGTGCATGGTTCACACTATATATATATAGATTTGTATCGTGGATTGATGTGGAGTTGGAGTATTCCCTGATATTCCTTTATACCTCTGATTCGTGCAGCTAACATGCACCAAGGTCCTTTCAGCAGGGGCTGAACCCATATAGCCCATGGGTGGAGGTTTAGAATGGCAAAGCTACCTAGCTTAGGTTAAGGATTCAAATTGCATGCTAAATCATCTTTCCTATCCCAGCACGATATATATGTATGTTACTGCATATGGTTAATTGATTTGGCTTTGAATGATGGCATTATCTTACCTTTATCCCTGAGTTACATACTAGCATTCACCCCGCTAACCATCTTCGAACGTTGTATCTCTACGCGATGTAGGAATCGGTCATACTACCATTCCTCCTACTCAGTGACTTAGATTCGAAGACAACTTTGAGTCAGATTGAAGTGGTGAGCTTCCATACTTCAGAAGACTCTGCTTCATGTTATGGACTTCTTTTCATTATTGTTATTTACTTGGTTTCGATTTTTTCTATGGTCGGGGGCATGTCTCGATCGGATATTCTTTAATTCTAGTTAGAGGCTTTGTCGGACTACAATGGGCATGGGCAGTGTAGGTATTAGTCTTAGGATTAGTGTTGGTATTAGCATTGTGATTAGTATTGATTGGACACTAGGTTGTGACTGTTTGGTTATAATTATAGACTTCATCTAATGTCTTTAAACTATTATTGTTTTATTTTGTTATATGTTCGGAATTCATCCGACATGGGGTGTAGGGTGGTTAACGGTGGGGTATTGAGGATGGAATCCGATCTTGGTTGGACTTAAGATACCCGGCACAACTAGGTGCTGGTTCGGGTAGTGTCAAAAACAGGCAACTCAAAACTCCAAGAGCTCACCCTATCTCCGGAATATCAACACTGCACAAACTCAACTTAATGGCGGCAACTAGTACTCGGATCTTCAGCAAAAAGGTACAGAAGTGTGGTATGAGTACCAAAACAATGGATAGTCAGTAGACATCATCGATCGACTGAACTAAGTTATGATATAATGAAAGATAAACATATATAAATCAAGGTACAGAATCGAACCTGAATCATCTCCATCATCATTGTATATAATATACATAATCAATCGAACTAATAACATACCATAACGCATCATCACATGTCAATACCATCATGCATAAGAAATAAATGATTTGGAATCATAAAACAAAACAAACACATCCACAAGCAACACAAGTACAAAGTTGGCGCCCATACACCAACTAGTGCATAAAGTAAAGAATCCTATCACGGTTTTCCATACCACCGGAGAGTATACCCAAGGAAATAAAAACCATTTATTCATAACCAACGACATATCCAAATCTTAATTTTTTTTACCATATTCCACATTTATCAACAATAGAACATTTTCTCATATTCCACTAGGCTACAACCTCGACCATAGGCCCTTATTCCATATTATTATCAACATTAGACATGTATCATCCACAATTGCTAACTACCATGTTTTAACTAAAGAAGGTTCATTAACTAGTACATTAAATTTCTAGCCATCAAATAATATACTCACTTAATAGACAACTAACCACCACTTAGCTTTTTCCAATAGTCAATACTCCCTAATTAATCCATTACTTAATGCTAACATTACCCATTAGGTGAATCCTCAATTTTACATAAGATCCTAATTACAAACTAGTCTTGATTCGTTATTAAGCAATAACCATTATAATTCCCCCTAATTATCAACACTCATAATATACCACTTTATAAGTAGTTAACACTAGTGATATCAAACTGACAACCTAAGATCACTATCATATCCTTAGTTCACATACGGATGTATACATATAAAAGCATGTGCATAAACATAATTACCATACATAGGGCTAGCCAGAATCGAACCGGTAGACATTCTCATAGGAACATCAATAATCATCTTCCGACCTTGTTGGGCATCACTATATCATCAACATATCATCCGAACTTACCGGGAATCATCATCATATCAATATGTCCTCTGGCCTTGCCGGGCATCAATATCATCACCACCTTCTCCAGACTCAAACCGGGTATCATCATATAATAACAATAGGCAATCAATAGCAATAATCAAAGGCAAGCCCAATAAGGGCTAAAGTAAATAACGAGCCCCACGAGGGAAAAAGCAAATAACAAGCCCCACAAAGGCTAAAATAAAGTGCAAACTCCATGAGTGCTAAAATAAAGAGAAGTAAGGAAGAACATACCTTCGTATCTCCTCGTTCATCGTTAGGATAATTTATCAATAGATGTATGAATCTATATAGCGTAAATATTATGATGTATTACCGAATTCCACATGGTTAGTATCATATCTTCACATGTAGTCAATAAGTATACCTTCTAGATCCCATAGCATCTGACTCATAATCTTAGCAACAAGAAAGCTTTCCTAGCATAATCAATAGTTTGGCTACTAGGCAAAAGCGTAACATATATAATATCATAGCCCAAAGGCCAAAATAATAGTCTAGTCAACGGCCCAAATGGTAATATAGTCATGGTCTTGATTAATAGCAAAATTACTAGCTATTCATAGCATCAAACATACTATACCAACAACTAAATTTATTACTTCTAAGGTAATCACCATAATTCATTTACCGAAGCTAGCCATCATGTACCCAAGTGCATTCACTACGCATTTAACAAGCATCTAAGGCTTCCAAAGACACTATATCGATACAAACTTAAGATGGATCAAGAATCCACAACTAATCCTCCAAAGTATACACTAAGTATATTTTTACCCGGGACTAAGATAAGGTGTCTAAGTCTTAGATGTATAACGAGCCACAATAGTCTGTAGGTAAAAGTCTATCTTAAGCATTAGTTCCAACTCCTTCATGGAAACTAAGGCATTCCTACAAGTGTAGGTAACTAGGGCCAATCCCCTAACATGAGCTACAAGGTCACTCCAATCTAACTAAAGCAACTAGAGCATTCTTATGTCATCCATGAGACATGAAGTCCAAATAACTAAGATTCTAGCCTTTAAGTCAAGTATTCAAAAATATGAGTTCAAATGGCCTAAATAATTTAATTAATCCCAAGTGTAACTATTTAATCAGTCCAACACCAAGAATCCCTCCCAATCCAACAAAATATCACAATTATACTATAACATAGCTCAATCTAACAAGAAGTAAGCCTAACCTACCTCAAATCCAAAGAAAGCCCACAAATTGCTAAACCTTTACTTTTTTTCTGAGAAGCTTCTTCGAGGTGCCAAGCTATCAAAAACATGATCTACACATCATTATGAGAATTTAGATACCCATATTGCACCATGTACTTTGAGTCCAAAAACGACACCAAAACCCTCTCAAATGGGTCCTACATATGGAAAACACATTTTCTAGATCAATCCAACGTTCAACTATCATTAGGAAATTGTAACCCTCAAGAATCAAGTGAAAACCAAGCTTATTTGGGGTAAAATCATTTTCTCAAGCTAATTGGGATTTTGGTCAGAGATTTAAGAAATTAGAGAAAGAAATGGAAGGATTCTTACCTCAAATCCATTGTCAATCACGAATATATATCTTAATCAAGCTTCTAACTCACTCCCAAGAATCAATTTGAAGTTACCAAGGGGTTCAAAGGAAAGTGGAAAATGGCCAAAATTTTACCAAGGGGGATTTTTATAATACTGCGGTCACGCTTATATGGGATCTACAAGGTCAAAACTTGTTTTTGACCTCCTGGACTCATTCAGACTTCATTTTTTTTCAAATGAACTATGTAGTCCTACTAAATTAGACATTTTGGACGTATTGATTAAGTTGGATTTTCTATTAAAGGCCGTTTAGACCAATTATCGGCCCCACACCTATGTCTACAGATTATCTCACTTTCTGACCAATTGGTCGAAATGAACTCAGGTGTCTTGGGACCCGAACCAAGGGTATTTATAGCCTAAAACCAATATTATGAGCCAATGGTGCAGTTGGAATTTACTTTCAAGGTCATTTTGCTGAAATTTTTACTCGGCACCCATTCGGAACCAGCAAGGACTTCTAATCGGGGAATTGGTCCTAAAACCAAACAAACTGCCTGGTAACCAATCTATCAGTTCTAATAAGTTATAAATGACTTAGGGCAGCTATGGAAAATCTCTAATGATGAAAATAAGTAAACCATGTGAAAAATGACCTTAAGGGTCATTACAATATCAACTACTAAGTAACTTTCATCCCCGTAAGTTAAGGATAAGAAAGTACCTGAAGCCATGAACAGGTAAGGATACTGGGTCCACATCTCACTCTTGATCTCCTAATTAGCCTCCTCCACTGGGTGGTGTCTCCACTGAACCTTAACTATAGGGATCTCCCTGGTTCACAACTGCCTCAGATCACTAGCCAAAAGAAGAATGAGCTCCTCCACAAAGAAAAACTGCTCATCTAACTGGAGTGAGTCCCATCTAAGCACATGAGACAGATCCAGAATTTACTTCCACAACATGGAGACAGAGAAAACTGGATGAACAACAGCAAAATTTAGGAGTAAATCTAACTCATAAGGCACCTCACCAACTGTGCGAAGAATCTTAAATTGGCCAACATATTGAGGTCTCAGCTTACCCTTCCTCCCAAACCTAATCACATCCTTCATGGGCGATACACGAAGGAATAAACGATCACCAACTCCAAATCTCAAGGTACGAAGCCAATGATCTGCATAGGCTTTTTTTCTACTCTAAGCTGCTCTCAACCTATCCTGAATCACCCTGACTAGATCCAACGAGTCTTAAAGAAAATCTGGACCATGAGGCGTTACCTTAGAAGTCTCAAACCAGCCAACTGGAGAACTATATCTCCTACCATACAAAGCCTTATAAGGCGTTATCTCAATGCTTGAATGATGACTGTTGTTATACGCAAACTCTGCTAATGCTAAGTGTTGATCCCACTGTCCTCCAAAATCTATGACACAAGCTCAGAGCATATCCTCGAGTACCTGAATAGTCCGCTCGGACTGGCCATTGGTCTGTAGATGAAAAGTTGTACTCAAATCCACTCGAGTACCCAACTTCTTCTGGAATGCTCTCTAAAACCTCAAAGTAAACATAGAACTACAGTCTAAAATGATAGAAATAGGCACCCCATACGAACAAACTATCTCCCAAACATAAATATAGGTTAGTCTCTTAGCACTGTAGGTAATCTAAATAAGAATGAAATATGTTGACTTGGTCAAACGATCCATAATAACCTAACTACCATCGAAACCATGGGAGGTGCGAGGCAATCCACTAATGAAGTCCATAGTAATCCGTTCATATTTCCACACGGGAATGGCAATCTCTGAGTCAAACCACCAGTACGTTGATGTTCGGCCTTTACTTGCTCACAACATAGGCAATGGGCTACAAAGTCTGCCACATCTCTCTTTATGACATTCCACCAATAATGTTATCTCAAATTTCTATACATCTTAGATGTACCAGGATAAATAGAATATCTAGAGCTGTGAGCCATATATAAAATTTACTAAATTATATTGCCAACCTAAGAAACACAAATACGGCCCTAAAATCTCAAAACACCCTCAGAATCAATGGTATGACTCTTAAACTCACCACTCAACACTTGATCATGAAGGAGGTACAACTTGCCATCCTTATACTGATAATCATGAATGTTCTCAAATACGGAGGACCTTGCCTCCGCGCAAGCCAAATCCTTGTTGGCTATGAAATATCAAGACGAATCATCAAATTGGCTAAGGACTAAATGTCTCGTGCCACAGGCCTCTGAGTAACTGATATGCAGTCCAAGTTACCCATACTTACTGCCTTGCGACTCAAGGCATCATTTACCATATTTACCTTACCCGAATGATACAAAATGGAAATATTATAGTCCTTAAGCAACTCCATCCATTTATGTTGTTGAACATTAAGATCTCGCTGGGTTATAAGATGTTGAAGACTGTGATGATCGGTGAAAATCTCACAATGCATACCATACAAGTAATGCCTCCAAATCTTAAGTGCGAAAACTACCACCGCCAACTCCAAATCATGAGTGGGGTAGTTGTGCTCATGCACCTTAACCTGTCAAGAAGCATAGGTAATGACATGACCCTGCTGTATCAGAACATAACCAAGACCAACACCAGAGGCATCACAAAACACGGTGAATCCCTCACCCTCAATAGGAAGAGCTAACATCGTAGCTGAAGTGAGAAAATCCTTGAGCTTTTCAAATCTCATATGAAACTCCTCAGACTATCAAAAAAGAACCTCCTTCTAAGTTAATCTGGTCATATGGGTTGAAATAGTTACAAAGCCCTTAACAAAGCATCTATAATAACCAACAAAACCAATGAAACTGCAGACCTCTGTTGGATACATAAGTCTAGCCCAATCAAGAATCACCTCAATCTTAGTTGGGTCTACCATAATACCAGCCTTAGACACTACATGCCCAAGGAATGTTACTGACTCAAGCCAAAACTCATACTTAGAGAACTTGACAAAAAGCATATGATCTCTCAAAGTCTGGAGCACGACTCTCAAATATTGCACATGCTCCCTACTAATACTCCTAAATTAAAACTTTCTTATGAAAGAGTAAGCGGGCATTGTAAAATATATAACCTAACTAGGTTGGGGTCAAATCCCACACCACAGGGAATAGGGTTTTAATTAAGTTGTATGCAGATTAGTTGACTTTCAATCGTTTGTTTTTGTAAATAAATAGGTTTTTTTTATTAAAGTACGAAGTAATAGTTTCGATGTAATAGCAAAGCAATACGTGTAATAATATTTGAATGCAGAGAATAACAAGCTAGGGTTATATCCACCTTGTAGTTTTTAATATCTTCTAACTAGGGGTGTTAAGAATTCATACATGCATGCACTTATAGAGAAACATATTAAAATTCTCAATCCAAGGTTTCTCAATCATCAAGGATTAATTCACTTTAGTTCTCTCGACTCAAAATTGTTTACTCGATTATTCAAAATCTCCAAGTTGTTAATCCTGTTAAGGCATTAACGTGTGAAATAGAGGTTGGAAACCCTATTTTCTTGTCAATAATCTCTTTTCCAAACATTAACCTTTCTATCGAACAAGTTATGTTTCAATGGCATATTCTCTATGTTTGCAACTATGAGAATGCAAGCATAACGAAGAGAGTATGATATAAGTAAATCAATGCATAAGAAATTCAAAACCCATAGAAATAGATAGTATGCTACAAGATTTCCATAACCCTAACTAATAAGCTTAGCTACTCTTAGACAAAATGAAAATCACCATAAGTATATTCATCATACCAAAAATTAGAAGACGGTCTTGGTGTGTAAACAATGAACCAAGAGAAAAACATTTTTCTCTACTCTAAGCCGCCAGTCTCCTTTCAAAAATAATACAGAATATCCAATAATGATAAAAATTCAGCATCAAGTTTTTTTAATAATCCTTTCTCTCATAATTGCCTTCTAAGTCCCTGAACTAATTATAAATGACAAATTAGTCTTGGACATAGTTTCTAGGCGCCACATTTGGTCCAACAAGCTACTTTTCTCTTGTGTGATTTGTCATCCGCAATCCGTAGTTCCATCATGTCTTTATCTACCTCATTAACACCTAAATCATGCTAATCACATAGGTTAGCTCAATTACATCAAAGTAGAGTAAAAACATAATAAACTAGGCACTTTGTTCTTAAAACTTAGCTAAAATATAGGTAAGTTATGGTGCTTAGGCATATAAAGACACCCAAGATCACCCACTACTCCTCGAATAAATAAGAATGTCATCAATGAACACAATAATGAAGGAGTCTAGATAGGATCTGAGTAGATGGTTCATCAGATCCATGAATGCGGATAGGGCATTAGTTAACCCAAAAGACATCACTAAAAACTCATAACGACCATAACGGGTCTGAAAGCTGTCTTCAGAATATCCTCAACCCGAATCCTGAACTAATGGTAACTAGATCTCAAGTCAATCTTAGAAGACACTATTACACCCTACAACTGGTCCAATAAATCATCAATGCGAGGCATAGGATAATGGTTCTTCACAGTTACCTTATTAAGCTGCCTATAATCGACACACATGCGCATTGAGCCATCTTTCTTTTTAACAAAAAATACAAGAGCTCCCTATAGGGACACACTCGATCTAATGAAACCCTTACCAATAAAATCCTAAAGCTGAGAGTTTAGCTCTTTAAGCTCGCCCGGAGCCATACGGTAAGGTGCCATAGAAATAGGTCTGGTGCCAGGCTCGAAGTCAATAGCAAACTTGATCTTAGGATTAGGGTGAACACCAGGCAGATCGGTAGGGAACACATCAAAAAACTCACAAACAATAGGAACAGAGTCAAGCGACGAACTCTCTACATGAGTATCACAAATAGAAGTGAGATAAGACTCGTAGCTCCTGGATATAAGACTCCTAGCACAGTCATGAGAAATAATCTCTGTAGGCTCATAGCTAACCATTCCCTACCATACGATTAGGGGTACGCCGATCATGGCTAAGGTAACGGTCTTGGAAAAATAATCCATGACCGCATGATAGTGGGATAACTAGTCCATATCTAGAATCACATTAAAATCTAGCATATCCAGATAATAGTATTGTCACAGGTATCAACATCACTACTATCACAACACATGATTTGAATACTTGATCCACTATTAAAAAATCACCTACGATAGTAGATATACGCAATGGCATAGGTAATAAATCACTAGTCAATTCCAATCGTGATGCATAATAATCAGATGTATAAGAATAAGTGAATCCAGGATCAAATAAAGAAAGAGCCAACTTATGGCATACCAAAATCGTAGTTGTAATCACAACATCCAAAGTCTCAGCCTCGGGTCTAGCAGGTACTACATATAATTGACTATACCCGCTACCTGGCTGGGCACCTAACAGACCTTTTATCTTGCTTACCTGAGTACCACCTCGAGCACTCTGATAACCACCCGTATCACCATGAGAACCACCTCTACCTGAGGGATAAACTGCTCTAATAAGGATAGCACCATGGGATAAAACAACCATCACCTATGACAAGGAAAATACCATGAATAATTTCCAGGGAGTCCCCAAGTAAAATAAGAAATATGATCAAAACTAGAGCCAATAGATTCAACAGACCCAAAATAACCACTACGCCTAGCATGACCCACAGACAAACCTCTCAAAGACTGATCACCGCCCTTACCAGAGTGATCACTAGCACCAGATTGACCTTCGTCCGTAGTTTGAAGAGCTGTTTGAACTAGTAGACTAAGCTAAATCTAAGGCTGAATAGATGGATACAGAGAATACTCAATATGAGAACCACCACCTATGAAGTGAGAACCACTATGAATCCCACCAAATCTGCCCTGGAACCTAGGCCTCTTATCACGGTCCTCACGACTCTCCTTGTGCATCTTCTCCATAACTCTAGCATAATTTGAAACCTCAGCAAAAGTCCTAGCCATAGCAACTAGACTCTAAATATCCATCTAAATAAGGAGTCTCAACTCTCTGATAAAGTAACTAACTCTCTCATACTTAGTGTCCAAAATAGAAGTTGCATGCCTTGGCAACTCATGAAAATAAGCCTCATACTTGGCAACTGTCATGGAGCCCTACTCCAATCTGGAGAACTAATCCCTCAGTCGATCTCTAAGGCTACGCGGCATATACTTCTCCAAGAACATCTAAGAGAATTGATCCATGACAAGGGAGAAGATCCAACTGGTCTAGAATCTGTGAAACCTCTCCACCAGTGATCAGTAGAAAAATCTAACTAAAATATGGTGTAATCCATACCACGAGTATCAACAAGGCCTAAACCACGAAGCCTATCCTCACAAGTAGTAAGAACCTCAAATGCATCCACTCAAAGAGCACCAGAAAACCTAGGTGGAGGCAACCTAAAGAATCTACTTAACATCTTCTACTCCTCAGCAGACATAGCAGGCTGGGTCACAACTAGTTGTGCGGATACTGATTAAACGACTATCGATGCGGAGGAATCTCAACTCTGGGAGCTTTAGCTACAGGTTGTGCCCCTGTACCAATATTTTATGCACCATCCAATGGTACACCACTAACCATACTCAACATTTGAATCAAGGTATCTCCGAGCAATGAAAACAGGATAAAACCTAGCTAAACTTGGGCTGGTCCCTAGCCCACTGCTGGTGTGGCAGAGGAATCTCTGGCTTAGATCCAGGGATAGGGTTTGGGGAAGGCGGCCCATCCTGGCCCTTAGCTGGGGATATATCACGATGTCATCCTCGAAGTCTAGGTCATCTACAAATAGGAGTAGGATTCCTAGGTTTGGTCTCGGGACCCACATCTCGCATAAGGATAACACATCTTCTCGGTATCTGCAAAAAATTAAAGTCAAGGAAATATTCTATAAACCAACTAAAACTTATAGCATGATATGAATGAAAGAAGTAAAGAAATCCTAAAAATGTCACATAGTCTCCCAAAGATAAAAAATGGACATCAATGTTCTGATCCGTAGGACTCTATTGGACACTTGCTATTGTACCAATAATATCGGTGAAACCTGGCTTTGATACCAATTTGCCACGACCCTATTTACAAGTCATGATAGCACCTACCAATTCCCGCCATTAGGCTAGCAATTACCATAACTCAAAGCTAACGTAATGGGTTAATTAGGTAAGAATTGCCCAACTAGGGCAAAATCAACAAACACAAGATATTATAAACAGTGTTCTAATATAAAAAGATAATCAACTACGGATACCAATCACACAACTTAGTAATATTAGTACAAGAGCACCTAAATACGATAGTAAAAAATATACAACCCAAGAATCTTAAATAGTTAATACATCTGTCTTGAATACAAAATACTGAATCAAAGATAGAAGGAAATAGGTGACTTAAAACTTCAAGAGCTTACCTTATCTTTGAAATATCAGCACTGCATGAACTCAACTTAACGGCGGTAGCTAGTACTCAGATCTGCATCAAAATAGTACAGAAGTGTAGTATGAGTATCAAAACAACAGGTACTAGTAGGCATCATCGGTCGACTGAGCTAATTCATGATATAGAGATGGTATAATGCAAGATTAACATATCTAAGTCAAAGTACAAAATCGAACCTGAATCATCTCCATCATCATTGTATATAATATACATAATCAACCAGAATAATAATATACCATAATGCATCATCACATGTCAATACCATCGTGTGTAAGAAATAAATAATTCAGAATCATAAAACAATACAAACACATTCACAAGAAACACAAGTACAAAGTTGGCACCCATACACCAACTAGTGCATAAAGTAAAGTAATCTATCACGGCATTCCATACCACCGGAGAGTACACCCAAGGAAATAAAAATCATTTATGCGTAACCAAGGACATATCCAAATCTCAACATTTTTTAACCATATTCTGTATTTATCAACAATTGAATATTTTCTCATCTTCCACTAGGCAACAACCTTTACCATAGGTCCTCATTTTATATTGTTAACAACATTAGACACGTATCATTCACAATTGCTAACTACTATGTTTTAACTAAACAAGGTTCATTAACTAGTACATTACATTTCTAGCCATCGAATAATATAGTCACTTAATAGACAACTAGCCACCACTTTGCTTATTCCAATAGTCAATACTCCTTAATTAATCTATTACTTAATTGTAACATTACCCACTAGGTGAATCCTCAACTTTACACAAGATCCCACTTACTAACTAGTCTCGGTTCGTCATTAATCAATAACCATTATAATTCCCCCTAATTATCAATACTCATAACTATTCCACATTATAAGTAGTTAATACTAGTGATATCAAATCGGCACCCTAAGATCAATATCATATCCTTAGTTCACATACTGATGTATACATACAAAAGCATACGCATAAACATAATTACCATACATAGGGCTAGTTGGACTCAATCAGTAGACAATCTCATAGGAACATAAATAATCATCCCCCGGCCTTGTCGGGCATCATTATCATATCAATATATCCTCTATCCTTATTGGGCATCAATATCATCAATAATTTTTTCAGACTCAAATCGGGAATCATCATATCATAACAATAGGCAATCAATATAAATAATTAAAGACAAGCCCCATAAGGGAAAAAGTAAATGGTGAGCCTCGTGAGGGATAAAGTAAATAACAAGCCCCCAAGGGATAAAGTAAAGTACAACCCTTACAAAGGCTAAAGTAAATAGAAGTAAAGAAGAACATACCTTCATATCTCTTTGTTCGTCGTCAAGGATAATTTATCAATAGATGCATGAATGTATATAGCATGAATATTATGATGTATTACTAGATTCCACATGGTTAGTATCATATCTGCACATGTAGTTAATAAACTTACCTTCTAGAGCCCATAGCATTTGACACATAATCTTAGCAATAAGAAAGTTTTTCTAGCATAATCAATAGTTTGGTTACTAGACAAAAGCATAACATAACTAATATCATAGCCCTAAGCCCAAAATAATAGTCTAGTCAATGGCTCAAATGGTAACATAGTCATGGGCTTGATTAATAGCAAAATCCATAGCTACTCATAGCATTAAATATATTTTAGCCAACAACCAAATTTATTAGTTCTATTGTAATCACCATAATTAATTTACCGTAGCTAGCCATCATGTCCCCAAGTACATTCTCTAAGAATTTAAGAAGTATCTACAACTTCCAAGGACACTATATCGATCCAAACTTAAGATGGGTCAAGAACCCATAACTAATCCACCAAAGTATACACTAAGTCCATCTTCTACTTGGGAATAATCTAAGGTGTCTAAGTCAAGTCTTAGATAAATAACGAGCCATAATAATCTTAAGGTAAAAGTCTATTTCAAGCATTTTTCCTAACTCCTTCATAAAAACTAAGGCATTCCCACAAGTGTAGGTAACTAGGGACAACTTACCCCTAACATAAGTGACAAGGTCACTCTCATCTAACTAAAGAAACTAAAGCATTATTATGCCATCGATGATACATGAAGTCCAAATAACCAAGATTCTAGCCTACAAGTTAAATATTCCAAAATATGAGTTCAAATGGCCTCATTAATTCAACTAATTCCAAGTGTTACCATTTAATCAATAAAATACCTAGAGCTCCTCTCAATCCAAAAAAATATCACAATTATACTATAACATAACTCAATCTAACAAAAAGTAAGCCTAACCTACCTCAAATAAAAAAAAAGCCCATAAACTGCTAAACCGTTGCTTTTTCTTTTTGAGAAGATTTTTCAAGGTGTCAAGCTATCAAAAACACAATTTACACAACATTACGATAATTTTGATACCTATATTGCACCATTGTACTTTGAGTCCAAAAATGACACCAAAACCCCCCAAATGGGTCCCACATACAGAAACGTTCAACAATCATTAGAGAATCACAACCCTTAAGAATCAAGTAAAAATCAAGCTTATTGGGCTAAAATCAAGCCCTCAAGATAATTGGGGTTTTTGTCAAAAATTCACGTAATTAGAGCATGAAATGAAAGGATTCTTACATCAAAATTATTGTTAATTACGAAAATATATATGTTAATCAAGCTTCTAACTCAATCCCCAAGAATCAATTAGAAGTTATCAAGTCATTATAGGGATGCTAGGGTTCAAAGGGTATTCGAAAATGGTCAAAATTCGACCAAGGGGGCTTTTTATAGTATCCCAGTCGCGCTTATATGGGGTCCGTAAGGTCAAAACTTATTTTTGACCTTCGGGACTCATTCAAACTCTATTTTTTGCAAATAAACTATGTAACCCCCTAAATTTAACGTTCCAAATGCATTGGTGAAGGCAAATTTTCCATTCATTGTCGTGTAGACTAATTGTAGGCCCTACACCCATGTTTATCAATTTTCTCACTTTCCGACCAATTGGTCAAAATGAACTCCGATATCTTAGGACCTATACCAAGGGTATTTCTAGCCTAAAATCGATATTTCAGGGCTGCTAGTATAGTCAAAATTTGTATTCGAGGTCGTTTTACTGATTTGTTGTTCGGCAACCATTCGGAACCAGCGAAGACTTCTAAATAGGCCCTAAAACAAACAAACTACCTGGTAATCAAACTATTATTTCCATCAAGTCATAAATGACTTGGAGCAACTATGAAAAAACTCTAACGGTTAAAATATGCGGACAATACAAAAAATGACCTGAAGGGTGATTACAACTTATGTCAATATTTTGATTATTGTGTGTAAACAATGATACTTTATTTCTCTTAAGCAGTCATAGTTCAAGTTTGAGACCAATACTGACTTGGGAATAAAGGTTATTGTTTTACTAAGGTTACTGTTTTACTAAGTGGAGGTTCAATGCAGAGCATACCTTTATTATGCATAGTAGTCTCTATTCGACTAAATTGGTGAAGTGCTCTCTTGTTAATATTAAAATGAGTGGAAAAATATTGGTGTTATTATGCATTTTAATATTAAAATGAAAATCTTAATTTGCATGATAATTTATTGACATAAATAGAGAGAGTGGTGCCATTGGATTTGATAACTCTGGTAACTTCTAACGCTTTATTTGTCCATTATCTATCACATTATGTCTTGTAAATCATGTGACCATTAGTTTCCTATAACTCTCATGACATTAGCTTCTTGTAACCTAAATACCATTTATCTACCAACTTTACTATCCCATTACTTCTTATTCATTACATGAAGCAATTATACACCTATAAATAATGGTGTTTCTTTCTTTGTGTTGGGGGATATTAAATTTAAGAAAAAGATAAGTGTGGAAAAATATTATTATATGTAGTAGTGAAAGAGAGAGTTGAGACATAGAAAATATTTGAAATCTTCAACTATATTCACTATACAAAAGAGAGTAACTATATTAGTGAAAGAGAGAGTTGAGGCCAAGAAAAAATTCTAAGTCTTCAACTATATTCACTATACAAAAGAGAGTAACTATATTAGTGAAGAAGAGAGTCTAGACCAAGAAAACATTTTGTCTACAACTATATTTACTATACAAAAGAGAGTTTTAATATGTTGAAGGAAGGTGTTTTTATGGTAGAGCTTTGGACACTTCAAACAATTCAGGATTGCTTGAGTTGTACATCATCGATGGGCTGGTGTAGCATAGGGGGGACAAGTTAAGAGTTGATACTACTGGATCGGTGTAGATTATACCACAGTGGGCTTGAATCTCCTTAAAGAGAGCGAGATATTCATGCCTCAGCCAAGAAGAAAATTATTTTATTTTCTTCATTTTGTTGATTTTATTATTTCAACTATAATTTATTATAATTATGGTATATTACACCAACAATAAGAAATGAAATTTTTCAAAAGATAACAATTACATTTACAAAGAGGCTTAAAAACGAAATAGGTAGTCGATAAGCGAAGAAGTAGAACCTGGAAAAGAGGTGAAACAAAGGAGGAAAAAGAGGGAACAATGATTTCAACTGCGCAAAATAGGTCACTTACGCGAGTTTGAAGGAGTAGTATGATGTATCCAAATTTTGGAGAGAGAAAGTAAAAGTTGGAATTTTCGCAATTACTTTATAGGGGCGGTATTTTAAGTAATAATGATAAGTTGAGGTGTATTATATTGTTTTTAAGTTCATATTTATCCATTTAAAATATGAGTGATCCGACTTATTTATATGAATTAGATGGATTGATTTCTTCAATATGAGCTAAAATTGTAAGCCCCACTTAGTGGCAAGAAAATAGAGTGGGAGAAAAGGAAGAATGAAAACATTAACCTCTTTGAGGTTTTTGTTTATATTCTTCCTTTTAACATGAAGTATAATTTTCTTAACCTTTTTAAGGAGAATTATGAGTAGGCATCCGTTCTTGCTTGGTTGGTGAATTTGAAAAAATGAAATCAACACATCCTAAATAGTAGTATTGTTAATTTGGTAGCTTGATTGTGACTATTTACTTTGCTTGGTAGAATTTCAAAACTTAATTACACTCTTCTTGAATTGGTGACAAGGGAAAGTTGTCTCAGTACAGGCAGGGGAGGCTTACCTCCCAAAAATAGTCATAGAGAAAATGATCTAAAACCTTCCTAACCTATATCTGAAATCTCAACTACACACTCGAACTTCACCGCGGTCCTATTACCGTCCTGAATCTTATATTTTTGATATTTTTTAACCCTTAAATTTTGTTCTTTTTCATTACCCAAATATGTACACATGTTTGTAAACACGCGTTGGGCCCTATTATTTCTGATCCAAGTGACCCCACTTTCTTTACTTTTTAAATTTTAATTAGACTAAAATTTTTAATTCCAAACTTAACCAATAATGCTCCCTCCATTCCATTTTATGTGTCGTCATTTGACAGGGCACGAAATTTAAGAAATAAGTGATGACTTTATAAAGTTTATATAATTGCCCCTCTTAAAGTTATTTTAATGTTTACTTTTTAGTTGTCTTTTCTTAATAAGTGGAACCCACTAAGGATAAAATAAAAATGGTGTCATTAAATATTTACCAAATACAGAAAGATGACATCTTTTTGAGACGGATCATAAAGTAAATGGCGACACATAAAATGGGACGTAGGGAGTATATCTTTTCTTTAATTGGATATCAACTTTTCATCTTCATGTCCAATATTCTTGACAAGTAATTCTTATATACTCAGAAATCATTTTTCCTTCCTCTCACTTTTTTTCATTTCAAAAACTAATTTTTTAAAGAAATTTTTTTTGTAGATCAAACAGGAAAATAATTTGCTTCAAGTAGAACTGTACAAGCATTTGATAAGTATATTATACATAAAACACAAATACTATTGCAACAAAGTAAAAACCACATTATTATGCCATCTCAGCAACTGCAACTGTTTTCCTATTGTAAACGAAGTTGTTTTATGGGTATTAATATGGAAAAAATTTGACCCTGATAGTTAGATCTTGATATTTTGGGAGGAGATGAAATTTTCAGCCCTAAATCTGAAATTGAAAAAAATTTGAGAAGATTAAGAATCCTAAAGCTTCAATTTTAAAATGGAAGTTATTATTGAATGTTTTGAGATGGAAGATAATAAAAATCTAACGTCAAGATTTGAAAATGGCAGAAAAAAGGAAGAAGATGGAAAATTTAATGGCTCAGAAATAGGGATTTAAAAAAAAAGAAAATGGAAAAAAATTTGAACTTACACGTGGATTAAAAAGTGAAGATTTGTGTATTTTAGGTAAGTTCTACTGGCCTAAGGGGGTGTATACACCTACTTAAATAGGTCAGCATTTCAGGGTCACAAAATGCCAAAAATAAAAAGTTGAGGAAGGTAATAGGATTTCTATAAAGTTCGAGAATGTAGTTGAGATTTCATGTATAGGTTGGAGAGGTTTTAGACCATTTTCTCTTTATGTTGCTTATATGAGAATTGAGTACTATTTGCTATTTCAGAACCCCTCACCTCTCTGCGCCCGCCACAGTTCCATACACATAATCAGACTTACGCCTAGTTGTTAATCTACTACATGATCAAATGAGTTTTTTATTTCTATAGATTTAAAATGCTTTGTTTAATGATCTCTTTTGGACTTAATCATCCTTCTCTTTTTCAATTTAACCATTTATATGTCTAAGTTCAACAACTTCAATTTTTTTTGTTTGAATAGTTCTTACAAACTATAAATACTTGTAAGAAAAATGATTTTCATAAGCACCCAAGAGTATGACTTAGTGGTAATGTAGTGGGTTGAGAATCATGAGTTCTTCTGAGACAATCACTAGGTGATTTATTTCCATTGACATATGTATCATGGAATTAGTTGTGGTGTACACAAGTTGACCTTGACTTAAAAAAAACAAAATTGATTTAATAATCTTTTGAGCATTTTTTATAAGGTAAAATATTTTCTTCAAATTTACTTGATTTTTTTAAGGTAAGTTGTTATAAACCAATTGTCCCACATTGGAAAAATAGAGAAATGCTAAGGGGTTTATGGGCCAAATGGGTTCTTCCACCTATCAGGCTAGTCTTTTCGGTTGGACTCTCCCGTGTGGTTTATAATATTGGTGCTTTCATCGAGAGTCCCACGCGTTGGGCCGTGATTTGGAGTGGTGGACTGCGTTCCAGGAGTGGTGGCCTGGACCTAAGAGGGGTACCAGTCGTGACCAACTGGGTGTAGCCATGACCAACAAGGATCGATCCACGCATGGATCTGCGACTCGGAGTGGTGGCTTGTGTGCCAGGAGTGGTGGCCTGGACCTAAGAGGGGCGACAACTATGACCAACTAGGCTCATCCGTGACCAACGAGGTCGTTGGTTCTTAAGCGGAGGCTATTGTTATGAACCAATTGTCCCACATTGGAAAACATAGAGAAATGCTAAGGGGTTTATAGGCCAAATGAGTTCTCCCACGTATCAAGCTTAGTCTTTTGGGTTGGGCTCTCCTATTTGATTTATAACATTGGTGCTTTCATTGAGAGTCCTACGCATTGGGCCATGACTCGAAGTGATGGCCTGTGTGTCAGGAGTGGTGTCCTGGACCTAAGATGGGTGCCATCCGTGATCAACTGGGAGTAGCCATGACCAACGAAGATCGATCCACGTGTGGAGTAGCGCGTTGGGCCGTGATTTGGAGTGGTGGCCTGCATGCCAGGAGTGGTGGCCTGGACCCAAGAGGGGTGCCAGCCAAGACCAACTAGCATAACCATGACCAACGTGGATTGATTCACGCATGGAGATGCGACTCAAAGTAGTGGCCTATGCGTCAAGAGTGGTGGCCTGGACCTAAGAGGGGTGCGTGACTAACTGGACTCAGCCGTGACCAACAAGGTCGTTGGTTCTCAAGAGGAGTCGATTGTTATGAACCAATTGTCCCACATTAAAAAAAATAGAGAAATTCTAAGGCGTTTATAGGCCAAATGGGTTCTCCTACCTATCAGGCTAGTCTTTTGGGTTGGGCTCTCCTATTTGGTTTGTAACATTGGTGCTTTCATTGAGAGTCCTACGTGTTGGGCCGTGACTCTAAGTGGTGGCCTACGTTTTGAAGATGATACTGCAAGATTATATGATATGTGTGCATAGTTGCAAAGATTTTAAGTCCCTTCTCTATGATTGCATTTCATCAATACCTTTTAAACTATGTAGTCCTTACTTTTTAGAAGTCGTTTCTGAAATTGATGAAGCTTAGGGACAATGAGTCTCATTAAGACATTGAATATAGAAAATTTCTCAATGTAATGACTCGTGACATATCCTTATGGCTCTTAGTGAGCCACTCGTACTCACAACAGAATCAAGCTACAAACTTACTAATTTGGTTACGACTTGTCCTAAAGTCTCATCAGGACATCCTTTTTGCCTGAATTGTATAGCTCAACTATCGTATAATAGTAACCCCAGGATTTATGGGCCCCAAACCTCACCCTCTGGTCGGGCTCCAGTGCGTGTAGCCACACAAATCAGAGAATAATCTCATATATATGCATACGGGGAAATGCACATGTAAGTAACATAAAATAAATAAATAAATTTTTCTCCTCTTGAATAGATCAAGCCTTTAGCAGAGGTGGTTAACACAATTCAATGTGTCTCTGTTAATGCTCTCATTTCCTTGTCTCCTTAAGGATGTAACAGTTAACCGTGCATGTTTGTCAGGTATTTAGTGAAAGATGAGGGATTATCAACTTACTGGTTTGAATTGAATGATACGGCTATGAGAATGGCATAAATGAGATACTTACCGATGAAATGGTTAGTGTTGTCACTTGAAACATTTCAGATGAGGCCATAATTTAGGTAAAGACTTACTTCAGTCAAAGTTTTTGAAACTATATGTAAGTGAAAAAATGTGGCTTTCTTGTTAAAAATATAGCAAGATGAAATGGAGGGAGTACTAATTTACAATAGCTAAGTAGCCTTTTCGGAATGAACTCATAAATGTAGACATGCCCATTTTTCCTTTTTATAAATGATTCTTTCCTATTTATCTATCTTACTATATCCTTTAGCTAGTATATTCTTTTCATTTTTCTTTGATAGCTCAAGTAAGATGGTTGGTTCTTCATTAACACCAAACAATTTCATAAAATCACAAGATAAGTAGGAAATAAGAATAATACTCTTACTCTAGAAATTTGGATTAAAAAGGAACAAAAATCACAAGATTGATTGAGGTACTTGTAAATTTCTATGGCCCACATAATTAATTTATTTATTGGTTTAATAATAATTGAATAAGTGAAATCCTTAATCTATATGGAAAGTTACCTAGTAGGATAATTACTGACTCCTAGTAGGATTGTATCCACAATTACTGACTCCTAGTAGGATAATGATTGTATCCACCAATCACGTTGATGGAACGTGAAAACATAACTGACTATTCTCATTATAAAAGGGTTCCTTTCTTTGCCAAAAGAAGAATAAGCTCCATCACAATTATTTTGAAAGTACGGTAAAGAGAGAGAAATAATTCAGTGCTTCTGCTATTACGCTTTTGCTTCCGCTAAAACCATGGAGAATTCAGGTAAGTAATTCTTCATTGAATTACTGTTATTATGTGTATGTGAAAATCATTAAGTTCAACATTCTTGAATAATACAAAGGATTATGGATAGGATTGTTTATGTATAACATTGTTTAAGTTTATATAATCTGTTTTATGCTTACATGTGATATCAGAGCCTGGTTTTCGGAACAAGTGATTTTCCATTAAAATTAATGTTTCTCCAGATCTTGTGAATTTTAATTATGTTTGTTAGAAATTTCACAATTATTGAATAACGAAATTTGAAATATTGATATTATTATAATTGATTCTATTTAAAATAATATGAGTTTAATCTTTGTTATTTTAAATATTAAAGAAACAACTCTTTATTGTTAGAACGTTGTAGTATGCAATAATAAAATTTATTGTTTCTTAATATAACTTAGCATCATATATGTAAGATTCGTTAATCACCAAAGTGGTTGAATCTTTATGAAATTAATTCCAAAATAAAGGTTAAAGTTTAAATTAATTACCCATTAGTCTTGATGCTTATAATTGATCTAATAATTATGGGTAAATTAAATTTTTGGTCATAAGAAATTTGTGGATCATCCAAAGGTTGATTGTTTGTTCGTATGACCAATAAATATTAAAGAGATAATTTTGATGTATCGTTAGTTTTATTTATTTATCCAAAGATGATAAATATTATTAATTAATGCATTAAATATTATCATTTTGTGTTAAATGTATTTTAAGCATCATTATATTTAAAGTTGTATTTTGATGTTTCGCCCAAAGGAGAACATCAATATACATTTAAGTAAGTTATTTCTGAATTTGATAATGTGTTTAAACTCGTAACTCAAAGTATTAACAAATGATCATGTTCTATTTCAGCACTTGCCCTTCATTCCCACTCTGCCTCTGTTATGACCTTTAATGGACTTAACTTTTCAGATTGGTGCGAACAGATCAAATTCCATCTTGAGGTTTTAGATCTTGATGTTGCACTTTACTCTGAAAAGCCAACTGCTATTACTAAAGCTAGCAGTGATGAAGAAAAGTCCTATTATAAGCACTGGGATCGGTCTAACAGATTAGGCCTAATGTTCATGCGAATGAATATTGCGGGCAACATTAAGACTACTCTTCCCAAAACTGAAAGTGCGAAAGAACTTCTGAAACTTGTGGAAGAGTCTTCCCAAACTGCTGATAAGTCTCTTGCTGGGACACTAATGGGTACTTTGACCACTATGAAGTTTGATGGTTCACGTACTATGCATGATCATATCATTAAAATGACAAATATAGTAGCAAGACTTAAGTCATTGGGAATGAAAGTGGAACAGGATTTCCTTGTGCAGTTCATTATCAACTCATTATCATCTGAGTATGGTCCTTTCCAAATGAACTACAACACCATGAAAGACAAATGAAACATGCATAAATTGCATGGTATGTTGGTTCAAGAGGAAGCGAGGCTAAAGAATCAAGGAACCCACTCCATTAATTATGTAAATCATCAAAGAGCTGAAAAGAAAGGAAAGAAGCATGGTAAGGGACAATAGAAGCAACTTAATGTTAATCAGTCCTCATCTCAAGTACATAAGAAAGGGAACAAGAATGGAAAGTGTCATTTCTGTGGAAAATCTGGACACTTTTAGAAAGATTGCCTAAAACGTAAGGCATGGTTTGAGAAGAAAGGTAAACCTTATGCTTTTATATGTCTCGAATCAAATTTAACTGAAGTTCCTTATAATACTTGGTGGATTGACTCTGGTTGTACTATTCATGTTTCTAATACTATGCAGGGATTCCTTACAATCCAAACCATAAACAAGAATGAAAGATTTGTTGACATGGGGAATAGAGTGAAGGCTCCAGTTGAAGCTATCGGGACTTATCGTCTGATTCTCGATACTGGGCGTCACTTAAATTTAGTTGAAACTTATTATGTTCCTTCTCTTTCAAGAAATTTAGTTTCTTTGTCTAAGTTGGATAAGACTGGATGGTGTTTTAATTTTGGTAATGGATATTTTAGTTTGTTTAAGAATAATTATCTCATTGGTACTGGTATTGTTTGTGATAATTTATACAAACTGAATCTTGATAATCTTTTTGCCGAAACACTCTTAACTCTGCATCATAATGTTGGTACCAAATGAAGTTTTGTGAATGAACAGTCTGCTTACTTGTGGCATAAACGTTTAGGTCACATATCTAAAGAAAGGCTGGAAAGATTAGTTAAGAATGAAATTCTTCCAGATTTAGATTTTACTGATCTTAATATTTGTGTAGATTCTATTAAAGGAAACAAACAAAACACACAAAGAAAGGAGCCACAAGAAGCACACAGCTTCTTGAAATTATACACACTGATATATGTGGTACTTTTGATATCACATCTTTCAATAAAGAAAAATATTTTATCACTTTTATTGATGACTTTTCATGTTATGGATATATCTATTTGTTGCATGAAAAATCTCAAGCGATTAATGCCTTAGAGGTATTTATTACTGAGGTTGAAAGACAACTAGATAGAAAGGTAAAAATAATCAGGTCTAATAGAGGTGTTGAATATTATGGAAGATATGATGAAAGTGGACAACACCCAAGTCCATTTGCTAAATCCCTCAAAAAGCGTGGCATATGTTCTTAATACACAATGCCTGGCACACCACAACAAAATGATGTGGCAGAAAGACGTAATCGTACATTAATAGATATGGTTAGGAGTATGTTAAGTAATTCATCTTTACCTCCTTCTTTATGGATGTATGCTTTAAGGACTGTCGTTTACTTGATAAATAAGGTTCCTAGTAAAGCAGTTCCAAAGACACCTTTTGAATTGTGGACTGGTAGGAAACCTAGTTTGAGGAACCAGCATGTTTGGGGTTGCCCGACAGAACTTAAAGTATACAATCCACAAGAAAAGAAACTGGATTCAAGAACAATCAGTGGTTTCTTCATTGGTTATCTAGAAAAATCATAGGGGTATAGATTTTACTGTCCTAATCATAGTACAAGAATAGTTGAAACTAGAAACGCTAGATTCATTGATAATGGTGAAGTTAGTGGGAGAGAAGAATCATGTAATGTGGAAATTAAAAAAGTTAGGGTGAAAATTCCTCTACCCTATAATTTTTTTAAATTTATTATTCCTGAAGCTGTTGCACAATAAAGTAATCAACAAGAACAACAAATTAATGCTCCTACTAATGAAGCCATAATTGATGAACCTATAGTAGATGAATCACAAGAAGTAGCATCAAGAAGATCTCAAAGACAAAGAAGATCTGTTATTTCTGATGATTATTTGGTATATCTACATGAGTCAGAAACTGACTTGGGAATTGATGATGATCCAGTTTTATTTTCACAAGCCATTGAAAGCAATAATGGGTCTTTAAGACCAAACGTTACTCAACTGGCAACATCGAACGTCACAAAGCCAGACTTGTTGCAAAAGGTTTTACTCAAAAAGATGGCATTGACTATAAAGAGACGTTTTCACCTATCTCTAGAAAAGATTCATTTAGAATTATAATGGCCTTGGTAGCTCATTATGACTTAGAGCTACATCAAATGGATGTGAAAATGACTTTTCTACATAGAAATTTGGAGGAAGAAGTTTATATGAATCAACCTGAGGGGTTTTCTATTAAAGGAAAGGAACACATGGTGTGTAAAATTAATAAGTCAATATACAGACTTAAACAAGCTTCCCGACAATGGTATCTTAAGTTTAATGAAACGATTGTCACCTTTGGCTTTAAGGAAAACACCATTGATCAGTGTATATATTTGAAGGTCAATGGGAGTAAGTTTATTATGTTAGTCTTGTATGTTGATGAAATCTTGCTGGCTACTAATGATCTTGGTTTGTTACACGAAACCAAGAAATATCTCTCTAACAACTTTGAAATTAAAGATATGGGTGAGGCATCCTATATGATTGGAATAGAAATATTTTAAGATAGATCACAAGGATTGTTGGGATTGTCTCAGAAAACCTATATTAATAAAGTATTAGGGAGATCTAGAATGGAAAAATGCTCATCAAGTCCCGTTCCAATTCAGAAAGAAGATAAGTTTAGTCTCAATCAATGTCCAAAGAATGACTTGGAACGAAAACAAATGAAAGCTATTCCTTATGCATCAATAGTTGGGAGTCTTATGTATGCCCAAACATGTACAACACCAGACATCAGTTTTGCTGTTGGAATGCTGGGTCGATATCAAAGTAATCCTGGAATGGATTACTAAAAGGCTACAAAGAAAGTATTACGATACTTACAAGGAACTAAAGATCATATGCTTACTTATAGAAGATCTGATCATCTAGATGTGGTTGGATATTCAGATTCAGATTATGCTGGTTGATTGGATACAAGAAAATCCACATTTGGATATTTGTTTTTGTTAGGTGGAGGAGCAATATCATGGAAGAGTGCGAAGCAGTCTATTATAGTCGCATCCACTATGGAAGCCGAGTTTGTGGCATGCTTTGAGGCCACAGTCTAGGCTAATTGGCTGTGGAATTTTATTTCAGGACTTAGACTAGTCGACAATATAGCCAGGCCGCTGAAAATTTATTGTGATAATACCGCCACAGTTTTCTTCTCTAAAAACGATAAGTATTCAAAAGGTTCTAAGCATATGGAATTGAAATACTTTTCGGTTAAACAAGAAGTCCAGAAACATAAAGTGTCAATTGAACATATTAGCACTAAGCTTATGATTGTTGATCCTTTGATGAAAGGATTACCGGCCAAAGCATTTATTGAACATGTTGAAAGGATGGGCATTATTGATAGAAATGAATGATTTTATGTAAAGACTTTATTATGTTTATGAAACTGACACTTTGATCTCAAATTATATATGTTTCTATCGTTACCTGTTTTCTCTTGTATACATAATATTGTGAATAATGATGACAGGTTCTGACTTAGATAAAGGATTCTAAGTATTATCATTGGACCCATTATGTATTTGAAAGGTTATGTTAGTTAATAGACTAATATTGTAGTACCTGGAAGGAACTATGTCAAGTAAAGGAACATACAACCACCATGACTCATTTTAGTTGATTTATTTAACGATGACAAATGATGTTGGATTTAACGTTAATAGTGCACATGATTGACGTACCTATGAAACCATTAAATTAACATTGTGTGTGCCAAGTGGGAGAATGTAAATTTCTATGGACCGCATAATTAATTTATTTATTAGTTTAATAATAATTGAATAAGTTAAATCCTTAATCTATATGGAAAGTTACCTAGCAGGATAATTACTGAGTGGATTGTATCCACAATTGCTGACTCCTAGTAGGATAATGATTGTATCCACCAATCACGTTGATGAAACATGAAAACATAACTGACTATTCCCATTATAAAAGGGGTCCTTCTCTCTACCAAAAGAAGAATAAGCTCCATCACAATTATTCTGAAAGTAAGGTAAAGAGAGAGAAACAATTTAGTGCTTCTGCTATTACGCTTTTGCTTCAGGTAAGTAATTCTTTATTGAATTACTGTTATTATGTGTATGTGAAAATCATTCATCTCAACGTTCCTGAATAATACAAAGGATATTTTTTACCATAGGAGAAACAAAACCACCAACTTCAGATTATTTAATGTGATACTCCCTCGTTGGTTTGTACTTGGACATTTTTTGACATGATAAACCCACTAAGAAAACAATGATTAGTATAGTAATTTTATGTATTACTTCTATTAATTGATATTTAGTAATTGATAGATATTGAAAAATAATTTGAAGAATAAGTAATTAATGATAAGGGTAAAACATGAAATCTTTTTTTATCTTTTCTTGATTTGTAAAAATGACAAGTCAAAATGAAAATCAAATTTATAAAATGGAAAAGGGTCTAAAATGCCATTCAACTATGTAAAATAGTGCAAAAATGTCCTCCGTCTACCTATTGGGCCTAAAATGTCCTTTTCGTCTACCTATTGGGCATAAAATGCCCTTCTCACCTATCCATTGGACCTAAAATGTCCTTTTCGTCTACGTATTAGGCTTATTTTTCCCTTTTATTTAGGCAAATTACATGGAAAGTCCATTCTTAAAACTTAATAACATAAAGGGGAAAAGATAGAAATGACACTTCAAATTAAACTATTTCCATGAAAATGGCCATGAAATTTAAATTCCACTTTCTAACCATTTTAATTTACTTACTTGTTCTATACTGTTTTAACACACCTTCTATACAGTTTCTATACAAATCTTATACCTATAAATATTCTATACGAAAATTATACAGTTTTGATACATAATTTATACAATAACTGTACATTTTTTTTACACGTTTTATACAATAATTATATAATTTTCATAAACTTTTTATATATTTTTTATATATATTTTATACATATACATATTTGATATAACTATACAATTTCTATACATATATCTTATATAGATACATATTCTATTTAACAATTATATCGTTTTTATATAATTGAATTACTATCTTTAAACAATTAAAAAAAAAAGTAGAATATTTGATCAGTTAAAAAATTTATACAAAAAAAATTAAAATATTTTTAAAAGGGCCAAATTGCCCAAGTTGAATACTGTATCGGCATTGTATATGGACTGTATATAGACTACATAGGCCAAAATGACTCAAATTAGAAATGGCTATAAAGCGAAAATAGTATATCCGACTGGCCACTTTTTGAAAAGTTTTCAAACTTGGGCTATTTATTTTAAAAAGTGCTATAGAGTGTCCTTTTTCATAACATAAATAATACTCCCTCATTTTAAAAAGAATGACTTACTTTGACTTGGCATAAAGTTTAAGAAAATAAAGAAGACTTTTGAATCTTGTGGCCTTAAATTAAAGTTGTGTCAAATGTACCAAAATGTCCTTTAATCTTGTGGTCCTAAACATGTCATGTGGAAAGTTGAAATTAAAATATTGTCAAAAAAGGAAAGGGGTCATTCTTTTTGAAACAGACTAAAAAGAAAAGTAGGTCATTCTTTTTTAAACGGAGGGAGTATTACTTTTTCAATATTACAAAGTTTTTTTTTTCTTACATATATAGCCATTTAAAAAAATCAAAAAGATAATTATAATTCCTAATTTAATGCTATAACTAATTGTAAATTCACCTTAATTTAAGAGATATATTTTCAATCTTCAAATTAAAAGTGAAAAAGATAATCTCTAATTTCAAATCTTTCTCTCTCTTATATTCAAATTTTAAATATTTTTAAATAAACTAAGTATTTCATTCTTTGCTTGTGTATGTTTCGTTTTGTTTTCATGTATGTTAATCATCTAGTATTATTTCATTATTGTGTATTTTTAATTCTAATGTAATGGGTTAATCATAATTTTTTATGAATAAATATTCATGTAATAAAAATCATTATGTTGGAAGTACATATATACCATGTATTGTTGTTGTATAAATATAATTTATGTCAAAGTCAGATTATTATTATATTTTTTATATAATTTATGGGATAAACATTCATGGTATATCTCATTATGTCGGGAGTACTTTTCTTGTTAAAAATTTATTTATTAAATATAAATATATATTTCCAGTATTACATAATATAAACTTTTTATATCTAAAATATATCATGTATGTTTATGGTATAAATATAACTTTTATGGTATAAATATATGATGTATTTTTATGATATAAATATAGCTTGTATAATATATAAATATATCATGAATTCTTATGGTACAAATACACCATATATGTTTTACGGAGGCATCCTGAAAGCAGACATTAAAAATGAAAAACATAAAATTTTGATATAGTATATAAAAAATGAATGAACAAAGGCTTCCATATAAATAGGCAATAAAGAAGAAATATCAAAATTTAATATATAATTACTTTTCTATATATTAGAATTTGTTATAAAAGTAAATATTTTATATGCTATATCTGACAACCAACTAATACGGCTATGTATATGTAATAATTTTTAAAAAATAAATATTTATTTTTTATTTATTAGATCAATTTAGAATGACGAAAAATTGATATTGTGTACTATTCATTTGGTAAATATTAATAAAAATGATAGGGATTTTTATGTAGTTTAATAAAGATAAGTTATGATATTATATAATTTTTTTTCTTAAATAAAAGGGAAAAATAGCCTCAATAGGTAGACGGAAAGAATATTTTAGGCCCAATAGACAGGCAAAGGACATTTTTACATCATTTCACATAGTTGAAGGGCATTTTAGGTTCTTTTTCATTAAAAATGTAATGACCAGTAAAAGCAAATGGAGGGAATAGTCTACAAAATCTCAAGTTCCAATAAGTGGTTGAGCTATATGAATGATGAAGTACTCCCTCTATTTCCTGTTAGTTGGACTTCTTTCTAAAAATATTTGTTTCAACTTATTTGTCCAAATTTCAATAAGTGGTTGAGCTATATGAATGATGAAGTATTCCCTCCATTTTGTGTTAGTTGACTTTCTTTCTCAAAATGTTTGTTCCAATTTAGTTGTCCAAGTTCTAAAAATCAAAAGTATTATATATATATATATACATTTCTCATTTTACCTGTGATAGGGATACCAAATACATCCACAGTTTTCAAAATTATTGAATGCTACATAAATGATCTCATTTTTCAAAACTAAAATCAAATGATTATTACTAGTTTCAACTATAAATACTCAATATTCTAGACTTAATGCATGAAATAGACTAGCGTGTATCAAATTTCAATGTTTAATTATTCCATTTTAAAAGACAAATAAGAATAAATACGTAAAATGCATTTCTATTTATTAGTTTTTTAATAGTAGTGCTAAGTCCGTAAGAGCCAACTAATAGGAAATTGAGGAAATAATTGTTAGTAACTCCTGGATTATGTCTTAATACACGATAGAAGGAAGATTCGTACGTGGTGATTGGGAGAAATTGTAACGACCAATTTCGTTGTTACTAAATTATTCATAATAAATTTATGAAAAAAATTCTTAATTTTCATTCCTCCATATTAACTTGGGTCCAAAATAGCCAATATTTATTTATTATGACACCTCAAATTTTTTGGTAAAGATTTTAGCCTTCGAATGTAACTAGATAGACTCAAGCTCGATGAATTCAATTAATCATGAGTTCTAATATAAATAATTTAGTTTTAAAGTTCTTTAGGTATGAATTAAGGTTGTACAATATCCCTAACACAAAGTTAAGTATAAAACTTTCTTTCCGAAATAGTTTCGATATGGGTTTTTATTAGGGCCAATTTCAAACGATCATATCTCATAGAATATAAATATTTATGGGTCTCATTAAATAGCAAATCAAATATCTCTGAGTTCTCTTTCCAACGCAGCAAATCATTCCTCAATCCGAATTTGGAGTAAATAGTTATGACTGTTTTACTGAACACTATCCGGGCTGAAATGGGATTTCGCTGTAGCAAAAATTCTGAATGTATTTAAATCAGCTTCAGCCATATTTTAGGTCTAAAAATCTCAAATTTCATTTTCCAACCATAGAGAGGTGATTTTCCAATGTTTAGGGTGAAATTCCTTTGTTGAGGTAAGTTTTTTTTATTATTTTCTTCGTCTTTTAATCTTTTAACATCTTAGAATCCTTAGAAACACCTTTAATGGTGGAATCCTTTTGAAAAATACTCATGGGTGTTTCTAATATGACGTAGAGCTTATTCTAAACTATAAATTAAAGATTTCTAACATGAATTTCATAAACTAGATTATGAATTTTGATGGTTAGGAACCTTGAATTTCGTAAAGATGAGACCTTTAGCATAAAAACTCCATTAATGGAGATGATTTAAGCTTGAAAGAGCTAATTAATGGCTAATTGACATTGGGGAATGATATAGACCTTGAATTAAGGGTAGAATTAGTGAGTTTAACTCCCCAAGATATTTGTTTGAAGAGTAAACATTTAATTACTCTTATAATTGCTTGATTTTTAGATGATTGATTGTTCCAAGGCATGAAAGAAAGGAAAGAGCATCCTTGTTGCAACTTGATTCTTTCAAAATCTTGGCGTCCAGGTAGGCTAGGTTTAATGAGTAGGAGATTGTGTTATTTTATATTTTCATAATTTAGAATTGATGAGAGAAAGTATGTCTAGGCATGCGGGCATAGAGTTGAGGTGGATAAAGATATGAGTACTTAAATTTAATCTCAAAAACTATATTATTGATTGATTATGTGATATTTATGATATTATGTGTTATGTGCCCGAAAGGAGATTGTTGTAAATATAGTATATGAACATGATATTTTTTTTAGCTATTCAAGTGATGAACCTAGTTGAGTTGTAATGGTATTAAGTTGTATGTATTGTACAATAATATGATGAGTAGAATTATGCTAAGATCGAATATTGATGAGCATAGTAATATCTACGGGATAGATGACTTGAATTAGTGTGATGGTTGTATTATGTGGAAAAAGGTAGAGGATAATAATACGCGTGAATGTGCTAGTTATAGGTGGTGATGTTAGAACCTAAGTTGCGGTATTTAAGAAGATAATGATATTTTTAGTAATTAATGACTAATTAAGGCTCCAATAGTGACTTGTATGCGTAAGAATTGAATTGTGATTTATTTAATGATATTCTTGTTTTGATATTGATAAAAACACTATATCTATTGGATGCCCATGAGAGGCTAAATTGGTGATAATGATGGTTTATTGAATTGTGTCTATGAGTGGCTTGTTTGATAATGATAACTCCTTAAAGTAATATTGTAAATACTTGTTGATTGGTATTCAGACGTGCTTGAAATTATTGATGCTTGGATTGTTGATGCATGTATAAATGACTATTGAAAATTTAATTGATGGAATTGTCGTATGACTTTAAGTGTACTTGTAAACTTGGTACATTATTGTAAGCTGTGATATTGTCTAAATTTGATATTGATAATACTTGTTTATGGTGGATCGGGTACCACTCTGGTACAGATATGTTTATGTTAGATCAGGTACCACGCCGGTACGGATGTGTATATATTGGATAGTGTACCACGCTGGTATGAATATGTATATGTTGGATCGGTACCATGCCGATATGGATATGTATATATTGTATCGGGTATCATGCCAGTATGGATATATATATGTTTGATCGGGTACCACGTCAGTACGAATATATATATGTTGGATCGGGTACCACACCGGTATAGATATGAATATGTTTGATTGGGTATCACACCAATACAGATATGTATATATTGGATCGAGTACCACACCGGTACGGATATGTATATGTTGTATCAGGTGCCACGCTGGTACGGATACATATATGTTGGATCGGGTTCCACGCCGGTACGGTACATGAACATAGATTTTTCCCTGCAGGTCATGACTATTTGGACAAAAATAAGTCTCATTGCATGTGTGTACATATTTGTGTTGAGTCTGTGGATGTTTACAGTATGGTTGATACTTTTGATGGTTATATGGCTTATTTGTGAGCACAGTTTGACCTGTTATTGTTGTATTGTTAATTCATTGGGTATTTGATTATATGATATGCATTTGAAAAAGTGAAACTTTATACTTATATATATATTGGTTTACTTGCTTCATTTATACGTGTTTTAATCGTAGCTTACCAGGATGGCTAGTTATTATTCTTTAATATTATAAAAGAGCATTTGGTTATTAGACCGAGAGTTTAGTGTGGGTTATTTATGATTACGAGTTTGTTCTTGTGAATATGAGTAGTGAAAAATATAAGGTGAATAATAAGGAATAGTGATGTATTAATGTTGGATTGTGGTTGATAGAGTGAATTAATGAGGCTAGAGTATGTTAGTAGTGAATATAATATTAATGGAGTTGGAAGAGTAGTTGGATGATGTAAGTTATATAGGTAAAGTATTAATGTTATTACAATTTTAGTTGAATTATATTCCATTCAAGATGTCATGATTTATTTTTCTTAATTCTATTTTATGATTATATGAACTAACACGGTGGGCCGATGATGCCTACCAGTATGTGTGGTTATACTGAGCCTACTCTTCTACATTCCTTCTTGGAGTGTAGACTGGATGCAGGTTAATTTGCAGTTGCTAGATGGACGAAGATATTCAGCACTAACTTCTGCCCTTTCTTCCTGACAGATGTTAAAGTCTTTGTATATTTATGTTATTGTCAGTCTATGTTGTAGTAGATAGCTCTTGTACATATCTGTCTAAGTCTTGGAATAGTGAAGGACATTTGTAAGAAGTTTTTAAAAAGTCTTATTTATTACTTCCTCCGTTTAAAAAAAAATGACCTACTTTGACTTGGCACAAAGTTTAAGAAGATAAAGAAGAATTTTAAATCTTGTGGTCTTAAATTAAAGTTGTGTCAAATGTACCAAAATGCCCTTTAATCTTGTGGTACTAAACATGCCATGTGGAAAGTTTAAATTAAAGTATTGCAAAAAAGAAAAGGGGTCATTCTTTTTGAAACAGACTAAAAAGAAAAGTTGGTCATTCTTTTTAAATGGAGGGAGTAGTATTTAATTTACTTTATTATATTTAATCCAATATTTTCTTAAAAACAGAAGTCTTCCGCATATTTTTAGTTGGGTAATAAGGGTTCTCCTAGCTACTTAACAGTGTAGGTGCCCACATGGTCCATTAGTCTGGGTTGTGACACTTGGTATCAGAGCGTTAGGTTCACCAGTCCCACACGTACATGAGGAATGTCAAGTAGAGTTTCGTAGATTAGTGTGTAGGGCCCCACACCCAATCTTCGGAAGGCTATGAGGCATGTAAAAATCATTTTCCTTTCTTTCTCTCCATCCTGTCGTCCTAATCTTGGACTATTATATTGAATCTAATTAGTATCTAGACAATTCTAATAGGCATCTTAACAAAGCTCAATTGGAATCTAGTTAATTCCAATTTGTATCTTAGTAATTTTGAATAAAAATCTAGGAGATTTCAATTGGTATCTGTTAATAAGGTCTAAAAGTTATTGCTAATCGGTAAAGACTTGTGAAAGTTGTCAACTTATTGATTGCTTGCGTTTGATATTTGTCTAAACTTGTGTTGCTAGATTTTTACCATTGTTGTGAATTATTTTTGTTTGAATTTAAGTGATGAAAATTGACTAAGTTATTTTTGTTGATAATTGTGATAGAATTATTTAATTTCTTGCTATTGTGAAACTAGCAATTCTATGGTGCTTACTTATTTTTTTGTACTATTATACTGATGAAATTGATGGTATGAGAATTGACAGGATGATATGAGAACATGATGTCAAGAAAAGTTGGTGAAAAAGTGACATGAATGAAAAACTGAGGTGACATGTGTTTTTCGTAATGAGAGATTCTTGTTAATGATGTTGTGGATGGATCCTTGCGTAGTTTGATTATTTTATATTATGTGGGGATCCTTGTGTGGTCCGGTCACTGAGACTATATTTAGAATTTTTGTGCAGTTCTATTATTAAAATTATAATGGGTCCCTCGTGAGGACTAACTAAGTGACATTATCTTTGAGTTCCTTATGTGAATGAATTCTTAATGCTTGGCAAAATAATTAGTTTAAATAAAAGTGATAAAAAATAGTAGAGGTTGTTGATACGTACAAAATTTGATCGATAACTTATCTGGAATGTGATATTGGTGATGAGACTGTTAATGACCTGTAATCGATTTATTTTGTTTTACCTTGCTTATGTCTAGTGGTATGGGGACCACTCGAGGTGATTAAGAGTTAAGTGAAGCCCGTAATAAAAATATTATTAGGTAGAAATAAGAATGACTTAAATTGGTGTTAGTGATATAAGAGTGGTTTGGCTTGATCATGAAGTGTTAGTAGTTGAAAAATATTTGAGTTAATTATTGTCTGGATATAAGTTATAGCTATGGATTTATGCATTAGGAAAAATCTTAAGAAGATAAATTATTATTGACTTGACCTTGTGGCTGAATTATGCATTTATATGTCCCACAGAGTTAGCTAATATATGACACTTTTGGAGGATAGTAATTTTCATGATAGTAGCAATGCAAAATCAAATGACTTAGTTACATTCATAAAATAATTAAGAATGGTCCTGGATGGGAGAATAAGTGAATTGTTAATGGCATGATTGATCCTTTCTTGGATGATTTTTGGTGGATATTTCTTGTTGAGTGATTAAGGTATGATGATTAGATGAATATTAACAAACTGTGGAGCAGAAGATGTTGTAGGCTATAATTCCTTGGGATATTTATGGCCAATTGTTGTAAGCCTGTGTAATGAGTGAAAGGTTAGGTTGTCATCTATGTATAGTAGTAAATATTAAGCGTGAACCGTGAGTGATCTTAAGGTGAAAATAATAGTGTTTGTGAAATGTTGAAGCTAGATTTATAGAATGAATTTAATAGTCTTGATTGAGTTCATGTGGATATCTAAGTTATGTGACTTGTAAGTGGTGTGGTGGCTTAAATATAATCAAATGTAGATTCTCCATGAGATAGTCTTGGCTAGAAACCGAGTCAGGTGTCTCAGAGAGAGCTTGTGTGTTGGATGATTAGATGTGACTTATCTAGTGTTGAAAATATAAGTAGTAGATTCATGTAGCATCTCGTAGCACTTTTCAGAATTGAATTTGGGGCTCTAGAGCTTCGGTAAGAAAAAAAAGGTATCTTGGAATATTTATCTCCTTCAAGGTGAATCTTTTAACTATCTTTATCTGGCTTTCGTAAAACTCAAGTTTCAGACTTAAGCCATTGAAAGAACAATAAGTGATTTGTGTGTCAATATTTGTCTCCACATCTTAGTATTTTGAAAAGTTTTGATAGAATAATTGAGTATAGAATGTGGGTTGGTCGATAAGAATATCGAGTGAGCGAATAGGGTGCAGTATAAGCAACAATATTAGTAATGTCTCTCTAATTCTAACCTCGTGCTTTGCTACATTTAATGTCCGTTCAGGGACAAACAAATGGTAGATTGGTATCTGATTGTAATGATCTATTTCATTGTTACTAAATTATTCATAAAAAATTCATGAAAAAAATTCTTAATTTTCATTCCTCCATATAAACTTAGGTCTAAAATAGCCAATATTTTATTTATTATGACACCTCAAATTTTTCGGTGAAGATTTTTAGCCTTCAAATGTGTCTAGATAGACTAAGGCTCAATGAATTTAATTATTCATAAGTTCTTATATCAATAATTTAGTTTTAAAATTCTTTAGGTATGAATTAAGGTCGTACAATATTCCTAACACAAAATTAAGTATAAAATTTTCTTTTTGAAATAATTTTGACATAGGTTTTTATTAGGGCCAATTTCAAATGATCATATCTCATAGAATATAAAGATTTATGGGTCTTATTAACTATCAAATCAAAGATATCTGAGTCCTATTTCCAAAGCAACAAACCGTTCCTCAATCTGAATTTGGAGTAAACAATTATGACTGTTTTACTGAGCACTGTCCGGGCTAAAATAGGATTTCGCTGTAGGGAAAATTCTGAATGTATTTAAATCAGCTTCAGCCGTATTTTAGGTCTAAAAATCCCAAATTTCATTTTCCAACCATAGAGAGGTGATTTTCCAATGTTTAGGGTGAAATTCCTTTGTTGAGGTAAGTTTTTTCATTATTTTCTTCGTCTTTTAATCTTTTAACATCTTAGAATCCTTAGAAAGACCTTTAATGGTGGAATACTTTTGAAAGATACTCATGGGTGTTTCTAATATGACGTAGAGCTTATTCTAAACTATAAATTAAAGATTTCTAACATGAATTACATAAACTAGATTATGAATTTTGATGGTTAGGAACCTTGAATTCCGTAAAGATGAGACCTTTAGCATAAAAACTCCATTAAAGGAAATGGGTTAAGCTTGAAAGAGCTAATTAATGGTTAATTGACATTGGGGAATGATATAGACCTTGAATTAAGGGTAGAATTAGTGAGTTTGAATTCCCAAGATATTTGTTTGAAGGGTAAACATTTAATTACTCTTATAATTGCTTGATTTTTAGATGATTGATTGTTCCAAGGCATAAAAGAAAGGAAAGAGCATCCTTGTTGCAGCTTGATTCTTCCAAAAGCTTGGCGTCTAGGTAGGCTAGGTTTAATGAGTCGAAGATTGTGTTATTTTATATTTTCATAATTTAGAATTGATAGGAGAAAGCATGTCTAGGTCTGTGGGCATGGAGTTGAGGTGGATAAAGGCACGAGTACTTAATTTTAACCGCAAAAATTATGTTATTGATTGATTATGTGATATTTATGATATTATGTGTTATGTGCCCGAAAGGAGATTGTTGTAAATGTAGTATATGAACATGATATTTTTTTTAGTTATTCTAGTGATGAACCTAGTTGAGTTGTAATGGTATTAAGTGGTATGTATTGTGCAATAATATGATGAGGAAAATTATGCTAAGATTAAATACTAATGATCGTAGTAATATCTAAGGGATAGATGACTTGAATTAATGTGATGGTTGTATTATGTGGAAAAAGGTAGAGGATAATGATACACGTGAATGTGCTAGTTATAGGTGGTTGTCATGCCCCATTTTTACCTAGGTTAAATAAAACATGACTTATTAGACTCTAAAGAATTAAAATTTTGTACAGAGTCGCCACCTAATTTTTAAAGGAAAATAAGGAAACCTATTTATTTGTCGATACATATGATTAATGTTTTAGTATGCGAAAACCTATTGAGACTCTAGGTAAGGGTTCAAATTATCCCGAAGGGAAGGGGTTAGGCACCCTTCAGGATCCACAAATGTGGTACCCGGCTAGACTAAACTTATCAATGAGGGGGAGGTATAAATATTTAAAATAATGTAAAAGTGTATTTGTATTAAGTATAAGATAATTCTTTTGAAAATAAAAAACATAAATGTTTAAAACCATGTAAAAGTGTATGTATATTAACTATATAAATAAAATCTATTGTTTTAAAAAAATATGTATAAAATGTATAAATTACATGTGAAAAAGAAATGTATTTTATGATGTAAATACATGAGAAAAAAAGCCTACATAATACGTGAATACTTGATTAACTTGATTCTTTTATGTAAATATTAACGGCCTAAGTTTTGCCTAAACGCGATAAAATTATGTAAATAAAGAATATCTTTGTCCGGCACCCAAAAAGTAAAGTTTTCACTATCTTTTATCTTTATGTACAATTACAAATAAGAACTAAACTACAAACATAAAGCTTGAGAATTATGTATAAGTGCTTGATAAAATAATAAAATGAACAAATAATTATTAAAGTAAGTGAAATTATTTGCACACATGTACATATAGATGTTTATATAAAAATAGAGTTTTGTTATGAAGGATTAAGTTTTAGACTGGCCATGGCTACGAAGTGGTTGCTCGACTAATCGGTTGTTCTAAATCGCCTTGCCAAGATACAAATCACAAAACCTTTTGTGTTGTTGTGATATTTTTAAGATTTTGTCATCGCCTAAAATATTTAATTTTCTATTACGTATTTATATACGTAATATCCGTCTTTTATTTGTGGAGGCCTAAAAAATCGATGGTAATTTTTTCATTGACCAAGAATATTTATTTTGACATAAAATAGATAAATTTGAGAAAATAAAGTACGTCTTTTATAATGGGGAGGCCTAAAATATCCGAAGGAAAGATATTTTCATCGGCCAAAAATATTTTGATGTAAATAATTAAACTTTGAGAAATAAAAATCCGTCTTTTATTATGAGGTGACCTCAAATATCCGACGGTGCGATAATGTCATCAGCCGAGCATTTATTTTTTATGTAAATAAGTAAACTTTGAGAAATAAAAATTTATCTTTTGTTACGGGGTGGCCTCAAGTATCCGGCGGAGAGATAACGTCATTGGCCGTTGTATCCATTTATCGTATAGTGTCTAAGCAGTAAAGTAAATAGGCAAAATTACCAAACAAATAAAAGAGTCCGAAAAATAGCCAATTAATCCAAAAAGCAGCCAACAATGTGTATGGGCAACAACATCAACAATAACAATCAGGAGAACAGTTCAATGATACAATGAACAGATTAATCACACACCTAGCCCAAACAACAATATGGAGCAATAACAATACGAGTAGCAAGCAGCTCATCCGGATGGTGGTTTTTCCATCCAAGTTCAACGAAAATTTGACAATAAGAACAAACCCAACAAATGTGAATAGAAAAATCAATAAAATAATAATTACAACCAATAGAGAAGCACAAAAATAATCTGCCATCGCATCTATTGAAATCAAAACACCAAATCAGAATAAAAAATGGATGAGAGTGTCTCTCCCACGGCAGGGATGTTGTAGCGACGTCGGATGGTCAAAATTCGACCAGATCTAGACAGTTTTCGATGGGGAAATGATGGTGTGGCATGTTGAAGGTTCATCAGAGTTGTTTGGGTACGGGGGAGGAGAGGAAAGGAGCGGTGCTGGTGGTTTTGCGGGAGCTAGAAACTCGATGCTCACCGGTCGTCACCTCCAGCGATCGTGCGACGAGATGGAGAGGGAAAGTTTATAGCATATGGGGTTGGTGTTGTTGGTGCTGTGATGGTGGTGGTCGGAGCTCATCTATTGGAGCTCCGGCAGTTATGAAAGTTAAGGTAGAGAGGCAAAGAGGCATGAACAAGAGTAAGAGAGAGAAGGCGTATGTGTGTGTATATGTGTGTAGTGGGAGGAGAAAATATGGGTGTTTATTTTGAGAGAAAGAAGAATAAAAAAAATGTTCTTCCACCTTCGCCTATTTATAATAAAATTGGGCACTCCCTATTATCCAATGGATAAAGGGGTGTCCCCTCTTTTTATAATAGCACATCCTTTAGTCCTTAGGATATTGACCAAAAGATGTTTATCCTTTTGACCAATGGATAGATTTATTGTCCAAAGGGTAGTGTCATTGAGTTGTCATTGTCATATGTGACAAGACATTATTGTGTGGTCATTGTCGGATGCGATAAGACATTGAATTATTATACTGTGTAAAAATAATTTATCCGACTTAGCATTTGCAGACTGTAAAAAATGTACAAAATGAAGGTATTAATTTGTAATTATGAAAAATGTAAAGAATGTTGAAAATATTAAAAAATATAATTTAATATGAAAAATATTATAAAAATGTGATGTCATATCGTGTACATGTGCAGATAATTGTAAAATGTTAAAAACGATAATGAATTGATAGAAATCCTAATATAAGGAGGATTATTCATAAATTATGAAAAGTAAAATACGACAACAAATTGATAAAAAATTTTAAAATAAGGATGATTATCAATAATTTGTCAACAATTGTAAAAAAGATGTGAAAATTATATTCTTTACCCTTTAATGATCAGGAATCCTGAAGACGTTAATTTTAAGCACAGAGAGCAAAAATTGGGTGTCAACAGTTGCCCCTTTTTGTTTGAAAATGATGTAGAAGTCTAAAAATAAAAACGTTGACGTGTAGCCAATTTTGCTCGTCAAAAAATAATTTTTTTTTGTTATAGAAAAATTCGACCAAACTCTAATTTAGAGTTGCCTACAAACCTCAAGTTAATGAGGATCAGGTCGGGTGTAGTTCAAAAGAATAGGCAATTTGTTTCTTGCCTTGTTGTTGGGAGTGGGTGATCATGTAGAATGATTATTGAGAGAACTGTTTGGAAATGAAAGTGTTCATCTATTCCCGATGCTCTTTTCAAATTGTCCCAGTATCGATCTGTGGAATGCTGGGGATATAAGATTGTGTACTTGCAGGTGAGAAAAAATAATTGTGGTTGTGACGATCGAACTCTGCACAGAGCTTCCTACATATCTCGAACGTCATGAGGATCAGGTCAACGTAGATCGAATGAGGAAATGGGGAAATTTTGAGATGGTTCTCAAAATTTGCCCCAGTGTGTGTTATATGGGATATGAAAAAAAGTGTTGTTGTTTTGAATTGTACCCTTTGTTGAAAAGATGTATGATGTATCCGATTGTCTATGGGAACTTGAGGATGAATGACGGGTGTTTTCAATTATTTGCGAAGACTGATGTTGATGAATAAAAGATATCTTTGATTGTCTACGAAGAATTAATGCATGACATCTCCAATTGTCTATGGAGACTGATGTTGAATGATGATGTCTTCGATTGTATACGAAGACTTGATGCATGACACCTCTAATTGTCTATGGAGGTTGGTGTTGATTGTTGTCTCCAATTGTTTATACAGACTGTGATTAATAATGATATCTTTGATTTTCTATGAAGACTTGATGCATGACGTCTCCAATTATCCATGAAGACAGATATTGATTGTTGTCTTTGATTATTTATGGAGACTGTGATAAATGATGATGTCTTTGATTGTCTACGAAGACTTGATGACATCTTCAATTGTCTATGGAGACGGATGCTGATTGTCGTCTTCGATTGTCTACGGATACTGTGTGATAGTCGTCCTCAATTGTCTATGAAGACTAAGGTCATCAACCGATGAGGTAATGGCCTCTCGATTGGTGGAACAACTGACAGGTAATAGCCTTTTGACGGGCGAGGCTATGAAAATGTAAAACCATCTCGACTGGCGGGGCTTAGAAAAGTAATAGCCTGTCGACTGGTGGGGCTATGAGAATGTAAAAAGCCTCTCGACTGGTGGGGCTATGAAAATATAAAAGCCTCTCGACTGACAGGGCTTTGAAAGGTAATAGCCTCTCTACTGACGGGGCTATGAAAATGTAAAAGCCTCTCAACAGGCGAGGCTTTGAAAGGTAATAGCATCTCGACTAGTGGGGCTATGAAAATGTAAAAGCCTCTCAACTAGCAGGGCTTTGAAAGGTAATAGCCTCTCGACTGACGGGCTATGAGAATGTAAGAAACCTCTCGACTAGCGGGGCTGTTGAAAGGTGATAGCCACTCGACTGGCGGGGCTATGAAAATCTAAAAAGCTCTAATAACACCCAATTGAAAAGAAAAATGACCATGTTTGAAGCCTGTATCTTGAAGAGAAAAGCCAATTGTTGTATTCGAAGATAGGCGTCTTGCACGTAAAGTATGATGCATGTATGTGAAGGTATGGTTTGAAAGGAAAGTTTATTTTTTTTTTTTGTATTTTTGTGGTAAAAATGTGTTGAAATATGAAAAATACGGAAGATTTCTTTGTGTTTTATTTGTATGAAATGTTGAAAGGTAAAAATATAGAACATTATTTGTGTTTTAAATATACCTGTTCTGGTAAGTTTAATACTCCTAAGTTTTGTTCCTCCATAGATTTTTCCATTGAAATATACCTATTTTTTAAATAAATAAGCAAAATATTTTTTGTAGACAAGAGAGAGTTTTTGCTTCAACGCATGAAGGCTTGCCTTTGCACTGCCTTCGGTCCTTCTATTTATAACTGAAATTTACAGATGATCTTTTTACACATTTCCTAAAATGACTTTGAAAAATTAAAGCCTATACTAGTCTAAGCTAGACTAATTAATGTTTACAAAAAAGTCTTCATCTTTTAAAAGAAGACTTTGACATAAAGCACTAAATGACCAAAAAAAAACTTTAAATGCCTAATACTTTTTCTATACAAATTTTTACAATTTACGTAAAGGAAATTGTGAAAGTTATCTACATGTTACTTTCTCAATTTAATAGCTTGTTTTCTCCTTTATTTCACTCCGTAGTTATCTCTTTTTTGTTGTATCTGTTGTTTTTGAGCATCACATCTGGAATAAAGTTGTGCTTGCTACTACATCTGCTGCATATGTGGTCTTTGTATATTTGACCAACTTTTTCACAAAATTGATCCATAGCTTCTTCTGAAATAATTCCCTTACTGATAGATCTTGTTAATGGTTGTTCTTCTGGTTTGAAGAGTGTTAATCCCCATTTTCTAAGTTCTTCCATGTCATGGTCTCTAACTTCTTTGCAAGTTGAATAAATCAATTCTTGGTTCCTTTAATTATATATCCAAACTGGCTTTTTATTTAAATAATTATTAAGTAACTCTGATAATATATTGCTTATTTCAATAACTCTTTTGTTGCGGTAAAATGCTGGTATCTGCGTTTTTGGTATCTCAGACTGTTCACATATTTCTTCCAGAATAATATAATCTCTGGTCATACCCATTTTGACCACATTAGTAGTCTGTTTAACTTCGTCAAATAATATTTTTGCTGGTGCAGAATAAAATCGAACATAGAATAATTGTCCATTGGTAATTCTCTTGTAAGTCATAAATTCTTTGTGAATTTCTGGGATTCCTGCTAACTCTTGTCCATCGGTTGTGTAAACCGTAGATAATAATCCATAATAGTAACATGATTTAATAAAATTTGGGCTTGTACCTGGTAAGGCAATAAGTTTATTATAATTTTGGCATTTCTGGGCAATATATCCTTTTTGTTGTGCAGCTAGCTCTTCACTTTGAATAGGTTTGGTATTTAATAAGGTTTGTAAGGTGTGTATGTTGTCAATGTATTTACGAGAAGAATAATTGTATGTTTGTTTTTCTTAGTTAAGTGATTCAGAATAGGTATGTATCTGGGGAGGTGCAAATGCTTCTATATTTTGTATATTTGGTGTATATGATTTTGAAAATATTTGGCTGAGGTTATAATTCTTTTTCTTTGGTATTCCAGGTCTATTTTGAGTGACTATATTTTTCCCTTTAGATGTGCCTGCAGCCGTAATTGAATTTTCGTTAGTAATTTGAGTTTTAAGGTGTTTCTCATCGTCACCTTCTAGGTCTAGTTTTTTAATGTGTTTTTATAGTGCTCGACTTGCACTTTTACATTTGTAACTTTAGTAGTTAGTGTAATAACTCGTTCTTGTAATAACTCCATTTGTTTAAACATTTGGAGCAATAAATCAGTCTGGGTATCTTTGGCATCAGCCTCTTCCATTGGTAAATCAGTTTGAGTAGCTTTGTCTTGATAAGTAATCTACAATGATATTTTTGTTAGTATTGATTACTTCAATTGTAAATGTAAAATTCAGTATATTTAATACTAGTCTCCGAATTTTCTTTGTCGTAACTGAATTTTGTATTTTTCTTGTTAGCCACCATCGTACCTGTGTATTATCTGTTCTAACAATAAACTTGTTGTACACGATATATGGTTCAAATGCTATTAAACATTTATATAAAGAACATAATTCTTTTCTATTTATTTCCCATTTTATTTCTGTTTCGTTAAACGTTCCAGAATAATATCTACAATGATGTTCTAATTTTTCTTCTTCATACCTATATTTGAGTACTCCTCCATAATTATATTCACTTGCATCAGCTTCTACTACATAAGCAAATTTTTTATTTTCATCGGGAAATTGTAATTTTGGTAACTCTCTACAAAGTAATTTTATTTTCTTTACCTGTTTTTTGTCTTCTTCATTATATCTATATTCTATATCCTTTTTTAATTTTTTCTGTAATGGTTTTAAGTTTTCTGCTAGTTTTGGAATATATTCTCTTACTTGGTTTACTAATCCTAAAAATGATTGTAATTTCTTTTTTGTATCTAATTCTTCTTCTGAATTTATTATTTTTTGGACTATATGTTGTTGCATTTTGACTCCACTTTTATCTATTTGTATTCCTAAAAATTCTATCTGATTTTTCATAATTTCTGCTTTCTTCTCACTTAAACTTATTCCTGATTTTTCTATTACATCTGTAAACTGTTCTAATAATTTTAAATGTTCTTCTTTAGTTTTTGTATATAATAGTATATCATCTATGTATACTATACAATTAGGTAGCTATTTAAAATAACTATCCATAAAATGTTGATATATACCTGGTGCAGTTTTATATCCAAATGGTAGTACATTCCATTCATAAAATCCTTGTGGTATCGTAAATGCGGTTAATTTCTTAGATTCTTCTTCTAACTTTAAATGGTAAAATCCTAATTTGCAATCAAATTTACTAAAATAATTATATCTTTGTATTTGCCTTATTTTTAATATCTTATTTGGTATTGGGTAATTGTAAGTCATTGTTTTTGCATTTAAATTTCTATAATCAATAATCATCCTACTTTTTCCTCTTTTATGTTCACTATGTTTATTTACTATAAATGTTGGGCTATTATGTTTACTATTACTTTTTTGTATATAATGTTTTTCTAATAATTCTTCTATATGCATTTTAAATTCTTTTAAATCATCAAAATTATATGTTAATGGTTTCTGGGTTATTATGCTATTTTTATCTATTAATTTAATTTTTATAGTAGTTTTATGCCTTTTCCATCCTTTTAATGGATCTTCACTATATAATTGTTCTAATTTTTTCTTAATTATTTCTATCTTATTTATTGAAATATAGTTATTTCTTTTTTATTTATTGAAAATATGACCAGTTCTATTGTATTTTCAGTATTTTTTATATTTTCTAATTTTTATGTATTTTTTTCACTTCCTTTTATCCAATCAGTTTTCTTTCTTATTTTATTAATAACTCTTTTTGCTCTTACGTTCTGCTTACATGGTGTTGTAAACCACCAAACTGTTCTAGTTATTATATGTGGGTATAATTTATCTAAAAACGGCATTCTTAAAAGTATATCTTTTGATGTTAGCTCATAATTATAGATTTCTTCTATTGTTAATATTTTATCCCATACTTGTGTTTTTACATTCTTAGCTTTATAAGTAATTTTGTTTATTTTCTAGTAAAGTTACCGCGCCTAATCTGCACCCCCCTACAATTGGTATCAAAGACTTGTTATTTGAAAAATACGAAAGTAGTATATATATGGATTTACTAGTAACTATTTATTAATTATGATTTATTTGATAAAACTAGATTTAGATATTCCCCAAAATATTATTTAAATGAATAACGTACAAAAATATAAAGAATTAAAGAAAGTAATAAATGATACATGTAAAGAATTAAAAATAAGGATAGAAAAGACTACAATATAACATAATTGCCGGAGTTAGTAAAAACTCAATAAACGCACAAAAAGAAGAAGTATCAAATTTAGAATCAATAATAGATAGTCTAGAATATACATACCAACATGATCTATTAACAATTAAATAAAAAATGAACAAAGAAGAATTTATAATAGACGAAAAAACATATGAAAATCACGAAGGATTAAAAATAAAAATAGTGTTTTCTAATTTAGGTAGAAGGTATAAGAAAATAGGTGAACATTTATATTTAATGTTAGAAAAAGAAGAATTAAAATTAGAAGATAAATTGACAGCTATGGTGAGAATAGAAAAAGAAAATGAAGATATAGATTGAAAAAAGAAAATAGAAAAAATAAAACAACAAACTACAGAAGAAATACAAAAAATAGAAGAAACTAAAAATAGTAGGATTGCTGAATTAGAAAAAGAACTACAAATGCTAAAGGATCTGTATGCAAAAAGACAGAAAGAAAAAGAAGAAAAAGATAAAGAACAAAAATTATTAAATGAGATAAATCAATTAAAAGAAAAATTAGAAATAGACAATAAAGAAATAGAAACCAAGGAATTAGAAATTAATACAATAGATGTTGAAGAAACAGATAATTATGATTCGGAAGATAGTGAACATATACAGAAATCTTAACAAATACAAAAAATTTAGGAATCAATGGAAAACAAGAAGTAATTAATGAAGAAAACTTAGAAAATATAAACACGAAAATAAACGCTCTTGATAAAAAAGAAGATAAAAATATAATACCTAGAACATCAGAAATAAGAAAACCTACATATTATAAGAATTAGTTTAAAAGATATAATCTAAAGAATGAATATGAAAAATGGACACCAAAACAAATAGTTAATAAAAATTATAACTTTTTAGACTTAGATTGTGTAATAGATACAGAAAAAATAATACAATTATGGATAGGATATATGACAAAATAATTATTAGATAATAATATAAATGTAATAGATGAACCAGAATATATAGAAAGAACATCAATAGGAATAGTGAAATTATGGTTTTTAAATCTAACTGAAAATAGTAAAAGAGTATTAAGAACTGACAAACCCACAGAAGGAACATCATCAACAACCACAACTAAACTAACACCTATAGAATTATTAAAAAAATATGAAACAGCTATAAAAGACGAATTTAGTAGCATGACAACAACAGAAGAAGAACAAAATGAAGAGAAAGATACAAAGAGGAATTTAATGTTAAAATTAGCAATATGTAATATGTGCTACATAGATGAATATACTTGCGCATTTAAAGAATATTATTATAAAGGAGCATATAATATAGAAGAAAGTAAAGAAATAAGAAAACTATATTTTAGTAAATTACCTGAACCATTTAGTTGAAAAATAATAAAAAGTTGGGATGAAGAAAAAATAGTAGATACTCTAGGAGCAAGAATAAAATTTTTACAACAATGGTATAGAAACCTATGTGAAAAATATAGAGAAGAAATAAAAATGGAAAAAATATTAATAAGAAATTTAGCATGTTGCAAAGATAAAATACTACCTCAATTTGGATGCAAAGAAAGATATTATAAGAAAATAAAAAGGCATAAGAAATATAAGAAATACAAAATATCAAAATATAAGTATAAGAAACCAAGAAAAAGATATTATGTAAAAATTATAAACATAAAAGACCATATAGGAAAAAGAAATCTATAAAGGAATGTACTTGTTATAATTGCAGAAAATTAGGACATTTAGCTAGAGATTATAAATTACCTAAAAACCCAAAAGATAAACAAATATCAGAAATAAAAATAGAAAATACAGAATATATGCAGATAGATTATATAGATTACGAATTAGAAAGTAAAGAAGTAGCCTAAACCCACGACTCCAATCAATATTCAAAGCTTTTTAGGTTTAGTGGGTTACTATAGGAGGTTTGTGAAGGGCTTTTCTTCCATAACTGCCCCATTGACTAAGTGACTTAGAAAAATGTAAAGTTCTTATGGTCTGATGCTTATAAGGGTGGTTTTTAAAAGCTGAAGGATAAGCTAACTTTAGCTCTAGTTTTGACCTTGCCTAAAGGAACTGATGGGTTTGTGGTTTATTGTAATGCTTCTTATGTTGGGCTTAGTCATGTTCGGATGTAGCATGGAAAGGTGATATCTTATGCCTCTAGAAGTTGAAAGCGCATGAAAAGAATTATCCAACTCATGATTTAGAATTATTAGTTGTGGTATTCACATTGAAAATCTAGCGTTACTATTTGTATGGGGTGCATATGGATATATTTTCTGATCATAATAACCTACAGTAGGTGGTTACTTAGAAAGAGCTTAACCTCAAGCAAAAGAGATAACTTGAGCTTCTCAAGGATTATGATATGAGTCGTCACTACTATCTAGGTAAAGTTAATGTGGTTGCTGATGCTCTAGCAAGTTATCTATAGGAAGTATAGCTTATGTGGATAAGGAGAAGTAGGAGTTGGTAAAGGACATTCACCATTTGGCTAACCTTATAGTTAACCTTTTGGAATCTGAGAAGGGTGGTGTGTTCGTTCATAAAATGGCACAGTCATCTCTTGGTGCTAAAATCAAAGAGAAATAAGTGTTAGATCCTGTGTTGATAAAGATCGAAAGTAATGTTGGTGGGCAGAAAGTGATGGCCTTTGAGATTAGTGGTGATGGTACCTTGTGGTACCATGAGGGATTATGTGTTCCAGACATTGATGGTTTGTAAGAGAGGATCTTTGTTGAGGCGCATGAGTCGTGTTATGCCGTTTATCCTAGTTCAATAAAAATGTATCATGAACTCAATGAGATATATTATGGAATAATATAAAGAGGTATGTGGCTAATTTTATGGCCAAGTGTATAGTTTGTCAACAGGTGAAATTTAAGCACATGAGTCCTGGCGGTTTATATTAAAAATTTAGTTGCCAAAGTAAAAGTGGGAGGTGATCAACATGGATTTCATTGTCGATCTTCCTCGGTCTCAGAATAGTTTGATTTGGTTTGGTTCATCATGGATAGAATGTCAAAGTCTTCTTACTTCTTATATATAAGAACAAACTTTTTTGGCTCAAGATTATGCGAGGTTGTATCTTCATAAGATTATGAAGCTGTATGGGGTACTTGTTTCTATCATCTTTGATTGTGGTACACAATTTACATCTCACTTTTGTAGGTCATTTCAAAAAGGGTTGGGGACTAAGGTTACTCTGAGTACTGCTTTCCACTGCAGTCGGATAGGTATGCAGAAAGGACTATTTAGACATTGAAGGACATTCTTTTTTCTTGTGTGATTGATTTTAGTGGTAGTTGGATTGAGGACTTACCTCTTATGGAGTTTTTTTACAACAATATCTACCATTCTAACATTAGGAATGCTCTGTTTAAGGCCTTATATGGTAGGAGGTGTAGATTTCCTATTGGGTAGTTCGAAGTCGGTGAGGCAGAGATATTTGGCCCAAATTTGGTTCACCAATCCACCAATAAGGTGAAGGTTATTTAGGATAGGATTAAGGCCACCTAAAGTTCCCAAAAGTCCTTTACAGATGTGAGGCGAAGGAACTTAGAGTTTTAGGTTGGGGATAGGGTATTCTTGCAAGTATCTCCTATGAAGGGAGTAATGGGGTTTGATAAAAAGGGGAAGCTTAGTCCCTAGTATATTGGTCCATACGTAGTTTTAAGAAGGGTTGGTTAGGTTACGTATGAGTTGGATATGCCTTCTAGTTTGAGCTCTATTCACCTGGTGTTCCATGTTTGTATCTTGAGAAAGTGTATGGGTGATCCGTATCAAATCATGCTTATTAAGTATATTGGTATTTTAGATTCTTTGTCATATGAAGAGGTCCCAGTTGAGATCTTAGATCGGTAGGTCCGTCGGTAGTGGACCAAGGACATGGCCTCAATAAAGGTTCTATGAAGGAAGCATATGGTTAATAAGGCTACTTGGGAATTAGAAGATGACATAAAGTCCAAGTATCCATTCTTTTTTTCTACTTCAGAAATTCATGCGAAATGTATGTATTCTTCAGCATATCTTTGTTTTCTAACTTAGTTAAAAAAAGATTGATTTCCTAGCATCTTTGTTTTCTAACTTGGTTAAAGGTTGGAGTAGGGGTGTTTGGGGTTTGAATTGTGCTAGTCATGCCTTGTTCTATCATTCGACGATGAATGATCCAAGTGGGGGGAAATTTAAACACCCTGAGTTTGATCCTTAGAATTTTCCATAGTTTTGAATTCTCTAGACATCATACAACTTAGACTTACTAGTCGTATAATGTGGGTACGACCTAGGGGGACCATGTTGTATTTTATGAAGTGTGTTCTTGATCATGTACTATCCTAGGTATGACTAGACTCCATATAAGTCGTATGGAGATGGTACAAGAGAGTTATGTCATTCGTATATTGGTTAGTGTCCAATTTTTTTTTAATCTATCTTGGATACGATTGAGGGTACTTGTTGTATGATGAAGGTACAATTTGTGCAAGGGGAGTCATATGACAGACATTATGTGATTTCCAATATTCTATCTAGGGTACAGGTAATGGGTACCACTCGTATGTTGTGTGTACGTGTTAAGAGGGAGTCATACCCTCTTGCGGTGATTTTTATAGTTTAAGTTGGGGGTATTTTGGACATTTCCCCTCTTAAACTCTTTTGACCCCATGACTTAAAAAACTTTTGGGACTTTATTTACCCTATTATTCTCAATAAAAAACACTTTAAACACTCAAATCTCTCTCAAGCTCTTAGTTAAGAAGAGGCTAGGGTTTCCTTCAGGGTGCTCAATTAAGGCTCTCAAGGGTGGTTACTCTCCATCTTCCTTGGTTTCTAAGGAAAGTTACTCCTCCCTCATTGTTTGTTTAACTAAATACATATTTTAATGAATGGTTTTCATGATATTATTGGTGGGTTTATGTTGGTTTTGAAATATATGTTGGGGGTTTTGGTTACTAATGGTGGTAATGTTTTCCCAAGTTTTATTTATGTTTTTTCATGTTATAATGTTGGTTTGAACATGTGGTCTTATGGTAATGGTTAAATGGTTCATGGTTTTGGTTTTAGAAACTATATGCCCTCAACATATTTTATAAAATGCCTATGAGAATGGTTTTTTCACATAGTTTGACTTTTATTGAAAACTTTTGCATTATATGGTAATAGAACCTAAATTGGTTTTGTTTAATTAACTGATTTAGAGGCCTTGGTGTCTATGGTTTTGATTGATTGGGAATCTTATGGGGTACGTGGAAATCCCCTAAGTGTTGGCTAATGATGTTGCTTGCAAGCTATAGTCGGTATGACGATACCACTACATAATGCCTTGGTAATTAAAACAAAAGGAATTGGTGATTTGGTTGTGTGCTAATGGTTTTAATTGAGCAATAATGGCAGTTTTAATAGCTAATCGTGAAGGTGTGAATCCAATGGACGGACACTGGAAACTCATGTTTGCTGATATTAGGGTTGACCATGGTGACCATATACTTGTAGTGTAGATGGAAATCCCTTAATTTTATACTTGTATATATGTATCATGGAGGGCGAAGGGTACACGGGAGTCCCCTACCCCTATGATATCTCTGGTTCATGCAGCTACATGCACTGGGACCCGTTCTGGGGGTAACACTAAACCCATATTAATGATTTAAATGCATGCTAAACCCGATTCCCTTTCTTGATATGGATTATATATATATATGTATTGATGTGATTGCATATGATTATTTACCTGGTTTAAATGTTTATTTTATTTTATCCTTACTTCTAAGACATGTTAGCATTCACCCGTTAACCTATCTTTGGGTGTTGTATCCCCACACGATGCAGGAACTGACTATACTACTACTCCTGCTCAGTTATTAGATTCGGGAACAACTTTATGTGAGATTAAAGTGGTGAGCATCCATACTCCTAAAGACTCCATTTTATGTTATGGTCTTCACTACATACTTTTGTTATTTCTTAGACTTTAGTTTTTGGCTATGGTCGAGGGAATGTCCTAAACAGATACTATTTTTACTTCGGATAGAGTCTTTATGAGACTACTTTGGGTTGGTATTGTCGGTGTCGGTATTGGTGTCAGCCTTGGCATTGGTATTGGTATTGGGGCTAACACTGGTTGGATATTTGATTGGTTAGTTATGGTTATGGATTCTATTATTATCCTTGACCAATTATTGTTCTATCTTAATGTATGTTCAAAATTCGTCCGATATGGGGTGTAGGGCGGTTATGGTTGGATATTAGGGGTGGTTTTCGACCCTAGTTGGGATTGAGGCATTTGACCCGACTAGGCCCAGGTTTGGGTCGTGTTAGTATATGGTTTGAAATTGAACCTTAGTGGTTGTGGATTTCCCCAAGTTAATGAATAATTAACATTGAACCTCGGGGTTTATGGATTCCCCTATGTGATGAATGATTGAAGATTGTCGGTTGTGGATTCCCCCAAGTGATGATAATTGGAGTGGTATATTGATAATAGCTTGCAAGCTATCATACCAATGGGTTATGCCTTAATGGATGATTATTGGTTCAATGAATGAAAATGTGTAAATGTTTTAATTGGTCTTAAAGGGGGTTGGTAGTTGAGCAGTAAAAGTGGAGGTCCTGAAGGACTGATACTGGGAACCCACGTTTGTTGGTGTGAGGGTTGGTCTTGGTGATCGTGTGCTTATGTCACACATTATATATTTTTATATTAGATTGGCAAAGTGTCATGGATTCCTTGACCTTCATTGATACCTCGATTTGTGTGGCTAACACACATTGGGACCCTTTCAACAGGGTAAGAGCTGGACTCATTTATAGCATGGGTATAGATGAAGGTTTGAGCTATAAATTCCAAGTTAATGCTTTAACTCTCATGCTAAACCTTGTTCCCTATCCCTACATATATATGTATATGTATGATTTTACGCATATAGTTTTTGGAATGATTTTGGACTGAATTATCATGGCATTATTTTATACCTTCCCTGAGTTACATGCTAGCGCTTACCCCACTAACCATCCCCAGATGTTGTATCCCCATGTGATGTAGGGTTCAAAGATACTTCTGCTTTCTTGCACAGTGATAGTTGATTTTTGGATTCTTTGTGAGTCAGCTTGACGTAGTGAGCCTCCTTCTTTTGGAAGGCCTGTTATTTTATTGTTTTATTTATGTAAAGACTATCGCTGGATTTCTCCTTGGGCTATCATGTAGGGCATGTTAGGTTGTTTTTATGATATTAGAGGCTTTGTGGATTACTGTGGATTGGGATTGTTGTTGGAAATCTTAGTTTCCTTTGAGCCGCTTGTTTATCATACTTATGTCTATTTGAATTGCTTTCGCTATCATATATGTATTATGATCTGATTTTTGAGGAAAAAAGGGTGGTTTCCGGTCCTCAGCAGGCTTGAGATATCCGTCACGATTAGGCCCTGATTTGGGTTGTGATAATCCTGGAGTGGGAAAGAATGTAATTCATTGGAGGCTATTTTCATTGTCTCTGTATGGGGAGAAAACTCTGTGGCTGACTGAGCTGGAACCCAATTCTATAACAAACTGGAGGCAACTAAAAGGTGCTTTCCTAGAAAGGTTCTTTTTGTCTTCTAGAATGTTAAGTTGACGGATGAGATCAACAACTTTAGGAAACTACCTAATGAGGATCTTCATGAAACATGGATGAGGTTTAAGAAGAAGTTGATGAAGTTTCTGAATCATAAGCTGACTGATGAACATTTTATGGAGATATTTTATAGGGCTTTGAACTAAAATACAAAACCAACTATGGATAATGCCACCGTAGGAGTATTCATGGGTTGCACTTTTACTAAGGCTACATATATTTTGGGTAAATTAACAACGACGAGTAGAGCTTGGCATACTAGGGATTCTAGGGTAGCAAGAAACACTTACTCAAGTGGGATACCGATAAAGTAACGTCAAAGAGAAGAGGAACGTGATTAGGATATGGCTCACATGAAGACATAAATGGATTTGCTCAGTAAGTATTTGCTCTCGGGAAAGGTGGAAAAGGTCAAATTTATGGGGTCTCATAGTAGGGTAGTTGAATCCAATTATGGGGAGGAGGCTAATTATTTGAATAACTAGGGTTTTCCACACCAGTGGACAAGGAAATCAAAGTCAAAACTATCAACGGGGAAATTATTATGATAAGGTTGGTTATAGAGATCTTAACCAAGGAATCTGGACGAATAAGGGTGATCAAAACAGATTATATGTTCACTTAGGGGCCATGACAATGCGGTAAATAATTTTGGGAAGACGTCTATGGAGGCCATGATGGCTAAATTTTTGAAAAGTGTGGAATCAATCAATGTAGCTTTCTAGGAATTGAGGAGCGATTTGTCTACCATGAGCAAATTAGTTGACTTTTATTCTGCCTTAATTAAGCATCTGGAGCAGCAAATGAACCAACTATTAGTAATGTTTAATCAAAGAAAGAGCAAAATATTATAGAGTGATATAATTCAAAATCTGAGAAATGATGGTTCATGTATGGCTATTACCACTAGAAGTGGTAAGATGTTGCCAAAACCATATCTGGTAGAACCCTCACAAATTAATGATTTGGAGTTAGAGGTGAGGTGGATGATGTTATACTAGATGAGTCTGAGAAGTTGGGAGATTTAGAGGAGAAGAGTGCAGAAGTAGAGAAATCATCCAAGTTAAAGAGTGCTATTAATTGGGAAATGAAAAAACAAGGAGCTAGAGGCATATTTAATAAGAATTTCGAGGCCACCACCTCTCTTCCCACATAGGTTGAAGAAAAAAGCAGATAAGGGCAAGTTAAGCAAGTTCATGGCTATGCTAAAGCAGTTGTTAGTGAGTGTACCTTTGGTTGAGGTGTTAGAGAAGATGTTGGGATAGGCTAAATTCATGAAAGACGTTGTGACAAAGAAGAGAACAGTTAGTTACGATCCCATGTATAATCTTTATCATTGTAATTCCATTGTTACTAGATCACTAGTGTAGAAGAAATCTAATTTGGGAGCATTCACCATCCCATGTATGATTAGGGTATTTGTCTTTGCTAAAGCACTTTGTGATTTAGTGGTAGGTACCAACCTTATGCCATTAGAAATTTATCATCACCTGGATTTAGGGACTCCTAAATTGACATTGATATGGTTATTAATGATAGACCAATCAGTGAAGAGATCGGTTGGTATTCTCTAGTATGTGCTAGTGAAAGGGTCCAAATTTATGTTCCCTGCAGACTTTGTAATCCTCAATTATGAAGTAGACTTCGAAGTGCCGATAATCTTGGGTAGGCCATTTTAAAAACTCAGAGAGTGTTTTTTAATATAGAGAAAAATGAGCTAAAATTTAGGCTCAATGATGAAAAAGTTAATTTCATGTCTGTGAATCTATAAAGCAATCGAGGGAGATGAGTGTAGTCTTAGTTATTGGCGTTGTTGATGAGGTTGATTTAGTGGTACCTATTGAAGAAAGATTTGTTGTGGAAACCTTGGTTGCAGTCTTAATAAATTTTGATAATGAAGGAATTTAAGAGTATGATGAGACTGTGTGTGCATTGAATGGAATGGGATCATATTCATATGCTCCTAAAAAGATAGACTTGGACCTGAAAAATAGATAAAAACCGCCTGTAAAAACTTCTTTTAAAGAACCATCGATGTAACAATTAAAGGAGCTATCGGGCTATCTTGGATATGTGTTCGTAGGTGAAAGTTATACGTTACCAGTGATCATTGCAGCTGATTTAGTAGATCTTCTAGTTGATGCTTTTGTATCAGTATTGAGAAAATATAAAAGGGATATAGGGTGGAGAATTGTCGACATCGTAGGCATTCCATCGAGAATTTGTACTAGTAAAATCTAGTTAGAAGAAGATTGTATCCTACTATTGATTATCAATGCTAACTTAAACTGCCAATGCAAGAAGTGCAGAAGAAGGAAAATAATAAAATGGCTTGATGAAGGAGTAGCTTACCCAATCTTTAACAGTAAATGGGTAAGCCTAGTCCAATGTGTCCTCAAGAAAGGAGGTATAACTGTGGTGGCCAATGAAAAAATGAGCTAATTCTGTGTGTCCCCAAGAAAGGACGTATGATTGTAGTGGCTAATAAGAAATGAGTTAATTCTACTTAGGCTAATGATAGGGTGTAGGGTATGCATGAACTACAGGAAGTTGAAATCTTGGACGCTGAAAGATCATTTTTCAATGCCCTTTATGGACCAAATGCTAAATTGGTTGGCAAAAAGGGATTGGTATTGCTTCTTAGATGGATACTCAGGTTACAATCAAATATCAATTGCACATAAAAATCTATAAAAAATGACATTCACTTATCAATATGGAACTTTCTATTTTAAGAGATTATCATTTGGATTATGCAATGCGCCGGCCACTTTCCAAAGGTGTAAGATGTTTAGTCTCTCGGACATGGTGGAAGACACTTTAGAAGTGTTTATGGATGATTTTTCAGTGGTAGGTGAGTCTTTGATAACTGCTTGATGAACATAAGCAACATACTGCAGCGTTGTAAGGAGTTCAACCTTATCTTTAACTAGGAAAAAGGCCACTTCATGGTGAAGGAGGGCATAGTGTTGGGACATAAGATTTCAGCCAAAGGAATCAAAGTTGACCGACACAATATTAAAATCATTGAAAAATTACCTCCTACTATCTCATTGAAGGGGGTGCATAGTTTTTTTAGCCATGTGGGCTTCTGCTGGAGGTTCATCAAGGATTTTTCCAAAATGGCAAATCCACTTTGCAAACTATTGGAAAATAAGGCCAAGTTTATGTTTGATGATAAATGTCGGAAGGATCTTCAATGCCTTAAAGAAAAATTGGTTGTTGCTCCCATAATTTTGCTCCAGATTATTCCAAGCCATTTAAAGTAATGTGTGATGCAAGCGGGGTTGCACTTGGGGTTGTTCTCAAGAAAAAAAGAAATAAATCTTTTATCCCATTTACTATGATAGTAGAGAATTGAATGGAGTATAGAAGAACTATAATGTTGCGGAAAAAGAGCTCCTAGCTGTAGTGTATCCTTTCAAATATTTTAAGCATACTTAGTAGGAACAAGGGTGGTAGTTCATACCAACCATGCAACACTAATGTACTTATTGGCAAAGAATGATGCCAAACTGAGATTGATTAGATGGGTATTTCTGCTACAGGAAATTGAATTTAAAGTCAAAGGCAAAAAGGGATGTGAAAATCAAGCGTCATACCATCTATATCGGTTAGAGAATAAAGTGAAGATGTTAGAAGAGTTAGAAATTGATGACTCTTTTCCTGATGAATAGGTTTCTGCAGCCATACTTGATCTGGTGCCGTGGTATGCAAATCTTACAAATTATGTGGTCAGTGAAATCATCCCAAATAAACTTAACTTTCATCGAAGGAAAAATTTCTTACATGAGGTAGAAAAATATTTTTGCGATGAACCTTACTGATCTGAGGTGGTTTTATACAATTTGATGTCATTATTCTAGCTTAGTTTGCCTTGTTTTGAGGATAACTAGTGTGCATAATGTGTTAATTATGATAGAAATAAGCATTTAAGTGGTCAAGTGTGTGATTAAAATATTCAAAGTGTAGTCCAAATAAGAGTGTACTTAAAAGGGTTACTTAGAGTTCAATCGAGGAAATTAGTGTTACTAGCTTGAGCTAGGTGCTTGTCTAGTCTATCTCGATGGATTCTAGTGGGTTAAATGAGTTACAAATGGTTTAATTGGATTTTTATAAGTGGAAAAAAATTTTATAATGTGAAATGGTCAATTTAATCTAACCAAGAGGAAAAATAATAAGTTAAAGTTCAACATGAGCAAGCCTAGTCTTAGCTCGTGTTTTGAGTTCATCGTTCTTGATATTGTGTTATTTTGATCTCTAACCCATGGTGTAAATTTATTTAGGATCTATTGTAATCTGATAATGGTTATATATTGATGATTTAAAGGATGTAAATCCATTGGAAACACACCACAAAGGCTGGAATGAAAAGCAAAGGCACCAGGTAAAGTTTTGATGTCCAAATGAACTTTCCAGTGAGGTATCACGATAGGGATGTGTTGCGACCCCTATTTGACTTGAACCATCAACACTTCATTACCCTAAATCAACTTGAACTGCCAAATTTCCACGAAACATAGTCAACTTTACCAATCAATACGCCACAATGCCTATCTCACACACGACCAAATTGGTTTCTACTATAAATAGGACATTATGCATGCAATGTAATCACTTTTTTAACGTCTTGGACAATTAAGGAAGATTATAAACTTTGATTTTAGGTTTTAAATTCTTTAATTCATCTTCTTTATATTTTTTATCATTCATACAACTATTTGGTTGATGATTATGACTATTAGTGGCTAAAAACTCCCTTTCCGAGGTTAATGCCAAGAACATGAAGACTATTGTTTTGTATTGATTTCATTTAATTTTCTTATCATATTTGGTTGTTTTTTATCCTTGTTTTAATTATTTTAAGGACTTATCACCCTTAGAAAATATATCTTGTCAACCTTGTGATCTCGGGAGAGGAAATAAGAAGATAGAACATGGGGATAAACAAAGTAGGGTTCTTATTCTTTAATAAAATAAGAAATTCGAATTAGCGTCTAGGACAGGGATATACCGAGAAGCCTTACTTGATTCACATGTAGGATGATATCTTTAAGCACCTAAGTGGATTATTACATCCCTGCTCAATGATGTAGTTGTAATGTCCAAGTTAGGTACAAGATTAGAGGCCAGGAGACCATGGTCATGTGATTAAACCTACGAATGAACAACCAAGATAAGCTAGTTAACGAATGAAGTTCAATAACATATTATGATTGTTCGAAGTGCTTTAACCCTGGGTTTTACTCTATTGATTGTCTCATGTCTTTTTTTTATGCATTTTTAAGTTTATTTTCAGTTACCAATCATAAACTCTTTTTGGTTACCTTGCATCAAGTTAATCTCAACAAGTGAACTAGACTTAGGATAGTTGTTGGAACAAGTCCCTATGAGATCAATATTCAACTTTATTGAAGGCCACTATATTACTTGGTAAACCATGTACACTTGCATGTGCGCTGTCAAGTTTTTGATGCCGTTGCTGGGGAATTATAATTTGGCAACTGTTTTATTTTGAGTTTTTCTTTGTAGATTATTTTGGTGTTTTACACTTGTTCTTGGTTTTGTATTTGCAGGAAATAGTTTTTCAAAGTAGTAGCTTCCAAGGGCTCGAAAATTGGCTGAACTAAGCCTCAAAAATAAGAAAATCTTCCTTCAACAAAGGAGAGAAGCAATCCTTCTCCCCCGTATTTACAAATATAAGAAAATCAAGATTCTCCTGCTCTCATGGTTGATGAACAAGCAGCCTGTAGGAAATTTAGAGAAGTGGCAATCCTATTTCCAAGAAATTTGACCTCGCCAATTCAAAAACTAGCCGTTGGATGTAATTTTGAGCTCAAATAGAATATGGTGCAACTTTTGATTAGAAGTGGATAGTTTACTGGGCTTTCGTATGAATATCCATAAGTCCACTTGCGCAACTTTCTAGAAATTAGTAACACATTCATTCCTACGGGTGTGAATGCTGACTATATGAGGCTGACAATATTCCCCTTCTCACTGTTGGGGGAAGCAAAGAAGCGATTGAATGTTTAGCTGGTAAATTCAATCACATCATGGGACAATTAATCGTGGATATTCCTCATCCAATTTTTCTCATTTGGCAAGACTGCAAGACTTCGCCGTGAGATTGTGTGCTTTCTTCAGAAGCCAAACTAAAATTTGTATCATTCTTAGGAGCATTTCAAGATCTACCACGGAACTGTCCACACCATCAACAGTCCAATGAGGTATTAGCTCATACTTTTGTTGAGGCGCTTGACCATAACACAAAGATTTTGTTCGATTTAACTGCAGGTGGTTAAGCTTTGGAGATGACTGTAATACCCCATATTTCCCTAACTTAAATTAACTCTCAGTAAATGAGATATCCAATATGATGTTTTTAAAAATACTCATTATTTTTCAGTTTTGAGCTTACCAAAGCGTAGGAAATTCAGTCAAATTCCAACGATATAAGGTCCACCCAAATCCAATACCCGGGCGAGGAGTTAGAGCCCTTTTAATAAAACAGTGTGCCAACTGGCATTTCAGCGCATCGCGGAGGCATGCCAAATGGCAATTGTCAAAAATCAGTGAGCCAACGCAATAACCCAATATCGAGGTAAGCTTCCAGGTCTCATCCAATATGGCAACACGATACCACCGCATCGCGCCACCAGTCATTTTCATAATTGTTATTTTCCAGTGTCTCATCGCGCCAAGGTCCAGATTCCCATGCAGTGAAGCAACGCGATTACACCACGTCACACCAAGCCTTCAATTCACAATTGTCAAATTTCAGTGACACGGCGCAATAGCGCCGCGTCACGCCAAGGGTGAAAATCCAGAATTTTTAGTTAATTTTGAGTTTTAAATTCCAAGGGCTTTTAGGTATTTTTTTCCTCATTTCAGTCAGCCTAAACACGGGATTAAAGCCCTAAATTGCCTAATATCTTATTATTTGCTCACTTATCTAAAGAAAGAAATCATTATCTCTCAATTAGCAAAGCCTAGCTCTTAAGAAATCAAGAACAAAGCTCAAGAAACTCACCAAGAACTCCAAGAACTTATCAATTCAGGTATGTTAGGTGTTCATTCATGGGTTCCTTTCACCCATGAAGCCCAAGAACGTCTTTTTAAATTGCAAGTTATAGATTCACGATTCCAATGCTTGAAATTGATTGTACGCATATCTATGATGTTAATTTGGTTTTCAATCTCTGATTATGATAAGATTTATGAAAATAGAATAGTATTTATGGGGAATTATATGAATTGCATGTTGAACCCATGAATTTGAAAGTTTGGGCATTTTATTTGCAATGTTTATATGTTATCCATGACTATGTGCATTAAGTTATGCTCCCCAAGTTTTTGATAGAATGTCCATGTGAATTAAATGATGCAATCATGACATGCTAGTATATGTACAAGCTTATGCCCTACAAGTGTTTGATAAAATGTCCCTATGAATTAATTATGGACAAGTAATTATCATTAAGTCTTTCAAGATTATGCTATGCTTTATTTTTCATTCTATCAGGTCCTGGGGGTATTTAATACCTGACAAGATAGATGTTTACCTAGAACCAGTGTCAGTTATAGAATAATATCAGACATATCACTATTAATAGAATTCAGTCAGCTATAGAACTCAGTAAAACTCAGTTAGTTATAGAACTCAGGAAAACTCAGTAAACACAGTATTAGTCCAGTCCAGTTCAGTACACTCAATTAAGTGTTTTTCAGTTGGGAGTAGGATTCAGCACCGATTAAACCCAAGGATGAGGTCTCACCTGCCAGTAAAGGGTGCGATCCTTAGAAGCAATCCTTGCATTTAGAACTACGTAGCCAGTGTAGGTTGAGACATCAACCTACCAATTGAGGGTTGATAAGGTGTTTCAACCTACCAATTGAGGGTTCCACCTTTCTCATTAGAGTACCTGCCAGATGAGGGTAACTCTTCAGATTGTTTTTACCCATGGCACGGTACTGACACCCTTCCATCTGGGGTTACAGGTTGGACCCTAGTTACTTTATTTGGGGTATGTCGATTAGATAATTACTTCCCACAGTCTCAGTTTCAATTTCAGTACAGAACTCAGTTCAGTTCTACAGAATCAGGACTGTCAGATACAGTCAATCAATTTCAGTAACTCAGTTATTAGTAATCTCAGATATTAGTTACTCAGTTATCCGAATTCAAAACTCAGCTTCAGTAAAAGATCAGTTACAACATACATATATATTCTTAGTATTGCATACTCAGTACTTACAATAGTTTTAGTTATTTATGTACTCTCATAATTAGTTACTCTTTATCATTCAGTCACTTATTGTTCATGCATATAAACCCTTTCATTTAGAATTACCTCATCTAGCATACCAGTACATTCTATGTACTGACACATACTCTTTCTTTATGTTATGATGTTTCATATCATAGGTTCAGATGTTTTGGTGCCTAACCACTCATAGAAAAATTCACTTATCAGCAACAGTTTCAGTAGTGAGTCCTCATCTATCGAGAACATGCTTTTATTTTAATGTTTTATTTTATTAGTAGTTTAGTAGTCGGAGTTAGCTGGCAGGTTGTCCCATCAACTCCATAATCAGACAGTTAAATTAGAGGCTTTTCATACTAGACTTTCAGACAGTTTTCAGTTTTGCAGATTATTATTTTAGTAATATAATTTATCAGTATTTTAGATGTTCTGAACCTTATGGAATTTCAGCCTATTATTTGCATTTATTACAATATTGTTATTCAGTGTTCACATCAGATATCTATCATGGGTTAACTTGTGGTCCCTAAGTGTCGTAAGCACTATATAGCATCCAGGGTACATAATCGGGGCATTACAAACTTGGTATCAGAGCCTAAGGTTCAACAGAGTCCTAGGGAGTCTGAAAGCAGCATCTAGTAAAGTCTTTTGCATGGATGTGTAGCAAGCCACACTTATGGACAGGAGGCTATGAGACGTTTTTAGGAAAAGTTTTCCTTCTTTCAGCATTCATGTCGTGCAACTGAGCATGAGCTCAAGTTAAACTCTCAGTCTAATTCGTTCTTCCTTTCATTTACAGAACATGCCTCCCAAACAAACTAATGAAAGAAGAATAAAAAATTAGTCAGCACCTCAGCCCGTTTAGGTAAGATCCCCTGGATGAGCATGTCTCTTATGCAGAATTCAAAGATTTATTCACTATTTTAGCCAATTCCATAGCAGCTCAGAATGAATGGCCAACTATTGTTCAGGTCAATCTAGTGGCCAATACTGCTGTAGCTAGAATTCAGGGCTTCACCCAAATAAATCCTCCCTTATTCTTAGGATCTAAGTCAGAAGAGGATCCACAGAAGTTCCTCGATCAGGTTCAGAAATTCATAGATATTAAGGGAGTGACTTCCAATGAGAGTGCTGAGTTAACTACCTATCAGCTACAAGATATAGCTCATACGTGGTTTAAGCAGTAGAAGGTAGATAAGGGCATAGATGTAGAGCCCATAGAGTGAGAAGAGTTTGCTACTGCTTTCCTAGATAGATTCTTTTTCTTAGAAATTAAAGAAGCCAAGGTTTTAAAGTTCATCAATCTCAAGTAGGGTAGTATGAGTGTGAAAGAGTATTTTCTCAAGTTTACTCAGTTAGCCAGATATGCTCCCCAAGTAGTAGTAGTCAGTAGGTCCAGAATGAACAAGTTCTTATCTGGGGTGTCAGATAGTGTGGTTAAGGAGTGTAGAACTGTGATGTTGATCAAGGAGATGGACATATCTAGGATCATGGTCCATGCTCAATAGATAGAAGAGGCTAAGAATAGAAAGAAAGAGAGGCAGAACAAGTGAACTAGAACAGGTAGATTTAATTTCAATCAACCTAAGCCAGAGGGTAGTACCCGTTCCCAGCTTCATCAAAAGTCTTCGATTCCAGCTTCGTCTTCAGCCAGTGCTCTAGTACCTAAGTTCAAAAATGGTAACAAAGATAGGTCACTAGGCTCTAAATCTCAAGGTAGTTTCAGCAGTGCTTGAACAAATCCTTTTTGTCAGACATGTGGTAGAAACCATCAGGGTATCTGCAGAGCTGGTAGTGATGTTTGTTTTGGGTATGGCAAGCTACGCCATAGAGTTAGAGATTTTCCTCAATCAGGTTCTCAGGGTCAATATAATTTGTCCTTCAGCTCAGTCAGGTCGCCCAAATTAGTTAGGTGCCGCATCCAGTGCCACCAGTGTGTAATGCACAAATAGGCTTTATGCACTTCAATCCAGACAAGATCAGGAAAATTCTCCTGATGTGGTCACTGGTACATTACAGATCTTCCATTTACATATTTATGCCTTTTAGATCCAGGAGCTTCTTTATCTTTCATAACTCCTTATATAGCTGTTAACTTTGGAATCAGTCCAGAAATCCTAGTAGAGCCTTTCTCAGTCTCTACCCTAGTGGGTCAATTTATCATAGCTCGATAGGTATACAGAAACTATCCGATTATGATATCTCAAAAAGTCTCTTCAGTAGACTTAGTAGAATTAGAGATGACAGATTTCGGCATTATTCTCAGCATGGATTAGCTCCATTCATACTATGCCTTAGTTGATTGTAGAAACAAAAGAGTTCATTTTAAGTTTCTAAATGAAGCAATCCTTAAATGGAGGGGTAGTACCACAACTCTTAAGGGTCAGTTGATTTCATACCTTAGAGTGAGAAAAATGATATCTAAGGGATGTGTGTATCATCTTGTATGATTCAACGACTCTAGTTCAGAGACTCCTAGTCTTGAGTTAGTTCCAGTAGTAAATAAATCTTGGATGTGTTTCCCGAAGATCTTCCCAGAGTTTCTCCTATAAGAGAAATAGACTTTGGAATAGACCTTCTTCTAGACACTCAGCCTATATCTATTCCGCCATATAGTATGGCACCAGTAGAACCCAAGAAATTGAAAGAACAGTTAAAGGACCTATTAGATAAGGGGTTCATCAGACCCAGCATTTCCCCATGGGGTGCACCAGTTTTATTCGTGCGTAAGAAAGACGGTTCTCTTAGAATATGTATAGACTACCATCAGTTGAATAGAGCCACAATCAAGAATAAATATCCACTTCCCAAAATCGATGACTTGTTTGACCAACTTTAGGGCTCCAGTTACTATTCTAAGATAGACCTCAGATCAGGCTATCATCATCTTAGAGTCAGAGAATGTGACACTCCGAAAATAGCTTTCTGAACCCAGTATGGTTACTTCAAGTTTCTAGTCATGTCCTGTGGTCTTAAAAATTCCCTAGAAGCTTACATGTACTTGATGAATTGTATATTCAAGCAATACTTGGACATGTTCGTTATAGTCATCGATGACATTTTTGTCTATTCTCGTAGCAAGAATAATCATAAAGATCACCTCAGAATCATACTTTAGACTCTCAGAACTCATCAATTGTTCACCAAATTTATTTAGTGCGAATTTGGATAAGGTCAGTAGCATTCCTAGGTCTTATTATTTCCAGTGATGGCATTACAGTTGATCCTCAAAAGAACAAGGCATTGATAAACTGTCCTAGACCCATCTCTCCATTAGATATTTGGAGTTTCTTGGGTTTAGCTGGCTATTACCATCAGTTTGTTGAAGGGTTTTTGTTTATTGCATCCCATATATCCAAATAGATTCTGGAAAGTATTCCGAAGGGGTCTTGGTACCCAAGTCCACCTTAGTACAGCCTTCCACCCTCAGACATATGGTCAAGTAGAAATAACCATTTAGACTCTAGAAGATATGTTAAGATCCTGCATTGTTGATTTTAAGGGTAGTTGGGATAACCACTTGCCTTTGATCGAATTCGCATAAAATAACAGCTATCATTCCAGTATTCAAATGGCTCCATTTGAGGCTCTTTACGGTAGTAGATACAAATATCTAATTGGTTGGTTCAAGGTAGGTGAGGCCACAGTAGTAGGGCCTGACATAGTGTTTGATACCTTAGAGAAGGTTCAGCTGATCATAGAAAGGCTTAGGGCTGCCTAGAGACAATAGAAATCATATGTAGATATGAGGAAAATAGATCTAGAGTTTGAGATCGGTGATTGTGAGTTCTTGAAAATATCTCCATGAAGGGGGTAGAGAGGTTCAGAAAGAAGGTAAAGATCAATACCCAATATATTGGTCCTTTGAGAATTCTCAGTCATTTTGGAAAGGTAGCTTATGAGCTCGAGTTGCCTTCAGATCTAGCTTTAGTAAACCCAGTATTCCATATCTCCTTTCTAAAGAAATATATTGGTGACCCAACAGTCATAGTTTTCTTAGAGGGCGTACATATTCAGAATGATCTCTCTTTTGAAGATGTTCCCGTTCAAATCCTCTAGCATCATATTCGCAGACTGAGGAACAAAAAAGTTCCCTTAGTCAAAGTTCTTTGGCAAAATCAGTCTGTTGAGGGAGCTACTTGGGAAGCTGAAGCAGATATGCGGGCTAAGTATCCTCACCTCATCTCTAAAAACTAAGATTCAACTTAAGGTAACAGTCTTCCTTAGATTTACTCAGTTCTATGTTCAGTTACAGTTATAATCTTGATATCAGTTATCGTTGCATAATCAGTTATGCATCCATTAATCAGTTCAGCCATGTACTCGTGCATCAGATATGCATGTTCAGTATGAGAACTCAGCTTTTCAGTAGCTTTATTCATGTATTTAGTTTATCAGATATGCATGTTCAGTGTGTAAGCTCAGTCTATCAGTGTTCCTCAGCATAATCAGTCTCATTCGAGGATGAATGTTCCAAGGGGGAGATATTGTAATATCCATATTTCCCTAACTTAAATTAACTCTCAGTATATGAGTTATCCAATATAATTTTTTTAAAAATATTCAAAATTTTTTAGTTTTGAGAGTATCAATGCATCGGAAATTCAGTCAGCTTTCCAACGATATAAGATTCACCCAAATTCGATACCCGAGGAGGAGTTAGAGCCTTTTTAGTAAAATTGTGCCAACTGGCATTCAGCGTGTCGTGAAGGCATGCCAAATGGCAATTGTCAAAAATTAGTGAGCCAACGTGATAACCCCATATCACGGTGAGCTTCTAGGTCGCATCTAGTATGGCAACGTGATACCACCGCGTCGTACCACCAGTCATTTTCATAATTATTATTATCCAGTATCTCTTTGCAATCATGGTGAATCACACCAAGGGACAAATTCCCATGCAATGAAGCAACATGACTTCACCACATACACCAAGCCTTCAATTCATAATTGTCAAATTCCAGTGACACGGCATGATAGCCCTGCGTCGCGCCAATGGTGAAAATCAAGAATTTTCAGCTAATTTTGAATTTTCAATTCCAAAGGCTTTTAGGTATTTTCCCCTCATTCCAGTAAGCCTAAACATGGTACTAAAGCCCTAAATATCCTAATATCTCATTATTTGCTCACTTATCTCAAGAAAGAAATCATTCTCTCTCAATTAGCAAATCTTAGCTCTTAAGAAATCCAGAACAAAGCTCAAGAAACTCACCAGTAACTCCAAGAACTTATCAATTCAGGTATGTTAGGTGTTCATTCATGGGTTCCTTTCACCCATGAAGACCAAGAACCTCTTTTTAAATTACAAGTTATAGATTTATGATTGTAATGCTTGAAAATGATTGTACACATATCTATGATGTTAATTTGGTTTTCAATCCATAATTATATGGGGAATTATATGAATTGTATGTAGAACCCATGAATTTGAAAGTTTGGTCATTTTATTTGCAATGTTTATATGTTATCCATGACTATGTGCATTAACTTGTGCTCCCCAAGTGTTTGACAGAATGTCTATGGGAATTAAATAATGCAATCATGACATGCTAGTATATGTACAAGCTTATGCTCTACAAGTGTTTGATAAAATGTCTCTATGAATTAATTATGGACAAGTAATTATCGTTATGTCTTTCAAGATTATGCTATGCTTTATTTTACATTCTATCGGGTCCTGGGGGTATTTAATACCCGACAAGCTAGCTATTTACCTAGAGCCAGTGTCAATTACAGAATAGTATCAGTCATGTCATGATAAGTAGAATTTAGTCAGCTACAAAACTCAGTAAAACTCAGTTAGTTACAGAACTCAGAAAAACTCAGTAAACTAAGTATTAGTCTAGTCCAATTCAGTATACTCAATTCAGTGTCTTTCAGATGGGAGTAGGATTCAGCACCGACTAAATCCAAGGATGGGGGATCATCTACCAGCAGAGGGTGCGATCCTTATAAGCAATACTTATGTTCTAGAAGTACATAGCCATCGTAGGTTGAGATATCAACCTACCATTTGAGGGTTGATGAGGTATTTTAACCCGCCAATTGAGGCTTCCACTATTCTCATTAGAGTAACTTCCAAATGAGGGTAACTCTTCATCTTGTTTTTATCCGTGGCACAGTACTGGTGCCCTTCTAACTGGTGTTAAAGGTTGGACCCCAGTTACCTGATTTGGGGCATATCGGTTAGATAATTATTTCCCATAGTCTCAGTTTTAGTCTAAGTATAGAACTCAATTTAGTTATACAGAATTAGGATTTTCAGATACAGTTAATCAGTTTTAGTAACTCAGTTAACAGTAATCTTAGATATCAGTTACTCAGTTATCAGAATCCAGAAATCACCTTCAGTAAAAGCTCAGTTACAACATACACATATATGGACAGTATTGCATACTCAGCATTTATAACAATTTCAGTTATCTATGTACTCTCATGTTTAGTTACTCCATATCATTTAGCCAGTTATTGTTCATGCATATGAACCATTATATTCAGCCTTACCTCATCTAGCATACCAGTACATTCCACATACTCTTTCTTTGTGCTATGATGTCTTATATCATAGGTTCAGACACAGGTTCTTAACCACTCATAGACAGTTTTACTTATCAGTAGCAGTTTCAGTAATGAGTCCTTATTAATTGAGGGCATGCTTTTATTTTAGTATTTCAGTTTATCAGTAGTTCAATAGTTGAAGTTATTTGGGAGCTTGTCCCATCAACTCCACGTTCAGAAAATTCAGTTAGAGGGTTTTTAGACTAGACTTTCAGAGAGTATTTAGTTTTGCAGATTATTATTTTAGTAATATACTTTATTAGTATTTTAGATATTCTAAACCTTATGGCATTTCAGCCTATTTCTATATTTATTATAGTATTGTTATTCAATACTCATAGCAAATATCAGTCATGGGTTAGCTTGTGGTCCTTCAAGATCGTAAGCACCGTGTAGTATTCGGGGTACATTCTTAGAGCGTTACAATGATGTATAATGAGTTGTGTACTTTGTTGAATCAAATTACACAACGTAATCCTGAGTGACATTCATACTCAAGGAGTGCTGCTAAAAAGGTTGCAGGTGTTCTGGAAATGGATTAATTTACTGTAATATATGCTCAAATTAGTGCATTACAAAATCAATTGAGCAGGCATCTCAACAATATGAAATTGGGTGCCTCACAGCCTGCAGTGATGGTTAATGCAATCCAATAAACTATAGGTTGGTGTAAAGTTTATGGTAATAGTGCCCATTCAGCGATTATGTGTGTTGCCAATCCTGAGTTTGTGATGTATGTGGGTAATGCTTAAAGCCAGAATTATGAGAATACCTACAACATGAAGTGGTAGACTCTACCACTAAATCAGTCATAGAGCGCCTAACAGTAGCAAATTCAGCAACCACAGGCATAAGTAAATCAGTCAACTAGTGACTTGGAAGAGATGATAAAATAGATCCTAACTAATCAAACATAGTTGGTTGCAGATATAAAGAACTAGCAAGCGGCGACGAGAAGCTTAGAGTTGTAGTTAGGGCAGTTACAGCAGACACTAAATACCAGGCCTCAAGGTTGTTTGCCAGGAGATATAGAAAACCCAAAAGAAGTTATGACAATCACTTTGAAGAGTGGTAAAGATCTTAATGAAAAACCTCCAAAGAAAACTAAGGAGATAGATGTAGATTTAACTCCCTAACATATTAATGACAAATTTACTAAAAAGTTGAGGAAGTCTGAGTACTCAAAAGAAAAATTTGCTGAAGAAGTGAATACAACTACCTTTCCTATAGAAGATATAAAGGCAAAGGAGGATGCATGCTTCAAAAAGTTATTTGACACGTTCAAAGAGCTACACATTAACTTACCTCTTTTAGATGTTTTGTAGGGAAGGCTCAAGTATGCTAAGTACTTAAGGGATGTGGTTGCTAATAAAGTTAAGTTATAGGATGTGGAGGTGGTAGAACTCATTGTAGAGTGTAGCCTTGTGGTAAATCAAAAGATGCCCAAAAACCTTAAGGACCCTGGAAAGTTTACTCTTCCTATTCAGATTGGCAACAACGAGGTAGTTCAGGCACTTAGTGATTTAGGATCAAGTATCAACATGATGACCCTGTATTTGTTCAACAAACTAGGCTTAGGAAATCCTAGACTGAGCTCTGTGCTACTGCAGCTGGAAAACAGGACCATAGCCCATCCTGAAGGAGTGATAGAGGATGTTCTCATAAAGGTTAGTGAATTTATTATTTCTATTGACTTTATTATTCTAGATTTTTAAGTAGACAAACTGGTACTAATCATCTGGGGGTATCCATTTTTATCAATAGGGGGAGCTTTAATTGATGTAAGAGAGATTACGCTCATAATGAGGTTTAAAGATAAAGAGATGGTTTTTAAAGTATACAAACCGCTTAATGTATTATCCCACTATAAAGACTTATGCATGATTACTATGATTGGAAGGGATAAGAGTGGGGTAGTGGAATCTATTCCACAAAAGACCTCTTCGGACACCCTCATTGAGAACCCCAAGCTATAACCACCTAAGCCTAACATGATGGAGATTGATGAGCCAAAGAAGGCTAAAGTTGAAAAAATTGTTGACCTTAAAAGTACACACTCAAGAGGTCAAAAACGAATAAGAAGATGGCCTCCAAGTTTGAGGAAAAGGATGAAGGAACTTGTCTAAGTTGAGTTGGGTCGTGCCGTGACACTAAATCAGGCGCTGCTTGGGAGGTAACCCAAGTTAAGTAGGTATGTTTTATTTTTAGTTTTTTAGTTTTTTAGTTTTGACTTCACGTAGTTTTTGTTTTTGTTGAGTCACAGGTTGATGGGAATTCTAAGTACTGGAAATCTGAGCTAGAAAGCATGGAAAAGACTAAGTGAGGGGTTCCTAGATCCCCTTGATGCAAGAAGATGCTACTAGCTAGGCCTAGAGGCCCCAGAGAGTATTTCTATCCCAACTTTTAAAGTATACTTTGGGGGAAAAGTAGATTTTTAAGTGTGGGGTGGGGAAATTCCATTTTAGGAGTAATTTTAAAATTTTTTGTTTAGGAATACTTGTGGGATGATCTTGTTGGTGCTTTATGTGATTGCATAATGCAAGTTTTTAGATTGTAAAAAGCATGTAGATTGTGTGAATTACTATATTTTAGACTCCTAGGCTCATGATTGTGACTCTTGTACTTGTGGCTTAAAATTTGAATTCATGTGATTGTTTGGTTGAGAGTCTATGATGATCTTACATGAGTTGAGCATGTGCCATGTGCATGTAAGGTATTTTTATATTCCTTATTATATGTGATCTCCAGAACTTGCCTGGTGTATGTGCTAAGCAAAATAAAGAGTGTGGGTTTAGGAGATGATATAGGCATTTCTTTGATAGCCTTGTTTTATACCTTCTTTTTTACCTACCCTTGAGCATAATCCTAGTAAGCCTTGTTGAGCCTTTAGCTTTTTCTTTTGCAGCCTCATGTGTAGCTTAATCCCTTCTTTGATAAACCTTAATTTGATTCAAAGCTCCTAAGCACTTTAGTGTAAAATTAGTAAGTTAAAGAGTGTGAAATTATAGCAGGAAAAGTTGAAATTGAAGCCCCAAAGTGATAGTTATTTGTGTTTGAAAGAATTGTTATGTGTTGTGGTGGGTAGTTGAGTAATGAAAAGAATAAAAATTTGTTCAAATTGAATGAGTTGTGCATAGAATACCCCCACCATAGTGTTGAGAATGAGCTTAATAAGATAGGGTGAAAAAATGAAAAAGGAACGGGGTAGACAAAAGTGGTGTAATATGGTTGTTTGAGTTGAATTGAATGAAAAAAAGGGATATATTAAAGCACTTAGGGAAGATAGTCACTATTTTTGTCCAAAATAGTTCCTACTCATCCCTTAGCCTGCATTACAACCATTAAAGACCTATTTGATCTTAAGCTTTATCATTCTGATATTAGTGGAGTACTACACTAAGGGCAAGCCTATGGTTCATTATATGTAACTTGTGAATTCCTTGTGAGAGTAAGCAAAATTTGATTCTTGAACCCATCATGTTATAAATTGCACTAGTATGAGTGATTATGTGTAACTATCTTATTACGAGAGCACATGTCTGATGAATGTGGGTGATTAGTATGATTTCTTGTATTGAGAAATCCGCATGAGTTTACCACTTGCTTAGTCAATTCTTGAGGCTAGGATGTTTTGGAGTAGTGTTCATGAGCGTTCAATTGTATATAACATGCTTAGTGTAGGAACTTGCATTCTATGCAGTCATTGTAGTATTATATAGAGTGTCTTTGTAGTAGTAGAAGTGAAGAGTCACCTCAGCTTATGATGCTTAGAGTAAAGAGTTGTTCGAGGACGCACAAGGGTTTAAGTATGGGGTGATGATCTGAGGTGGTTTTATACACTTTGATGTCATTATTCTAGCTTAGTTTGCCTTGTTTTGAGGAGAAATTGTGTGCTTAATGTGTTAATTATGATAGAAATAAGAATCTAAGCGGTCAAGTCTGTGATTACAATGTTCAAAGTTTAGTCCAAACAAGTGTGTACTTAAAAATGGGTTACTTAAGAGTTTAATTGAGGAAACTAGTGTTACTAGCTTGAGCTAGGTGCTTGTCTAGTCTATCTCAATGGATTATAGTGTGTTAAATGAGTTCCAAATGTTTTACTAGTATGTTTATAAGTGGAAAAACTTGTTTATAATGTGCAATGGCCAATTGAATCTAACCAAGAGGCAAAATAATAAGTTAAAGTTCAACATGAGCAAGCCAAGTCTTAGCTCGTGTTTTGAGTTCATCGTTCTTGATATTGTATTGTTTTGATCTCTAACCCATGGTTTAAATTGATGTATTATCTATTTTAAGCTGATCATTGTGATATATTGATGATTTAAAGGCTAGAAATCCATTGGAAACACACCACAAAGGATGGATTGGAAAGCAAAGTCACTAGCAAAGTTTAGACGTCCAAATGAACTATGCAGTGAGGTATCGCGACCCCTATTTGACTTGAACGAGCAATACATTGTTACCCTCAATCAACCTAACCATCCAAATCACCGTGACACATATTCAACTTGACCAAGCAATGCGCCGCAATTCCTATCTCACACACGGCCAAATTGGTTTCTACTATAAATAGGACGTTGTGCATGCAATGTAATCACTTTTTTTACATCTGGGACAATTGAGGAGGATGCTACAACATAGTTTTTAGGTTTTCAATTCTTTAATTTAGCTTCTTTATGTTTTTTTATCTTTCATACAATTATTTGGATGATGATTATGACTATTAGTTGCTAAAAACTCCCTTTCCGGGGTTAAAGCAAAGAACATAAAGACTATTGTTTTGAATTGGTTTTGTTTAATTTTCTTATCATATTTTGTTGCTTGTTTATCCTTTTTTTTAAAATTATTTTAAGGATTTATCATCCTTATAATACATATCTTGTCAATCTTATGATCTCAAAAGAGGGAATAGGAAGATAGAATGTGGGGATAAACAAAGTAGGGTTCTTATTCTTTTATAAAATAAGGAACTCGAATTAGTGTCTAGGACAGGGATGTACCCACAAACATTACTTTATTCATATGTAGGATGATAGATTTAAGAACCTAAGTGGATTACTACATCCCCGCTCAATGATGTAGTTGTAATGTCAAAGTTAGGTAAAAGTTTATAGGTTGGGAGACCATGGTCATGTGATTAACCTACGAATTAACAACCAAGATAAGCTAGTTAATGAATGAAGTTCAATAACATAGTATGATTGTTCAAATTTCTTTAACCCTGGGCTTTACTCTATTAATTGTCTCAAGTCTTTTATTCTATGCATTGTTAACTTTATTTTTAGTTACCGATCATAAACTTTTTATGGTTACCTTGCACTAAGTTAATCTCAACAAGTGAACTAGACTTAGGATAGTTGTTGGAACAAGTCCCTGTGGGATCAAAATTCAACTTTCTTGAAGGCCACTATATTACTTGGTAGACCACGTTCACTTGCGTGTGTGCTTGAACGCTGTCACTTATTTATTTAGATGTTGTACTGACAATGTTATTAGGAAATGTATACCAGAGGTGGAAATGTTGAATATTTTTCATGCTTATCATCCTTCCCCAGTGGGAAGATGCCATGCAAGTGAACGTACAACCAAAAAGATCTTACAGAATGATTACTATTTGCCTACAATTTAAAAAGATGCTTATAAATTTGTCAGGGCCTATGATCAATGTCAGTAACAGAGATCAATCTGTAGACACCATGAGATATCGATGACTAAGATGCTGGAGGTTGAATTTTTTGATGTGTGGGGCATAGATTTCATGGGGCCCTTTGTGAGTTCTTACGGTCTCAAGTACGTTTTGGTAGCTCTGGACTATGTGTCCAAATGGATAAAAGATGTGGATCTAGGAGACAATGAAGGCAAGAGAGTGGTTGTATTTTTTAGAAAGAACATTTTCTCTCATTTTGGTGTTCCACACACCATAATAAGTGATGGAGGTTCTCATTTTTGTATCAAGATATTTCGGGCTTCTTTGGCTAAGTATGGAGTGAAGAAACACAAGGTAGCTAGACCTTACCACCCATAAACTAGTGGGAAAGTGGAAGTGTCTAACAGGGAAATCAAGACCATTTTGTACAAGACCATTAATGCATATAGAAGTGATTGATCTAGAAAACTTGATGATGCTATTTAGAATAGTCTCCTTACCAACTAGTCTTTGGTAAATATTGGCACTTGCCAGTGGAGTGATAAAATAAGGCATTTTAGGCACTCACAAAGTTGAACTTGAGTTAGAAAGAAGTAGCTGATATGAGATTAGACCAACTAAATGAGATAGACGAGTTCCAACTTTGATCTTATGAGAGAGTTGATCTTTACAAAGAAAGAATAAAGCAGTACCATGAATAGACAATTGAAAGAAGAGACTTCCAAGTTGGTGATTGGGTGTTACTATTCAACTCAAGATTTAAGGTTTTCCCCAAAAAGTTAAAATCAAAGTGGCTGAGCCTGTTTAAAGTGATGCAAGTCTTTCCATGTGGGGTGGTTGAATTGGAAAACAAAGAGGAAAGTGTGTTCATAGTTAATGGACATAGGAAAAAACAATACATTGGCCCAATGGATAAGGTAAAAGTGTTGTCTACAGTTTATCTTGATGAAGTCTGAGTAATCAAGATAACTAGATAGTGTCATGACATTAAATTAAGCACTAGTGGGAGGTAACCCATAATATGTTGTAACATTATGTAGGTAGTTAATTTTGATTAATTCGAAAGTTCAATCTGTGTGTTGAGTGTGTAAGAGTTGTAATTACAAGAAAATTAGAGGAGTATTCTGGATTAGAAAGGACGAGAACCATGATTGGCCATCATTCATGCAGCGAACCGTCGCCAAAACCATCCTAAGTGGATCAACATACCCTAGATACTAGATAAGGCTCGACGGTTTTTGGGACAAATCATCACCTCAGTGACGGACTGTCTCCTCGACCGTGTTGATTAAAAATTCATAAATTATTTTGTTAAGCTGTGACTTTCTCCTTAATGGGTCGCCACATCTGTGAAGGACCATTAATGGGCCCACTGAGAATAGTCACAAGTTAGTAAATAGATGGGCCAGCCCAAGTTGAAATTTTGTGTTATTTTTTAAAATTTGTGCCCATGACCTGACCCAAGTGTACTCAACTATAAAATTGGAGCAGTTACTCAGGTATATGCATGACCTTTCCACTCTAACTTCTAAAATGATTGAATCTTCCACATTTATCCACTTTAAATTACATTCACTCTCCTACTAACTTTTCAGTTCCTTCCTCTTTTTCATTTAAACTCTATTAACCATCTCATTTTTCTTTCATTATTTTCATTCAAATTCTCTCTATAAAAGGTTATCTTTGTTTTTCTTTGATTAATCTATAACAAGTTTTAAGTGGTTGTGAAGTTGCATTGCAAGCCAGGTATGTGTTTAGCCTAAATTTTCTTGGTTTTACAATTTTTTCATTAGAATCTCTAGGCTAAGTGAATATGTTTTAGCTAATCACAATTCTGAAAATTGGTAGCATAAGTATTAGTTCGCTAATTGTCTATGTGAGGATTTATTGCATTTCTTACCTTATGTATGCATCTAGAATTTGCCCAGTTCATTTTGTGAAGTGATAGTTGGTTAGGGATAGGATCATGACAGCGCACATGCAAGTGTACGTGGTCTATCAAGTAGTAACGTATCCTTTAAGAAAGCCAAGTATCGATCCCACAGGGACTTGCTTCAATAATGATTCAATTTTAGTTCACAGTTTAAATTAATTTGATGAAAATGTAACCAAAAAGAGAGTTATTAATTTGTAACTAAATAAAAGTAAACAATGCAGAAAATAAAGATCTTGAAACAATCAACGGATTAAAGCCCAGGGTTAAAGCACTTCGAAAAATCATACTATGTTATTGAACTTCATTCACTAACTTGCTTATCTTGGTTGTTGACTTGTAGGGTTAATTGTATGATCATGGTCTCCCGACCTCTAATCGTTTACCTAATATGGACATTACAACTACATCGTTGAGCGGGGATGTAATAGTCCAATTAAGTTCTTTAAGCTATCATACTATGTTTGAATCAAGTAAGGAATATAAGTACATCCTAGTCCTAGACACTAATTCAAATTCCTTATTTTATAAAGAAATAAGAGCCATACTTTGTTCATCTCCATGTTCTATCTCCGTATTCCCTCTCCCGAGATCAACAGGTAGACAATTGATATATTTTCTGGGTGATCAATCCATCAAATAGTTAAATCAAAGATAAACACACAAACAATAATGGTAAGAAAAATTAAACGAATTCAATCCAAAATAATAGTATTCATGTTTTTGGCTTTAACCCCGGAAAGGAGGTTTCTAGCCACTCATAGTCATAATTATGATCCAAAAGCTTGAATACATAATATAATCTAAATAAATAATGTAAAACCTAATAAAACGTGTAGTAGCATCTCCTTGATGTTCCAAGACATACAAATATAATTAAAAACGTGCACAATGATGTATTTATAACACAAGGACAAGCCAAAGCCATGTATGAAAAGGATTCCAACAATTTAAGAGCATGAGAGTAGAGGGGGAGCCACCTTGGGTAGTGCACCACTCCAGATAAGCTGGGCCTGATGTAGAGCACTGCTCTAGAGGGGGATGAGCCTGTTGTAGATCACCGCTCCAGCTAAGGCACTGCGGGCTTATCTACATGCCCTCTCTGGAAGTTGCTTCCGAAATTTTGACTAAGTGTTGAGTGATCCTCCATTTATCCATGCCTTGTGGTGTTGTTTCCCTTTAATTTCCAGCTTATTCCACATCAAAATATCATCATATTTATCTCACAAAGCTTCCTACATAATCACACACCATGAATTAGAGACAATCACAACACAATATTCATGATAATGAATTAAAACAAGAGCTAAGACTAGGCTAGTTCATGTTAATCTTCAGGTTATTCTTCCAACTCTACACTTAATCAAATTGAACTTTTCACATTACCAACAAGTTATTCCACTAATAATTACATATTCAAACCATTTGGAACCCTTTAAACAAAATAGAATCCAACGAAACCAACTAGACAAGCACCTAGCTCAAACTAGTAACGCTAATTTCCACGATTGAACTCTACATAACTCATTTAAGTACAAACTTGATGGAAAACACTTTGAACATTGTAATAACATATTTTGACACTTAGATGCACATTTATCTCATTATCAACCCATAAAGCATACGAATCATCCTCAAAACAAGGCTAAAAAAACTAGAATAGTGACACTAGAATGCATAAATACACCCAACATCAGATCACAAGCCATCTTTCAATTAATTCCACTTAGCCTTAAAATCCTAACAAAAAATATAGTTATTTTTAGATTCCCTTGAATCCCTTTTTGAACTTGTAACTTTTTATTTAGCACCTCTAACTTACCCTTCTTTTTGGTTGAATCACTATCTTGGCCCTGGTCCCTCCTTGTACATTATGAACCATACTTCAGGTGAATTTCCAAAGTTGTAGGTGGCTATTATAGAGAGTTACCAAATGAAGGATAGGTTGAAGAAGAGTTTGGAGTGCCAAGCTTTTGTCTTATTGTCCCTGGTCCTTTGGCATATTATGTAGCTCAACTTATGGCGTCAACATAAGTTGAGGGTGGCTAGTGTAGAAAGCTAGATTAGTAAGTTGATCTTGTGGAAAAATTACATAAAAAGAGATGTACAAGTTTAAACTCTAAAGAAAATAAATAAATAAACAATGGCTAGGAGCGTAAAGTCACTATTTTGAAAAGACATCTTACCTGCACCCGAATCTACATTACAAGCCTTAGTAAGTCATGCAGTGATCGTTTCTAACCAACTGTAGACTTAATGGGGTGATAAAACCAAGCCTATGACTTTATGTATACTTTGTTTGAAATTTATGGTGAGGGTGAGAGATTTGAATAATAGTCTGTGATTAAAATAGATAAGTGTGAGACGGACTTCTTTGAAAGTGAGAACAAGTGAACTATACCTGTGGTTACTAATTTTTGGATGTAGTGTTTTGTATGTACACATGTAAGTTAGCTAGAGTGTAATTCCAAACATGGATGCCTCTAAGTTAAAATCACAAGAGTTGTGTGCATAATAAATGTTCTTACTTGCTAGTTCCAACAGCTAATCATTATTTTGTATTTTAGAAGCATATATGGTATTGTATTAATTTGCTTGAGGACAGGCAATCGCTTAAGTTGAGGGTGTTGATATACCGACTTCTGATGATACATTTTGCATCTTTTACAAGGGATAATTATTTGTTCTCTAGCAGCTATTAGTGTTATTTGATGCTTGTTTTGCTTGTTCCCAGAAGACAAACTTAGAAGCAGGGACAGATCAGAAAGACAAGATTCTAGAATATTTCAATAGGCTAAATGATGGGCCGTTAGAGTCCTGATGAACCATTGGATTAGCCTCTACCTCTTGGAAAAATTTCATGCATATTAAAGATGAGCGAAGGTCCAGGTGACAGATCGTCAAGCCCGCGATGGGTCATTGCCATAGACATCATGATTAACCAGAATGACCAAAAGTTTGGGCATCAGGGATAGAATGTACGATGAGAAATATGGTCCTCGGCATACCATTGCATAGCCCTTCATCATCATCTACTAAACAACAACTCACTGGATCATAACTAATGGTCTAGCAGATGGACCATTACAGTCTCAACAACTCACCAGGTGAATTCTCAGTGGTGACGTGACAGCCTAGATTTAAATTTCGAATCTCAACTTTCTTGGATCCTATAAATACCCATTTTAGGGTTAGAATTGGAATATTTTGATTATTGTTCACTTTGTAACGTAAGAGTATTTGAGAAATAAGTTGAGAGCTGACGCCGACTCTATATTCTCTTAGATATTTGGGATTGGGATTCTCTTTGGATGGTACGTTTATTCTGCAATATTTATGAAAAGTAACGTGTTCATCCACTTCTCAATTATGTGTGGCTAAATCTCTCATAACTCGGGTAATGGTAGCCTAGGTGTAATTTAATACTAGGGTTGAGGTACTGATGAATCCCTATTAACATTGTAATTATATCACCTTCTCTTCATATTTATGATTTTTCTTGGTTGTAAACTTGAGGTGTATGCCCATAAACATAACTTGCTTGAATAAAAAAGTTAATGTTGGAAAAAAATAATGGTGACAAGATGATTAGAGCTTTTGCCCTTTAATCTCAAGATTGATGCCTTAACCGGAGCAATCTCTTGGTGAATTATTTGTTGTACTAAGCAATCACTTTAACTTTAAAAGAATTAAAGTGAATCCATCTTTTAAGGTTGAAAAACAATTGGATGGCACATCCTATTGTAATACTCGTGCCTTTTTCCTAGCTAGAAATCATCTCAAGGATGCTAGAACTTACTTTAAAATGCAAACCTACCTTTGTACATGTGGTATTTTTGATATTTTCACTTTCTATCATGTGGGAAATTGAGTTAGCTTTCCAATGGTACCAATTTTGTCCAAATCCGATATCAGACGAGGAAGTTATGGACGTTTTACTTGGAACTATCAGAAATACCTAGCAATGACAGCCAAGTTGACGGACTACCACATAAGTGACGGACCACCACTTTGACCATCACAGCCAAAGCATTCGAGCCACGTACTAGATAAGGACTAACGAAAGAGTTGATGGATCGTCAAAGTTGTGATGGACCGTTATCCAGGCCGATAAGTGATGGACCATCAAATGTCTAAAGGATCGTCAGTTAGACCGTCACACACCACGTTCATTTTATTTCCAGGTCATTTTAATAGGGGTGTTTTGGTCACTTATCACTCACTTACATGTACCTAGATAAGTCTGAATTCAGCTATTTTGCTCATTATTATTTCACAAGCAAAAACTAGGGTTTCTCTCTAAATTTAATTTCCAAGAACAAGACCAAATCTTCTTAAAGAATCAAAGGATTTCAAACCCTTCAAGTTCAAAAATGTCAAGAACCTTGAGTCAGGTATGCGTAGTGTTCATCTACGGACCCCTTTCATTCATATAGTTCAAAAACCATGCATTTAAATGAGAACCTTTGATTTCCTTATGGTTATGTGATGATTTTCATGTTATTGATCATTTTTTAAGCTTCAACATATTAATTTAAGTTGACTTCCATGATGTGTGCATGCTTGTAGTTAAAACCCATGAATTTGGGTGGTTCAAGATGATTAAATTATTGAGAAAACCTATGCCCCAAAGTGTGCATGCAAGGTGTTTGTTAAAATGCCTAGAATGATAAAAATCATGTTCCCATGACCCCTTAGTATTTAAATGACAAGCTATGTCAACTCTTAAGATGATTCCACATGAACTTCTATGTTATTGACATGTGTTTCTAGAATGATTATGCAATAAACATGATATTAAGGTTGTGCAAGTACTTCCTTGTGACATGAAATTCTTTCCATGCAATACATTGTTGATAACTATGCTTAGTATGAAATCCCCTATGTACGATATTATGAATTGTGAACTCAAATCTTGTGATCAAGTCATATCATGTGTGTCAGTTGTGTGCCTAGAGCCAAGTTACGTTACCCCGATAATCTCAATCAAGCCATGATTTATAGAACTCAGTCAGTCATGTGACTCAGGAAACCTCTAAAATCTCATGATCTCAATAAAATCTCAGATAGTAGTGCTATTCCGTCAGCCAACAGAAGTCAGTTACTCAGTCCTTGTACAATCAGTTAAATCATGTCCAGTCTCTTCAGATGGGAGTAGAAGTTAGCACTGAGTAAACCCAAGGATGGGAACTCACCTGCCAGTTTAGGGTGTGATTCTTAGCAGTCATCCTTGTGTTCCAGAACTATGTAGTCAGTGTAGGTTGAGACATCTTAACCTGTCAGACTAGGGTTGATGTGGTGTCTTAACTTGTCAGTTTAGGGTTCCCACCATTCTTATTTGAGTACCTGACAGTTGAGGGTCACTCATAACTGTCCTTACCAGTGGCGCGGTATTGGCACCCCTCTAGTCGGGGCAGAGATTGGACCCCAACTTAGCTATATGCATTTTTGGGGCATGTCAGTTCAACAACTACTTCCCACAGTTTTAGGCTTAGTCTCAGTAAAAGAACTCAGATAGTTCTTCAGATATCAGTATCCCAGGACTGTTAGACATAGTCACCCATGTTGACAGAACCATAGTTTCAGTCATGTCAGAAATCACTAAATCATGTATTAGGACACAGATCCACTATTACATATTTACATTTCCAGTTATTATGTACGAAATTTTTCACTCTCACGTTCATATTAGTCGGTCAGTTAGCATTGTTGATGCATGTACACCCTTTTCATTTAGCCTACCTCACTCGTATACTCAGTACTCCAGTTGTACTGACGCATTTATGCTATGGTGCTTTCCCTTTATGTTACACCATATGTTCAAAAACACGAGTTCCAGACTAGCAGTAGCATTCACATTTTAGTATATAGAGCTGTAGTGAGTCCTCTTCATTTGAGGATGATATTATTCGATTCATTTATTATTTTAGTTAGTTTTCAGTTTACAGAGTTAGTTGGAGACATATTCCATTAACTCCTTATTTAGTCAGTACTTCGAGGCTTTCAGATACAGTTCAGATTTAGTTCAGTTTTGATTCAGACTTCAGTTATCTTGGGTATTTTTCACCCATATGGATGTTATAATTATTTAAGTTGAACCTTATGGTCTATTGTTTATGTTTTTCCGCATATTACATGTATGTTAAGTAATGTACAGGAACAGATATCAGTCATGGGTTATCTTGTGGTCCCTCAGGGTCATGAGCACCGTGTAACATTCTGGTCCAAAAAATTAGGGTATTACAAACTTGGTATCAGAGCCTAGGGTTCAATAGAGTGCATCTATTAAAGTCTTGTACATGGATTTATTGCGCGCCACATTTATGTATAGGAGGCTATAAGATGTTTTACGAACAGTTTCCCTTCTTTCAGTATTTATGTCATGCTAGTAAGCATAATTTTAAGTTAAACTCCCAGTCTAATCCATTCTTCTCTTATTTCAGAATATGCCTCCAAAGAGAAGAAACCAGCCAGTTTCTTAGCCCGAAGACCCTTTGGGAGAGCATGTTTCTCATGCAGAGTTTAGAGTTACATTCATAACACTTGCTCAGTCTGTGGCTGCCTAGAATGAATGGCCACTAGTTATTCCAGCCAATTCAGTGGCCAATTCTGCAACATCTAGAATTCGGAACTTCACCCGAATGAACCCTCCATCTTTCTTCAAGTCTAAGTCTGATGAAGACCCTCAGGAGTTCATTGACCAAGTCTAGAAGGTCATTGACATTATGGGAGTTACTTCTATTTAGAGCTCCGAGTTAGCCTCATACCAGTTACAAGATATTTCTCACATTTGGTACAAATAGTAAAAGTCTGAGAGGTTAGAGGATACAGGTCCTATATAATGGGAGGAATTTGTCACAGCTTTCTTAGACAAATTCTTTGCCCAAGAGATGAGAGAGGCTAAAGTTCTTGAGTTTATTTACATCAGGTAGGTAAATATAATGGTTAGGGAGTATTCTCTCAGATTTACTCAGCTAGCCAGATATTCCCCTTATGTGGTTGCAGATAACAGGGCTAAGATGAGAAAGTTCGTGTCAGGAGTGAATGATAGCGTGGTAAATGAGTGTAGATATGCAATGCTGAATAGTGATATGACTTTATCCAGGCTCATGAACCATGCTTAGCAAATAGAGGAGCAAAAGGTTAGGGCTAAGGAGAGGCAGAATAAGAGAGCAAAATTAGGCAGTTTCAATTTTGCTCAGCCCAAATTAGAGGGAGGAAATCATTCCCAATTTCGTCCTAAGTCATCAGCTCCAGTTCATTCTTCTGCCAGTGCTCCAGCTCCTAAGTTCAGAGATAGAGCACCAGGCTCTAAATCTCAGGGTAATGTCAGCAATGCCTGAACTAATCCCCTATGTCAAACTTATGGTAAGAACCACCAGGGTATTTGCAGAGCCAGTAGTTATATTTGTTTTAGTTGTGGAAAGCATGGCCACAAAGTCAGAGATTGTCCTCAGTACAGTTATTAGGGTGAGAAAAATCATTCCACAGCTCAGTCCGATTGCTCGAACCAGCAGGGTGCCACTTCCAGTGCTACTAGTGGGCAATGCCCAAACAGACTCTATGATATTAAGACTCGACAGGATTAGGAAAACTCTCCTGATGTTGCTACTGGTATGTTATAGATTTTCCATTTTCATATTTACGCTTTGCTAGATCCAGGGGCATCCTTGTCTTTTGTTACTCCGTACACAGCAGGCGATTTTGGAATCAGTCCCAAAATTTTAGCAGAGCCCTTTTCAGTCTCTACCCTAGTGGGTAAAACCATAATAGCTCAGTGGGTATACAGGAAATTCTCTGTTATGATATTTCAGAAATCCACTTTAGCATATTTAGTTGAATTAGAGATGACTGATTTTGATGTCATTCTCGGCATGAATTGGCTTCATTCCTGCTATACCACAGTCGACTTTAGGACTTGAATAGTTCAATTTCAGTTCCTGATTGAGCCTGTCCTAGACTAGAAGGGTAGTACTTCATATTTTAGGGGTCAGCTTGTTTCCTACCATCGAGCAAGGAAAATAATTTCAAAGGGGTGTGTGTATCATCTCGTGCATGTAAAGGATTCCAGTTCTAAATCTCCCAGTCTTGAATTAGTTCCAGCTGTTAATGAATATTCATATGTCTTTCCCAAAGATCTTCCAGGAATTCCCCTCGAAAGGGAAATAGACTTCGGCAAAGACCTTCTCCCAGATACTCAGCCTATTTCTATTCCTCTATACAAAATGGCACGAGCAGAACTCAAGGAACTAAAAGATCAGTTGAAGGATCTCTTAGATAAGGGATTCATTAGGCCCGGTATATCCCCATGAGGTGCACCAGTCTTATTTGTGCGCAAGAAACATGGTTCTCTGAGGATGTGTATTGATTATCATCAGTTCAACAAAGTCACGATCAAGAACAGGTATCCGCTTCCTATAATAGATGGCTTTTTTGACCAACTTCAGGGTGCCAGTTATTTCTCCAAGATAAACCTCAGATCAGGCTATCATCAGCTCAAAGTTAAAGAATATGACATCCCGAAGAAAGTTTTCCATACTCGGTGTGGTCACTTCAAATTTCTAGTCATGTCCTTTGGTCTTACAAATTCCCCTGCAGCTTTCATGGACTTGATGAATCGGGTGTTCAAGTAGTACTTGGATATGTTCGTCATAGTTTTCATAGATGATATTTTGGTCTATTCTCGCACAAAGCGTGATCATTTAAACTATCTCAGAATTGTTCTTTGGAGATCATTAGTTGTTCTCTAAGTTTAGTAAGTGAAAATTTTGGCTAAGATTAGTAGCATTCCTTGGCCATATTATTTTTGGTAATGGTATTAGAGTAGATCCTCAGAAGATCGAAGTGGTAAGAAACTGGCCTCACCCTATATCTCCATCAAATATTAGGAGTTTCTTGGGTTTGGCTGGCTATTACAAACACTTTGTCTAGGGATTTTCTTATATTGCATCTCCTATGTCCAAATTGACTTAGAAAAAGGTTAAGTTTCAGTGGTCAAATTCTTGTGAGAAGACTTTTCAAGAGTTGAAGACTCAACTTACCTCAGCCCCAGTTCTAACCCTTCTAGATAGTTTAGACGGTTTTGTAGTCTATTGTGATTCGTCCAGAGTGGGTTTAGGTTGTGTCCTCATGCAGCATAGTAAGGTCACAACCTACGTCTCCAGAAAGCTAAATCCCCATGAGAAGAATTATCCTACTCGTGATCTTGAGTTAGTAGTTGTAGTATTTGCCTTAAAGATTTGGAGGCATTATCTATACAAAGTTCATATAGATGTCTTCACAGACCATAAGAGTCTCCAGTATGTCTTTTCTTAGAAAGATCTCAATCTTTATCAAAGAAGGTGGTTAGAGCTCTTGAAAGATTATGACATGAGTGTCCTTTATCACCCGAGCAAGGTCAATATTATGGCCGATGCTCTCAGTATAATCTCCATGGGTAGTGTTTCTCATGTAGAGTATAGTAAGAAGAAGATAGCCCAGGAAATTCATCAGCTTGCCAGACTAGGATTTTGCTTAGTCGACTCTTCAGAGGGTGGTGTATGTGTTTAGAGTAATTCAGGGTCATCTCTAGTTTCTGAGGTGAAAGAAAAGCAAGACAAGGATCCCAGCCTTGTCAAGCTAAAAGAGTCAGTTAAAAATTAGAAAGTAGAGGTTTTCTCCTAAGAGGGAGGTAGTGTTCTTCGTTGTCAAGGTCATCTGTGTGTTCTGGGTGTAGATGACTTGAGGCAGTGAATCCTTGAAGAGGCTCATGGTGCGCAATACTCTATTCATCCAGGGGCAACTAGGATGTACCGTGACTTACGAGAGATCTATTGGTGGAGTGGGATGAAAAGAGATGTTGTAGAGTTTATGGTTAAGTGCTCTATATGTCAGCAGGTTAAGATAGAGCATCAGAAACCTAGTGGGTCCATGCAGGAGTTCATCATTCCTACTTGGAAGTAGAAAGAAGTAAACATGGATTTCGTGATGGGTTGGCCTCGAAATCGTTATCAGCATGATTAAGTTTGGGTTATTATAGATAGAATGACCAAGTCAGCTTATTTCCTTCTAGTTCGTACCTCTTATTCAACCGAGGATTATATCAAAATCTATATCAGGGATTTGGTCAGATTACACGGTGTTCCATTATCTATCATCTTAGACAGAGGTACACAGTTCACCTCTTACTTTTGGAAAGTGTTCCAAAAGGGTCTTGGTACCCAAGTCCATCTCAGTACAGCATTTCATCCTCAGACAGATGGCCAAGCAGAGAGGACCATTCAAACTCTAGAAGATATGCTAAGGGTGTGTGTAACTGATTTCAAGGAAAGATGGGACAACCATTTTCCCTTGATTGAGTTTGCATACAATAATAGATATCATTCCAGTATTCAAGATGGATCCATTCAAAGCTCTCTATGGTAGGAGGTGTAGATCTCCAGTCGTTTGGTTCGAAGTTAGTGAGGCCTTAGTCATTGGTCCTGACTTGGTATTCGATGCCTTAGAGAAAGTTTAGTTCATTAGAGAGAGACTTCAGTCTTCTTAGAGCCAACAGAATTCTTATGTAGATATTCTTAGAAAGGATCTCGAGTTTGAAGTCAATCTCTATGTCTATCTCAACATCTCTCCCATGAACGGAGTGAAGAGGTTAGGCAAGAAAGAGGAACTCAATCCCCGCTATATCGGTCCCTTCAGGATTCTCAGTCGCTTTGGCAAGGTAGCTTATGAGCTTGAATTGCCTTTAGATCTAGCCTCAGTTCATCCAGTCTTCCATGTCTCTTTGCTCAAGAAGTACATAGGTGAGCCATCAGTTGTAGTCCCTATTCAGAACATTGATGTTCAGGATAGCCTCTCTTATGAAGAGATTCCAGTCGAAATTTTAGACTATCAGATTTGTAGGCTGAGAAAAAAAGAAGTCCCTCTAGTCAAAGTTTTTTGGTGAAATCAGTCCGTTGAGGGAGCTACTTGGGAAGCAGAAGTAGACATGCATACCAAGTACCCTCACCTTTTCTCCACCAACCCGGATTAAGCTCAAGGTAACAGTCCTCTTTATTCTTATTCAGTTTTACGTTCAACATTCAATACAACTTGATATTTCATTTCGTATTCATGTTCCATCACAAATTTGGTATCAAGTACCATTGCATATTTAGTCATGCATACATGTATCAGTCCAGTAAATAATCATGCATCAGATATGCATTCTCGTTGCGAGAACCTTAGTCATGCATTCATGAATCAGTTACATGTGCATCACATATGTATGTTAAGTATAACGCATTTAGTTTGTCAGTCATAAGATCATGTTCCAGCTACTCATGTTCAGATTATTATTTCCCTTCTCATCCAGTTCTATTCGAGGACGAATGTTCTCAATAGGGAGATATTGTAATACTCATGCCTTTTTCCTAGCTAGAAATTATCTCAAGAATGCCAGCACTTACTTTAAAATGCAAACCTATCTTTGTACACATGGTATTTTTTATATTTTCACTTTCTATCACGTGGGAAATTGAGTTAGCTTTCCAATGGTACCAATTTTGTCCAAATCTGACATCAGACGAGGAAGTTATGGACATTTTACTTAGAACTGTCAGAAACACCCAGGTATGACGGCCAAGTTGACGGACCGCCACATAAGTGATGGAACTCCACTTTAACCATCATAGCCAAGGAAGTTGAGCCACATACTAGATAAGGACTAACGAACGAGTTGACGGATCGTCAAAGTTGTGACGGACCGTCATCCAGGCCGTCAACTCTTATCCAGTGAACCCCATTTTTGGTCCACGTCTGACGGGATAAGTTACGGATTGTCAAGTGTCTGATGGACCATCAGTCGGACCATCACACACCACATTTAGTTTATTTCCAATTCATTTTAACAAGGGTATTTTGGTCATTTATCACTCGCCTACATATACCCAGATAAGTCTGAATTCTGCCATTTCGCTCATTATTATTTCACAAACAAAAACTAGGGTTTCTCTATAAATTTAATCCCCAAGAACAAGACCCAATCTTCTTTAAGAATGAAAGGATTTCAAACCCTTTAAGTTCAAAAACATCAAGAACCTTGAGTCAGGTATGCGTAGTGTTCATCTATGGACCCCTTTAGTTCATAGAGTTCAAGAACCATGCTTTTAAATGAGAAACTTGGATTTTCTTATGGTTATGTGATGTTGTTCATTTTAATGATCATTGTTTAAGCTTCAAGATATTAATTTAAGTTACTTCCATGATGTATGCATGCTTGTAGTTAAAACCCATGAATCTGGGTGGTTCAAGATGATTGAAATTATTGAGAAAACCTATGCCCCAAAGTGTGCATGCAGGGTGTTTGTTAAAATGCCTAGAATGCTAAAATTCATGTTCCCATGATCCCATAGTATTTAAATGACAAGCTATGTCAACTCTTAAGATGATTCCACATGAACTTCCATGGTATTGATATTGTTACTAGAATGATTATGCAATGAACATGATATTAAGGTTTTGCAAGTACTTCCATGTGACATGAAATCCTTTCCATGCAATACATTGTTGATAACCATGCATAGTATGAAATCTCTTATGTACGATATTATGAATTGTGAACTCTTATGATCAAGTCATATCATGTGTGTCAGTTTCCTTCCATCGAGTCCTGGGGGTATTTGTACCTAAAAAATATAGTTGTGTGACTAGAGCCAAGTCACGTTACCCTGATAATATCAGTAAAGTCATGATCTATAGAACTCAGTCAGTCATGTGACTCAAGAAACCTCCAAAATCTTATGATCTCAGCAAAATCTCAGATAGTAGTGCTATTCCATCAGTCAATAGAAGTCAGTTCCTCAGTCCTTGTACAGTCAGTTAAATCATGTTCAGTCTCTTCATATGGGAGTAAAAGTTAGCACCAAGTAAACCCAAGGATGGGAACTCACCTGCTAATTTAGGGTGTGATTCTTAGCAGTCATCCTGAACTACATAGCCAGCGTAGGCTAAGACATCTTAACCTGTTAGACTAGGGTTGATGAGATGTATTAACCTGTCAGTTTAGGGTTCCCACCATTCTCATTTGAGTACCTGCCAGTCGAGGGTCACTACAACTGTCCTTACCAGTGGTGCAGTATTGACACCCCTCCAATCGAAGTAGAAATTGGACCCCAACTTAGCTATATGCATTATTGGGAGATTAGACCCCAACTTAGCTCTATGCATTATTGGGTATGTCGGTTAAACAAGTACCTCCCACAGTTTCAGGCTCAGTCTCAGTGAAAGAACTCAGATAGTTCTTCAGTTATCAGTATCCCAGACTATCAGACACAGTCACCCATGTTGACAGAACCATAGTTTCAGTCATGTCAGAAATCAGTAAATCATGTATTAGCGTACAGATCCACTATTACGTATTTACGTTTCCAGTTATTATGTATGTATGTTTGCACTCTCACATTTATATTAGTCGGTCAGTTAGCATTGTTCATGCATGTAAACTCTTTTCATTTAGCCTACCTCACTCGTATACTCAGTACTCTAGTTGTACTGACGCATTTGCGCTATGGTGCCTTCTCTTTCTCTTACACCATAGATTCAGAGACACAAGTTCCAGACCAGCAGTAGCAGTTGTATTTCAGTATATAGAGCTGTAGTGAGTCCTCTTCATTTGAGGATGATATGATTAGATTCATTTATTATTTCAATTAGTTTTTAGTTTACGGAGTTAGTTGGAGACATGTTCCTTCAACTCCTTATTTAGTCAATAATTCGAGGCTTTCAGATACAATTTAGATTCAGTTCAGTTTTGATTCAGACTTCAGTTATCTTGGGTATTTTTCACCCATATAGATGTTATAATTATTTCAGTTCAACCTTATGGTCTATTGTTTATGTTTTTCGCATATTACATGTATGTTAAGTAATATATAGGAACAAATATCAGTCATGGGTTAGCTTGTGGTCCCTCGGGGTCATGAGCACCGTGTAGCATTCTGGTTCAGAAAATCAGGGTGTTACACCTATGCAAACTTCTCTATAATTATAACTGTTGATATAGAATTTTGTAAAACACATAACCCTTAGTATTGAAACACCTTGGTGAACCTAACCGTAGTTTCTTAACTCTCGTTTGTTCACATGTAGCAAAGAAAACATTGGTCTTAACTACACTAAAGTCATTGAAGTGATTCTCTTAATAAAAAAAACCCTTTGTCATTGGAAAATTATGATCAACAGTCTATTAATAAGCATACAACTTAATTAACACTTTATTCCGAGTGGGATTCGACCCTAACCTTTGTTGGGTTATATATTTGACAACGACCAGTTACGCTCTTTTCAAAGAGTTATAGTTTTGGTGTATCAAAACTACTCATTCTAATACTCAGTACTCATTCTTCACCTCTCTCTTCTTTGCATGAAGTGACAATTTTTTTCAAATCCCACAATGTTCTTGAGCTGCTATACTCTCGAATACCACCCTGATTGCTCTGATACCAATTGTAGGGGGTGCGGATTGTGCGAGTAACTTAACATAGCTCTTGAATATGCTATGTCATAGCATTTTCTAGTTATTTGTTTTAACCTTATTAATTCTTCTTTATTATTTTTAAGGTATACTATATGTTCCATATTTCTAGTTTTTATATAGTCAAGTAGATTCTTTTTCATAAGTATTTCTGTTAATCGTATTTGCTCCATATATTTTCTCCAATATTCTAAGTATTCGTAGTTTATCATTTTATCCTATGATAGTTGTAATTTTACAAATTTCTGTGTAATAACTTATTCTAATTGTACTATATCTGATATGTGATTCTATGTTATCTATGTGATTCATTAACATTTGTTGTTTATGTATAATATTATATAAACTATCATTTGTATCTGCTTTTTCTAAGGTTAATTTTATTCTAAATAATCTTTCTTCTAATTGCCTTTTTTCCCTTTTAAGCTGGTTCCTCTAATTAATTTCTTCATATAGGCAACTTTGTTTTTCTCTAACTCTTCTAATATATTCTATCATCTTTTAATCTGTATAATAACCATCTGAATAATAACTATCTAAATATGAGCGGTAGCTATCATTATATAAGTGTAAGTTTTTTATAGAACTTAATAACTCTTCATTAAAATTAAATACCTTTTCGTATATAATTTTTCTTATATCTACTATTTCTATATCCTTAAGTTTATACAAAATAGGTATTTTAAATTTATCTGTCATCCCATCAGATAAGTAAATATTCATTCTTCATATGATGCTATTTTCAAAATATTCCCTCCAATCATATACATAACAAAATATGATCATCTTAGATCACTATATACTAGATTATTCTTAAATAACATGTTCTTCGATCACTATTAGCATGGTAATCTGGATACTTTTTTCCTAAACAGTGCCTCTACTCTGGTTACTCCCCCTATCACGGCTTCTCTGCCTCACCGGTTTCACCTTTAGAATGGCATAGTTCTTGGGAATTTTTCTCCTTTTCCACTTTGCTAATAAACTTCTTAACATGCTATTCTACAAATAATTCTACTATAAAGTAACTAACATGAGCTTATTTTATTAAACTTATGATTGTCAGGAATTTATGAATTTAGCTATTCATAATTATAAATGAAAATACCTGTTCTAGTAGATTTGATAAATCTGTGCTTTGTGCATCCATAGCTTAGTGTAAAACTGAATATCTTTATTGATTATATGAGAGAAAATTTTATTGTGTACAAGAAGACTTGCTCTCCGTAGAAAAACTTGTCTTATCTTATCAAATGCTTCTTCTATTTATAACCTTAAAAGGAGAAAATGTGTACACTATTATACTTTTCCTACTTTACACTTGTTATCTTTACAAAATACTTTACAGAAAATCTTAAGACTACTCTACAAAAAGACAAAATTAATCAAAACTAAAGTTATACAATAATGGCACTTTGCAAAAGAAAAGTCAAAAAGCTTATCAAAAACTAATAAATGCTATAATTTACGTATCTAAAGTCAAGAAAATTATTCACATGTCACTTTCTTTCATAACTCTTCTTTCATAACTTTTACTATCTTGTCTCTTTTCTTTTGTCTTTATTTATTTATTTATTGGTCCATTACCTTCTATGTTCTGTGTTTTTTTCAGCGGGCGTCCTTATCTCCTTTATTCTAGTTGAATTTCTGGAATTACATTATTTTCTCCATTACATTTTGAACATAAATGGTCTGGATATTTATGCCCTATCATTTTACAGTATCTGGTCAGTAATTCATCTGAAATAAATTTTTCTCTAATTGCTCTGGTAATTGGTTTTTATTTGGATTGAGCAACGTCATAATCCATTGCTTAACTTTTTCTATATCTGCTTGTCTTAACTCTCTTGAATTTTAATAAATCATTAGATGATCTCTTGAATAATAACTCCATATCGGATTCCCATTTAGGTAGTTATTTGCTAATTCTTGGATAATTGTGGATATTTCAATAATCCTTTTATTAGCATAAAAATCTGGTATATCTATTTTGGGTATTTCAGCTTGCTGTTCAATATCTTCGGGTATGATCATATCTCAGGTCATTCCTATCTTCACAACTTGTATAATTGGTTTAATTTCATCATGCAATATCTCTGCTGGTGCCATATAGAACTTTACAAAAAATAGGTTTCCTTTGTTTATCTTTTTATAAGTGGTAATTACTTTATATATTTCTAGTATAGTAGATAATTCTCTTCCGTCCTGGGTATATGCAGTATTGAGTAGCCCATAATTGAAATATGTTTTAACTAGATTTGGGTTAGGTTTTGGTAATACTATTAACTTATTGTATCCTTGTATCTTTTGGGTTATATAATCTGTATGTGGTTCTTAGATATTTATTGCTCTGGGTCTAAGGTTTAAATGTGTTTTCAATATATGATCTGGTTATGTGAATATAGGCTTTCTTTTCTTGGTTTAGGCTTTCTAGATATGTGGTAGTTTATGGGGGTATGAACAAAGGGTCTTTTGATGCTTTTGGTATATATGGCTTATCAAATATTTTGTTTAGGTTCATATTTGGGTTCCTTCTAACTCATTTGCTTGTACATGCAGAAGTGGATTGATAAACGTTATGGGCTTTTTGGAGTGTCCCAACGTCTCCTTTTATCTATGGAATTTATTTTCTTTCGATCGATATAGCTCTGCACACTGCTGAGTTATCTGAGTCATAGCTTCAGACTTTAGTTTAACTTCATTAGTCTTTAGCTTTTCTATCTCATTTTCCATACTATCCACTTTCAGTGAAAGCGTAGTTAGGGTTTTGAGTATCTTTTCTAGAGTATCATCTTCTGTAATATCAGTTTGAGTAGTTTTGTCTTGATATGTAATCTGCAATAACATTCTTGTTAGTCTTGATTATTTCAATTATAAATGTAAAATTTAATATATTTAATAATAATCTCTGAATTTCCTTCATTGTAACTGAATTTTGTATTTTTCTTGTTAAACACCATCGGTCCTGTGTATTATCTGTTCGTACAATGAACTTGTTATATACAATATATGGCTCAAATGCTAATAAACATTTATATAATGAGCATAATTCTTTTCTATTTATTTTCCATTTTATTTCCGTTTCATTAAACGTTCCTGAGTAGTATCTACAATGATGTTCTAATATTTCTTCTTCATATCTATATTTAAGTACTCCTCCATAACTATATTCACTTGGATCTGTTTCTACTATATATGTAAGTTTTTTATTTTCGTCTGAAAATTGTAATTCTGGTAATTCTTTACAAAGTATTTTTATTTTCTGAACTTGTTTTTTATCTTCTTTGTTGTAATTATACTCTACATTCTTTTTTAATTTTTTACGTAATGGCTTTAGGTTTTCTGCTAATCTTGGTATATAGTCTCTTACTTGGTTTACTAATCCTAAAATTGATTGTAATTTCTTTTTTGTATCTAATTCTTCTTTTGAATTTATTATTTTTTGTACTATATGTTGTTGCATTTTTACTCCACTTTTATCTATTTGTATTCCTAAAAACTCTATCAGATTTTTCATAATTTTGGTTTTCTTTTCACTTAAACTTATTCCTGAATTTTCTATTATACCTACAAATTATTCTAGTATTTTTAAATGTTCCTCTTTAGTTTTTGTATATAGTAGTATATCATGTATGTATACTTTATAATTAGGTAATTGTTTGAAATAGTTATCCATTAAATGTTGATATCTACCTGGTGCATTTTTATATCCAAATGGTAATACATTTCATTCGTAAAATCCTTGTGGTACTGTAAATGCAGTTAATTTTTTAGATTCTTCTTCTAGCTTTAAATGATAAAATCCTGATTTACAATCGAACTTACTAAAATAGTTAAATCTTTGTGTCTGTCTTATTTTTAATATCTTATTTTGTATTGGATAATTATATGTCATAGTTTTTGCATTTAGGTTTCTATAATCAATAACTTTTTCCTCTTTTTTGTTCGCTATATTTATTTACTATAAATGTTGGGCTATTATGTTTACTATTACTTTTTTCTATGTATTGTTTTTCTAATAATTCATCTATATGCATTTCAAACTCTTTTAAATCATCAAAGTTATATGTTAATGGTTTTTGGGTTATTATACTATTTTTATCTATTAGCTCAATTCTTGCAGTAGTCTTATATTTTTTCCATCCTTTTAATGGATCTTCACTATATAGTTGTCTTAATTTTTTCTTTATTATTTCTACCTTATCTATAGAAAATATAGTTATTTCTTCTTTATTTATTGAAAACGTAACTAGTTCTATTGTGTCTTCAGTATTTTTTATATTTTCTAATTTTTGTGTGATTTTTTCACTTCCTTTTATCCAATCATTTTTATTTCTTATTTTATTAATAACTCTTTTTGCTCTTACCTTTTGTTTACATGGTGTTGTAAACCACCAGTGTGTTTTAGTTATTATATGTGGGTACAGCTTATCTAAAAACGGCATTCCTAAAAGCATATCTTTTGATGTTAGTTCATAATTATAGATCTCTTCTATTGTTAATATCTTATCTCATACTTGTATTTTTATATTTCTAGCTTTAGAGGTAATTAAGCTTCCTTCATTATTAAATCCTTTTACTACTATTGGTATTTTTAGCTTATCCCATTTGTCTTCTGGTAAACAATTATATCTACATAAGTTGGCTTCTGCTCCTGTATCTATCATAGGTATATAATATCTATTATAATATCCTTCTACTATTATTTTCATAAGTACATATATTTTCATGTTAAAGCCCTCTTTATTAATAATCTTTCCTTATTGTAGGTTATGGTTAATTGTGTATGTTCTATATTATTTTAACAGAGCAATGTTATTTAAAAAATGTACAAGTAAATATGTGTTAATTATGAGAAATGTTAGAAAATATGTGTTGATTATGAGAAATGTTAACTTAGTTTTTAAATATTATTAATTATGTTATCTTGTTAACTATGTTGTTATTTATTTGTTAAATATGAGAAGACCATTTCAAAATACACAAGCTTGTAGAGAAATTAAAAGAATTTTAACTAGTTACTACTCAGATTATAAGAAGTTAAATAAAACAAAAGAAAACCCCCACAGATTAGCTTACTTAATTACCTTAATATCTAGCAATGGGGCAAAATTAATAATTCATTTAAAATCTAGAAGAATGAGATATATACCACCTAATTATGATAAAATCAGATTTCGGTATCCACCAAAATATTATAAATATTGTACAGATGAATAACATACCAAAATCACAAAAATATAAAGAACTAAAAAAAATAATATCTGAAAAATAAAAAGAATTAAAAATAAGAAAAGAAAGACTACAATATAACATGATTGTTGGAGTATGCCAAAAATCAATAAAAGCACAAAATTGCTTTCTAGGTTATTGATTATAGAAACCTAAATGCAAAAACTATGACATATAATTATCCAATACCAAATAAGATATTAAAAATAAGACAGATACAAGGATTTAACTATTTTAGTAAGTTCTATTGTAAATCAGGATTTTACCATTTAAAGCTAGAAGAAGTATCTAAAAAATTAACTGCATTTATAGTACCACAAGTATTTTACGAATGGAATATATTACCATTTGGATATAAAAATGCACCAGGTAGATATCAACATTTTATGGATAACTATTTCAAACAATTACCTAATTGTATAGTATACATAGATGATATACTACTATATACAAAAACTAAAGAGGAACATTTAAAATTACTAGAACAATTTGCAGGTATAATAGGAAATTCAGGAATAAGTTTAAGTGAAAAGAAAGCCGAAATTATGAAAAATCTGATAGAGTTTTTAGGAATACAAATAGATAAAAGCGGAGTAAAAATGCAACAACATATAGTACAAAAACTAATAAATTCAAAAGAAGAATTAGATACGAAAAAGAAATTACAATCATTTTTAGGATTAGTAAACCAAGTATGAGAATATATACCAAGATTAGCAGAAAACCTAAAGCCATTACAAAAAATTAAAAAAAGGAAGTAGAGTATGATTACAACGAAGAAGATAAAAAACAAGTTCAAAAAATAAAAATACTTTGTAAAGAATTACCAAAGTTACAATTTTCAGACGAAAATAAAAAATTTACATATATTGTAGAAGCAGATGTAAGTGAATATAGTTATGGATGAGTACTTAAATATAGATATGAAGAAGAAATATTAGAACATCATTGTAGATACTACTCAGGAACGTTTAATGAAATGAAAATAAAATGGAAAATAAATAGAAAAGAATTATGCTCATTATATAAATGTTTATTAGCATTTGAGTCATATATTGTATATAACAAGTTTATTGTACAAACAGATAATACACAGGTCCGATGGTGGTTAACAAGAAAAATACAAAATTCAGTTACAATGAAGGAAATTCGGAGATTAGTATTAAATATATTAAATTTTTACATTTACAATTGAAGTAATCAAGACTAACAAGATTGTTATTGCAGATTACATATCAAGACAAAGCTACCCAAACTGATAGTATAGAAGATGATACTCTAGAAAAGATACTCAAAACCCTAACTACGCTTTCAATAAAGTGGATAGTATGGAAAATGAGATAGAAAAGCTAAAGACTAATGAAGTTAAACTGAAGTCTGAAGCTATGACTCAGATAACTCAGCAGTGTGCAAAACTATGTCGGTCGGAAGACAATAAAATTTCAGAGATAAAAGGAGACGTTGGGATACTCCAAAAAACTCATAATGTTTATCAATCTACTTCTGCAGGTACAAGAAAAGGAGTTAGAAGGAACCCAAATATGAACCTAAACAAAATATTTAATAAGCCATATATACCAAAAGCACCAAAAGACTCTTTGTTCATACCCCCACAAACTACCACATATCTAGAAAGCCTAAACCAAAAAAAGAAAGCCTATAACCACATAACCAGATCATATATTGAAAACATCCACAAAATAAAAACATATTTAAACCTTAGACCCAGAGCAATAAATATCCAAGAACCAAATACAGATTATATAACCCAAAAGCTACAAGGATACAATAAGTTAATTACATTATCAAAAACTAACACAATTCTAGTTAAAATCTGTTTTAGTTATGGGCTACTAAATACTGTATATACCTAGGATGGAAGTGAATTATCTGTTATACCAGAAATATATAAAGCAATTACCACTTATAAAAAACATAACCAAAGGTAACCTATTTTTTGTAAAGTTCTATACGGCACCAGCTGAGGTATTGCATGATGAAATTAAATCAATTATACAAGTTGTGAAGATAGGAATGACCAGAGATATGATCATACCTGGAGATATTGAACAGCAAGCTTAAATACCCAAAATAGATATGTCAGATTTTTATGCTAATAAAAGGATTATTGGAATATCCACAATTATCCAAGAGTTAGCAAATAACTACCTACATGGGAATCCGATATGGAGTTATTATTCAAGAGATCATATAATGATTTATACAAATTCAAGAGAGTTAAGACAAGTAGATATGGAAGAATTTAAGCAATGGATTATGACGTTGCTCAATCCAGAGAAAAATAATTACCAGAGCAATTAAAGAAAAATTTATTTCAGATGAATTATTGACCAGATACTGTAAAATGATAGGGCATAAATATCCAGACCATTTATGTTCAAAATATAATGGAGAAAATAATGTAATTCCAGAAGTTCAACTAGAATAAAGGAGATAAGGACGTCAGCTGAAGAAAGACGGAAGATAGAAGGTAACGGAGCAATGAACAAATAAAGACAAAAGAAAAGAGACAAGATAGTAAAAGTTATGAAAAAAGTGTGATGAAATAAAGTGACATGTGAATAGTTTTCTTAACTTTAGATACGTAAATTTATAGCATTTATTAGTTTTTGACAAACTTTTTGACTTTTCTTTGTCAAAGTGTCATTATTGTATAACTTTAGTCTTTATTAATTTAGTCTTTTTGTAGAATAGTCTTAAGATTTTTTGTAAAGTCTTTTGTAAAGATAACAAGTGTAAAGTAGGAACAGTATAATAGTATACGCGTTTTCTCCTTTTTAGGTTATAAATAGCAGAAGCATTTGCTAAGATAAGACAAGTCTTTCTACGGAGAGCAAGCCTTCTTGTACACAATAAAATTTTCTCTCATATAATCAATAAAGATATTCAGTTTTACACTAAGCTATGGATGCACAAAGCACAAATTTATCAAATCTACCAGAACAGGTATTTTTATTTATAATTATGAATAGCTAAATTCATAAATTTCTGACAATCATAAGTATAATAAAATAAGTTCATGTTAGATACTTTATAGTAGAATTATTCGAATAATAGCATGTTAAGAAGTTTATTAGCAAAGTGGAAAAGGAGAAAAATTTCCAAGAACTATGACATCCTAAAGGTGAAACCGGTGAGGCAGAGAAGCCGTGATAGGGGAGTAACCAGAGTTGAGGCGTTGTTTAGGAAAAAAATATCCAGATTACCATGCTAATAGTGACCAAAGAACATGTTATTTAAGAATAATCTAGTATATAGTGATCTATGATGATCATATTTTATTATGTATATGATTGGAGAGAATATTTTGAAAATAGCATCATATGAAGAATTAATATTTACTTATCTGATGGGATGATAGATAAATTTAAAATACTTGTTTTGTATATACTTAAGAATATAGAAATATTAGATATAAGAAAAATTATATACGAAAAGATATTTCATTTTAATGAAGAGTTATTAAGTTTTATTGAAAACTTACACTTATATATGATAGCTACTGCTCATATTTAGATAGTTATTATTCAGACGGATATTATACAGATTAAAAAATGATAGAATATATTAGAAGAGTTAGAGTAAAACAAAGTTAGCTATATGAAGAAATTAATTACAGGAACCAGCTTAAAAAGGAAAAAAGGCAATTAGAAGAAAGATTATTTAAAATAAAATTAACCTTAGAAAAAACAGATACAAATGATAGTTTATATAATATTATACATGAACAACAAATGTTAATGAATCACATAGATAACATAGAATCACATATCAGATATAGTACAATTAAAATAAGTTATTACACAGAAATTTGTAAAATTACAACTACCATAGGATAAAATGATAAACTACGAATACTTAGAATATTGGAGAAAAGATATGAAGCAAATACGATTAACAGAAATACTTATGAAAAAAAATCTACTTGACTATATAAAAACTAAAAATATAGAACATATAGTATACCTTAAAAATAATAAATAAGAATTAATAAGGTTAAAACAAATAACTAAAAAATGCTATGGCATAGCATATTCTAGAGCTATGTTAAGTTACCCGCACAATCCTCATCTCCTACAATTGGTAATGAGCAAATTTGTCACGGCATATAGAAGCAAACCACTACTAGACTGGTCATTTTGAGGTCACAGTCACTACCTTTCTGATCGAAAATTGCTATTTTACCGCTGCTACTCTTTTGATATTTTTATTGATTCAAACAGATCGATACCAAAAGGTTGAGGAAATTTAATTGAGGCAACTTCTCTATGAAATAAGTTGTTCCTTGGTTTGGTCCCTTTAGAAAGAGACAATGATGGGAAATTAAATGTTCAAATAAGACAAAATTGACAGATGCATTGTGGTTGTATATTAGAACGACTCGACTCAATCACTTTCCTAAGACTTCATTTAAAAAATCTGAGCCTTCTTAATCAAAATTTTTATGATTTATTTATTTGCATATGGAAAAAAATTGATATGAATGTAATTTATAATGTCACACCAAATGGGTGGCGTATTTTGTACTATCTCTTTTCCTTTTAGGCATGTTTAACAGTCAAAGTTCAAGACAAGATGCAAGCAAACATTTTGGATGAAGAATTGAATAAAAGGATAAAATAAGTATAACTTTATTTAATTTATTTAAAGTTCATATATTTATCTGCTTGTATTGTTTATTTGACTTGTAAGAAATTTATTAACTTATCATGTTTTCCTTCATAAACAATGAAACCCAAATCCAAGTAGAAATTATGTCATTTGAAGTAGAAATTATCTCATGTGAAGTATTTTTAAATCGGTATTTGTTGTACCTTACAAATAAAATCATAATATTAGGTGGACAAGATGTTTTAGGACTTGTCTAAACTTATCAAGTCAAAATGATGAATATGGATTAATCAATTTTCAAAAAGTAAGACTGAGGTATACTTTATGTACTACTTTACCATGCTACATATATTATTCTTCTCTGTTAATCTTTCGGTATTTTCACTTATTATTTGTACATGTTATACACCATCTTGTATGCCACTTTTTACTATTTCACATGTCACTTCATTTACTATACATATCTATCACCACATGATTGATATATATATGTATCACCACATGATATACTACCTTATATTCATCTCACATAGAATACATCCCACTATATTTCGTACATGCCAATATATACATATTTTTCTTCTCATATAACTTTTTTGGTATACCACTCTCGTGTGTTATGGATACACCTTCTAATTTTGAATTATGCCTTGTCAATTTTGTTATCAACCCTACTTTAGGAAAATCAATTCTTTTCCTCCCTATACTTAAAAAAATTAACAATAGATAAAATAATAAAGTAAATAATCACTGTTGTTAATAAAATTAAGTTTAAGGACTATTTTAGGATAGGCTCTAGGACTGCTTAACATCTTATCATCGAGTAGCCAAAATTCTTTCCAAAACTTTCACTAGTTCTACAAGCTAAAAAGGAGTAGGTATTTGAATACAAATAGGTTTCTAATTAATCCTAAAATTATGTGGTGAATCTAATTTTTTTTTTTTGAAAAATCATACTTAAAGTCATTTAAGTTTTGAACTATTTTGCCCAGTTTGGAATAGGGTGCAACAGTTCGGATTAAGGATTCTAGTGCTGAAGCCCGACCCCTTCAGTTAGTTTCAGTTGCCAATGAGTTTCTAAAAAAATGTTCTCATGATCTTCTGAAAGAACCTCTTGACGAGGAGATAGACTTTGGAATAGATGTTCTTCCTAATACTCAGCCCATCTCTATTTTTCCAATAACATGACTCCATCCAAATTAAAAAATCTCAAAGAAAAATTGAAGGACTTCCTTGATAATAGATTCATTAGACCAAATGTCTCTCAATAGGGTACTCTAGTCCATTTTGTGCATAAAAGGTAGTTCTCGTAAAATGTGCATCACCTACTTAGTTGAACAAGGTCTTATCAAGAACAAGTATCCCCTCTCCAAAATTAATGAATTGTTTGACCAACTTCAAGGTTAGATCTCAAATTCGACTATCATTAGTTGAAAGTTAGGGAAAGTGACTTACTAAAGACAACCTTCAAAACACGGTATGGGCACTTCGAATTACTTATCATGTCTTTTGGCTTAACTAAGATTTCTGTAGCTTTTATGGGACTCGTGAATAGAGTGTTTAAGTAGTATCTTTACATTTTTGTGATTGTCTTTATTGAAGACATTCTTATTTACTCCCATGGTGAAGGGGACTATGCTAATCACCTTAGAATTGTGTTACTAACACTCAAGACTGTGAGTTGTTTTAAGTGTGAATATTGATAGAAATTTGTGGCCTTCCTTATTATTATTTTTAGTGAGGAAAGTTAGGTTGATTGCCAAAAGAAATAAGGAATTGGTCCAGACCCACGACCGACATATATTAGGAGTTTTTGGGGTTTGGTTAGTTATTAAGGAGGTTTGTAGAAGACTTTTCATCTATTGCTACACACTGACCAAATAAACTTAGAAAAATTCTCAGTCTTAGTAGTCTGAAGCCTGTGAGAAGAGCTTTTAGGAGTTGAAAATTCATTTGACTTATACTCCATTGCTGATCCTACCAAAGGGAACTAGTAATTTTATTATTTATTAAGATGCCTTATGAGTTGATATTGATTGTGTTTTGATATAGAGTGATAAGGGTAAATCTTATGATTCTAGACAAATCAAGAACTATCAGAATAACCACCCAACTCATGATCTTAGTTGACAACAGTTGTGCTTTCTTTAAGATATGGTGTCATGATTTGAGATGGATTTATTCACCAAAGTGTTGTTATCCAGGCTTATTTAGCCTTCTTGTGAGGACTTCTTGTGTGCTTAATGAGTGAATGTTTGCATAATTGATAATATAAGTATTAAAGTACTTGATTACAATGTTTAAGGTATTTTTCAAACAAACTTGGAATAAATATGGTCACTTAGAGTTTAGACGAGACAACTAGTATTACTAGCTTGAGCTATGTGTTGTTCTAGTTGATCTCGATGAATTCTAGTGTGTATAATGAGTTACTAATGGTATGATTGTATAATTATGTATGTAAAAAAAATTTTTTATAGTTTTTAAGGTTCAATTGAAACAAGCCAAGAGTCACAACTAAGTGAAAGATCAAAAGGACAAACAACTAGTATTCTTAGCTTAAGTTTCTAGTTCACTGTCTTTGATTGTGTGTTATTTTGAGCTCTAATTCGTGGTTTTTGATGCTATAATATGCTTGGTGAGATGATTATGATGATATATGTATGATAAAAAAGCTATAAATCAATTGAAAACAACATCACAAGGCTTGTAATGTATGGACAAAAGCATGGGACAAGACTTGACGTAAAAATGGATGATTTGGGGTCACTAATGCATCGTGGGGCTTAGACGCTACTATGGTACCGCAATAGAGGGTGCGATGTGGACCCTATTCAATTTTGACAGATTTGACCTCCTATAAATAGGACACTTAAACATGAGTCTAGACACCTTGGACGACTTTGAAACTTTAATGGAGGTTGGATAATACTTCAAATAGGTTTTTAATCCTTTAATTTAGTTTTTTTTATTGATTTTATCATTTATTCATCTATCGTGATTAAAGTTATATCCATGAGTGGCTAAAAGCCCCTTTTTCGGGGTTATGACCAAGAACATGATTACTATTACTGTGAATTGATTTGGTTTTGATTATTTGTAATATTTGGTTGTTTATTTATCCTTGTTATCACTATTTTAAAGATTCAAAACCCTTATAATACATCTATTGTCATTTCATGATTCCAAAAGAAGGAACAAGAAGCTAGAACGTGGGGTAAATAGAATAGGATTATAATCTTCTATTGAATGAAGTTATAATTTGAATTTAGGATAGGAATATACCTACATTTCCTATTTGGTTCACTTATGGGATGAAATATAAATTCATTTATCTTAGTTCTCACAATCCCGCTCAATGGTGTAGCTATGGGTGTAAGTTAGATAGGTGATTAGAGGCTCACAAGACCATAGTCATAATATCAACCTCGTGAATCCAAAACAAAGATAAGTAACATAAGCAATGAAGTTTAACAGCATAGTAAGATTGTTCGTAGAGCCTTAACCCTGGGTGTCTCTCGATTGATTGTCCAAGCCCTTTACTTTTCTACATTATTTATGATTACATTTAGTTTTAAATCTCAAACTGTCATGGTTACGTTTGCACTAATTTTATCTTAATAGTGAACTAGAATTGGAAAGTTGTCAAAACAAGTCTCTGAGGAATCAATATTTGGCTTTTTATAAGGCTATTGTAATACTTAGTGAGACCACGTATACTTGTGTATGTGCTTGGGCGCAATAAGTTTATGGTATCATTGTCTGGGTCTTGTAATTTGGCAACTGCTTTAGTTTTAATTTTACTTTTTAGATTTCTTTGGTTCTTTTCACTTGGTCTTGGTTTTGAATCTACAGGAAAAAGGTTTACAAGCTAGTAACCTGGTAAGGGACCGAGAATTAGTTAAACTAGATCCTGAGCCTAAATAATGCTTTACACTAACGAAGGTGAGAAGTAGTCCTTTTCTACTGTATCCCACAAATCAATGAAGAATAAGATATTCCTGCTCCAATGGTTGAGCATCCACCATCCCATAGGATAGATCGCGAAGTGACAATCCCATTTGCAAAAAATTTAACCTCTTCTATTCAAAAATTGGTTGTTGGAGGTAGATTTGAGCTGAAGAAGATCTTGCATAGCGGTGGATAATTCACCAGGATATCACACAAAGATCCACAAGTCCACTTTTAGAATGTTTTGGAGATCAATGAAACATTCATCCTAACAGGTGTGTCGGCTGATTATGTAAGGCTGATAATCTTTCCCTTTTCACTATTGGGGAAAGTGAAGAATTTGTTGAACGCTGGGCCAAAAAATTCAATAACAACTTGGGATGACTTATACAGAAGTTCCTCATTTGTTTCTTTCCATCTGGCAAGACTGTGAGACTTTGCAGTAAGATTTTGAGCTTCAAACAAAGGTCAGATAAGAACTTTTATCATGTTTAGAAGAGATTCAAGTCTCTTCTTTGGGACTGTCCATGTCATCAGTAGACCAATGAGGTATTATCTCAAAATATTGTTCAATTCCTTAACCATAATATGAAAATTTTGCTAGATTCAGTTGCAAGTGGTCAGGCTCTTGAAAAGACTTATGATAAGCTATACACATTATTGAACCGAATTGCACAGTAAAATTTGGATTGGCATGGTAATGCGTCAAGAGGTTCAATTATAAAGGTTGCAGGTTTGATTGAAGTTGATAGTATTACAACCTTAGTCGCCCAACTATCAGTTTTACAAAACCAAATAATGATATAATTCAACAAGTTGGGTGTACATCAGTCTCAGGTTCAAGTTGATGCAGTGCAACAGACTCCGGTATGGTGTGAGGTTCATGGAAATAGTATCCACTCTACAAATATGTGTAGTGTGAATCCCGAGTTAGTCAATTTTATGGGTAATGCTCAAAGGCCAAATTATGATAATGCCTACAACCAAAAGCGACAGACTCAGGAACCAAATTATTCTCGAACAAAAATAAGAAAATTCAGCAGCAGTAGAACACATAGGCCAGCAACATAAAATACATGTTAAGGAAGATCATGGCCACCCAAGAATAGATGGTTGTTGAACTAAAAAATCAGCAAGTACTTCGGAAGCATTTGGAGTATCAGTTGGGGCAAATGCAACATGCCCAAATACCAGGACTCAAGGTGGTTTGCCAAGTGACACTGACCCTCCTAAACAAGTAATTACAATCACTTTAAGGGGTGGTAAAGAGTTGATTGACATATCTCTAAAGATAAATAAGTAGATAGATTCAGAGTTGATTTCTCAACCGATTACATACAAAGTTGATGATTATTCAGGGAAGTCTAAGTACCCAAAAACAAAAGTTGTTGAAGAAGTTAAGGTTTATCCACCACCTCTATTTCCATAAAGGCTAAGAAAAACACAGTAGGATGCATGCTTTAAGAAGTTCTTTTACACGTTTAAGGAGCTTCACATTAACCTTCCTCTTTTAAATATTTTGCATAGAATGGCCAAGTATGCTAATTACTTGAAATACGTGGTGACTAACCAAATTAAGTTGCAGGATGTTGAGATAGTATCAATCTTAGTGTAGTTCGTTTGTGATATAGAAGATGCCTAAAAAGCTCAATGACCCTAGGAAGTTCACTCTCTCCATTCAAATTGGTAACAGCAAAATGGTGCACGCACTGAGTAATTTAAAGACATGTATTAATTTGATGACCCTATCAATGTTCAACACCTTAAGTTTAGGAAAGCTAAAATCTTGATCTATGCTACTCCTAATAGTAGATTAGACTATAGTTTATCCTAAAGGAATCGTTGAGAATGTTCTTTTCAAGGCTGGTAAGTTTATTATTCCTGCTAATTTTATTGTTTTGGATTATAAGGCAGATGACAGGGTGATAATCATCTTGGGACATCCATTCTTCGCCATAGGTGGAGCATTGATTGATGTGAGAGAGGGTATGCTCAAAATAAGGTTGGGTGATAAAAAGTGGTCTCAAAGTTTACAAACCACTCGCAACTATCCTAGTACAAAATTTATACATAACTATAGTGGTGGAAGTGGATGAGTGTGGGGTGGTGGAGCCTAATCTACCAAAGACCTCTTTGTACTTTCTCATTGATCTTCCTAAGCCATCAATACCTACTCCTAAAGGGATGCTAATTGATGATCCTAAAAAGGCTATTTTTTAGAGAGTTATTGACCTTGAGAGTTCACACTCAAAAGGTCAAAAACAAATAAGATGATGGCCTCCAAGTAGGAGGAAGAAGATAAAGAAAAATGATTAAGTGTGAGGTTGGATCATGTTGTGACACTAAATCAGGTGCTTCTTGGGAGGCAACCTAAGTTAACATAGTTATTTATTTTTCAGTATGTTTAGTTTTGTTTTTGTTGAGTAACAGGTTGATAGGAAGTTTGAGTACCGAAAATCTGAGCTAAGGAGTATGGCAAAGACTGAGTGTAGGGTCCTCAGACTCTGTTGATGATAAAGATGCTACTATCTAGGCTTAGAGGCCTCAAGGAGTATTTCTATCTCTACTTTTAATTTTACTGTAGGGACAAAGTAGATTTTCAAGTGTGGGGTGGGGAAATTCCCATTGTTTTGGGTGAAGTGATGCTGTAGGGCCTTGATTCTTAGTTGTTTTTCTAGTTTTTGGTTATATTTGAAATTATGAAAAGACTTTCTCTTTTTAGTTTTAGTTGGTTAGGTCAGTTTAGTAGGTGAACACTTCACCCACCCCGTGGTTGTTCTTTTTAGTTCTTTTCCACAGGGGTGCCCCTTGAACCCAGTATCTTTTTTCTTTTTAGGAGTAAATTTTAAAATTTTGGTTTTAGGTAAGTGAGATTTTCTTGTTGGTTCTATGTGTAATTGCATGATGCAAGTTTTCTGGTTGTAAAAGCAAGTTGACTGTATGAATGACTACTTTTGATGACTCCTAGGCTCTTAATTATGACTCTTGTACATTGTTGGCTTAATGTTGAATTCATAATATTGTTTGATTAAGAGTCTATGAAGATCCTACTTGAGTTAAGCATGTGCCATGTGTGTATGAGATGTTTTTATATTCCTTACTGCATGTGATGTCTAGAACTTGCTTAGTGTGTGTACAAAGCATAATAAAGTGTGTGGATTTAGGATATGATATAGGCATTTCTTTAATATCCATATTTCATACCCTCTTTTACCTACCCTTGTGCATAATCATAGTTAGCTATGTTGAACCTTTATCTTATTTTCTTTGGCAGCCTCATATGTAACTTGTATCCCCTTCTTTGATTGACCGTGATTTGATCCAAAGTTCCTAAGTGCTCTAGTTAAAACTTAAGAAAGTTAAGGAGTTTGAAAAATAAGAGGAGAAAAGGTGAAATTGAAGACCTAAAGTAATTGTTATTGGGGTGTACAATTGATGTGTTGTGTTTGGGAGTAAAAGATATTTGTACTAAAATTGAATCATAAATTAATAGAAAATACTCCCTTCCATATTTTATGTGAGTGATCTTAATGAGATTGGGTAAAACAAAAGATGTGTGTATATAGAAATGGTGAAAGTTGGTTATTAGAAGTGGATTGAATAAAAAGTGTGATGTATTAAAGAACTTAGGGAAGATAGTCACTATTCTTTGCAAAAATAATTCCTACTCATCCCTTAGCCTACATTACAAACCTTAAAGACCTTCTTGATCCTGAGATTTAACATTCTGATATTAGTGGAGTACTAAACTAAGGTCAAGCCTATGGTTCATCTTGTGTAACTTGTGAATTCCTTGAGAGAGTGAGAATAATTTGATTTTTGTACCTATTTTGTGATAAATTGCATCAATGTGAGAGATTATTAGCAACTCTCTTGTGGTGAGGGCACATATTTGATGATATTTGGGTGATTTCTATGATGTCTTTAATTAAGTAATATGTATGAATTTTCCAACTTGGTGAGTTAATTCTTGAGGCTAGGATGTTTAGGAGTAGTATTCTTGAGCTTTCAATTGTGTGTTTAACATGCTTAGCTGTAATGCCCCGAGACTACACCCTGGGCGTCACACTGTTCTTACAATCCCAAAGGACTATAAGCTAACCCATGACTGGTACCTGTTGTGAGCACTGAATGATAATACTGAAAATATATGTGGAAGTTAGGATGAAAATGCCATAAGGTTCATAAACTGAAACAAATATTGAGTACTAAAAATACTGAACATCTGTTTGAAGTTATCTAGTCCGAAAGTCTCTAACTGTCTGAATGTGGAGTTGATGGGACAAGTCCCCCACTAACCTCGACTACTGAACATACTAAATCTGTTGAAATACTGAAGTAAAATAATGCCCTTGATGGATGAGGACTCACTACTGAATCTGTCGTTGATATCCTGAGATGCTAAGTATGTTCAGGATCCTGAGCGTTTGAACTTATGATATGAGACATCATAGTGCAAAAGAGAAAGTATGTGTTAGTATGTGGAATGTACTGGTATGCTAAGTGAGGTAAGGCTGATATACATGAGATGATAACTGACTAAATAAACATCATGAAGTAACTGGATGAGAGTACATGCAAGACTATAACTACTAAACGTACTAAACATTCTATACTACGCATATAGATATACATAACGTATCTGAGATTATACCAAAACTGAGTGCTGAATTCTGATAACTGAGTCACTGATAATTGATAGTCATGGTTCTATAGAACTGTCTAAGTTCTTTACTAAATACTGAGACTGAAACTGTAATTGTAGTAGCGTTCATCTAACTTGCATCCCCAATATAAACTGAGTTGGGGTCCAACCTATGACCCCAGTTAGAAGGGTGTTAGCACCTTGCCACAGGATAGTAACAAGGCTAGGTCAACCCTAGTCTGGCAGAAAGATGACTTACCCTACGCTGGCTACGTAGTTTTGTAACGTAGGGACTGGCTATTAAGGGTCAAACCCTCTGCTGGAAGGAATGCCCCATCCCCGAGTTCGCCCGGTGCTGAATCCTACATCCAACTGAATCAACACTGAACTGATCACTAGACTGTACTAGGCTTGACTGAACTGACATTGGTCGTATTGACTGACTGTACTGGACTGAGTTCACTGAGTTCTGTTAACTGACTCAGTACTACTATTCTTGACCTTTACTGGGACTAGTCTATAACTACTGCAACTAAGTAAACAACTAGATTTTGGGTAATAAATACTCCCAGGACTCGATAGCATAATAGATAAACTCATATCACAACTTTAACAACACAACAATAGGTTACCATGCATGATTTACTCATATAGACATTTTATCAAACACATGCAAGGCATATCTTAAGCATGGGAGTAGTTTAAACATGTAGTAATAGCATGATTTCAATACTAAGATCACCAAAGGATAACAATGCACAATTCATTCACTTAGAAATTTTGTCAAACACTTAGGAGGCATAACCTTGTACATGGGAATGAACAACGTGTTAATGCATCATGACTACTCACAATTCAAGATTTTTGACATGGGAATTACATCAATCGATATACATGATATCTTATGTACATAAAACTTATAATTCAATCTTGAATTGAAACCGATACAAATACACAAACATGAATACAACTAATTTGCGCATGTAAATCATGAATCTGAAAACTTATAGTTTAAAAAAAAAAGGTTCTTGAACTCCAAGGGTGGAAGAAAACCCAAAGATGCACACCTAACATACCTTGATTGTTGATTTCGTAAAGATTGTTGGGGATTTCTTGGAACTTGGACTTGAGCTTGATGAACAAGGGTTTATTTCTTGAGAGAATTTTGAGAAGAATGAATGTGTTTTGCACTTTTGGGAGCTTAATCAAGTGTTTTGGATGAATTGTGTGAGTGGAAAAGGACCTAAATGCCCTTTGAAACTCATAAGTTAATGAGAAAAATTAGCCCAGTGACACGATAGGAGACACATCGCATTTATGGCATCGACGCGATAACTGGCACATCACGTCGATGGGTGCAACGCGATAGCCAATGCGACACGTTAATATCATTTTGTCTTGCTATTTTGGCCATCCAAACATAACTCAAATGATGTCCAAAAATTCTGAAACTCATCCAATATGACCTATAGACATCCCTGATCATGAATTAATTTAAAAATCAATAATCTAAGGCCAGAAAGATCGTAAATGATGCCATTGAAATATCGAGGCCAAAAATGAAACTAAGTGTCAACACTTAGCTAAAAATTTCTAAGTCTGGGGCCTCTTTTAGCATGCTATATAGGACTGAAATGACTAGGGCTTTGCGGGGTCTTACAATATCTCCCCCTTGGGATCATTTGTCCTTGAATAAGACTGACTGAACTGAGAGGAACTAAAGAACTGTACTTACGCTAACATGTATAACTGAATTCTGGAAACATGACACATGACTGAACTATTTTGTGAATGCATAAATGATATGAGACTGTTATATAGCTGTAACTGAGCATGGAATAGAGTAAATCTAAGAATGATTGTTACCTTAGGTTGAGTTTGAGTTTGCAGAGAAGAGGTGAGGATACTTGGCTTCCATGTCTGCCTCTGCATCCCAAGTAGCTCCCTCAACGGACTAATTCCGCCAAAGAACTTTGACCAAAGGAACTTCTTTGTTTCTTAGTCTGAGAATCTGACAATCAAGGATTTTTCGACAGGGACTTCTTCAAAAGGAGACTGTTCAGAATATCCACACTCTCTATGAGGACTGCAACTATTGGTTCACCTATGCACTTTTTTATCAAGGAGACGTGAAACACTAGGTGCACTGATGCTAAGTCTGCAGGCAACTCAAGCTCATAAGCTAGCTTACCGAAATGATTCAAGATTTTATAAGGACCAACATATCAGGGACTAAGCCTCTATAACGCCCCGAGATCCCATCCCGATACATCACACGGTGCTTATGGATCCGAAGAACCATAAGCTAACCCTTTACAGATATTTGTACCTGTACACTATATAATGTATGAAATAAATATGGAAACTAGCCATAAGGTTCAACACATCTATACATACTCAAAACTGAAAACTGAATACTAAAACATCCGTCATCTGTTTGAAAAGCCTCTAAACTGTATGAACTGTGGAGGTGATGGGACAAGTCCCCAACTAACTCCATCAATTGAAAATAACAAAAATCTGATGCAAATAATAGTAAATTGAAACTCGTCCTCAAAAGAAGATGACTCACTGCTATGACTACTGCTACTGACTGGGACTGAACTATTGAGAAAACTCTGGGTCCTGTGCCTCTGAACCTATGGTGCCAAATAAAACACCATAGAGCAAATGCATCAATACAGGGATGTATTGAGTGTGTAGACGGGGTAAGGCTAAATGCAAAGGCTCATGCATACATAATATCTAAACTGAATAATCATGAAAATGTCGCACGAGAACATATACATGAATGCACAGACCATAAACACAATTATCACAATTCTAGGTACTGAAACTCGGATACCACTTTACTACAAACTGAACTCACTACTGACATTGAGATACTGAATCATTGACTCATCTGATACTGAGAACTGAGGATCTGGATGTACTTACATCAATGACTAAATTTTGAACTTTACTTATTTTGACTGAAAGGATTAGAGATCAACCTTTCTAACGGATGATATTCAGAAATTATTATCAATGATAAGAAATATGATTATATCTGAATCTGATAACAAGGATACTCAATAGAATCTGAGACTATGAATCAAGCCTATATGGCGGAATATCTATGAATATGATATCAAATAACTGTATACGTGACCAAGCCTATCTGTCGGGATGGTCCATGAATTAATGGAACTATCTGAGTTCCTCATAATGATAGATGACTGTATCTGATAGTCCTGATTTCTGAAGATTGATACTGAAAATGAAACTGTGGGAAGTAGTTACTTAACCGACATGCCCCGACCTACCACAGGTGGGGTCCAACTTGCAACCCCAGCTAGAAGGGTGTCAATACCGTGCCACGGGTAAATACCTCTCTCTGGTCAATCCTCTCTAACGGATGACCCTACCAGGCAGTTGACCTAAGGTAATATAATAGTAAAATACTCTCTCTCTGGAGGTGATAGCCTTTTCTGGTGGTGACTCTTGTATCTTGCACTGGTTACATAGTTCTAGAGTTCAGGGATTACTACTAACGACTTCGGCCTCTTTCTCTGGCTGATAGAAGGAGCCGACATCCTTTCCCTCGCTCGGTGCTAGTTTCTACTCCCAACTGAAAGACTCTGAACTGAATTCTTAACTGAAAGCAACTGAACTAAATATGATACTGATCATGTTTTTCAAAGGATAAGAATGAATAAACTGAAATCGCTTAATTTTGTATTTGCCGTAAATGGTATTGAATCTGGTATCTGACTGACGATACATAACTTGAATAAATTACTCAAATCACTTCTGAGATTAGAATTAAATCACTTGAATACTATTAGATCTGAACTAATTACAAGACTGAGGCTAGATTACTAGCGATACGGAGATTACAGAGATAACTGAGATTATTGAGCTTTCTTAAGTTCTGAAACTGTCTGAGGATACAGAGTTCTATAATTCACTGAGTTCTAAGAATCATGGCTCAATTGGAATTATCGAGAAACTAACACAGGCTCTAGACATCAGCTCTATTATCGAGTATAAATACCCCCAGGACTCGATAACATAAAAGTAAAGCATAATCATTCTTTCATCATCACGGCCACAATCATTCATTATCACACACATAGGGGTCTCTTTACGCAATCGGGAATCATAACATACATTCATCCACATAATCATTAAGACATCACTTCAAACATTTAGGGATCATCATCATTTATTCATCATCACAATTATTAAGGGGTCACTTTGAGCATTTAGGAATCATCAACTTATACTAGTATAGGAACAACAGGCTACTAGATTATACTTCTTTCAACAAGATCTTACCTCAAGTAATTCACACCTAAATCAATCTTGACATGTATTTGGACATCACATGATTCGGGAAAACTTCATACTATCACGTCACAACTTACTTGCTAACAACTTGGAATGTATTAAAAAGTTAGCACACATCAAATATCACATAATTGAGTAATTTACTACTATCACATCTTCACTTGTTCACTAAAGGCCTTCAGTAAACACTAGTCATACACGGGTCCACACGTATTTGAGGATTTCCTACTATCATGGAATAATTTATCCACTTGGGCATTTTATCAAACACTAGGCATGCATAGACTAGCTCATACTTTGGGATTTTCTATTCAACATACTACAATAGCCTACATGTTTCACCTAAGATTTTCATCAAACCTATGGGGGACATGCTCCGCTCATTCAACCATTTCTACACCCAAATATCATGAACACATCACATAGAAAGAAAAATAAGGATAATTCATCACAACTATCAAATGGATTCCACCTAATAGGGTCAAAGATCATGAATATTTAAAACAAACATGAATCAAAACTTAACAACATATGTAACATCAATTTCAACTCATACAAATCATTAACAACTCATACAAATCATGAAATCTCACAACCATAAAATCTTTATATTTTAAAAAGGTTTCTTGAGTTTCTTGGATGAACGGAACCCAAGAATCAACACCTACATACCTCGGGGAAACTTCTTTCTTGAAGGTTCTTGGAGAGATTCTTGATTTCTTGACTTCTCTTGATCTCTCTTGATTTTATTAAAGAAGAAATAACGGTTTTGATCTTGGAAATAAACCCTAATTTGATGTTTTGGATGAATGAGAAGTTATGTGCCTTGATTTGGGGTGATTGGGTGTTAAATAGGGTGAAAAATGACCCAAAAATCTCTTTAAAATGTTGTTTCAGCGCTGTCTCGGACAAATCTGACGGTCAGAGTGAAAGACCATCACTCTGGTGACTAACCGTCAATCCCACCATCACTTTTGGTCCATAAAAAGGCCTTATTGCTTCAGTTTTGATGGCCAAAGTGATGGGACGTCACTGACTTGACGGTCCGTTAGTTTGTCCGTCACTCCTGGACAGCTCGGATAGCTCTCAGTAAAACGGCCATAACTTCTTACTCTGATATTAGATTTTTGGGAAATTGGTATCATTGGAAAATTAATTCAATTATATATCTGTTGGTAGGTCATAAGATCAAAAATTCTTTTTATAATGGGAGATATGCTAGTTTGAAGTTGACTATGGCAATGTCCTTCTCAAGAATTCAATCGGTAAGGGATATTTTGATTCGTCTAATAGCTTGGACGTATATAAGGCCTTAATACACATCAAACCTGATCATAAAACTACCAAATAACTAAGATTTATTTATCATGAGCTTGAATCATGGTTCTACTATCAGTTGGGATTCTCGGGGTATTACAACTTCCCCTTCTTACCAAATCTCTTCACCCCCTTCATGAGAGAGATTTTCAAATCACATAATCACCAACCTAAAATTCAAGATCTTTCCTTCTTATATCTGCATAAGATTTCTGTTGGCTCTGGGCTGTCATAAGCCTCTCTCTAATCAGCTGCACTTTCTCTAAAGCATCAAACACCAAGTCAGGCCCCACTACCGCATCCTGGCCTACCTCAAACCAACCAATGGGAGAACTACATCTTCTCCTATAAAGAGACTTAAACAGAGCCATCTGTATACTGGAATGATAACTGTTATTATACGCAAACTCAATCAAAGGTAAGTGATCATCCCAACTGCCCTTAAAGTCGACTACACACACTCTCAACATAACCATAAGGGTCTGAATGGTCCTTTCTGCTTGACTATCTATCTGAGGGTGAAAGACTTTACTGAGGTGAACTTGGGTACCAAGACCCTTCTGAAAAGCTTTCCAAAAATAAGAGGTAAACTGTGTACCTTTATTTGAAATAATGGACAACGGAACACCGTATAGCCTAACCAACTCTCTGATATAGAGCCTAGAATAGTCCTTGGCTGAATAAGAAGTATGAACTGGAAAGAAATTGGTAGACTTGGTCATCCGGTCTACAATGACCCAAATCGAATCATGCTGACGACGAGTACTAGGTAAACCCATCACAAAGTCCATGTTCACTTTCTCCCACTTACATGTGGGAATACTGAACTCCTATATAGAACTACTAGGCTTTTGATGCTCAATCTTAACAGGCTGACATGTGGAGCACTTAGATATAAACTCTATAATATCTCTCTTCATCCCACTCCACCAATAGACTTCCCGCAGATCGCGGTACATCTTTGTGTCCCCTGGATGAATTTGGTAACTCTCACCATGCACTTTTGCAAGAATTCGCTGCCTCAAGCCATCTTCACATGGCACACAAAGTCGACCCTGGCAGCGTAACACACCATCTCCTCCTTGGGAGATAACCTCTATATTCTGGTATCTGAATGACTTTTTCAGCTTAACTAAACTGGAATCCCTGTCCTGCTTTTCTTTTACTTCAAAAAACAAAGATAATTCCAAACTATTTTGCACCCAAACACTACCCTCAGTCGAATCAACCAAACAGATACCTAGTCTGGCAAGCTGATAAACCTCCTAAACTAACTTCTTCTTACCATCTTCAACGTGAGCAACACTACCCATGGACAACCTACTGAGGGCATCTGCCACTATATTAGGGGTACCCAGAAGATATAGAATACTCATGTCATAATCTTTCAACAACTCTAACCACCTTCTCTGATGCAAGTTCAAGTATTTCAGAGAAAATACATACTGCAGGCTTTTGTGTTCTGTGAACACATCAACATGCACCCCACATAAATACTGCCTCCAAATCTTTAAGGCAAACACAACAGCTGCTAATTCAAGATCATGGGTGGGATAATTCTTTTCATGGGGCTTAAGTTATCTAGAGGCATATGCCACAACCTTACCCCTCTGAATCAAAACACACCCAAGCCAACTCTGGAAGCATTATAATATACAATAAATTCGACTGAACCATCAGGTAAAGCAAAATTAGGGTTGTAGCGAATTGAGTCATCAACTCCTAAAAACTCTTCTCACAAAAATCTGACCATTAGAACTTGACTTTCTTCTAAGTCAATCTGGACATGGGGGATGCAATAGAAAAAAATCCTTCAATAAACCATTGGTAATAGGCATCCAAACAATTGGAGAGATAGGTCTGGTCCAGTTTTTCACTACTTTGGTCTTTTGAGGATCAACTCTAATGTCATCACCGAAATAATATGACCAAGGAAAGCTACTTACCTTAGCCAAAATTTGCATTTACTGAATTTGGCGAACAACTGATGGGCTCTGAGAGTCTGTAATACTATTCAGAGATGATCTGCATGATTATGTTCATTACCAGAGTAGACAAGAATGTCATCTATGAAGACTATGACAAATGTCCAAGTACTACTTGAACACATGGTTCATCAAGTCCATGAAAGCTGTTGGGGCATTGGTAAGACCAAATAACATGATTAGAAATTTGAAGTGACCATACCAAGTTCTAAAGGCTGTTTTAGGAATGTCACATTCTCTGAATCTGAGCTGATGATATCCTGATCTAAGGTCTATTTTAGAAAAGTAACTGGCACCCTAAAGTTGGTCGAATAAGTCATTGATTCTACGAAGTGGGTACTTATTATAGATGATGACTTTCTTTAACTAACGGTAGTCTATACACATTCTAAGAGAACTGTCTTTCTTTTCTATGAATAGAACTGGTGCACCCCAAGGGGATACGATGGTCCTGATGAACCCTTTATCTAAGAGGTCTTTCAACTATTCTTTTAATTCTTGAAGTTCAGCTAGAGTCATTATGTATGGTGGAATAGAGATAGGCTGAGTATCAGGAAGAAGGTCTATTTTGAAGTCAATTTCCCTTTCGAGAGGAACTCTAGGGAGACCTTCGAAAAACACATCTAGAAATTAACTTGCGACTGGAACTGACTCAAGATTAGGAGTCTCAGAACTAGAGTTTTTGACTCACACCAAATGATAGACACACCCCTTGAATATTATGTTTCTCACCTAAAGGTATGAAATAAGTTGACCCTTAAGCGATATGGTACTACCCATCCATTCTAGGACAGGTTCAATTGGAAACTACAAATAGAAAACTCTACTTCAACAATCAACTGAGGTATAGAATAAATAGAGCCAATCCATGATGGGAATGACATCAAAATCTATCATCTCTAACTCTACTAAGTTTGTTGACGTAACTTTTTGAGATACCACAATCATACAGTTCTTGTATACCCGCCAAGCTATGATAGACTTACCCACTAGGGTAGAGACTGAGAAAGGCTCTATTAGGATTTTGGGACTGACTCTGAAGTTGATGGCTATATAAGAAGTTACAAAGGAAAAAGAAGGTCTTGGATCTAACAAAGAATAAATATGTAAATGGTAAACTTGTAACATACCAGTGACCACATCAGGAGAACTTTCATGATCTTATCAGGACTGGAGTGCATAGAGCTTGTTTAGGCATTGCCCACTAGTGGCACTGGAAGTGGCACCCTGCTGAGATAGGCGACTGGACTGAGCTAGGGGACTATTATGATGACTTTGTGAACCTACACGAGGACACTCTCCCATTCTATGACCTAGTTTACCACACCTAAAACACACATCGCTGCCAGCTCTGTAGATACCCTGATGGTTTCTGCCACACTTTTGGTAAAGAAGATTTGTTCAAGTACTGCTAACACTACCTTAAGATTTAGAGCCGGGAGCCCTATACTTATTACAATTTCTGAATTTAGGCACTAGAGAACTGGCTGAGGACAGATCTAGGACTGAATATTTTGGGCAAAACTGAGGACGATTACCACCTTCTAACTTAGGCTGAGTAAAGTTAAAGCTACCAATTCTATCCTTCTTGTTCTCCCTCTCTTTCTTCTTAATCTTCTATTCCTCAATCAGTTGAGCATGGACCATCAACCTAGCCAAGTCTATCTCATTAATCAAAATTTTGGTCCTACACTCCTTGACCACACTGTTCGACTAACCGGACATAAACTTGCTCATCTTAGATCTTCTATCAACTACCATATGGGGAGCGTACCTGGCCAACTAAGTAAACTTAAGAGAATACCCCTTCACTGTCATGCTTCCCTGCTTCAAGTTAATAAACTCTAAAACCTTAGCTTCCCTCAACTCCAACGGGAAGAACCGATCTATAAAGGTAGTAGAAAACTCTTCCCATTCTATAGGCCCTGCATCTATGGCCCTATCTACATTTCACTTTAAACTATGTGTGAGATCCATCCTACAACTAGTAGGCATCTAACTCAGCATTCTCATAAGTGGTTACCCCTATAATAATTGTTACCTTCTGCACCATGTCAAGGAATTCCTGTGGGTCCTCTTTAGAATTAGACCCTAAAAATAAAGGAGGGTTCATTTAGGTAAAGTCCCGAATTCTAGCTGCAATAGTATTAGCTACTGGTTTGGCATGAATAGCAGTTGGGTGTTCATTCTAGGCTACCACAAAATGGGATAGAGTGGTGAAAGCTTCTCTGAATTCTGCGAGAGAAACATACTCATTTAGGGGATCTTCATGAATGGGCGGAGGTGCTGGTTGTTCCCAGTCCTTCTTCCATTAGTCTTTTGGGGAGGCATGTTCTATAAATGAAAGGGAAAATTAGATCAAACAAAGATTTTAACTTGATCTCATGCTTACTGACACGATATGAACACTAAAAGAAGGGAACTTTTTCCTAAAATGCCTCATAGCCTCTTGTCCATAAGTGTGGTGCACTACACACCCATGCATAAGACTCTACTTGATGTGGCTTTTAGACTTTCTAGGATTCTTTAGAACCTTAGGTTCTAATACTAAGTTTTTAACACCCTGAGACTACACCCTGGGCATCACACGGTGCTTGCAATCCCAAAGGACCATAAGCTAACCTATGACAGGTACCTGCTGTGAGCACTGAATGATAATACTAAAAATATATGTGGAAGTTAGGCTAAAAATACCATAAGGATCATAAACTAAAAACAAATACTAATAATAATACTAAAAATACTAAACATCTTTTTGAAGTAATCTAGTCTGAAAGCCTCTAACTGTCTGAGTGGGAGTTGATGGGATAAGTCCCCAACTTTCCCTGACTACTAAACATACTAAATCTACTAAAATGTTGAAGTAAAATAATTCCCTCAATAGATTAGGACTCACTACTGAATATTCTGCTGATATCCTAAGCTGCTAAGTACGGTCAGGACACTGAGTGTCCAAACCTATGATATGAGACATCATAGCATAAAAAAAGAGTATGCGTTAGTATGGAGAATGTACTGGTATGCTGAGTGAGATAAGGCTGATATACATGGGTTCATATGCATGAGAAGATAACTGACTGAATGAACATCATAAAGTAACTGGATGAGAGTACATGCAAAATGATAACTAATTAACATGCTATACTACGAATATAGAAATACATCGTGTATCTGAGATTATATTGAAACTGAGTGCTGAATTCTGCTGGTTGAGTAACTGATAACTAATAGCCATGGTTCTGTAGAACTATTTAAGTTCTTTACTAAATACTGTGATTGAAACTGTAACTATGAGAGTGATCATCTAACTGACATACCCTAATATAAACTGCGTTGGGGTCCAACCTGTGACCCCAGTAGGAAGGGTGTTAGCACCTTGCCACAGGATACTAACAAGGCTGGGTCAACCCTAATCTGGAAAGAAGACTCATGAAATATATATATATATATATATATATATATATATATGTTTGCGTCAACCTTAGTCTGGCAAGAGGACGACTTACCCTATGCTAGCTACGTAGTCCTGTAACATAGGGATTGCTACTAAGGGTCAAACCCTCTACTGGCAGGAATGCCCTATCCCTGGGTTCGCTCGGTGTTGAATCCTACTCCTAACTGAATTGACACTAAACTAATCACTGGACTATACTAGGCTTGATTGAATTGACACTGATCATGTTGACTGACTGTACTGGACTAAGTTCACTGAGTTCTGTTAACTGACTGAGTACTACTATTCTTGACCTTTACTGGAACTAGTCTATAACTACTGCAACTAAGTAAACAACTAGATTTTGGGGAATAAATACCCCCAGGACTCAATAGCATAATAGATAAACTTATATCACAACTTTAACAACACAACAATAGGTTACTATGTATAATTTACTTATATGGACATTTTATCATACACTTGCAATGCATGGGAGTAGTTTAAACATGTAGTAATAGCATGATTTCAATACTAAGATCACCAAAGGATCACAATGCATAATTCATTCACTTAGACATTTTGTCAAACACTTAGGAGGCATAACCTTGTACATGGGAATGAACAACATGATCATGCATCATGACTACAATAATCAATTCACAATTCAAGGGTTTTGAAATGGGAATTACATCAATAAACATACATGGTATCTTGTTCATAAAACTTATAATTAAATCTTGAATTGAAACTGATACAAATACACAAACATGAATACAACCCAATTTGCACATGTAAATCAAGAATCTGAAAACTTGTAATTTTCAAAAAAAGGTTCGTGAACTCCAAGGGTGGAAGGAAACCCAAGGATAAACATCTAACATATACCTTGATTGTTGATTTTGTGAAGATTGTTGGATATTTCTTAAAACTTGGACTTTAACTTGATGAATTAGGATTTATTTCTTGAGAGGATTTTGAGAAAAATGAATGTATTTTGCCCTTTTGGGAGCTTAATTTTGTGTCTTTGCTGATTTTGGTGAGGGGAAAAGGACCTAAATTCCCTTGAAAACTCATAAGTTATTGAGAAAAACTGGCCTAGTTATACAATAGGCGATGCACCATGTCGATGGGGTCAACATGATAATCAACACAGCGCGTCGAGGGGTGTGACATGATAGCCAATGCGATGCATCCAAATTGCATTTGCTTGCTTTTTTAGCCATCTAAACATGACTCAAACGATGTCCAAAAATTTTGAAACTCACCCAATATAACCTCTTGATATTCCTTATCATTAAATCAATTTAAAAATTGATAATCCAAGATCAGAAAGATCATAAATAATGCCATTAAAAATATCAATGCCAAAAATGAGACTAAGTGTCAACACTTAGATAAAATTTTCTAAGTTTGGGACCTCTTTTGGCATGCTATATAGGACTGAAATGACTAGGACTTTGTGGGGTCTTACATTAGTGTAAAAACTTACATTCTCTGTAGTCATTGTAGTGCTAGATAGAGTGTCTTTCGTGTAGTATAAGTGTGTATTTTTAGCTGATTATGATACTTCTAATAAAGATTTTTTCAAGGACAAACAAGGCTTTAAGTGTGGGGTAGTGATCTAAGGTGTATTTATGCACCTCAGTGTTGTTATTTGGGCTTATTTAGCCTTGTTTTGAGGACTTCTTATGTGCTTAATGAGTGGATATTTGAATAATTGAGCATCTAAGTGTTAAATTACTTGATTAAAATGTTTAAGTTGTTTTTCAAACAATTTGGGAATATATATGGTCACTTAGAGTTTACAAGAGACAACTAGTGTCACTGGCTTGAGCTATGTGTTGTTCTAGTTGATCTCGATGAATTCTAGTGTGTGTAATGAGTTACTAATGGTATGATTGTGTAATTATGTATGGAAAAACTTATTTATAGTTTTTAAGGTTTACTTGAAACAAGCCAAGAGTCACAACTAAGTGAAAGATCAAAAGGACAAAAAATTAGTATTCTTAGCATAAGTTTCTATTTCACCGTCTTGGATTGTGTGTTGTTTTGAGATCTAATTCATGGTTTTTGATGCTATCGGATGCTTAGTGATATGATTGTGATGATAAATGGATGATACAAAATCTGGAAATCAATTGTAAACAACATCACATGGCTTGGAATGGATGGACAAAAGCACGGGACAAGACTTGACGTAAACATGGATGATTTGGGGTCACTATGCATCCCAGAGCTTAGAAAATGCTATATGGAGCATGAAACACCTTGGGATCTTCCTAACGGAACAAAAACAGTATGTCTCCACTATTATTGTGCATCGCACATCCTAGGTACCGCAATAAAGGGCGCGACACAGACCCTAGTCCAATTTCGACAGATTTGACCTCTTATAAATAGGATAGTTAAACATGAGGATAGACTCCTTGGACGACTTTGAAACTTTGAGGGAGGATGGATAACACTTTAAATAGGGTTTTTATTCATTTAATTTAGTTTTTTTATTGATTTTATTATGTATTCATCTATCGTGATTATGGTTATGTCTATGAGCAGCTAAAATCCCCCTTTCCAGGGTGAAGTCCAAGAACATGATAAATATTGCTATGAATTGATTTGGTTTTGATTATTGATCATATTTTATAATTTATTTATCATTTTTATAACTATTTTAAGGAATCCAATCCTTAGAATACATCCATTGTTATCTTGTGAGCCCGAAAGGAGGAACAAGAGAATAGAACGTGGGGTAAATAGAATAGGATTATTATCTTCTATTGAATGAAGTTATAATTTGCATTTAGGATAGGAATATACCTGAATTCCCTATTTGGTTCACTTATGGGATAAAATATAAATGCATTTAACCTAGTTCTCACATCCCTGCTCAATGATATAGTTGTGGGTCTAAGTTAGACAGGTGATTAGAGGCTTGAAAGACCAGAATCATAATATCAACCTCGTGAATCAACAACCAAGATAAGTAAAATAACCAGTGAAGTTTAATAGAATAGTATGATTTTCGTAGAGCCTTAACCCTGGGTTTCTCTCTATTTATTTTCCAAGCCCTTTACTTTTCCACATTATTTATGGTTATATTTAGGTTTAACTCTCAAACTCTAGTGGTTACATTTGCACTAATTTAATCTCAATAGTGAACTAGAATTGGATAGTTGACAATACAAATCTCTGAGGGATCAATATTTGAATTTTTATAAGGCCACTATATTACTTAGTGAGACCACGTACACTTGTGTGTGCACATGGGTGTAACATATCACTACCTCTATGGTGTTCGTATTGATATTTTCTTAGATTATAAAAACCTTTCGTACAAATTTAGTAGAAAGAATTAAATATGAGGTAAAAGAAATGCCTTGAATTACTCAAGGACTATATATAAGCATTATATATCAAACCAATAGGGTTATTCTAGTTGATGATGTATTTAATTAGAAAATTTTCTATAGGAAGTACTGCTCATGTCAAAGAAGGAAAGAAAGAGCTTACAAAGTATATTCATCAACTTACACACTTAGGAGTTCATAATTTAGACTCCTAAGATGGTGGTATAGTTGTTCAGAATGGGGATAAATCATCTTTATTACTTGAGATTAAAGAAAACAAAGACAATGACCCTATGTTGCTCTAGTTAAAAGAATAAATCCACTAGTAGGAGTTATGACTTTTACTCAATGGGGGGATAGTAATCTGAGGTACCAAGACAAATTATGTGCCTCAGATATTGATGGTCTCAAATAGAGGATTATAGCATAAGTGTACAGTTCTAGATATCCATTGATCCAAGATCTACAAAGATATACTATGACTTGAGAAAATTCTATTATGGAACAACTTGAAGAAGAATATTGTTGATTATGTAGCTAAATCTCATAACTATCAACAGGTTAAGTTTTAGAACCAAAGGACCAATGGTATGGATAAAAATATAAATACTCTTCATCAAGTAGAAGAGATAATAAACATGAACTTTATTACATGTTTACCACGACCATGCCATTATCATGATACAATTTGACTGATTGTATAGGAGATGAGTAAATCATCCCACTTTTTACCTATTAAGAAAACAAATTTAGTAGAAGATTATGTTAAGTTAGATAACCATGACATAGATAAACATCATCTGATTCCTTTATTCATTATTTGAAACTGGGCTTCCCAATTCATAACCCATATTTGTAAGGCTGTTTAGAACGGATTAGGTATGAAGATAAATCTTAGTACCGCATTTTATCTCCAGACCGATGGCCTAGAAAAATAAACTATTCACACATTTAAGGACATTTTAAGGGCGTGTATTTTAAATTTCAAAAGTTAACTTAGATGATAACCTACCTCTTATTGAGTTTATGTACAATAATATTTATTATTCCAGTATATAGATGACATCATTTGAAATTTTTATAGGAAAAGGTGTCGATATCCTATTGGATGATTCAAGGTAGGTAAAGATAAGTTATTAAGGACAAACGTAGTTTACAAGCTATGGAGAAAGTTAATCTCATTCAAAAACGATTGAGAACTGCTCAAAGCCACTAAAAGTCTTACTCAAATGTGAGACAAAATTTAAAGTCTAGTGTTAATGATTGGGTCTTATTAAAGGTTTTGATCATAAAGGGTATCATATAATTTAGAAATAAGAGGAAACTTAGTCCTTGGTGTATTGGTATTTGGTACCTACTAGATCATGAATAAGATTGAAAAGTAGCTTATGAATTGGAGCTACCTGTGATTTGGCATCCGTAAATCCAATATTTTATGTCCTCCATGCTCTAGAAGTGGGTTGGTGATCCTTTTCTCATTGTTCCAAAAAAGATTTTTGGGGTGAAAAATAACTTTTCTTATGAAGAAGCTCTAGTTGAGATCTTGGATCATCAAATTTTCAAGTTGGGAACTACGGAAGTAGCATCGGTCTGTTGAGAAAGTTACATAGGAAGTCGAAGAAGATATAAAATCTATATATCTGTATATATTCTCTTCAAGAGGAAAATGTCTAAGGTAATAGTACTTCTCTTGTAATGAATTCTACGAACTTATGCTTCATATTACAATTCTTATGATTATACTTGTGTGCTTATGTAGTCAATAGTAGATGATCGTAAACCTTAATGCTAGTAAAATTCAATTCATGATTGCTTTTAGCTCCAGACAGTCAAATGAAATTATAATTAGTTCGATGCATATGTTCATCCTAGCCTTGACCATCATTTGAGGAGGAGTGATCCCAAGAGCGAGATATTGTAACACCTTGGAAATTTATTTCATGTTTATGTCATTCTATATGCCTCTTTGATCTTGAAAAATGAGTCATATGACTATTAGATCTACTAGGAAATGTTTGGTATGAGTTTTGGTACTTAAACAAAAGTTTGGACGTGAGAAATGGCCAGTACATTATGCCAAACAACTGCAGCTTTAAGTTTTGCGCATACATGTCAATGAATGATAGAGAGGTCACAAGTTTACATTTTTCCCATGTTTGAGATGCAATACACACCCCAAGCTCCATGTTGTTCCTTGCGACACACAAACCAGATTACGATTTGGACTATGTGGCATACCTTAGCCTAATCAAACAAGTTTTTTTCCCAACTCCATTTAATTACGGGTACTTTCATCCTTATACCCTTATGAAACCTCCTAACACAACTATTAAAATTCCTTAAGATATTAAAAAGTTAAGAATTTCATCTGCTTGTCCCTCATTCTCTCCCCTAAACTCCAAAGAACAAAGCCACGTAAAATCAAAGCATAGAGTTTCAAGTAAGGTTCCTTAAGTTCCTCTTCCAAGTTTGTTTCTCTTTCTTAAGTATGTAAGGTTATTTTTATTGAGAAAACCATGTACTTCCCCATGATTCATAGTTCAAAAGCTTGTTCTGGTTTGAAATAAAGTTAGAGTTTTTTACCCTAAATCTTCTGACTAATTTATTTATTTCTTGGGTTGAACCTATTGTAATTTAGCCATGAAAAATTTTAGAATTTCAAATGATTATGGGAAGTCCTTGATCTTGATTTGTAGTTCTTCTTTCAGACTATTTTATGAACCTTGTGAACTTATGTTATGATTTTCTTAAAGTTATATCAGTGTTTTAAAATGCGGGGAAATGAGGCGAGGCGAGGCATTCTACTTAGCAGGGGGCGAGGCGTAAGTCCTGAGACATGGGGTGTAAGTCCCATGGAACTATGAGGCGTATAACTCATGCATCTTCATTTTTATAATATTTTGTTAAAGATATTCAATGATTCTACAAATAATTCAAATAAAGCACCAATAATATAGAAAAAAAATACTACTATTATTACAATACAAAGGCACCAACACAAGAAATGATATAACTGAGATAATCTCTAAAATCAAAATCAACATTCATCACCATGTCTACTAGTCTTTCCTACTATCAACTAATATTGCACTTAGTACTATATATATTTTTCAAAGAATGAGAATTGTGAAAATTGTAAGATCATTGACAAAAAAAAAATTAAGTTACTTCAGGAACATAATGCAATGGACTCCCTGTCCTATCAAACTTTCTTTTCGATCCTCATTTGATTACGAGATGTAACAACTAAATCATGCTATTTGGTGGTTGACTCGAGGTACTGGCATGCTCTAATATTCAGAGTCGATTCTTTACCTCCTTGTATTTTAATTCTATCTTTATTTATGTTCAAAGACATGTTATGTATTTTTCTTCATATTTCAATCTTAAATTAAATGCTCTTGTATTTATGACACTAGATTTTTTTTGGAGGGGGGTTATGACATTTTATTTCAGACTTTTGCTTATTATGTGTTATGTTGACCTGACTTCACTCTTTGAAGTCTTGTTTATCTTACTTTATTTTATAATTTCACGTTTTGTTTTTTGGGGTAATTGGCTTATGTACTGAGACTAGGTCTCAGTAGTTGCCATCATGACCTTATTTTTTGTATCATAACAAATTGGTATCAGATCCAGATTCACACGTCTTATAAGTGTAAGAGCAGGATGTCTAGTAAAGTATCGCAGATTGATACATTAACGCCTGTATCTATATTTAAGATGTTATAAGTTATCTCTAGGAAAAAACCTCTTTAATTTAATTCATGGTTAAGTGGGTTGATCATACCTAATGTTAAAACTTTTATTTCACTTTTTTCTTTAGAGATGGTGAGAACTTGGTTAAGGGATATTAAGCCAGCAACGGAATGGGAGCCCTAGTCAGAAGTCTAGGAAGGGTCATAGTCGACCCAGAGGTAGATGATGGGTATAAAGAGTTGTTCCAACAAGAGGACCTGCTAGGGTGGCCTTTTCCAAGCCTAAGGTTGAGTATGATGAGGATGACTATCAGACAAGAGTTGTGGGTATAGCTCATGTACTACAGGATTTAGTTGATACTTAATGTTTAGGGTCTATAGATTCATCTCTTAAGTCATTTAGAGGGTGTTCCTTTGAGTGTACCGAGTATTTCTCTGACTTTAAGTGTGGTCCAACATTAGTAGTGATATCTGCTTATGGTATTCCTAGTCATGGGGTTCAACTATCATTTATGGCACCCCTACATATGGATTTACTAAACACTAGACTTACTATTCCCTGGTTTCTTCGGGTACCATGATGTCTTCTGATGATCATAAGAGGTTTAAGAGATTTATTCGCTTGGCTATACTCAAGTTTAGTGGTGAAATTGGTGAGTAATCCTATGAGTTTCTGATTGACTTCCATGATAAGTTACATAAAATTGGATCCCTTGAGTCTCACAAAATTGTTTATACTACCTATCAGCCAATGAATATGGCCAGACATTGGTGGAGATCTCTATATAGTTGTAGGCCATAGGGTTTATCTTCTATGACTTGTGGCTCATTTTTGGAGACTCTTTTGGAGAGTTTTATGACGCACAACTTAAGAGAAAATATGAGGGATGAGTCCATCCCTTAGAACAGGGCTCCATGTCTATTACTAAGTATGAGACACACTTCTATGCTCTATCTACATATTTAGCCCCTAGTATCTCTATTGATTCAAAGATATTCAAAAGTTTTTTAAGGGGTTAGAAGGTCCTTATCAGTAAGTTACAACACAAATGGTAGTCTAAGGTGTTATTTGAGTCTGGGTCTACGTTCTTTAATGTGTTTACATACTTGGATATTGGTTTTAATGCTACATATGAGTATCTTGATGTGCCATTTATGTTTCTACCTCTGTAGGAGATTCTTTAGTGGTAGATAAGATATACCAATCTTATGTAGTGACCTTTGCAGAGCGTGAGAATTGGATAGATCAATTATCCTAGATATAGTTGATTTTGATGTCATATTAGATATGGATTGGCGTTCTCCCTATCATCCTATTTTGGATTGTTATGCCAAGACCATGACCTTAGCGACATTGAGTATGCCAAGATAGATTAGAAGGGTAGGTTTAATTCAAGCTCGAAGGGTGTTATATCTTTTCTTCGTGCTCTACACATGATAAAAAGAGGGTGTTTATCTTATTTGGCTTATATTTGTGATACTACATTTCCTCACAACCTTTTTATTTTCTATTCGGGTGGTTCCCAAGTTCATGGATAAATTTTATATGAATCTACATAGTATGCCTCAGAATCCAGATATTGATTTTGTTATTGAAGCAGAGTCGGGAACTAATCCCATTTACATTCCTCTCTATAGAATGTCCCTGGTTTAGTTGAAAGAATTGAAGGGGAAATTGCAGGATATTTTGAGTAAGAGTTTTATTAAACCTAGTATATCTCCTTAGGGTACTCATATCTTGTTTGCAAACAAGAAGGATGGTTATATGTGCCTGTGTATTGACTATCATCGATTGAACAAAGTGATGGTTAAGAACAAATATCTATTCCTTGCTTTGATGATCTTTTTAACGATCTTTAGAGTGATTTCATATCTTCCAAGATTGACTTGAGATCCAGGTATTACTAATTGAAGATTGGAGATTCAGATGTTCCAATAATAGGGTTTTGAACTCGATACGATCATTATGAGTTTTTTGTCATGTATTTTGGGTTGACCAATGCCCCAGTAATGTTAATGGAGTTGATGAATTAGGTATTTTGACTATTTCTCGACTCTTTTGTGGTTTTCTTGAGATATGAAGTTTTATTAGTTTAGCTGAGTATTATTGGAATTTTGAATAGGGTTTCTCATCTATTGCAACCCCATTGAGAAAGTTTGCTCAGTATAAGATTACTTTTTAGTGGTTGAATGCTTGTGAGGCGAGCTTTCAAAAGCTCAAAGAGTTATTGACTTCGACAACTATCTTGACCTTGTCTAAAGAGAGCGTAGGTTTTACTGTAGTTTATGATACTTCTGGCATTGGTTAGGGTTCATTATTAATGCAAGGGGGTAAGGTGATTACTTATGTTACACATCAGTTAAAGCCTCATGAGAAGAATTACCCTATCCATGATTTGGAGTTAGTTGTAACAGTGTTTGTGTTGAAGTTGTGGAGACATTATTTGTATTGAGTCCATTGTAAAATCATCTCGGATCATGTAGCCTTTAGTATTGCTTCTCCCAGTGAGTTCTTAATATGAGACAATGGCGTTGACTTGAGTTGCTTAAGGATTTTAACCTCACTATTCTTTATCATTGGGGTATGGATAATATGACCAAAGATTCCTTGAGATGAAATATGCAAAGTATGGGGGTTTAGCTCACCTCTTGCAGCAAGAGTGACCTTTGGCCCTAGAGGTTCAATCTTTAGCTAACCAGTTTGTTAGACTTGACAATTTGACACCTGAGCACGTACTAGCATTGTTGATGTTAGATTTAATTAAGGGAGAAGATTCGATCTTACCAATTTGATGATGATAGATTAAGGATGATTCGAGATAACGTGTTGAGCAGTGAGGCTAAGGCGACATCTATTGATTTTGATGGTGTTTAAGGATTAGTTGCCAAGTTTGTGTTCTGAGAGTTGGTGGATGGGTGAGACTGATTTTAGAGGATACATTTTTTTTAGATATTTCGTGCACCCAAGGGTGACTAAGATTGTCATGACCCAAAACAGGGCCTAACCGTGATGGGTATCTCTAGTCCCACACGGACCGGAGATCACTCCCTGCCCCTAACCAAACCAAACACACCACACCCCATGGTCGGCTAACTTCTGAACATATAAAAGAGAGCATGTAATAGTCTAAGAAAGTTCTAAATGCATGTCTATTACCGACCATCGACAACCAGCCAAACGACTAACCGACACCGCTCAATAGACACAGTAGTCCAAAAAAATCCTTCTAAACAATGATCCAAAATTGAATATCAATAAAGTATCAGGACATTCCCCCGACAATAGCCAAAACCCAAATCCAAAGGAATAGTCAAAATATAAAGGAAACCATAATCATGAAATGGAGTCTTCCAAAGTATGAAAGCTTTCCACTTCAATCTAACTCGCTAGCTGATCACGAATCCAAGACACTAAGCAGAAGGAATAGAAGTATGACCAATTCCTGTATCGCGTGGGGATACAGTGTTCGAAGATGATTCGCGAGGTGAATGATAGAATATAAATCGGGGATAAGGATAACATAATGACATGATCGACAGTTTAAAATCATTCAAAACCAGTACACATAATCAAATGCATAAATATACACACACATACACACACACATATATATATCACACATTGGATAGGGAATAAGTCTTAACATGCATTTAAAAACTTTATCCTAGATTGTGTAGCTCAACCGTCATATAATAGTACCCATGGGATATATGGGCACCAGCTCTCACCCGCTAGTCAGGCCCCAGTATGTGTACCCACATAAATTAAAGAATAATCTCATATATATATATGCATAAGGGGGACTCAAACCTCCCAACATATACCAAGGTGACTTAAGAACCCAATCATATAATGATTTATAGGGGACTTGAACCTCACTAATAATGAAATTATAATAAGGGGGACCGATTCTTCAGGTAATTTTCTAAAATCATAAATTTCATCCTTCAGCTGTAGCATCCATGCAGGAGGGTAAAATTTGCTTAGAAACTATTTCTTCAACTCATTCCAAGTAGAGATAGATCCTCTTAGTAGTTCCCCTAGCCATAGAGATGCCTCTCCAGTTAAATAAAATGAGAACAACCTCAATCTCAATGCTTCCTGATCAACCCCTAGGAGGTTATAATTTGTGCAGATCCCCAGAAAATTATTAAGGTGTATGTTCGCGTCATCCTTAGATTCTCTTGAAAATACACCTTTCAGATTCAACAGCTGGATCATAACACTTGTAATATCAAACTTCACATTAGGGGCTAGAGCGGGAGGAACAATATCTCCTGTCTTAGAAGGGTCAACGTAACCCATGTCTTCATCATCCTCCTTGTATGGATCAAAGTGATGGTATTCTAGAATATATGGAACTCTGCCCCTCTAAACCTGATGATCAACAGCCGGTCTAGGTCTAGCTAGTCCACGTTGCTGCGCCAATTTGGCTTCAGCAGCCAGTCTATCTTCTTCAGCTTCTCTACGTTCTTGCTCCAATAGTTGTTGTGTCTTTATGTACCTAATATTTTTCATATCTAATGGATCACGTGGGAGTGCCGCATTTGGGTCCACAGGTGCAGGATCTTACACCTTATCACAAACTTATCCTGACATCCTTCTCGGTGTTTGAAGGATTCTCTTTGGCTCAGGATCAAAAGGGAGTAAGGTATTACCTCTACTCCTAGTGCTTGGAATACAAAGGTGTATGCCAAATCAAGAACAAAAAATAAAAACTCAAGAACTTCACCAATTCAAATACTCCTCAAACCGTCTTCCCCGACAACTGCGCCAAAATTTGATATCACCAAAAACTGAACCTCAATTAGAAGTATAATGCGGTCAATGAAAATATAATAACCCAATTAGGTTGGGATCGACCCCACAGGGAAAGCGTGAGTAGTTGTTGGCCTTAATTTAACCCTTGAGTAGTGTAGGAACGTAAATAGGGGGAATTTTGTTATCAATAGCAAAGAGTAACCAATTCTTGAGTGCTTTTGAGTTGTAATCAATAGGAGACGAACTCTAGGTATGTGTACCCCCTGGATTCTCAACTCCATAGGCTTCTCGTGATCAACCCACTGCACTAGTATTTTGCATGTAAAGCCTACAAGATAGGTGTTATTAGTCGCCTTTTGAGCATGAAGATAAATTTAACCCTTAGACTTGGTTATCATCATTGGGAGTTGCCTTGGTGTCCCTTGTTATGACCTAAGTTCACTTGATCCTTGGTTATTGGATCAAGTGATAAGATGGAATGCGGGGACTATAAGGTGGAGGTAGAAATCCCAAATTACAATCCTAATATTCTTTTCCAAATCACACATTTCTTGGTTATCAGAAGAATATGAATACAGGATTTTATCTCAAGATGCTGCAGTTACTTGAAATTAATTATAGTGAAGAAGAATCAGGATAAATACATAACCCTAGAACAGATGTGTGTCACACTTTTTTGACATAGCTAATCCGCCAGGGTTCCCACAGCCCTAGGTAAATGGATTAGAGGCTCATGTTTGTGTAAGAAATCATGATTATCAATAAAGTACACATAAAATCAACTACAAAAGAATAAAACCCTAAAATCTCAAGAATAATTGTAAAAGTACGTAATTGTGCATAAAATAATGTCACCACGCGTGATGTAATAAAATATAAAGTCTAAGGTATTTATAGTATCTCAAAATAACATAAAATCCTATTAAAAATGGGAAAGGTAAAGTTAAGTAGGCAGTCGGTAGGACTCAGTTGTCACTCATATCCTCAGCTTACGAGTCGTACCCTGCCTTGTTGTAACCGATCCAGTGTTTAATCTTCCCACGGCTTCAAATCTCTGTTCATCTTATGATTTTAGCTTACGAATTGTAACCACATATACGACAGGTTCTTCATCCGTATCCACCTGGGACTTCAGTCATTTTACCTCTAGCCACTGGTTTTCATACGACATCTCTATATGAGTGATACTCAAACTTTCGACTCATATCATTTAGACACTTCAATTTTTGGATAGTACCTTGGATTCTATTATGCTCACAGCTTCAGTATACGACTCATATCCTGCCTTACGACTGGGATATTTGAGTCGTATCTTTCTCATACTTGGCTCTTCGATTTGACTGTTGGTTCTGTTATTCTCACGATTTAGCATATGAGTTGTATTAGTCAATTACGACTTAAGTGATAACTCATATACTGATCAAAGTTGGTCTATTCTAGGTTTTTTCATCACTTTTCATTCAAACACTATTATAGACCTGTTTTATCTGAAATTCACACCAAAGTGCATCATATCTAACAAAATATCTTAAGTTCACACATAAATTTATGATTTTAACCATCAAAAGTGTCGTGTTTCCACGCCATATCAAAACCCAAAACTAAGACTTTTGCATGTCCTCAGGCAAACAAAACCAAATATTATTTTCTATCCCTGAGGCGATGCTTAAAACAGGAAGACCTCAAACAACCCATGGCAGTGATTTTGAATTAACTTTCAATTTTTGTTGCTCCCCTCTTAATTTTCAATTTTTCAAGTTACACTTGTATATAGCAATGCAGTATATGCAAAAACATGAAGGGATCCAATGATGGCACTACATTAGCAATAGACAATTGGGAATGGATATATATTTTATATTTGTTAAACAATCTAGCAACCTAACAGCATAACCCATGTGCACTCAGAGTCAAAGAAAACCCATTTACTCTTCAGATATATAGAGTCATCTATTTCTGGGATATGATGAACAACTCTCTCACCCAAAGAAGTATCACCGGTGTGCATAGAATACCATAGTATTGTCCTTATACTCTTTTCCTAAGTTATCAGACAATCGTAGTAACATCACTATAGGACTTTATTTGGCTTGTAGCATAGGTTATGGGCTGGTAGGATATCTTTTGTGATTCTTTTAGTGACTAGGCCTCCTGGACACTATAATTTTCTTGGGGTCCAAAAAAATTTCCACTTTTTCATTTATTTCCTCCTTTATATCTCCTTTTTCTTTTAAGCATATGTCAATTTGGGTCAGGCTTGGCTTTTCTAATGCTTATTTTTCTCATTCTTTTTCTTTTTCTCTACTTTGCATTATTTTTCTTTTTCTTAGCTTGCTCTTCATCAATACCCTTTCTTCATACAAGTTTTGCTCTCATGAACCCCTATAATAGCCACTCTTAACTTAGGCTATTTGCCTGAGTTGAGGTGCACAGTATCCACAGGAGGACCAGGGTCAAAGATTGGTTCATTGTAAGCTAAACGGGAAGGTGATAGGTGTAACAAGAAAAATTTGTCTATTAAAGCTCAAATATTTGGATAAAAAAGATTTGCTAATTTGGTGTAGGCATTTTTGGCTCAAGTGAACTCATACAAAAAGGGCCTTTGATCACATCCTACCTAACCATCCTAAACCTCGGTAAAAGCAATCGGACAAGTTCTAGATTCCAACACAACCAGGAACTCAGTAATCCTTAAACGCACTTTCACAGGGCTACATTACTAAGTACCAGATATTCAACTCTACACTTGTTTTTACCCTAACTATACTATAATTAATCCTAATGCCATTATCAGATACTCAATAGTCTCAGCCATATATATTACTCTTTTTATACGCAATTTATAATATAAGAATTTTTTAGGGAGCTCAACATTTCCAACTCTTTAGCACAGTTAACACTACTTTTTACAAGATCAGTTCAAAAATCTACAACAATCAGTAGTTTTTTATCAATCACAAAAAGAAATCAAAATTAGAATCAAAATCTTTAAGTACATCCCAAATTTTCAAAATCCATAAAAATAATAGTTAAAATCAAAAATATTTGTTTCCATAGGCGCGCTAATCTACTCGCTATCTGAACTGTCTACATTAAACCTGCAAGTCATAACAGACTTTAGTTTTAGCTACATCTGAAAATTTTAAAATTGCTCCCAAATTTTTGGTAACCCACCCCCAACTTAAGAACATTACACATTTCTTGGTGCGAAAAAACATAAAAAGAGTAGGTATAAAAATCCTACCTAAGCGCTCAAGGGGCCAGAGCATCAATATTAGCATGTGGGCCCTCAAATTAGGTATCACTCTCCTCAGTAACTGTCCCAATTGAGATTGGATCAACAACAGGCGGGAGTACAACATCGACCCCCTTAGCATCAGGAACCAGAGTCCTAGAACTACCAGCTCCCATAGCCTTCTCTCGGACCCATGTCTGGCAATCCTGCTCATCATAGATACTTTCACGTCTGGCCTTATTTATTGCCTTTTTGCCTTTCTTCCTTTTTCTCTTCTTTTCTCATTTCACCTTTTTGGTCTTGTCATCCACCGAAACTATACAAAAATTTGACACCTCGACTGTGGGATCACAGTCTCTACAATAAGCTCTGCAACCACCGGCCTCTCGAATAACTCCATAACAATTACCACTATTTTAGCAATCTTGGCTCGAATATCAGCAACATCGAGCGTTTGCCCACTACCTAAGTGTTAAGTTATACTCGACTCAAATATATTGAGAGGCTCTTGTACGCACCTATCCTGTACCTCTAGTTATTGTTTCATCAAACTTTGTACTCCGCCCTTCATGTTGGTTACTTTTGCAGTGAGTGTAGCCAATTAAGTTACCACCTCTATTCAGGCGACCTGAGAAATCATTATAACATCGGGAGGTATCCCTTATAGCCTAGATAGTACGAACTGCATTGGTGGTGGAGTGCTAGAAGTACCCGTTGTATTTGTGGGTGCATTCTCAGTTTGTGCACCTACCTCAGCGGCCTTAGCAGTAGCAGCAATATCTGTTTAATCTTCTTATGGGAAAGCTCCCGATATAGCATTTGTTGCCTACCTCATAAGCCTGGACAATGGGCTAGCCGCATCACAAATTAGGTTGATATCAAAAGTATGGTGGGCCTCTCTCATGGCATTGACACCCAGGATCTCCAATACCCCCGTAGATAAGCATATCTACGTGATCATGCAGTGGTATGCTAGCAATGCCTTCTACTCCGCAATAGCCCAATCTCTCAATTCTCAGGCTAAGAACTTACCAATATTAAAATCATGCCTGAGTGTAAAACCTGCTATCATCATATCCCACAACAGACTCAACACATCATCACCTGTACTTGGGAATAGCCAATGACGGGCTATAGTCCACAAAGACTTACCCTCAAAGTTGAGGGTACCCTTCTTTATTTATTGCGACTCCCTAATACCACCTACAACCCAAGTGGCATGCTCTCCCTATGCATCTATCCTCTCAGCGATCCATCGGAACATTACCATTTTGTCACCATTAACCAAGGTCCGATTGGTAATCTTTCTCATTTCAACTATTCTGTAATCCGTTTTTGTTGTGTTGGTCGAGGCCTGATATGTCGGACCACACAAAAATCTGCCAATGGTTTGGGGTGATATATCAACCCAAACTCCAAGAATCATCAGGGAGGGAATAGGATCACCTCCCTTCCACAGCATGCCATGTGGGTACTTCTTCATTAACTTGCCCTAATAATCTGCATAAAACTCATAGACTAATACCTCACTATACTTCCTGGAGCTCTCATAATCTAGTTAAAACTATATTGTCTGAAACATTTTGCAAAGTTAGGCAATTTATCCATACTCGTAGTAGACATCCCTCTCTCTTTGTACAAGACTTAGTCAAAAACAAGTTGATTCTTAGGATTCGAGTTCAAAATTTGGAAGAAAACTATGTGGGTACAAGTTAGAAATCTCGGGTGCTCAATCGGGTTGACATTTTCCTTTTTATTTAAGTTTTGGTTTGGGTCAAACCCGAGAACTGACCTAGTAAGCCAAGGTACAAATTATTGATACGATTCGAACCTAGGCTTACGGGTTATTTCTTTTAACTCATATTGCCTGGAATCTTACCTGGGTTCTAAAGTGGGTACAACTCTTGGCCATGATATGTAACTAGAGGCTAAAACTCGTATTGAGAGTCTTATGCATTCCAAAACTTAATTTTTAATTCTAATTCATCTCCCAAGTCGTTACGAATCCTAATAACGAGTCATACCATATAGATATGACTCGTAAAGAGTCCATGTGATACCTTTTCTTTACTTCTCTAGATATTATCTGTATTCTTTATCCCCACACATTGAACAAACACATTACCCTATAAATACAATAAGTACAAAAAAAGGGGTTGCCTTAATATCACGGCACGACGTGGCTAAGTTGGATACTCAAATTTCACCAACTAGCCTCATGGGTTGCCTCTCATGTAGCATTTGATTTAACGTTGCAGCACGACGGAATTGCCTTGATGACTCAGACCTCATCAAGGTCAATGTCAGTTATTTCATTCACCTCTTCTGTATTTTCCATATAGTGCTTTACTCTGTGACCGTTTACCTTGAATGGTTGTGAACGATCCTTCTGTAGTTCTAAAGAACCATAGGGATAGACTTTTGAAACTATGAATGGGCCATGCCATCTAGACCTCGACTTTCCAGGAAACAAGTGAAGCCTGGAGTTATACAGTAGCACTTGGTCACCTTTCTCAAATTCCCTCTTCTCAATCTTCCGATCATGATACAACTTCAGCTTTTCTTTGTAAATTTTTGAACTTTCATATGCCCGGAGTCGGAATTCATCCAAATCATTGATGTCATTCAACCTTGACTTAGTTGCATCCTTCCAATCTAAATTCAGCTTTTTCAATGCCCATAGTGACTCATGCTAGAGTTCAATTGGTAAATGGCAAGCTTTTCCATACACGAACTGATAGGGTGAAGCACCTATGGGGGTTTTGTAAGCTCTACGATAAGCCCATAATGCATCATCTAACCTTTTTGCCCAATCTATCCGATTAGAATTCACAATTTTTGCTAATATGGACTTGATTTCCTTATTAGATACTTCTACTTGTCCACTAGTCTGTGGAGGATAAGGTGTTGCCACCTTGTGATTCACTCCATATTTTTTCAAGAAGACTTTTGAATAGATAATTGCAAAAATATGACCTTCATCACTAATAATAGCACATGGCATACCAAACCGAGAAAAGATATTCTTTCTTAAAAATATTATGATTCTCCTTGCTTCATTGTAAGGAAGCGCAATTGCTTCCACCTATTTCAAAACATAATCAACAGCTACCAATATGTACTTTATGCCACATAAACTCACAAAAGGTCCCATGAAATCTATGCCCTACATATCAAACACTTCTAATTCTAAGATAGGGGTCATAGGTAGTTCATGTCTTCTAGTAATAGCACCCTCTCATTGACATTGATTACAGGCAGCAGCATAGTCATGAGCATCTTTGAATATAGTCGGCTAATAGTAGCCACATTGCAGGATCTTATGAGCTATTCGGTTTTCTCCATGGTAAACTCCAATTATCGATGAATTACATGCCTCAAGTATGCTCATCATACTTATGTCTCCAATTGACATCTCTGTCTCTACTCCTACCTCTGTATTTATCATTATAATAGTTCCGACCTTGATTCCCTTGCCCTTGGGCATAGAAATCCACCAATCTATGATCAAGATAGTTTTTCTCTTCTTCAAATTAAATCTCGAAGGATTTTGATATAGACCCCAGTGCTATTACTATATTTACTTTCTTAGAATTTAGTGAAGCAAACTATTTGTGAGCAATCCAATATTAGTCTGAAGTTATTATACCTCTTGTGCAACCATATCAATATTTGCTCCATATATATTTGTCTCTCCAATAACATATGTACTACTACTATGATTAAAATCTCTAGTAATCCATCCTCTATTGGTGACTACAATATCATCAAGTAATTCTTGTGCAGCATCCCAACAATGCATTAATGCTCCTTCAAAAATAGTATCTGCAATGGCTCTCAAACTATCACTCAATGATCTATAGAAGATTTCTAACAAATTAGATCCTCTGATTCTGTGATTTGGCACCAGGCTCAGCTTCTTCTTAAATCTAAACCATGCTTCGTACATTGATTCTACAGGTAATTGTTTGAAATTATAAATTTCATCCTTCAGTTGTAGCATCCGTGTGGGGGAGAATCTGGTCAGAAACTATTTCTTTAACTCATTCCAAGTAGTGATAGATCCTCTTAGTAGTTCCCCTAGCCATAGAGAAGCGTCTCTAGTTAAAGAAAATGGGAACAACCTCAATATCAATGCCTTCTGATCAACCCCTGGGAGGTTATAATTTTTGCAGATCCCCAGAAAATTAGTAAGGTGCATGTTCAGGTCATCCTTAGCTACTCTTGAAAATACACCTTTTAGATTCAACAGCTGGATCGTAACACTAGTAATATCAAACTTCACATTAAGGGCTAAAGTAGGCGGAACAATAGCTCCTATCTCAGCAGGGTCAACATAACTCATGTCTTCGTCATTCTCTGCATATAGATCTAAGTGTCGGTATGTTGGAACATATGGAACTCTAGCCCTCTGAACCCGATGATCAACAACCTATCTAGGTCTGGCTAGTCCATGTTATAGTGCCAATTCGGCTTCAGCAGCCAGTATAGCTCTTCAGCTTCTCTTTGTTGTCGCTCTAATAGTAGTTGTGTTTGTATTTATGCAATATTCTGCGTGTCTAATGGATAATATGGCAATGCCAAATTTGGGTCCACAGGTATGGGATCTTGCACCCCATCACAAACTTTTCCTAATATCCTTCTCAATATTTGAAGGATTCTTTCTAGCTCTGGATCAAAAAGGATAAGGGATTGCCTCTACTCCTAGTACTTGGCATACACTGGCGTATACCAAATCAAGAACATAAAATAAAAACTCGAGAACTTTACCAATTCAATTCACTACTCAAACTGTCTTCCCCGACAACAGCGCCAAAATTTGATGTCGCCCAAAACTACACCTCAATCGGAAGTATAATGTGGTCGACTCAAATATAATAACCCAATTAGGTTGGGTTCGATCCTATAAGGAAAATGTGAGCATTTTTTGGCCTTGATTTAACCCTCGAGCAGTGCAAGAAAGTAAATGGGGGGAATTTTTTATCAATAGGAAAGAGTAACCAATTCTTAAGTGCTTTTGAGTTGTAATCAATAGGAGACGAACATCGGTCTGTGTTCCCCCTAGATTCTCAACTCTTTAGACTTCTCGTGATCAACCTACTACTCTAGTATTCTACATGTAAAGCCTATAATATAGGTATTATCAGCCCCCTTTTTAGCGCAAAGACAAATTTCACCTTTAGACATGGTTATCGTCGCTGGGTGTTGCCTTGTTGTCCCTTGTTGTGGCCTCAGATCACTTGATCTTTGGTTATCATATCAAGTGATAAGATGGAATGCAAAGACTATTAGGTGGAGGTAGAAATCCCAAATTACTATCCTAATCTTCTTTTCTCAATCATACGCTTCTTGGTTATTGAAAGAATGCGAATACAGGCTTTTATCTCAAGAAATTGCAGTTACTTGAAATCAATTATAGTGAAGAAGAATTAGCATACATACATAACCCTAGAACATATGTGTGTCACACTTTCTCTATGTAGCTAATCCACCAGGGTTCCCATAACCCTAGCTAAAGTGATTAGCCGCTCATTTTTTTGCAAGAAATCATGATTACCAATTAAGAACACATAAAATTAATTCCACAAGAATAAGATTAATAAATTCTAAAGTCTTTAATTGAATAAAACCCTAAAATCTCAAGAATAATTCTAAGAGTATGTAATTGTTTGTAAAATAATCTCACTACATGTCACGTAATAAAATATAAACCCTAGAGTATTTATAGTATCTCAAAATAACAAAACAATCCTATTAAAAATGGAAAAGGTAAAGTTAAGCCGGCAGTCGGTACGACTTGGTCGTCACTCGTATCCTTAGCTTACGAGTCATACCCTGCCTTGTCGTAACCAGCCCAGTGTGTAATCTTACCATGTCTTCAACTCTTTGTTCAGCTGATGATTTCAGCTAACGAATCATAACCACGTATACGACTTAGATTATTCATTCATATCGACTTGGGACTTCAATCTTTTCAGCTCTAACTCACTGGTTTTCATACGACATCTCTATATGAGTCGTACTCAGACTTCCAACTCATATTCTTCCGACACTTTAATTTCTAGATAGTAGCTTAGATTCTATAATGCTCACGGCTTCAGCATACGACTTATATCCTGCCTTACGACTAGGATATTTGAGTCGTATCTTTCTTATACTTTGATCTTTGATTTGACTGTTGGTTTTGTTATTCTCATGATTCAGCATACAAGTCGTATTGGTCAGTTACAACTTAAGTGATGATTTGTATACTGATCAAAGTTGGTCTTTTCCAGGTCTTCTCATTACTTTTTGTTCAAACATCTGTTGTAGACCTTTCTTACCTGAAATTCACACCAAATTGCATTATATCTAACAAATACCCTAAGTTCACACATAAATTCATGGTTGTAAGCATCGAAAATGTCGTGTTTCCACGCCACATCAGCACACTATGCATTTTGCCACAAAATTGGCCATATCTCATTTCATATTGTTCCACCAATACATCTCATTAAGATCATGATACACCTTTGTCGAACCAGGATGAATGACATAACACGATTCAAGAGCCTCAGCCAAAATCCTCTCTCTCAACCCATCTACATCGAAAATACATAATCTGCCGTGGTAAATCAAGATACCATCTTCACCAATCTTAAAACCTACAACCTTTTATTATCAAACATCCACCTTAATCTTCATTAAGATGGGATCTAATACCTAATTATCCTTTATCTCAATAACAAGAGATGGTTTTGCCACCTCTTGCACAAACACACCACCATCCTCAAAGTCCACGAGACGAACCCCAAGGTTAGCCAAACGGTGAATATCTTTCATCAACTCCCATTTATCCTTATCCACATAAGCTAGACTTCCTATGGATAACCTACTAAGAGCATCAGCAGCCGCATTAACTTTACCTGGGTGATAGTGGAGACTCATGTTGTAGTCTTTCTGCAACTCAAGCCACCTTCTCTGCCTGAGATTCAACTCATTCTAGGTGAACATATAATGCAGGCTCTTATGATCAGAAAAGATATCTACATGAACTTCATACAAATAGTGATGCCAAATCTTCAATGTGAATACCACAGCCAACAACTCCAAGTCATGAGTCAGATAACTCCTCTCGTGAACTCTCAACTGCCTAGAAGCATAGGCCACCACTCTACCATGCTGCATCAATACAAAACCAAGTTCAATAAGAGATGCATCACAATAGACAACAAAACCATCGCTGCCGTTGGGCGGAGTCAAAACTGGATCTGAAGTCAACTTACCATTCAGCTTTTCAAATCTACCCTCACAAGCATCAAAGCATAAGAACTTTACCTTCTTCTGGTCAACTTAGTTAGCGAGGCAGCTATAGTCAAGAAACTCTCCAAAAATCTCCTATAGTAACTACCTAAACCTAAAAAGCTCAGAATATCAATTAGAGTTGTGGTCCTAGGCCACTTCTTAACCACTGCAACTTTCTTCAGATCCACCATGATCCCTTCACCATAAATGATATAACTCAAATAAATAACAGCTTGCAACTAGAACTCTCACTTTAAAAACTTAGGATACCAATTCTAATCTTTCAAGGTTTGTAACAAAATACAGAGGTGATCGGCATGATCCGCCTCACTTTTCGAATACACCAGAATATCATCTATAAACACGATGACGAACAAAATAAGAAATTAATGGAAGACCCTATTCATCAAGTCCATGAATGTTGCTGGGGCATTAGTCTAACCAAAAAACATGACTAAGAACTCATAATGACCATAACGGGTTCAAAAGAAAGTCTTAGGGATATCTAGCACCTAATCTTTAGCTGATGATAACCAGACATAAGATTAATCTTAGAGAAATATCTATCACCCTGAAACTGATCAAACAAATCATCAATCCGAGGAAGAGGATACTTATTCATCACCATAAACTTATTCAAATGAAGGTAATCGATGCATATTTGAATGGAACCATCCTTCCTACACATGAACAAAATACAAACACCCTATAGAGACATACTAGGATGGATAAAACCCTTGTCAAGAAGGCCTTTCAATTATTTCTTAAGCTCCTTCAACTCAGCTATACCCATTCTATATGGAGAGATAGAGATAGGATGAGTGTCTAGAATAAGGTTAATCCCAAAATCAATTTCCCTATCAAGAGGTACTCCAGGAAAATCATCACTAAAAACCTCAGGTAATTTATTAACTAAGGGAACTGATTGAAATAAACTACCCTCCGAGTTAGAATCCTTAACCCAAACTAAATGATAGAGACATCCCTTGGAAATTGACTTTTGAGCTCTAAGATATTATATGAGCCTTTCCTTAGGCACTAGATAACCCCTTTCCCACCCAATCACTAGCTTATTAGGTTTAAACATGACCTTAAGGGTCTGACAATCTAAGGAGGCATAGCATAAGTGCAACTATTCCATCCTTAATATGACATCAAAATCAACCATGTCTAACTCTACTAGATCTACCAAAGTTTCTCTACTAGCAACAGATACCACAAAGCCTCTATAGACTCTTCAAGAAACCACATAGTCACCCACCAAGGTAGAAATAAAAAAGGGATCAGGGATACACTCAGGACCTAAACCAAAACATACATTCATAAATGGGGTCACATAAGAAAAAGTAGACCCTAGATCAAGCAAGCAATACACATCATGAGAAAAGAGTTGTAACATATTAGTGATAACATCAGGAGATACCTCAGAGTCTTAGCGAGTAGCAAGAAAATATAAGTAATTTTGGCCAGTGTTAGTACTAGAAGCAAAAATGGCACCTTCGAGGCAAGATATGATGAATTGGAAACAGGAATCTTATTTGCCCCCAAAGCAACCTTAGAAGGACAATCCATCTGCAAATGACCAATCTGACCACATTTAAAACACTTGTTCCTCCCTTCTTCAAAAAACCCATGGAGTACATGCCCGTAAAATCTACAAAGAGGATATGATGGATAGGAATGAGCCCCACTAGCCTTAGATTGGGCACCCAGTGCCCTAAACCTTCCGTCATGCTAAGAACACCAACCACCCGATGACTTCAGATAAGGAGCACTAGCCATAGAGTAGGAACCATAACTCTCCCACTTTTTCTTAAACCACTTTCCACCATCTCTACCACTCTGCTGCTGACCTCCACCCTGATAAGAAAATCTAAACTTCTTGCTCTGACTCTCTACTATCTCTACCCTCTTTTTCTTCTCTTCCTTAACCTGTTGCATATACACAACCAATCTAGAGATGTCCATATCCCTGTTCAACAACGCAGTCTTACACTCTATGATAAAATCATGGGATAAACCAAAAATTTCCTCATTCTAGCTCGCATACTAGATACTAACTCAGGAGCATATCGGGACAACTGATGGAATTTCAAGGCATACTCATTCACCATTATCCTACCTTATTTTAGATTAACAAACTTTTTTACTTTTACCTCCCTCAACTCCTGAGAAAAGAAATGGTCCAAATAAGTACTAGAGAAATCATCCCACATTGTGGATTTGACATTATCTCTCCTAGACAATTCCCATTCCTTGTACCATTGGTATGATACATCCTTCAGCTGATAGGCTGCAAATTCTACACCCTCCATATTAGTAGCATGCATGACCCATAAGATCTTCTCTATCTCATCGATAAGTCTTTGAGTGTCTACCTCAACCCTAACACCAGTGAACACAGGAGGACTCAACTCATAAACTGGCCAATACTTGTGGCCTCAAAAGATGGCGTAACAGAAGATAATGCCCAGACTGAGAAAATACAAACTAAGCCAACATATGAATGGACTAACAAAATTCTTCATTCAACACGTCAGCCTAAGGAGTTTGAGAAGGACTAGAGAAGACCGATGGAACTCTAGAAGGGCAATCAAAAATTAAACTCCTAGACCAGGTTTGTTCCCTATAAGAAGTGCATCTCCCATCAGCATTTTCCTCAAGTGGGACAGAGGAGTTTCCATGAGCTTCAGATCATTTGGGAGGCATGATCTATAAAGCAAACAAATGGGAGTTAGAGAGACTCAATACCTTACACTCTATAGCTTAAAGTAAGACAACAAGAAAGGAAAATATTCCTAAATGTCTCATAGCTTCTCCCTAATAAGTGTTACGCGCTACACACCCATAAATAAGATGCTACTTGATATGGATTTATTCGACACCCAATGATACCAAACCTAGGCTCAGATTCTACATTTATCATAATCCAAATTTGGTCCTGGCAGAGACGTGTATCTTAAGTCCTACGTAGATTGAAGATCACCCCTGCACCTAACCAAACCAAGCACACCACACCCCATGATCAGCTAAATTTTGAACATATAACAAGATAGCATGCAATAGTCTAAGAAAGTTTTAAATGCATATCTATAATCGACAACTGACGATCATCAAATGACTGACCGACACCACCCAATAACCATAGTAGTCCATAAAAAGACTTCTAAACAATGATCAAAAATTAAATATCAATAAAGTGTTGGGATATGGCCCCGATAATAGCCAAAAACCAAATCCAAAGGAATAGTCAAAATACAAAGAAAACCATCATTATGAAATAGGGTCTCACAAAGTATGAAAGCTCACCACTTCAATCTAACTCTCTTGCTGATCTCGAATCTAATTCACTAGGGAGAAACAGTAAAAGTAAGACTAATTCCTGCACTGCATGGGGATATAGAATCTAAAGACGATTAGAAGGGTGAACGCAAACATGTAACTCAAGGATAAGGATAACATCATGACATGATCGTTAATTTAAAATCATTCAAAACTAACGCACATAATTAAATGAATAAACATATATAAATATATATATATATATATATATCATATATTGGGATAGAGAATAAGGATTAATATGTGTTTCAAATTTTAGCCTAGATTGTGTACCTCAAAAGTCATATAATAGTAACCATGGACTATATGGTCCCTAGATCTCACCTCCTGACTGGGCCCCAGTACGTGTAGCTTTATGAACAAAAGAATAATCTCATATATATGCACACGGGGGACTCGAACCTCTTAATATATACCAAGGTGACTTAAGTACTAGATTATATAATGCTTTATGAGGGAATAGAATCTCTCTAATCATTAAATTGTAATAATGGGGACTCAAACCTCCCTCATTACTTTGACCCCTACGTCGGCAAATGCAATTTTTAGTATTGGTCACTCGGACCCCCTCTTTCGCGACTCAACTACACAACCCTTATTAAAGCCTAATTAAAATTAGTATCACACATTTCCATTCATTTAACCACATTCCACATTAAGGCATACATTGTTGGTATCGTCATACCAACTACACTTGCAAGGTAACAACAACATGCCAAAATAATTCCCATACACTTGGAGAAAATAATTCCTTTTGTTCATCAATACACGGAGGGGGTCACCGACTTTCTTTGTTCATTAAATCATACCATTGTATTTCAAATACCTCTTTATATCAAATAAAAGTTCAAGACTAGTTCTATTGTACAAATTCCCATAGTTCTCATAATCAAAAACAATTTTACTTTATGAGGTTGGGGTCTTAACCACTTCAAAAGTCACAAGTTTGGGAAAATCAAAATTCCATAGTTAATTCACCATACCCATGCACCCACAAGTTCAAAACCATATTTAAGGCATAAAAATTATATATAAACTATGAGAAACATTGTTCAATTCATAAACATTTAAAAAAAAAACTTTATTTCAAAACCCATATAAACATCTCATAAAAAAATACCTTAAAACATATGCTTTTATAAAATTAAAAATGAGGGAAGAATAACATGCCTGTAAAAGTAAGATATACGGAGGGAAACCACCCTTGAGATCCCTAATTAATCAACCTCTTGAAAATCCTAAGTGTTCTTGACCTTGATAATTTGGAAGTATTTAAGATGTTACTTAGATTGTTTTCTAAGAAATAATAACACCCTAAATAGGTTATAATACATGGGTTTCAAGTTGGGTAAGAGAGGAAGTATCTAGAATGTCCTCAACTTAAAAGTTAAAAAAGGTCGCCTTTGGTTATAAGTCAACCCTTGACTCATACCCACTCCTTATGACTTGTCACCATGAGTTATAACTAAGATAATACCACCAAGTCACCCTACACTATTGACCTTATGACTCAATGGCACCATTTGTAATGGGAATCTATTACTCATAGGGTCCAGTCATAGTCAACATCAAACCCAAATTGGGAATTACACTGCACACCCTATGATTAAACCTAATGAATCATAACATATGTTTATGTATCTTAGTGAGCCACTTGTACTCAAAGCAGAATCAAGCCACAAAATTACTCGTTTGATTACAGCTCATTCCAACGACTCGTCAGGACACCCTACGACTTATAAGGTCCAGTCGTAACCAAGGAAATAAGCTCAAAGCTCAAGAAATTTTCAATAGATAAAAATTTGGGGTTTTCCAAAGATGTACTAAGATTTAAAGAAGCATTATTAGTGGTATGGTATGAATAAAATTGTAGTGGACTTCATATCTTATTGTTTGTCTTGTCAATAGGTTAAGGCAGAGTATCTAAGACCCGATGGTTTACTTCAATGATTACCTTTTCCTAAATGGAAGTGGTAGTAAATTACTATGGACTTTGTGAGTAGGTTTCCACCTACTTCTCATAGTTATGACAGCATTTGGGTTATCATAAATTGATTGACCCAATTTGCTTATTTTATCGCTATTCAAATTTCTTTCATTATGGAGAGGTTATCCCCTATCTATGTTTGAGATGTGGTTCATCTTCGTGGGGAACCCATGTCTATTATTTCAAACAGAGGCTCAGTGTTCACTTCTAGATTTTGGAGGATATTTCAGTAGGAGTTTGATACTCAGATTAATCTTAGCATAACTTTTTACCGCTAGACCTATGGTTAGTCAGATTTAAATATTCAGGTTTTTAAGGATATACTCTCTGTGTGTGTTATGGAATTTGGAGTAAAGTTAGAGTATCATTTAGATTTAATGGGAGTTCTTAATAATAATAGCTACCATTCGAGTATTTAGATGAAAATATTTGAGGCATTATATGGTAGGAACTATTAATTCTTGATTGGCCAGTTTGAGAATTTTAGGGTTTTCCCCATTGTATCAACCTACTTTGTTAGTCTTTGGATATAGTTTGGGTGATTTAGAATAGGCTATAAGTGTCCAGAGTTGATGAAAGAGTTAAGCTAACTACAAGTTGTGCACCGTGAAGTTTGGAGTTAGTGATTGATTTTTCCATTGAGTATTGACCATAAAGGGTGGGATAAGGTTCGGGAAGAGGGTTAAGCTCAGTCCCACGTATATTGGGACATTTGAGATACTTTGGACTATTAGAGATATATCTTATGAGTTGGCCTATCTCTAAGACCTTTAAGCCATTCATGTATCTATATTATGGTGCAATATCCTAGATGAGTCTGATATGCTTCATTAGGACTCATTTAGTTAGATAAGAGGTTGACCTTTTTAGAGGATCCAGTTCTATATTAGCCAGGAATGTTTGACGGTTGCATTCTAGAGATATTCATACGGCAAAGGTTCAATGGACACACCGTCCCATCAATCAGGCTACTTAGCAGGTTGAGTCTGACATGTGTAGTAGTTACCCTCAAATCTTTACCGATTCAGGTAATTCATTGCTTTTAGTTTGAGGATGAACTAAAGTTTATATTTGTGGATACTATAACAATCTGAAATATGAAAATTTACTTTTGATGTGATTTGATTATTTTGCCCTTCCCCATAGTTGTTACATGTTGATTTTGAGGAGTGAAGATGGTTAAAACAGTTTCTAATGCTTTCGTTATTTATTTGGAAGAGTTTGAGGCTTTTAAAGGCTTTAAAAAGATATTTAGCTGACTTTGGTCAACATTTTATATTTCAGGTGTTGCATAGAAATTTAGGCAGTTTTATTAGATCCAAAACGTTGATAATGAGTTTTATTTGGGTTAGGACCTTTGTATTATATTTCAACTTGTGTTGTGAAAACTAGGTTCAATAAGCGTTGGGGAGGTCCCAGGAGTTAATTTGTTGGAAATAAACTTTTTTCAAAAATCCAATGTTGTCATTGTGTCTGAAATGACAAAAATAGCTTAGTAGCATAGTTCTTCTGTATTCACAGGATTTCAAATGAATCCCAAGGGATTGATCAAAAACTTGGCATTTTGTTAAGTTGTTGGTACTAGGCATCAGCTGGTGCAACCTCTTAAGCAGCCAATTGGTCACAAAAGCAAAAGCTACTTAAGAGGCCAAAGGATCAATTTAGCAGCCAAACGATGTCACCTTTAGTTGGAAAAGGGCTCATTGCCGCTTTAGTAGAGGTCACTAAAGTGACAATAGACTGCTTAATCGAAGGCCGACCATAAGTGGTTTGGTCGCTTTAGCGATGTCCTAGCTTCTCAAGCAGTGATCTCTAAGCAATCACTTCACTGCTTAAGAGGCCATCGCTGGAGCAGTATATATAGTCCAATTTTGCTATATTCCTCTATTTTACGACCTTGAAGTTTTGGGTTGGGATGGTTTTGAGGTTTTTCTTCACCATTTGAGTTTTGGCAAGCTACAAACTCTTATTTTCATTAACTTCCATTGATTATATCTTTGAAAATAATCTTTAATCTCGACTTTAAAATTAATTTTTAGGATTTTTGCTGGTAAAGCTTAAAAATTATTCTTATTTGATTTGAACCTCGCTTTTAACTCATTTTTTCTTGGGTTTTTCAAACGTAGACTCCTACAAACATGGAAAACTTATTTCTAAAATAAAATCCAAATTTTATGCCTTTCGTTTTTTAACCCATTTCTAACTCGTCTTAAATATAGTCGATATGGATATGAGTAGATTTCTTTTAATGTACAGATGTTATATTTAAATATTTTAGTTGATTTTGAGACCATTTAAAGAGGGAAGGCTTTGTATTAAAAGTTTTAGGCTTGACTTTTGTTACTTTGAGGTGGGTTGTGGCTTAACTTTCTTTATACTAGTCTAGGTAGTTAATGAAGAAGTAAAACATGTTATGGATTGGGAAAAATAAGCATAGGAGTTATATTTTGAGATTATCATTGATGTTGTGTGCCCATGTGGGGGCTTATATGCTTATTGTGGTTGACTTGAGATATCATATATTGTGTGTTGGTAGTGCAGGGGCTTTATTTGACACCATTGGCCTTATTTATGCATTGTAATGCCATTATTATGATTGTGATACTTGGGGGGGGGATTGAATAGATATTATAGGCCTTATTAAGCATTATTTGTCTTTATCATGATAGAAATACCTGAGTTAGAAGTTGATAAGATATTAATGATCTTACACAAATACATATTCTAATGGTACTAAATGAGAACTGATATCATGAATTACTAACATATTGAGTTGATTGATGGGATTACATATACATGTATCAAATGGATTATTATATTTATACTAATTTGATAGCAAACATTATAACCTCATTTCATACATACATATTCATGAGTTATTAGTACATTGAGGAGTACTATTTTTGAAAAAATGAGGTATTTTATAGGAACCTTGATCTAGTGTTCAAGGAAGCATGATTCAAAAAAAAAGACAAGGATCCACATCATGCATTACACAACACGTGAAATGATGCCACTGCATCATTGAAGTGAAGTAGTGAATAAGAAGAAGAAGCTGCAATATTAGCAACTGCACAATGATGAAGAAGAAGTCACAATAGAGGACTTTAAAGTTAACCTTGGAAAATTGCAATTGCGGTAGTCACCATAGTAGACTCTTTTTATTAATTTAAAATTGACCCTAACTATAAAATCAATATGAATTGACTATTTTTTAAAATATAAATTTAAACCTAAAAATAAAATCAACATGATGTGCTTGCATCTGCCACACACAGTGAGAGGGGCTTGCATTATTTTGCATCATCGCAATATGCAACGATAAAAGAGCATTCTTAAATACTACCTTGATCTGTGAACACAAGACTGAGAGGTGAGGTGAGGTTTGAGATAGTATAAAGGTTGTGAACTCCCATGGGTTCTATTATGGGAGTGTTGAGGCTCGATAGGTGTATACACAAAGTCATGTATGACTTTCATTTACTCTTCATGACTCTACCATAATTGCATTGCATATGCATATTTCATATTTTCTTTATGTTTATCCCTCGGTGTGTACTTACTTTCTATATTAATTTTGTGTTTTTTTCTTTTATTTGGATTTAGCGTACATATATTTAAATTATTAGTATAGATGGTATGCGCTAATACTTAAGAACTTTTCTAATACGTGCTCATAATATTTCTTTCCTCATACTATTTTCTACTTTTCTCGGTTGGTATATGATACTTATATAGTACAAATAGGTTGTACTCACCCCTATTCTTCCTTTTTGGTATAAATCCTAGTTTAAGTACGAGATACAGCAACTGATTCATGTTATTTGGTGGTTAACTCAAGGTACCAGCATGCTCTAGAGTTTAGAGCTAATTCCAAACATTCTCGTATTTTTATATTCTCTTTGTTTAAGTTTGAATACATACTATGTATTTTTCTTTGGATTTCTAACTTATATTAGATGCTTTAGTAATTATGACACTAGATTTTGAGGGTTTTTATGACATTTTCTGTCATACTTTTGTGTATTATGTATTCTGTAGACTGCACTTTACTTTTGAAGTCTTATTTATCTTACTTTGTATATAATTTCACACTTCTTTCACTTTTGGGTAATTATCTTATCTATCAAGGTCAGGTAAGTAGTTGTCATCATGACCTCAACTTTTGGGTAGTGACAAATTGGTATGAAAGCTAGGTTCATCGATCTCATAAGTGCAAAATTTATGTCTAGTAGAGTATCACGAATTGGTACATTGACATCTGTATCTATATTCGAGCGGTTATAAGATATCTTTAGAAAAAACTTCTCTAATTTTATTCCTTGTTGTATGGGTTATTCATACCCAATGTTCTAAACTTGTATTCTATTCTTTTCTTCTTAGATGGTGAGAACTAGGTCTATAATATTCTAGGGATATTGAGCCAACAGCCGATGTGGGAGCCCCGGTCAAAGGGCGAGGAAAAGGTCATGGTCAAACAAAAGGTAGATGATAGAAAAAAGGAGCTGCACGGCAGAGGACACTCTAGGGAGGCCTCTCCTGCTCTGAGGTTGAGATGCTGAAGATGATTATCATATAGGGGGTACAGGACTGTTTAGGTCCCACAGGTTTAATTGATACCCCAATGCTATAGGGTCTACTGATTTATATCTTGAGTCATTTAAAGCGTGTTCCTTTGAGTATATTAGTTATTTCTTAAGCTTTGAGTGGTGTTCTACCATCAGTACTGAATTTTGATTATGGTATTCCTAATTTCAGAGTTCAACCATCATTTGTGGTACCTCTGTGTATGGATTCACTACCTACCAAACTTATTATTTTATTAATTGCTTTGGGTATTATGATGTCTTCTAATGATTAGAAAAAGTTTAAAAGATTTTTCACCAGTCTTCTCCCAAGTTTAGTGGTGCAATTGGTGAGAAGTCCTATGAATTTCTGATTGACTACCAAAAGAAGGTACATAAGCTTGGATCCCTTGAATCTCACAAAGTTTCTTATACTACCTATCTTCTAACAAATGTGGACAGGCATTGGTGGAGATCTCTATCTAGTTGTAGGCCTATGGTTTTTCCAGCTATGAGTTACGCCAAGTTTTCTGAGCCTTTTTTAAAGAGTTTTATGTCGTAAAGCATGAGAGATCAAATGAGGGATGAGTTTGATCACTTAGAGAAGGACTCCATGTCTATTATTGAGTATGAGACACACTTTCATACTCTATCCAGATATTCAGCCCTTAGTATCTCCACTGACTCAAAGAAGATTTAAAAGTTTGTTAAAGGGTTTGAAAGTCCTTATCAGTTGGATATATCCAGATGGTAGAATCAGGGGCTTCTTTTCAGAGTATTATAAAGCATGCCAAGTTGACCATGTCTATTACCTAGGCTACTATGTGAGTCACCAAGAAGGTGCGGCAATAGGGCGAGTTTAGTGGTCATTCCTCTTGAGATAAAGATTTCTCAAGTAAAGATTCCCATAGTTATCATGGTAGGATAGTCCAGGAAACTTTATAGGGATCAGGTGGTAGACATTCGATCTCTACGACTCTAGGCAACCAAGTATTAAGTTCGGCTAGAGGAACTTCCATCTATTGTTCTTCACGTCAGGGCGGTTGTTCTAGTTCATCTATGCCCTCTCAAATTGAGTCATCCGGTAGAGGATGTTATGTTTATGAGGAGGTTGGTCATTTGACCAAGTATTATCCATGGCATATATATGAATCTACACGATAGGGTTCTCAACTTTAGCTTTGCCCTAACCCTATTTTTGTAGTGAAAGGTATTTGACAGAGTGGCAAGAGTGGTGCTAAAGGTGCTAGAGGTAAATATAGGGAAGTTTTTAGTGATGGTCGCAGGGTTGCTTAGTCTAAGAGAGAGCGTGGACAGTGCTATGCTATACTTGGGAGACCTGAGGCAAAGGCCTTCAATACAATTATTACAGGTATTATCCAATTTGCTACAGATTTGCTTTCATGTTATTTAACCCTGGGTCTACATTCTACTATGTGCCTAATATTTTGCTACTATTTTTTATGATACATATAAGTCTCTTGATGTGCCTATTCATGTTTTTACCCACAAAGGAGATTCTTTAGTGGTGGATCGAATGTACTGATCTTGTATATTGACTTTTTCTAAGCATGAGACTTGGGTAGATCTATTATCCTAGATATGGTTGATTTTGATGTCATATTAGGTATGGATTGGCAAGCTCTCTATCATGCTATTTTGGATTTTTATGACAAAATCGTGACCTTATCAACATCAGGTGTGCTAAGAATAGCTTGGAAGGGTAGGCTAAATTCGGTCTCAAAGAGAGTTATACATTTTCTAGGTGCTAAACACATGGTAGAAAGAGGGTTTTTCTCATTTGTCTTATGTTCGTAATACTAGCATTTTCTTACCGCCTTCTTTCGATTCTATTTAAGTTGTTCACAAGTTCATGGATGTGTTTCTTATAAATTTGTCTGGTATGCCTCCGAATCCTGATATTTATTTTTCTATTGATGAAGAGATGAGAAATACGCCTATTTTCATTCCTCCCTATAGGATGGTCATGGCTGAGTTATCCGTATTGAAGGGGTAATTATAGGATATATTGAGAAACGGTTTCATTAGACCTAGTGTATCTCTTTGGGGTGCTTCTATCTTATTTGTAAGGAAGGAAAATGGTTTTATGTTCCTGTATATTCACTTTAGGCAATTGAACAAAGTAATGGTTATGAACAAATATCCTCTTCCTTGCTTTGATAATCTTTTTGACCAGCTTTAAGGTACTTTTCCAAGATTGACTTGAGATTCGGGTATCACCAGTTAAAGATTTGAGCATTGGATGTTTCAAAGATGACTTTGATTACTTTATGAACTTGATACGATCATTATGAACTTTTTGTCATATTTTCTAGGTTGACCAATGCCCTTGATGTGTTCATAGAGTTTATGAAGTGGTACTTAGCGTGTATCTCAACTCTTTTATGAGTGTATTTGTAGACGATATCTTAGTTTACTCAAAGAATAAGGCCGACCATATGAGGAACTTAAGGAAGATACCTCAGAGACTATGAGATAAGAATTTGTATGCCAAGTTGTCCAAGTGTGAGTTTTGGTTGGAATCTATTTATTTCTTGGGTCATGTGGTGACCAAGGATAGCATTATGGTTAATCCACCAAGATAGCAGTGATTCATGATTGGGCTAGACCTACTTCTCTTATCGAGATTTAAAGTTTTCTTGATTTAGTGGGGGTGTTATTAGTATTTGGTGGAGGGTTTCTCATTTATTGTGGTGCCTTTGATCAAGTTGATTCAAAAAAAAATTACCTTTTAGTGGTCAAATGCTTATGAGGTGAGCTTCCAAAACCTCAAGAAGTTGTTGACTTCGACACCTATCTTGACCTTTTACAAGGAGGGTGTAGGTTTTATTATATTTTATGATACTTTTGGTGTTGGTTTGGATTGAGGGTTGATGCGAGAGGGTAAGGTGATTGCTTATGCTTCACGTCCACTGAAACCTCATGAGAAGATTTACCCGACCTATGATTTGGATTAGCCACAGTTGTATTTATGTTGATGTTATGGTGACATTATTTGTGAGGAGCCGCTGCGACAATTGCTAGTATCATCGTAGCCTTCAGTGTTTATTCACCCAAGAGATCTTAATATAATACAGTGTGTTGGCTTGAGTTTCTTTAGGATTATGAACTCACTATTCTTTTTCATCCTGGTAAGGCTAATGTAGTGGTAGATTCCTTAAGCCAAAACACGCAGAGTATGAGGAGTTTATCTCATATCTTGATGCAAAAGTGACCTTTGTCCCTAGAGGTTCAGTCTTTAGCTGAAAAATTGATTAGTCTTGATATTTTGACACCCAAGCACATACTAGCCTTTGTTGATCCTAAATCTTATTTGATAGAGCAGATTCGATCTCACCAATTTGATGATGATAGAATCAGAGTGATTTGAGATAAGGTATTACGTGGAGAGGCTAAGGCGCATCTCTTAATTTTGATGATATTTTAAGAATTAATGGCCGAGTTTGTATTTTGAGAGCTTGTAGATGGGTGAGATTAGTTTTCATTGAGTTTTTGTTTCAAGAGTTGGTTAATAGGTGAGATTAATTTTGGAGAAGGCTCATTGTTTTATATATATTGTCCACCTAAGGGTGATCAAAATTTACCATGATTTAAAGTATAATTATTGGTGGGCTAGTATGAAGAAAGATATAGCAGACATCGTAGCTCGTTGCTTGTGTTGTCAAAAAGTAAAGGCCAAACATTTGAGACCCCATGGTTTTCTTCAGATATCAACGATTCTTGAGTGGAAGTGGGAGCGAATTACTATGAATAAGTGGGTTGCCTCATTTTTCTCATGATTTTAAAAGCATTTGTGTTATTGTAGATCGATTGACCAAGTTAACTCATTTCATCCTTATTCATATTTCCTTTAGTGTCGAGAGGTTAGTCTATATCTATGTTCGAGAGGTAGCTCATCTTCATAGGGTACCCATGTTTATTATTTTAGACAGAGGCACAGTATTCACTCTTAGCTTTTGGAGGATATTTCATAAGTTGTTGGATGACCTTAGCACAACTTTTCACTCTCAAATTGATGATCAGTCAAAGTGGAATATTCAGGTTTTTTAGGATATGCTCTACGATTGTGTTATGGACTTCAAAAGATTGTGGGAGAAGCTTTAGTATTAGTAGAGTTTGCTTATAATAATATCTACCATTTGAGTCTTAAAATAACACTATCTGAGGCATTGTATGGTAAGCATTGTCGATCTCTAATTGGCTGATTTGGAACTTTTGAGGTTTGACCCTGTGGTATCAACTTGCTTCATGACTCTTTGGACATAGTTTGAGTGATTCAAGATAGGCTATGTGCAACCTAGAGTAAGTAAAAGAGTTATGCTGACCACAAGTTGTGTGCCTTGAAGTTTGAAGTTCGTGATTGAGTTTTTCTTTGAGTGTTGTCCATGAAGGGCGTGACGAGGTTCTCAAAGTGGGTAAATCTCAGCCCTAGGCATATCAGACCATTTGAGATACTTCGAACAGTTGGGGAGGCATCTTATGAGTTAGCCTTAGCCTAGACTTTTGAACCGTTTACCTAGTCTTTCATGAATCTATGTTACAGCGCTATATCCCGGATGAGTCTTATATGCTTTGTTGGGACTCGATTCAATTGGATGAGGGGCTAACCTTTGTCGATAAGCCAACTTTCATATTAGATAGGGATGTTGGATGGCTGCATTCTAGAGATATTCCTATGGTTAAAGTTCAGTAGAGACACTATCTCATCGAGGAGGCTACTAGGATGGATGAATCTGACATGTGTAGTATTTGTCCCAACTCTTTACTGATTCAGATACTCCATTTCTTTTAGTTTGAGGATGAACTAGAGTCTTAGTAGTTTATACTGTAACAACCTATGTGTGAAAAAAAATTTATGTGATTTGACCATTTTCTCCTTCCACATAGTTGTTGCATGTTGATTTTGTGATGTGGGGATTATTGGAATGATTCCTAATGCTTTCGGCAAAATTTGGGAGTGTTTGAAGATTTTAGAGGCTTTAAAAAGCATTTAGCTTACTTCGGTCAACAATTTATGTTTCGAACAGTTTCAGTAGATCCAAAATGCCAATTTTGGGTTAGTAACGTAGTTGGTGGGGTTCGTAACCTATATATTAGACTTTAACACTTGTTATGAAAACTAATTTAAGTAACATTTTAGGGATCCCGGGGGTTGATTTGATGGAAACAATCCCTTTTCAAAAATATGACATTGGCATTCAGTCAAGAACATCCAAAATACCCTAGTAGAATAGGTTGTGTACATTCATAAGATCCTAAAAGAAATCCCAAGAGTCTATCAAAAACTTGGTCTTTTGCTAAGTTGTTGGTGTTAGGCATAAACTGGTGTAGCCTCTTAAGTAATCAATTGGTTGCTAAAGTATAAGTAGCTTAAGTGGCCAAAGGGCCGCTTTAGCAGCCAACCGATGTTACCTTCAGTCACTTAAGCAGGCTCTTGCCACTTTAGAGAAGGTCACTTAAGCGGCAATGGACTGCTTTAGCAAAGGTCGGCCATATGTGTCCTAGTCTCTTTAGTGACATCCCAGCCTCTTAAGTGGTGGTCGCTTAAGTGGTCATTTGGTCGTTTTAAGTGGCCATCGCTGGAGCAGTATATATAGTATACTTTCATGATTTTCCTCTATTTTGGAACTTGAGGCTTCGGGTTGGGATGATTTTGAGGATTGTTTTCATCATTTAAGCTTGGGTAAGCTCCAAACTCTTATTTTCATTAATTCTCATTGATTATGTCATACAAAAATACTCTTCAATCTCAATTTTATAATAAAATTTTGGATTTTTTGTCGGTAAAGCTTAAAAATAATTCTTTTTCGATTCGAGCCTCTTTTTAACTAGTTTTTTCTTAGGCTTTCAGCTGCAGACTCCTATAACCATGAAAACCTTATTTCTAAAATAAAGTTGTGGTTTCACCTCTTTTGTTTCAAACCCATTTTTTGAACCCATTTTAGACCTTTCTTAAATATAGTTGATATGGGTATCATTAGCTTTCTTTTAACGTCTTGATGTTATATTTGTATATTTTAGTTGATTCTGGGATTTTTCAAAGAGGAAAAGGCTCCTTATTGAAGGATTTAGGCTCAACTTTCATTACTTCGAGGTAGTTTGTGGCTTAACTTTCTTCACACTAGGTTGAGTAGTTAAAGAATAAGTAAAGCATGCAATGGGTTAGGAAAATAACCATGGAAGTTATATTTTGGGATTATTATTGATGATGTGTGCCCTTGTGGGGGCTTTATTTGACATAATTGGCTTTATATGTGGATTAAAATGTCATTATTCTTACTGTGATGCCCGTGCGGGGGCTTAAATACGTATTACATACCTTATTAAGCATTTTTTTCCTTTATCATTATAGCAATATCTGAGTTAGGGGTTCATATGATATTAATAATGTCTTAAATGAATATGTATTATAATTGTGCCAAACGAGAACTGATATCATGAATTATTAACATATTGAGTTGATTTCTGGGCTCACTTATATAGGTATCGAATGGATTGTTGTATTTAATTGATTTAATTCTAAGTGTTATACCCACATATCATACAAACATATTCATGAGTTATTGGTACCATTGAGGAACACTATTTTTGAAAGAAAATGAGATATTTTATAGGAACCTTGTGATGTGAGGTCAAAATTACATATATTTAGTCATAATTATTTGCCTCATACTTAGTATATTTATTTATTTATTTGAGCATTGATTTTATGAATTATGCTTAATATTATATTTTTATTTGTGGAATTAAATTGATATGAAGATGAAGAATGTTGAAGCAAAAACAAAATTAAAATCAAGAAGTTACATAAGAAAATCAAGCAGACAGCTGAATACATTAGATTTATTATAATAATCAATTTCTACTATTGAAGTTATAATTGAATTGCATTAGATACCTGCATGCAGAAAGTTCCACGTGGCAACAATGAATGAAAGACTACAGGATGTTGAGGCGGCCACTGTTTGACACAATCCAATTCAATTGGACTGAGTTTTTATTTTCTAGTATATTTTGGACTTAGTTATTTTATTTTAAGATTTTTTTATATGTGTAGATATTTCACAAAAATAATTTTTTATGTAACTTTTGACAACTTCTGATAATTATTAATACATTAAAATTTTGGAAAAGTAACTGATAAATTTTTTATTTAGAGAAAGCTTTGGAGCCACGGTGGAGGTCAAAAAAATTGGTTTATTCTTTTCTCCATCTTTATTAATTTTTCTTTGAGCATTCAACATTCCGAATTTACTCTACTCAATTTGTAAGTTTATAATTACGATTTTGTCCAAGATTTTAATTAAGATTTTCAAGCCATGAATAGCTAAATTCTACAACTAGGGTTGTGGGAACCATGATGAACTAACGGAATAGGTCAAGTGTGAAGTCAGTCTAGATTGGTGTGCTAGCATACATTGACATTTCCTTCGATTTGCTTGCTTTATTGATGGTGGTAAATGTTAGGAACTAGCATGTATTTTAGACTTGCTCGAGAAAGAGGTATAGATTAGGAAAAGGAGATAACAACATTAATTTGAAGCTACCAACCTTCATCTAATTAACTTAAGTCGTAACTGGAATAGTTAATTTGAGGTCACAAAATAAGGGTTAGTAATGCAACGCTCTGACTCCGAGAGGGAGTGAAATTCACCCAAACCAAGATCGAGAGTTTGTTAAATGATACATATCTAATTAGATTTTGCATGCAACTTATAGGAATAGATTGCTATCACGAACAACCTGTACAGTTATGAAGTTATGGGGAACAAAATTCTAGTTCATCATTTTCATTGGTTTTCTCAATATAAACTGATATTTGTTTACTTGCTACTTCAATTTACAAAGTGTTGACTAGTTTTTTTAATCCCTCCTTATGAAAATAATTAATTAATAGTCTAAATAACCGTATTGACTAGGTCCTTATGGAATCTACCCTAACCTATTTGGATTCTATATTTGTCCGATGACCACTTTATACTTCATTGGGAGGTGTAATTTGGGAGACATCAAATTTAACATCCTTGTAGGGGAATACGGTGTAGGGTTAGGTCAATTGTATTTATTTGACTATTAATTTTATTTGTCTTATAATTTGTTTTATTAGTTTATGTTTGGTGTTTTATTTTTTTTATTTTTTATATTTTACTACTCTTCTTGATATGACATCTATCACGATCAAAAAATACAAGGATCACAATGGCACTTATCACGGTGAATCTTGATAAGTAACCCTATCACCTAAGTTGATATACAAATGAAAAAGGACAGAAATACCCCTAAGGTAAGGAGTCTAGAACGAAGTCGAGCAACGTAGATATGATAAATGCGGAAAGAATAAAATCAACAAATACAGTCATAACTCCCAAAATCTGGTGTCAACAGTATAAGAACGTATCTAGTACAACTCAGATCCAAATCAAATACACAAGATGTCCAAATACGAAGGAAAAATCTGTCTCCGGAGTGAAAGTAAAGACATAGTCTATAAGAAAGGTAGTAGAATACATCATTATTTTTATCCCTTATTTAATTTTCTCCCTTATTTAAGACAATATTTTACTGCTAATTTATATTTATACTCATAAATAGATAAAGTATTATATTTATACCCATAAATATATAAAGGATTATATTTATACCCAAAAATATATAAAGTATTATATTTATAATAGAAATATAATGTATGTTATATATAAAGTTTATACCATGTATATACCATATACACACTTAAATAAATATACAAAGTATTAAGAAATATACCAAGCATATTTATAATATAAATATACAAAGTATGTTATATATGAAGTTTATACCATATATATACCATATACACATATATATAAAAATACAAAGTATAAAGAAACATACTAAGCATATTTATATATTTATGGTATATGATATAATATACCATAAATATGCAAAATATGTTTTACATAGAAATAATTTATTCACACACAGTAAAATCTTTCATGTATAAGAAAATTAAAGAAATAAATTAGCGGCACCCTAAAATTTAATAACAACTCCATCATTTTTTATTTTTTAGGAACGGAAAATGAAGGAAATAAATTAAATAAATTCCTACAAAAATAAATTTGTTTGAAAGATAATATTTGTTACCTAAAAAACAGGAAGCAGTGATCTGTTAATATAACATCCATATTTAAAATTTTCAAATATGAGAAAACGACTATTAATGTAAATATTATATATGCCATAATTAAAATTCATTAAATATGACCATGTATATGTAATTATTTTTATAATTGTGGCTAATTGTGTTCTTTTTCATTAGTAGATTAATTTTAATTGGATGATTTTGATAGTTTGTAAAAGTTAGGGCATAAAATCATATTTTAAAAAGTTTTTTCAAAAGTCAAATTTTTTTTTTAAAAAAAATGATCAAACAGAACTCCAAATTCAATTTCAACTCTAACTTCAAAAAAATTTAGTTTTGATTTTCGGTGAGAATACAGAACTCTGTTGTGGATGTATAAAGTTGAAAAAAGCTTTAAGCTTTGATGGTCTTCTATGGTATATTCCAATGTTCAGATTTTTCAAATGACCAAAAAAATGAGGTTTCTGTTTCTTTCTCTGTTTTGGGGCGAAATACAACTATTATGCTTCGTTCGGATTTAGTACTTGGCGATGGGGAGAAATGTGAAGTCTCCACTTACATGTTGCTGCACTCCTATAATTTTTCTTCAATTAAGATGAGCATTGACCAGAACATAGGTTATGTTTTAAAATATTCCTCGAGTTTGAAGAAATATTATTTTACTTGAATTGGTCTAATTAATTCCTGCCTAAAGGCTCCAAAACTAGGAATAAGTGAAGTTCTATGTTCTGGACAGCTTGAATATGGTCTACATTTTTTCCTTTAAAAAGAAAATAAAGAAAAATGATTCTAATCATTATCTTCATTTGTAAGGGGTGCGGATAAATAGATTAAATAAAATAGATTTATTATATCTAATGAATTTATTCTTTATTGTGCGTGGATATTTCTAGATTAAATAAAATAGATTTATTATATTTAATTAATCTATTCTTTATTGTGCGTGGATATTTCTTAGATTTTATTTCAATATTTTTTAATAGTTTATTTCTTTTGTAAGATGTATCCATTAATTTATTTGGTTTATTATTTTATCCTGTAGTAACTGCAGAGTTACAAATTTCTGTATAATAATTTATCTTATCTATACTGTAGTATATATCTAATTCTAGATTTTCTATGTCATTTATTATCTTGTGTTGTTCTTCTCGTAGTGAGTTTTTTAAATTATATAAACTATCATATGTACTTTTTTCTAAATTTTCTAAGGTTTTTTCTACCCATATTAACTTTTCTTTTAGATTTTCCATTATTTTTCTAATTCGGTTTCTATAATTAATTTCATTATTTAGATTATCTTGGTTTTCTCTAGTTTTTCTAATATATTCTAACATCCACATCCTTGATCTGAATAATATCCTTCTGGGTAAATTTCTTCGTATATCCGTTCTAGCGAATTTATGATTTCAATTTCGTAGTTTATTACTTCTTCTAATATTATTTTCTTAATATCTATAATTTCTATATCTTTAAGTATATATAAGATTAAAACTTTAAGATAGTCTAAATGATCTATTTTTAAAATTGGTATTTTATAGTTATTTGTTTTAGCCTTAGTAGTTTTTGCATATTTTTATTAAGAGATTTTATATATTTTTTATTTTTATTTTCCATGTATTTGTCTATATTTGTTTTCATGATAAATATTTGTAAGAGTAGTTAGGTAGGCATGGTATATAATTTACTCTAGTCATGTAATATTCTCCAAATGTTTTTTCTAATATGATTTTTCTTATATCTGCTACTTTTATGTCTCTAAGTGCATATAAAATAAGTATCTTAAATTTATCTACCATCACATCAGATAAATTATCATTCATTTTCATAAAATTGCTTTTTCAAAATATTCCCTTCAACCATGTACATAATAAAATATGGTCATCTCAGATTACTATATACTAGATTATTCTTAAATAACATGTTCTTCGGTCACTATTAGCATGGTAATTCGGATACTTTTTCCCTTAAACAGCGCCTCGACTCTGGTTGCTCCCCACCACGGCTTCTTGCCTCATTGGTTTCACCTTTAGAATGGCATAGTTCTTAGGGATTTTTCTCCGTTTCCACTTTGCTAATAAACTTTTTAACATATTATTCTTCGAATAATTCTACTATAAAGTAACTAATATGAATTTATTTTATCATATCATGATTGTTGGGAACTATGAATTTAGCTATTCATAATCATAAATAGATATACCTGTTCAGGTAGCTTTGATATTTCTGAAGTTTTTTCCTCCATAGCTTTTTCCATTGAAGTGTATATGTTTAATTAACTGGGCAAAATATTTTTTATGGATTGGAGAGAGTTTTTGCTTAATCATGAGAAGGCTTGCCTTGCAATGCCTTCTGCCTTCCTTATTTATAAAACGAAAGAATGCATCTTTACATTTATGTACACGTTTTTTTTAATGTTTACAAAAAACAAATAAAAGTCAAAAAGCCTACATGGCTAAAAAGTAACCTAGGGGCCTAGAAAGTCTTATAAAATACAAACTACATTTAATGCTACCCTATTATCTTTTACGTAAACACTTTAAAATTTATACAAATTCATACAATAAGATTAAATATCTTGATATCTTGCCTTCTATTTGTTGTCGTATCTGCCATATCTCCATTATTGCTTCTTATCTTATCTTCCAGCTGTCATCTTGTCTTCTTGATTTTTTATTTTAGATGTACTTCTGGAATAATATTATCTTCTCCATCACACCTCGAACATTGGTGATCTGGATATTTATGTCCAATTATTTTGCAATATCTTGTTAGTAGTCTATCAGAAATAAATCCCTTTTTAATAGCTCGTGCAGTAGATGGTTTCTCTGGGTTGAGGAGTGTCATTATCCATTGTCTTACATCCTCCATATCTGTTGGTCGTAGCTCTTTTGAATTCGAGTAAATCATTTGGTGATCTATCGAGTAGTAGCTCCATATTGGATTTCCATTTGTATAGTTATTTGCTAATTCTTGTATAACCGTAGATAGTCCAATAAGTCTTTTATTTGCGTAGAATTCTGCTATCTCGATTCTAGGTATTTCTGGTTGTTGCGCAATATTTTCTGGTATAATCATATCTCTCGTTAGTCCTATCTTTACGACTTGTATAACTGGTTTTATCTCGTCATATAATATCTCCGCGTGTGCAGTATAACACTTTATATAAAATAGAGTGCCTTTCGTTATTCTTTTATGGGTCGTGAATATCTTGTATAATTCTTCCATAGTTGTCAATTCTTCTCCGTTTTGGGTGTATATGGTGTTTAGCAGTCCGTAGTCAAAACATGTTTTTACTAGGCTTGGGTTAGTTTTTGGTAGTGCGATTAGCTTGTTGTATCCTTGTAATTTTTGGGTTATATAGTTGGTATTTGATTCTTGGATGTTTGTAGCTCTTGGATTATGGTTTAGGAAGGTTTGTACTCTATAGATGTTTTCTATATATTTCTGGGCTGTATAATTATAAACTTTTTTGTCTTGGTTTAGGCTATCTCGGTATGTGTTAACTTGTGGGGGTATGAATAAATGATCTTTTTGTATTTTTGGTGTAAATGGTTTTTCAAATATTTTATTCATGTTCGTGTTTTGGTATCTTGGTCGACTAACTTCTTTGCTTGTACCTGCAGAAGTAGATTGATAAATGTTATGGGTTTTATGGAGTGTCCAACGTCTCCTTCTAGCTCTGGAATTTTATTGTCTTCCGATCGACATAACTCTGCACACTGCTGAGTTAGCTGATTCATAGCTATAGACTTCAGTTTATCTTCATTAGTCTTTAGCTTTAGCTTTTCTATCTCAGTACACATACTGTCCACTTTCAATGAAAGCGTAGTTAGGGCGTTGAGTATTTTTTCAAGTGTGTTTTCTTCTATAATTTCAGTCTGTGTAGCTTTGTCTTGATATGTAATCTGCAATAACATTTTTGTTAGTACTGATCACTTCTATTATAAATGTGAAATTTAATATATTTAAAACTAGTCTCCGAATCTCTTTTGTTGTAACTGAATTTTGTATTTTCTTTGTTAGCCACCAGCGTACCTGTGTATTATCTGTTCGCACAATAAATTTGTTATATACAATATATGGCTCAAACGCTAACAAACATTTATATAATAAACACAATTCTTTCCTTTTTATTTCCCATTTTATTTCTGTCTCATTGAACGTACCTGAGTAGTATCTACAATGGTGTTCTATTTTTTCTGCTTCATATCTATATTTAAGTACTCCTCCGTAACTATATTCACTAGCATCTGCTTCTACTATATATATAAATTTTCTATTTTCATCTGGAAATTGTAATTTTGGTAATTCTTTACAAAGTAATTTTATTTTTTGAACTTGTTTTTTATCTTCTTCATTATAGTTATAGTCTATATCCTTTTTTAATTTTTTCTGTAGTGGTTTTAAGTTTTCTGCTAATTTTGGAATATATTCTCTTACTTGATTTACTAATCCTAAAAATGATTGTAATTTCTTTTTTGTATCTAATTCTTCTTTTGAATTTATTATTTTTTGTACTATATGTTGTTGCATTTTTACTCCACTTTTATCTATTTGTATTCCTAAAAATTCTATCTGGTTTTTCATAATTTCAGCTTTCTTTTTGCTTAGACTTATTCCCGATTTTTCTATTATATCTGTAAATTGTTCCAATAATTTTATATGTTCTTCTTTAGTTTTTGTATATAATAATATATCATCTATGTATACTATGCAATTAGGTAATTGTTTAAAATAATTATCCATAAAATGTTGATATCTACCTGGTGCATTTTTATATCCAAATGGTAATACATTCCACTCATAAAATCCTTGTGGTACTGTGAATGCGGTTAATTCTTTAGATTCTTCTTCTAACTTTAGGTGGTAAAATCCTGATTTACAATCAAATTTGCTAAAATAATTATATCCTTGTATTTGTCTTATTTTTAATATCTTATTTGGTATTGGATAATTATATGTTATAGTTTTTGCATTTAAATTTCTATAATCAATAACCATCCTACTTTTTCCTCTTTTTTGTTCACTATGTTTATTTACTATAAATGCTAGACTATTATGTTTACTATTACTTTTTTGTATATATTGTTTTTCTAATAATTCATATATATGCATTTTAAATTCTTTTAAATCATCAAAATTATAGGTTAATGGTTTTTGGGTTATTATGCTATTCTTATCTATTAATTCAATTTTTATGGTAGTTTTATGTTTTTCCCATCCTTTTAATGGATCGTCACTATATAATTGTTCTAATTTTTTCTTAATTGTTTCTATCTTATTTATTGAAAATATAGTTATTTCTGTTTTATTTATCGAAAATACTACTAGTTCTATTGTATCTTCAGTGGTTTTTATATTTTCTAACTTTTGTGTAATTTTTTCACTTCCTTTTATCCAATCAGTTTTCTTTCTTATTTTATTATTAACTCTTTTTGCTCTTACTTTTTGTTTACATGGTGTTGTAAACCACCAATCGTTTCTAGTTATTATATGTGGGTATAGTTTATCTAAAAATGGCATTCCTAAAAGTATATCTTTTGATGTTAGTTCATAATTATAAATTTCTTCTATTGTTAATATCTTATCCCATATTTGTGCTTTTACATTCCTAGCTTTAGAAGTAATTAAGCTTCCTTCATTATTAAATCCTTTAACTACTATTGGTGTTTTTAATTTATCCCATTTACTTTCTGGTAAGCAATTATATCTACATAAATTAGCTTCTGCTCCTATATCTATCATAGACGTATAATATCTACTGTAATATCCTTCCACTATTATCTTCATTAATACATATATTTTCATTTTATGTTAAGGCTCTTTTTAAGAATAATTTTTCTTTATTATATGTTATGATTAATTGTGTATGTTCTATATTATATGGTTTTACTTGTTCTAACCATTTTATTCCTAATATTATATCTGTTTTTTGCATTTCTTCCTTTACTTCAAATTCTATTTTTATTTTTCTAACTCTTATTATTATTTCTTTTTCTGCTATATTTTTATTATTTATTAAACTTCTTGGTAGATCTGGGCACATATCATTATCTGTTTTTATTTCTTCATCTTTTACTAGATATTTTGCTATATAATTTTCTTCTTGTCCTGTATTTAAGAGTATTAAATATTCTTTTTCATTTATTTTTCCTGTTATGTAATATTGGTTTAAATTACTTATTGAATTTGTTTCATAACTTGTTCTTTCAGTCATTTAATTCATCTATTTCACTATCTATTTCAGTATCTGTTTCGTTTTCTGAAATTTCATATATACTATCTTCACTTTCTAATTCATAATCTATATAATCTATTTGCATATATTCTGTATTATCTATTTTTATTTCTGATATTTGTTTATTTTTTGGATTTTTAGGTAATTTACAATCTCTAGCTAAGTGTCCTAACTTTCCACAATTATAACAAGTACATTCTTTTATAGATTTCTTCTTTCTATATGGTCTTTTATTTTTGTAATTTTTTACATAATATCTTTTCCTTGGTTTCTTGTATTTGTATTTTGATTTTTTATATTTCTTATATTTCTTATGTCTTTTTGTTTTCTTATAATATCTTTCTTCACAACCAAATTGAGGTGCTATTTTATTTTTGCAACATGCTAAATTTCTTATTAATATTTTTTCCATTTTTAGTTCTTCTCTATATTTTTCACATAAATTTCTATACCATTGTTGTAAAAATTTTATTCTAGCTCCTAACGTATCTACTATTTTTGCTTCTTCCCAGCTTTTTATTATTTTTGAACTAAATGGTTTGGGTAATTTATTAAAATATAATTTTCTTATTTCCTTACTTTCTTCTATACTATATGCTCCTTTATAATAATATTCTTTAAATGCGCAAGTATATTCGTCTATATAACACATATTACATATTGTTAATTTTAACATTAAATTCCTATTTGTATCTTTTTCTTCATCTTGTTCTTCTTCTATTGTTGTCATACTACCAAATTCATCTTTTATAGCTATTTCATATTTTTTTAATAGTTCTATAGGTGTTAGCTTAGTTGTTGTTGATGATGTTCCTTCCATGGGTTTATTAGCTCTTAATACTTTCTTACTATTTTCAGTTAAGTTTGAAAACCATAGTTTTACTGATCCTATTAATGTTCTTTCTATATATTCTGGTGCATCTGTTATGTTTATATTATTATCTAATAATTATTTTGTTATATATTCTATCCATAATTGTATTGTTTTTTCTGTATCTATTACACAGTCTAGGTCTAAAAAGTTATAATTTTTATTAACTATTTGTTTTGGTGTCCATTTGTCATATTCATTATATCTTTTAAATTTACTTTTATAATATATAGGTTTTCTTATTTCTGTTGTTTTAGGTATTATATTTTCATCTTCTTTTTTATTAAGAGTATTTATTTCTGTGTTGGTATTTTCTAAGTTTTCTTCATTAATTATTTCTTGTTTTTCGTTAATTTCTAAATTTCTTATATTTGTTAATATTTCCGTATATGTTTCACTATCTTCTGAATCATAATTATCTGTTTCTTCAACGTCTATATTATTTATCTCTAATTTTTTCTTAAATTGATTTATCTCGTTTAGTGATTTTTGTTCTCTATCTTTTTCTTCTTTTTCTTTTTGTCTTTGTTCGTACAAATCTTTTAACATTTGTAGTTCTTTTTCTAATTCAGCAATTCTACTATTTTTAGTTTCTTCTATTTTTCGTATTTCTTCCGTAGTTTGTTGTTTAATTTTTTCTATTTCCTTTTTTCTATCTATTTCTTCATTTTCTTTTTCTATTCTTACCATTGCTGTTAGTTTATCTTCTAATTTTAACTCTTCTTTTTCTAACATTAGATATAAATGTTCACCTATTTTCTTATATCTTCTTCCTAGATTAGAAAATACTATTTTTATTTTTGATCCTTCGTGATTTTCGTATATTTTTTCATCTATTATAAATTCTTCTTTATTCATTTTATTGTGAATAGTTCATGTTGGTATATATATATTCTAAACTATCTATTTGTAATTCCAATTTTGATATTTCATCTTTTTGTGTATTTATTGAGTTTTTACTAACTCCGGCAAATATATTATAATGTAGTCTTTCTTTTCTTATTTTTAATTCTTTACGTTTTTCAGAAATAAATTGTTTTAGTTCTTTGTATTTTTTCTCTTTATTCATTTAAATCATTTTTATAATATCTTGGTGGATATCTAAATCTAATTTTATCATAATTAGGTGGTATGTGTCTCATTCTTCTAGATTTTAAATGAATTATTAATTTTGCTTCAATACTAGTTATTAATGTAATTAGACAGGCTAATCTTTGTGGATTTTCTTTTGTTTTATTTAGTCTTATATATTCTGAGTAATTACTAATTAAAGATTCTTTAATTTTTTCTAAAAGCTTCTCTATTTTTAAATGGTCTTCTCATAATTAATTTAATTTAATTCTGACTCTAACATATATCTCAATTCTGTGCTTTTTAAATTACTGTGCTCTGATACCATTTGCGTAGAATGGTTATTGATTATAGAAATTTAAATGCAAAAACTATAACATATAATTATCCAATACCAAATAAGATATTAAAAATAAGACAAATACAAGGATATAATAATATTATTCCAGAAGTACATCTAGAATAAAAAATCAAGAAGACAAGATGACAGCTGGAAGATAAGATAAGAAGCAATAATGGAGATATGGCAGATACGACAACAAACGGAAGACAAGATATCAAGATATTTAATCTTATTGTATAAATGTAGTTTGTATTTAATAAGACTTTCTAGGCCCCTAGGTTACTTTTTAGCCATGTAGGCTTTTTGACTTTTATTTGTTTTTTGTAAACATTAAAAAAACGTGTATACAAATGTAAAGATGCATTCTTTTGTTTTATAAATAAGGAAAACAGAAGGCATTGCAAGGCAAGCCTTCTCACGATTAAGCAAAAACTCTCTCCATTCCATAAAAAATATTTTGCCCAGTTAATTAAACATATACACTTCAATGGAAAAAGTTATGGAGGAAAAAACTTCAGAAATATCAAAGCTACCTGAACAGGTATATCTATTTATGATTATGAATAGCTAAATTCATAGTTCCCAACAATCATGATATGATAAAATAAATTCATATTAGTTACTTTATAGTAGAATTATTCGAAGAATAATATGTTAAAAAGTTTATTAGCAAAGTGAAAACGGAGAAAAATCCCTAAGAACTATGACATCCTAAAGGTGAAACCAATGAGGCAAGAAGCTGTGGCGGGGAGTAACCAGAGTCGAGGCGTTGTTTAAGGAAAAAGGTATCCGAATTACCATGCTAATAGTGACCGAAGAACATGTTATTTAAGAATAATCTAGTATATAGTAATCTGAGATGACCATATTTTATTATGTACATGGTTGAAGGAAATATTTTGAAAAAGCAATTTTATGAAAATGAATGATAATTTATCTGATGTGATGGTAGATAAATTTAAGATACTTATTTTATATGCACTTAGAGACATAAAAGTAGCAGATATAAGAAAAGTCATATTAGAAAAAGCATTTAGAGAATATTACATGACTAGAGTAAATTATATACCATGCCTACCTAACTACTCTTACAAATATTTATCATGAAAACAAATATAGACAAATACATGGAAAATAAAAATAAAAAATATATAAAATCTCTTAATAAAAATATGCAAAAACTACTAAGGCTAAAACAAATAACTATAAAATACCAATTTTAAAAATAGATCATTTAGACTATCTTAAAGTTTTAATCTTATATATACTTAAAGATATAGAAATTATAGATATTAAGAAACTAATATTAGAAGAAGTAATAAACTACGAAATTGAAATCATAAATTCGCTAGAACGGATATACGAAGAAATTTACCCAGAAGGATATTATTCAGATCAAGGATGTGGATGTTAGAATATATTAGAAAAACTAGAGAAAACCAAGATAATCTAAATAATGAAATTAATTATAGAAACCGAATTAGAAAAATAATGGAAAATCTAAACGAAAAGTTAATATGGGTAGAAAAAACCTTAGAAAATTTAGAAAAAAGTACATGTGATAGTTTATATAATTTAAAAAACTCACTACGAGAAGAACAACACAAGATAATAAATGACATAGAAAATCTAGAATTAGATATATACTACAGTACAGATAGGATAAATTATTATACAGAAATTTGTAACTCTGCAGTTACTACAGGATAAAATAATAAACCAAATAAATTAATGGATACATCTTACAAAAGAAATAAACTATTAAAAAATATTGAAACAAAATCTAAGAAATATCCACGCACAATAAAGAATAGATTCATTAGATATAATAAATCTATTTTATTTAATCTAGAAATATCCACGCACAATAAAGAATAGATTCATTAGATATAATAAATCTATTTTATTTAATCTATTTATCCGCACCCCCTACAAATGGTATCAGAGCACAGTAAAGGGTTGCAGTGATCTGGAACTTTGCTTGCCAGCTTTTATGTGGTATTAATGTTTAGTTTATTTAAAGTGATAACTTTTTTTTTCTTTTCTCTTAAATTAGTAAAGTGCATTAAGTGGTGGACTGGTCGTTTGGATTATAGTTGTTTGGAATCTTGAGCCTCAACTTGTGACATTCTAGCCTACCTTGAGCATAAAATATCAAAAACTAAATTATCATATTGAGTTAAAAAAATTGATAATTGGTATTCGGTAATTTGGTATTTGGTATAATATTTAGGAGTAAAATTTTAATATTCAGTATTCGGAATTGGATTTGGTACTAGATATTAATGCCGTTTGGTAATCGGTATTTACTGAATATTGAATATATATATATGTGTGTATATAACCCAACCCAATAGACAATAGTACTAGTCTTCCCAAAGAATCTTTTGGACCTTGATAATATATTCGTAAAAAGCAACAAAAGGAATACTAAATAGGGTTTCTATTAAATATAATCTTTGAAGTTTAAATCTACATTTGCACATCTCTAACTTTAATATGGTATTACCAAATACCGTATCGAACCGAAATTTAATTTATCGATTATCGAACTAACGAACCGATGTTTACAAGTATGGTATGTGGTATCTATGTTCAAATATCGATTACCGAATTACCGAACCCGAACTTTGAAAATACCGAACCAAATACCAAATGTCCAGCCCTACTTACATGAACATCCTTCTTCCTCGACTAAGCCTAACATTCTCGATTAGTGCTTCCGTATGATTGCTTGATTAAAGTTTAGCATGATTGCTTGAAGTTTCTAAAGTTAATTCAATATATTGAATCGTCATCTTGGTAATGTGTTGATATCCTAAGAATAGTACTAACAGTGAACTAACATGTCCTTGCTATGGTCACTTTGTATGGCGCTTAAGTGATTTTTACTTCCTTTTTAAAGCCTCCTTGTGAACGCATGTTTTGCTTATATATTAAGTCATTGTGACGTTCGAATTAGATTGAAGTGCGCTATTTACTTCTTTTTCTTTGATTGGCTTATCCTTATGATGCGAAAATCTAAATTCTAACCATTATCTCTCCTTTTATGCATGAACTCCTCCATTGAGTCTCTCGGACTCCCTTCCCTCGCATTCCATTGAATTGAATCTGATTTGCATCGAGTCAAAACCTCATATTCAAGTCCCCAAAGGGACTGTTTTGTGCTGGTAAACAGCAGATATACACCATTATACAGGCTTGGAAAATGGAACATGGAAAAGGAAGCTGATTATGTAGTTAGAAGGCAAAATATGTATACATTTGACCAGTATACGGTCGTATATACGCTGTATATACACAAAAACGCAGCAGCAGGAAAACTGATATACAGTCAGTATACAGCTGGGTATACATTGCAGAAATGGACCAAAAGTCCAAGAAGAATAGGCCCAAAAGTTTGCCATATTTGAAAAGTATAAATAACATAAATACCAACCTTTTAAAAGTAATTACACTCTCTTTCACTTTTTTAATTACTTTACTCGCTCTCCCTATTAATATACATAACATAGCCGACATATACATAGCATTCTGTGTATATGTGGGATTTTTGTAATATGTTTAGGGAGTTGAGATTTTTTGTAATATTGAAAACATAAGTTCTATATTTTTGTAATTTTCAGAGGGGCGAACCTTTAACTCTTTTCTCTTTAGTTTTCATTTTAACTTGTTTATTTATATTTATTCGAACACTCTAACTAATTAATCTAGATAAATCCCCTAAAGCGTTACCATTTTATTTTATCACGGTTTCTAGTCAATTTGCAATTTTCTTACCTAATTTATCTCGTCTAAATAAATTAAGTGATTCTTTCAATTTTTCTTCCTAAAACTAATCTTAAAAAAAAATGTTGAGTAGTTTATTTTAAAATTGGCATTTGTTTTGTTCATGTGACTAATAGTTTATCTGGGTTAAAATAATTTCCTTCAAACTACAGTAATTATTTTCTCGTAAATTTTAACTTCTTCACAATTGATAAGATAGTTTAAACATGATATTTTCTTAACATTTTTTCAAAGGTGTTATTTAGAACAAATAGATCTTTTATAATTAAAATATATATATATATATATATATATATATATATATATATATATATATATATATATATATATAGAGAGAGAGAGAGAGAGAGAGAGAGAGAGAGAGAGAGAGAGATAATAAGATCAATACGTAACTTTTTTCTAAGAAACACAAACTTATTTTCTTCTTAAATTCAAGTGTGCAATCTAATTTGGATATGTTTCTCTTTGAGTCAAGTAGAATATTCTACAATTTTCCTAGAAATAATTATTAATTAAATAAAATATTTTTTGAAGTAGAATATTTGTAATATTTCTCAAAAATTAATCTTAAATTATGCGGAATATTTCATAATTTTTCTCAAAATTAATATTGGACTAAGTGAAACACGCCATAGCTTTTTTCCAACTCCAGTAGACTACTTCCCGTTTGAATAAACAAACGTCAATTTTAAACATGTAAATAAAAGCAAACCTTTTTGTAAAATTAGCCACCTTTTATAAGTTAGTCAAAGATGATCTTTTGGTGAACCACTTTAAAACGGACGCTCTTAAGTGCCGTAAAAATCTTCTTAGGGCGTTAATTGAATTCTTACTTAGTTTCTCTAAATTCAAAAATTTATTTCTGTTTTTGAATCTTTGAAATTTCTTTTAAGTTTTCTTGATATTTTATATAAAAAACACGTGGCGACTCTGTAATTTCTTAAAAATTATTTTGAAAGATTTTCTTGAATTTTTGAAATAGTTTTAAAAGGTCAAAACCATCTCCTTAAAATGAAATCCGAAGAGGGATAAAACAGTAATCACATACTTGGATATTTAAATGCTTATTTATATCAATATGAACAGATTAAGCACACAAATTGCTCTCAAAACAATGCAAAATAAGCTAGAATAATGATACTAAAGTGTACAAAACCACCTCAGATCATCACTCCAAACTTAAACTCTTGTTCGTCCTCGAACAACTCTTTACTCTAAGCATCAAAAACTGAGGTGAAGCTGTACTTCTACTAAAACAAAGACACTCAAGCTAGTACTATAATGACTATACGGAATGCAAGTTTCTACACAAAGCACGTTATTTACATAATTGATAGCTCATGAACACTGCTCCAAAACATCCTGACCTCAAGAATTGACTCAATAAGTGACAAACTCATACTTATTGATCAATAAAAGACATCATACAAATCACCCACATTCATCAAACATGTGCCCCTCACAACAAGAGAGATACCCATAATTACTCACAATAATGCAATTTATAACGTAATGGGTACAAGAATCAAATTACGCTCACTCTCACAAAGAATTCACAAGTTACACAAAATGAACCATAGGCTTGCCCTTAGTATAATTCTCCGCGATTATTAGAATGATTAATTTAGGATTAAATAAGTCTTTTTCGAGTTGTAATATAGGCTAAGGGACAGGTTGAAAATATTTGGGAATAGTGACTAACCTCTCTAAGCGCTTTAATACACTACATTATACATTTAAAACCAATCTCCAATAACCAAATTACACTTTTTCCATCCACCCATCGCCTTTATTTTTGCCCCATCTCTTTTAAGCATTTTCACAAACACATGGTGGGCGTATTGTTTATTCCTTCAAGATTTTTTTTCTTTTTCTACAATCATGGGACTATTTCTAACACCATTTATATCACAATTATACACCACACATAAATTATTATCACCAATAACTATTACCTTGGGGCATCAAATTCACCTTTTTCTTCTTATTTCTTGAACTCCTTACTCAATTAATTTTTCATTAAAGCACTTAGGAGCTTTTTGAATCAAATTATGGTCTATCAATGAAGGGATCATGCTACATATGAGGCTTCTAAAGAAAAAGTTAAAGTCTCAAAGATGCTTAACTAGGATAAAACATAAGGGTAAGACAAATAAAAAGTATAAAACAAGGCTATCAAAGAAATGCCTATATCATCTCCTAAATCCACACTCTTTATTTCGTTTTGCACACACACCAGGCAAGTTCTATACATCACATAAAACAAGGAATATACACAAAAAAAATCTCACACTCACATGGCAAATGCTCAACTCAATAGGATCATCATAGACTCTCAACCAAACAATAACATGAATTTAAATTTAAGCCAACAAATACAAGAGTCATAAACATGAACCTAAGAGTCTCAAAGGTAGCAATTCATTCAATCACATGCTTTTACAAACAAACCCACTTGCATCATGTAATAAAAAATAGCACCAACTCAAATATCCTACAAAAGAAAAAATTAAATTGGGCCAAATTTTGGAAATTTCTCCACCCCACACTTAAAAATCTACTTTGTCCCTAAAGTGAATTTTTAAAATAAGAGAAATACTCCTTGAGGACTCTAGGCCTAGCTAGTAGCATCTTTTTGCATAAAGAAGATCCATGGGATCCCATACTCAGTCTTTGCCATTCTCCTTAGCTCAAGTTTATGGTACTCAAACTTCCCATTAACCCGTGACTCAACCAAAAATAAAAAACTACGTGAAATAATAAAAAAATTGAAAAGAAAACATACCTACTTTAACTTGGGTTGCCTCCCAAGCAGCGCTTTATTTAGTGTCGTGGCACGACCCATATCAACTCAACCATATTCCTTCACCCTTTTACTCCCCTTTGGGGGGCCATTTTTTCATTCATTTCTTACCTTTTGAGTTTGCACTCTTAATGTCAACATTTCTCTTCACTTTAACCTTTATCATATTGGAAAATAGTGAATTCAACTTAGGCCGCTCAATCAGGTAATCCTAAGAGAACTTTGTTGGATTAACCACCTCACATTTTTCTCCTTTAATAACATTGATCACACACAAATCTTTAATTTGGGATTTTACGATGGTTGTTTTGTAAACATCAAATGCCATCTCTTTATCATCTACCCTCATTTTGAGCGTGCCTTTTGTAACATCAATCAAGGCCCCTCTAGTTGCTAAGAATGGACGTCCCAAGATGATTGGTACCTGTTCGTCTGCTTTAAAATCAAGAACCAAAAAGTCAACAGGTATAATGAATTTACCAACCTTTATGAGGACATCCTCTATTACACCTTCCAGATATATTATGGATCCATCTGTGAGCTGCATAACCACTGGTGTCAATTTAGGCTCTCCCAAGCTGAATGTTTTAAACAATGAAATGGGCATCACATTAGTGCTCACCTCTAAGTCACTCAATGCATGGACCACTTACTTCTAATTTGAATAGGGATAACAAACTTCCCCTGATCTTTTAATTTCTTGGGGATCTTATGTGTCATCACAGCACTAGACTCTTCAGTGAATGTTATTGCCCCCACATCCTGCAATTTTACCTTTTTTGCCACCACATCTCTTAAGTACTTTGCGTACTTGGGCATAGTCTGCAAAACATCTAACAAAGGTATGTTAATGTGAAGTCCACTGAATGTATCAAAGAATATTTTGAACATAGCATCCTCCTCTGCTTTTATCTGCCCCTGAGAAAGGGTAGTGGCGACATCTTCTTCACTCCTTCTGCAATAACTTTTCTTTCAAGTACTCATACTTTCTTGAATTTTTAGCAACTCTGTCAGAAATTTGTTGGGAAGTCAAATCTGCATCATCCTCCTTTATTGCCTTGGGAGGTTCTCCTTGAAGCTTTTTGCCACTTCTCAAAGTGATTTCCATAACCTACTTTGGATTTTCTGTATCTTCTGGCAAGCCACCTTGTAGTATAGTATTCATTTCTTGTGATAATTGGCCTACTTGCAACTCTAAACTTCTTGTGGTCGCTTACTGATTTTTTATGTCTGCAGTCAACTGTGTCTGATTTGCTAGAATCTTCTTCAACATCTCTTTCATGTTGCTAGTTGATTGATTTAATTGGGCCTATGGCTGTGGGGAATTTCATGGCTAATTTAGTGGTTGAGTCTGCCACATCATATTATAGGCATTTTCATAATTTGGCCTTTGAGCATTCTTTATATACATCACAAATTTTGTATTTGAAGCACACAGGGTCGCTGAATAGCCATTATTTTTGCATACTTCACACCAACCTAAAGCTTGTTAGACGGCATTGACTATGGATGCAGGTTGTGCTGCTCCTAATTTTATGCTGTTGAACTGAGTGTTGATCAAATTCTGTAATAGAGAAACCATGCTGATAAGGCTGTGAATTAGTTCACCTCTAATACACCAGCAATTCTTTTCATGGCACTTCTAGAATCTGAATACCATTTCGGATTTCCTTGCGCGATGCAGTTCAATAAGGTGTATAGCTCATCATAAGTTAGCTCCAAAGCTTGACCACCTGCGGCTGAATCTAGCAAAATCTTTGTATTATGATCAAGGGCTTCTACAAAAGTATGAACAAGTATCTCATTTGATTGTTAGTGATGTGGACAGTCTTGAAGAAGAGCCTTGAAGTGTTGCCAAGCATGATAGAGATTTTTATCAGGCTTCTGTTTGAAGCTCACTATCTCACAATAAAGTCTCACAGTCTTGCTTGATGGAAAGAATCTGATGAAAAACTTTCTGGCTAAGTCATCCCATGATGTGATCGAATTGGCTAGCTTCGCATTCAACCACCTTTTAGCTTCCCCAAAAAGTGAATGAGGAAACACTGTCAGCCTCACATAATCTGTACTCACCCCAGTCGGAATGAATGTATCAGTAAGCTCAATGAAAGTCTACAAGTGGACTTGTGGATCCTCGTGTGAAAGCCCTGCAAATTGTCCACTGCTAATAAGAAATTGCACTATATTATGTTTTAACTCAAATTTCCCCCAGTTGCCAGTCTTTGAATTAAGGAAGTCAAGTTCGTCGGAAGTGGGACTGTCACTTCCCTAACTGTCCTTTGGGTTGTTAGTTGTTCAGCTATTAGAGCAGTATTCTCTTGGTCTTCTTGGATTTGAGAAATTCAAGGGATAAGGATTGCTTCTCTCCTACATTGGTGAAAGTCTTGCTCGGGTTCAGGGCTTGGTTCTACCAACTCTCGATCCCTTACCAGCTTATCAACCTAAAAAACTATTTCCTACAATAACAAAACCAAGACCAAGCGTAAAAAATTCCAAATAAATATAAAAAGTGAAACTAAAATAAACAATTGCCAAAATACAAGTCCCCGACAACGGCGCCAAAAACTTGACAGTTCCCAAGTGCACACGCAAGTGTATGTGATCTTATTAAGTAGTAAAGTAGCCTTCAAGAAAGACGAGTATCGATCCCACAGAGACTTGATTTAACAACGATTTAATTTTAGTTCACAGTCTAGATTAATTTAATGCAAAAGTAACCAAAAAGGGTGTTGAATAATTGTATAAAGTAATAATGCGTAAATAAAAGTACTTGGAACAATCAATAGATTAAAACACAGGGTTAAAACACTTCGAACAATCATACTATGTTATTGAATTTCATTCGTTAATTTGCTTATCTTGGTTGTTGATTCGTAGGGTTAATTGCATGATCATGGTTTCCCAACCTCTAATTTTTTACCTAATTTGGACATTAAAACTACATCGTTGAGCAGGGATGTAATAATTTAATTAAGTTAATTAAAACTATCATCCTACGTTTGAATCACGTAAGGCATCTAAGTACATCCATGTCCTAGACGCTAAGTTTAATTCTTTATTTTATAAAAGAATAAAAACTCAAACTTTACTTATTCCCATGTTCTATCTCCCTATTCTCTCTTTCGAGATAAAAAGGTCGACAATATAAGTATTTTATGGGTGATCAATCCATAAAATAATTAAAACAAGAATAAACAAATAACCAAATCTGATAAGCAAATTAATCAAATTTAATTCAAAACAATAATACTCAAGTTCTTGCCTTTAACCCCAGAAAGAGGGTTTTTATCCACTAATATTCATAATCACGATTCAAGAAATTGAATAATGGTATGAATAATTAAAGACTAATTAAAAAATATTAATCCTAATTAACGTGTAGCAGCCACCGAAAATATTTCCACTGTCCCAGCTGTCCATAAATTATCCAAGTTGTTCTACAATGTGTCCAGGTAATATATATATATATATATATATAATATAATGTAATATATACTTCTAATGTTTTTGGGATTACAAGGCTAGCACGTGTTCCAAGACATTTTATGCAAGATTCCCTCTAGACTCCCCATGGGAAATTATATTATATTCATAATGGTACCATGCCTAATCATTGTAGGCAAAGGCTTAAAATTGGAGTGCATGGATTGATCCATCGTAACGCGTTGATGGCAGCATCGACATGAACGACGTGATGCGACGATATCGTGTCGACTCACTGGAATTTGCATCCAAAATTCTGGCTAAGCGTTGAACGTCCCTCCTTTTTTTCATGCCTTTTGTGGTGTATTTCCAATGAATTTTTGGCATTTTTATCAACAATATATCACTGTATTCAGCTCACAAAGCCTCCTACATAATCACACACCACAAATTAGAGATCAAAACAACACAATATTCTCGACGACAAATCAAAACAAAAGCTAAGATAAGGCAAATTCTCAATGATCTTCACTTATTGTCCAACTCTTGATTTAATTAAATTAAACTTTGCACATTACAAACAAGTTTTTCCACTCATAATTACACATTTAAAACATTTAGAACAAATTAAACACATTAGAATCCACCGAAACTAACTAGACACACACCTAGCTCAAGCTAGTAAAACTAGTTTTCCGGGTTGAACTCTAAATGACTCAATTAAGTACAAACTTATTTGAAAAATACTTTGAACATTGTAATCACATACTTGGACACTTAAATGCTTATTTATATCAATATGAACACATTAAGCACACGAATTGCTCCAAAACATTGCAAAATAAGCTAGAATAATGATACCGAATTGTACAAAACCACCTCAGATCAAACATAATACCAATAACATGAATATGAGCCAAATAATATAAACATCCACTCTTAACTAATCGATGAGCCTGAACATAAGATATTATCCTCTTGGGTCCCGAACGAAGCACACCCTTCTAAGTTATCCTTGGCACACCCGGTGAAGCTAAAGTCACAGTCTTAGCAAACCAATCTAAGACAACATGATAAAAAGCTAACCAATCCATACCCAAAATAACATCAAAATCAACCATATATAACATAATCAAATCTATCCAAGTTTCACGGCCATAAAAAGTCACAACCTAAAGTGCTATAATGTACCCATATTTTAGCTAAGTTTTGAGGACGAAATATATAATTCATGCACTTTTAGTCCTTTTTCCTGTAAGTGAGCTAACGAACATGATTAGCAAGTTTTCAGGTATAAATGATGCAGAATTCAGCATTTTATGGATAACTTGACGCCAAAGAAAGCTTCACGAAGGAAGGAAGGGGAATCTTGGACGCCAAGGACCAAAAGTGGCGCATGGAAAATCTGTCCCAGGCAAAAACAGCAATTCTGAAGACTTTGGGGACTAGCAGTAACTTAGTAGGATTAGGATAATGATACATTAACCTAGTAGGATTGGGTTAAGTAATGCATTATCTTAGTACGAATAGGATAGGGGTATTATAAATACCCTATTTTGCTAGAGATTTTTATCATTCTCATTCTACTTCTTATTCCACAACTTACAACTCGGATTATAATTCTTCCATTAATTCTACTTTTTATTCTTCTTCTATTCATCTACTCAATTCTCAATTTCCACAACAAGAGAAACGTTACTTTGCAAGGGAGTTCACGCCTAAAAACGCCACACCACACCTATTACACGAGATCCTTATTGTGGTATAATAAAAATGTCTATTGTGATTTTCTTAGCACTCATGGGTAACTAAAATCCTCTGTTGGGGTTATGGAAGCCTTATGAGATACTATCTAAGGCTATGAGTTTGTGAATTCGTGACACGTGTGTGGCTTATATCATTATTCTCTTCATCTTAATGCACGTTCTTGTGGCTGCAGACGCATAGAATAACGCCAGTATAGCATTAACTTGTTTGAAAGAAAAGTTATATGTCTGGAAAAGAGATAATGTCAAGGTAATAGGGCACCAACCCCTATTAAAAAGTTAGTGCCATAACTGGATTAACCTCTTGGAGAATTTATACCGTTAGACACGCTTTAAGCTCGAAAGAGTTAAAGTGAAATAGTCCTTGTTAAGGTCGAAAGACGCTTGGATTTACCCTAGAATACAATTCTCTATAAGCACATGCATGTCTGAATTCCGCATAACTCATAGCCAATAGAGACGTACAACTCATAAGGTGGACATAACCCCAACTTCTCAATTCTCATTGTTTTACAGCTTACTAAAACATTCTTTTTTTTTACTTTGCTATTTTCTGTTTTACTCTACTATTTTGTTCACATCAATTGCACGTTACAATCCCCCCTCTTTTACGAGACTTGCACCACAAGTCTAGTAATCTTTGCTTACTTAGTGACCGGCTATTCCTTGTGGGATCGATACCCAACCCAGTTGGGTTATATATTTGACAACGACCGCTTTACACTCTTACGAGAGCTGTAGATTGAGCGTTATCAAAAATTGGCGCCGTTGCCGGGGCATACGGTTGTCAACTAAGTCTGTGATAATTACTAGACCCTTTGGTCAAAGATTCTCCTACTTTTACTTTTAGTTTTTGTTTTTGTTCTCTACAGGTTTCTATTTAGTGCATGCCCCATACTCGAAGTTCTGGTCAACCGTTATTACCTATCAATCCTGAACCACAACGTATTGGCAGAATGGAGGCACAACACGAAATTGAAAGGATGGCTGCTCAACAGGAACAGGCGAGACTAGATGCTCTAGCCGCTGCTCAAGTACATCAACAGAATATTGATAATCCTGGTCGAGCAATAAATCCTGACAACGAGGACCTAGGTGATGACGAGTTACTAAACCCTAGGCATGCTGCTGAGATCGTAACACCTGCCAACAGAAGAGATCGTCAAGCAAGGTTTAGGCATGAACGCCGACCTATACAACCAGCTTTTGACGATGATGATGATGATCTTGATGGAGCCGGAGCCACAGGAGCCATTATTCCTCCACCATTGGCACCCGGAGCCAAGTTCAACATCACAAGCACCATGATTCAGTTATTGTAACTCAAGGGATTATTTGGTGGACTAGTAGGCGATGATTCGAATATGCATCTCATCAACTTTATTTCTATATGCAAATCATTTGACAATCCTGGCGTTGGTCAGAATGCAATTCGATTACGCCTATTTCTATTGTCTCTCTCTGGGGAGGCAACTCTATGGTTGAATGGGCTGACTCCTGATTCTATTACAAATTGGAGACAATTGAAAGACGCTTTCCTAGAAAGATTCTTTCTGTCATCCAAAAGAGCACAATTAAGAGATGAAATCAGCAACTTTCAGCAGCTTCCAACCGAAGCTCTTCATGAAACATGGGAGAGGTTCAAGATGAAGCTTATGAGGTGCCCAAACCATCACATGACCAATGTCCACCTAATGGAGATACTATACAGAGCCTTGAATTCAATAACTAAACCAGTGGTGGATAATGCGGCTGGAGGATCATTTATGGACCTCACCTTTAGGTAGGCAAGCAATATGCTAGATCGGATGACGAAGCAAAGTAGAGCTTGGCATACCAGAGATTCTGAGGTAGCAAGTCCTACTATATCTATTGGCATGACTGCAGACCAAAGGAGAAGAGAAGAAGAATGTGATCAAGATATGGCGCACATGAAGACACAGGTGGATCTTCTTACAAAGCAACTATTATCAAGGAAGACTGAAAAAGTCAAAGCTGTAGCGTTAAAAGGAAGAGACGAATCTGATTCGGAAGAAGAAGCCAACTACTTGAACAACCAGGGGGTTTCCGAGGCAATGCCCAAGAAAACCAAGGTCGGAACTACTATGATAAATCTGGAAACAAGGACCAAGGTAGTTGGAAGAACAAGAATGACAAGAGTGGTTTGTACGTTCCCCCAGGAAGACGTGACACCACCACATCTGGTTCCGAAAGCATGGAAGATATGATGGCTAAACTGTTGAAAAGAGTGGAAGCAACCAACGCGGGAGTAACGGAGGTAATAAATGATTTGTCCTCAATGAAGCAATTGGTTGACTCACATTCCACTTCAATCAAGCAAATAGAGCAGCAATTGAGCCAACTTTTAGCAGCACTCAATCAAAGAAAGGCTGACACTTTACCTAGCGACACTGTACAAAATCCAAGGAATGACGGATCATGCATGGCTATTACTACCCGAAGTGGTAAGGTGCTGGAAACTTCATCCAAAGGCAAGCAAGTGGTTGACGAGGCAGCAGACATCGATGATAAAGCAAAAAAAGAAGCTGCCGTAGAAACCACCCACGACGTCTATAACGTCACACCGAGTATGTTACAACCTGAAAAGGCTGAAGAACGGAAGCAAGAGGATAGGAAAGCCATGGAGAAAACAATTCCTTATCCACCACCACCTTTCCCTCAAAGATTGAAGAAGATTGCGGATGATACAAAGTTCAGCAAATTCATGAATATGTTAAAGCAGCTGACCATTAATGTTCTGTTGGTAGAGGCACTAGAACAAATGCCTGGGTATGCTAAATTTATGAAGGATCTTTTGACAAAGAAGCGAGCAGCAAGCTATGAGTACTGCAGCGCAATCGCTACAAGATCGCTAGTTTAGAAAAAGGCCGACCCTGGTGTCTTCACTATTTCTTGCACTATTGGATCTTTGAACTTTGCCAAGGCATTATGAGATCTGGGTGCTAGCATCAATTTGATGCCACTATCTGTCTACAGGAAGTTGGGGTTAAGCGATCCGACACCAACCAATATAAGGCTCGTGATGGCTGATAGGTCGGTAAAACGACCTGTGGGTATCTTGAATAATGTGTTGGTGAAGGTTTCTTCATTCATCTTTCCTGTAGACTTCGTTATTCTGGATTGTGAGGTGGATTCTAAAGTTCCCATAATCTTGGGACGTCCTTTCCTTGCTATAGGAAGTGTGCTTATTGACATGAGAGCTAATGAGCTTTTATTTTGGTTGAATGACGAAGTGGTCCGTTTTGATATATGCAAAGCAATGAAGCAGCCCAGCGATATGAATGTGTTCTCTGTAGCTGATGTTCATTATGAGGATAAGAAAGCACTATCTGTAGCAAAACAGCTTACTGTTGAGCCATTGTCTGCTGCGCTACTGAATGTTGAGCATAAGGATGATGAAGATTATGAATAAACTATGTGTGCTCTAACAGAAATAGGGTCCTATTCTCATACTCCTAAACAGCCGGACCTTGATCTTAAGAATCAACCGTCACCAACAACGAAGACTTCCATTGAAGAGCCCCCAGTGCTAGAATCGAAAGAGCTCCCCAATTATCTAAGGTATGCGTTCTTGGGAAGTGGAAATACACTTCCTGTGAGTGTGGTGGATGATTTAAGTGAACAGCACATAGAGGCTCTCATCTCTGCTCTGAAGAGATACAAGAGAGCTATGGGTTGGACTATTGATGATATAATTGGTATCCCGCCTGGGGTATGTATGCACAAGGGTCATCTCGAAGAAGATTGCATGCCTACAAGTAAGCCTCATTGTCTTCTGAATCCATTCAGAAAATGATCCACCATCTATCTCGATGAAGTCTAAGTAATCGAGATAGCTATGTCGTGCCGCGACAATAAATCAAGCGCTTGATGGGAGGCAACCCATCGTTTTTAATTATTTTTGTTGTTTTTATTTTCCTAGGATTTTATCGAGCCACGACCAAAACTAAGGCGCTTGATGGGAGGCAACCCATCGTTCTAATCATTTTTGTTGTTTTTGAGTAAATGTAGGTGCAAGAGGTGTAAAAGAGGCGGTTGGTTTCAAATTTCGATTTGGAAGTATTGCATGGTAAAGGTGGTAAGTTAGGAATGAAGAAGCAAAAGGCTATGGATTGGGCATTGCTTATGAAAATATAGGCAACGAACAAGGCTAGGCCTATGTAAAACTAGGCCACGAACAAGGCAAGGCCTATACTATGGCCTAAGCTCTCGGAATCTAGTGTGACATAGCATAGGCGCCGCCCATGCACAAGTATGCCATAGCATAGGCGCCTCCTATGCCAATGCCTTTTGTCTCTGAATCTCATATGTCATGCAAAAGGCGCCGCCTATGCCTAAGAATGCCATGGCATAGGCGCCGCCTATGCTCAACAATGCTATGCAAAAGGCGCCACCTATGCCTAGCATAGGCAAAGCAAAAGGCGCCGCCTATGGTCACTTCTTGTCTCCAAAACCAATTTTAAATGGGTCAAAACCCGACCCAACCTTGCCATATAAATAAGAGACTTAGTCTTGATCCAAAATCACATTGGAAACCTAGCATAAGCGCCGCCTATAGTCTCCAAATCCTCTCAAAAATTTTTCTTTTGCTCTTTTACTTCACAAGAACATCATCCAAAGGCATCAATCAAGTAAGTACTTCTTTGTTCTTCATTTATATTTCGTAAGTACTACACTACTACGCCTATTATGAATTGTTAAATCTTGAAATAGTAGAAGTGACTTGAATGTGGTTGATGTGTTGTGATACAACTAAGTGAGTGAAAGAATACGTAAGAATGATCTTAACATGTTTCCAACTTGAATTTGATTTTGATGCACTGTCATACTTTTGCGGAATTGATATGGTAACAAAAATTGCATAATCTTGTCACTTGAATACTTACATGTTGGAATGACTTGTTCATCGGGATAAGAATTATAGTTGCCTACCGACATAGGAGGTTGTGATTATTTTTAGATACTATACCTTGATTCAATCCCTATGAAGTATCCTTGATATATCAAACATGAAAGTATTGCGAAGATTACAAGAAGTATGACTGCACTGATTTTATTGTTGGAATATAGCACCTAAAATGTATGCCGATGAAGCCTGAGTAATCGACCACTTTCACTTCACTAGTCTGTACCAACAAACTAAGTGTGGGGTGGTGCCACTACTGCTTGTTTATAGATTGTATCCATCGAGATGACGCTAACATGAACTTTGTTTTAGTCTCAGGTACAATGGCACCCAAAGCAAGACAAGGCAAAGATAAGGCAACCACTTCCCAAAAAGGCAAGAAAAGAGGACGCAAAGAGAAAGGAGAGTCCTCCTCGATGCAAGTAGCACGCCGCATGTTTGGAATTAAATGGGTTTTAGAGGAGGAAGCAAAGGAATGGTATAGGAACAACAAAGAGAAGAAATATGTTCATGTGGACTTGATAAACAAGGAAAGCCTAGCAAAGAAAGAACCGCGCATGTTGGCCAAGATCATGGCGTTACATCTTGATTTCATCTTCCGAGACATGGGATAATGCAATCTTGATTTAACAAGAGAATTCTATGCCAACTGGTCACCGAAAACCACAGGAAGCGAGGTCAAGATTCGGGGCCAAGTTTTACAACTCAATGCGGATTTCTTCAACTCCTTTCTTGGCTTGCCTGCTGTTGATCCATCACCATTCAAAGAGCTGTACAGTAGACCTCCATATAGAGCCATTCGACACACACTCTGTGGAACAAGATCCATGGCACGGTGGAGTAGACACAAGGACACCGGTCGACACAACACCTTCCCATATGCTCCTTTGAATAGAGAAGCAAGGATATGGTTGCGCATAGTCAACTCTTGCCTAATTCCAGGGACTCAGTACACAAAGATAACAAGAGATAGAGTGTGCTTGGTATACGCATTGATGACGAATGTCCCTATCAACATTGGGGCAATTATTCAATCCACAATGAGGAAAGCTAGGCTACACAAGAGGTCCCACTTCAGCTTTGGCAACCTGTTGACTGCAATACTAAGGAAGAAAGACATCGAAGAGGAACCGGCTGATCATAAACTCCTACACAACCCAAAGAAGGTTGATCTCACGAAGGTTAAAGATGCTGAAACCACGCATGGAGTCAACCTTACCACTTCAGAAAGGCATGCTCGAGATGAGAGTTTCTTTCGCCATCTATATGACATGACTCGGTTTACAATGATGAGCGGAGGTCGTGTCCCAACTGTTGTAGAGCTCCAACAGCTGGACTATGACTACCCAATGAATGAGCACGCGAAGACAATGTGTGGAGTAGGTACATATTTTGAGGAACCTCTTGATGATGATGTGCCGACCGATGATGATCGACGAATGCCAGACTCCGATGTGGAGGAGAATTCTGAGGACGACGACTCCAATGATGATTCCGACAGAGAGGGTATGACCCCAGACATAGAGGAGGAGTCCGACTAACCAGGTTCTTCTTATTTATTTTCCATTGAGGGCAGTGTGTCCCGTCTAAGTGTGGGGTGCTGGTATTTGCATGCTATACTTCTCTATCTACATTTGCATTTATGTTTGTTTTGTTTTTCTTTTTAGTAGTTAATTTTTTTTTTCTTAGTTAAAATTTTTTAACTTAACTTCGCATGAAATTATTCTAATAGGCAGCATGAGATTATGACAAGAGTTTGTGCTAAAATCATGACTATTGAGACGTTTAGGCTCTAATTGTGACTCACTATGTGATATTGTGTGGTTCAATTCCTTCATCTGTTGGGTCAAGAGTCTATGCTACTCCCAATAAAGTCGACCATGTGCCTTGTGTGTGTGAGGATATAGTATATTCTGTGTTTGTGGCTGATGCTAGAACTTGCCTGGTATGTATGTAAAGCGAAAATAAGGAGTGCAAGTTTAGGAGATGATTTAGGCATTTCTTTGGCAACCTATGATTGTTTACCTTCATAACTCATAGCCAATAGAGACGTACAACTCATAAGGTGGACATAACCCTAACTTCTCAATTCTCATTGTTTTACAGCTTACTAAAACATTCTTTTTTTTACTTTGCTATTTTCTGTTTTACTCTACTATTTTGTTCACATCAATTGCACGTTACAATCCCCCCTCTTTTACGAGACTTGCACCACAAGTCTAGTAATCTTTGCTTACTTAGTGACCGGCTATTCCCTGTGGGATCGATACCCAACCCAGTTGGGTTATATATTTGACAACGACCGCTTTACACTCTTACGAGAGCTGTAGATTGAGCGTCATCAACATCCCATTCTCACACTGTTAAGATCAATGAAACCTGGATACTCTGATACCAATTTGTCATGACCCAAAAATACAAAGGTCATGATGGCACTTGTCGCAGCGAACCTTGACAAGTAAGTCTATCACCTAAACTGATATACAAAAGGGAAAAAATAAAAATACCCCCAAGGTAAGACTTATAGAATAAAGCTGAGCCACGTAGATATGATAAATGCGGAAAGAATAAAATCAATAAATGCAGCCATAACCCCCAAAACCTGGTGTCAACAATATAAAAACATATCTAGTATAACTCGAATCTAAATGAAATATATAAGATGTCCAACTATGAAAGAAAACTCTCTTTCCAAAGTGAAGCAAAGAAATAGCCTATAAGAAAGATAGTAGAATACATCTGGATGCCTAAAGGCCAACCACTACCTTGAAAGCACCAAATCTCACTTGAATTAGCCAAGTTGGAGCACACTCGAACTAGGACCTGCACCAAAAGGGCGCAGTAGATGTGAGTACGGTTCACTTGTACTCAGTAGGTATTATAGGCCGACCAAGCAAAGTATAAAATAAGGCATACAAAATACATGCTAAGGGCATGTCACTTGCAATTAGAAAATGTACCACAACGATAGCCCACCACTTGTACTAACAATTCTAATATATATAGCACATATATTTCAAAAACACACTAATATAGAACACAAGTATACATTATATCATATAAAAGAAGACAACGGAGACATATATATACACATTCATTAAATACACATAAAGGAATATAGGATAATTAGAGGGATAGCACATCAATATGGCAATACAAACACAACATAAACACAATATAACAAGTACAATATATATGATAATGATGATGATGATGCACGAGGTCGTCGTACATAATTCCCATATACACCCACGGAGGCAAGCCTCCCGGTGTGGGACCCATTGAGGTTTGTTAACCTATTCCCATATACACCCACAGAGGTAAGCCTCTCGGCGTAGGACCCATAGAGGTTTGTTAACCCATACACAATTCATATATCAATAGCTCTTCCCTGGCACATCCTTTGGGGAGGGCTTATAAAATTCAATGTTCCCATTATTTCCAAAATTTCTAGTATTTCCAGAGCATATAAGACGCAAATCAAGTATGACAAATAACAACAAGTATATACAGAACATACAACAAATAAGTGAAATTCTATGTATGATGTCATGCAGATCCAATACTCACAACCAATCACAATAATACAAATTCAATTATCTACATGATGTATTTCCATAACCAACCACAATGATACATTTTCACGTGAGTCAATAGCCACTCATTACTTCTATTTATCCATGAATTTCAACATGTTTCATATGCCAATGAAGTATGAATATAATACAATAATCAATGGTACCACATTAGGCATTTTAGCAATACGGTATGTATTCACGACTATCAACATCACATAGGATCCCGCATGATCACACATATCACATAATACCTCAATTTCAATAATTACATCACATATAGGCCCCCACACGGGCACAACACAGAGATAGCCATTTTTCGTTATTAGTTTCACCCTTAACATGTATTTTGTACGAATATTTACTATTCAGTCCAGTCTGAAAGAGTTAAGTCATAACCTACCTCAAATGCCGAAACTAGTCCACCATACTTTAAATTCATGACCTTACTTTCCACGAATGATTTCAAAATCAAATAAAACTAAGAAATATCGAATCATGCGTAAAAAAAACTAACGATGCCCATATTGCCTACTTTAAGTTTGAGGGTCAAAACGGACCCCGAAATAGATTTACAAAAAAGAATGGAAAAATCAAAACTTTATTATAAAAATGTGTTTTCCATATTTTTAGAAATCTACAGTTGAAAATCCAAGTCAAATCAAGTCAAAAACAAAGTTTAAATCAAAAATAATTATTTTTGAGCTTTACCAGGTAAAATCTTTAAAATTCGTGTTAGAATCCAAAAATCAAAGTTGTTTGAAAATGCAATCGATGAAAACTAGTAATTATAGGATTAGGAACATTATTCAAGTTAAAAGGAGTAAAATTAGAATTTAAATCAAGAAATAAGATTTTTGAATTTTTGAACAAGAAATCAAGAATTAGAGTAAGAAAATGATGAAATCTCACCTTAAATCCATAAAAAAATTGAGAAATAGATGTTAATCTAGCTTCTCGAGCACTGACAAGCTTCACTTTTAAGATCTCACACTATTTTAGGGTTTAACTCTCAAGAGGCACGGTGAAAAATAAGTTAAAATTGGGTAAAAGGGCCTTTCTATACTACACCGGGTTACCTGGCACAAAAAGGGCATAAATCACACTTGCCAAATGCATTTTAGACTTTAAGGCATAAAACGCATTCACCCAATGTGTTTTACCCGTTGTGCACCAGTTAACCTGGTGCACCAGATTTTAAAGTCCAAAATGGACTTCGATGGGGTGCTCAAAATTCGTTCAGAGTTTGATTTACACAAATAAACTATATAACCCTCAGTAAATTCAAAGTTTTGGATGCGTTGGCAAATTCGTATTTTTGAAAAGACATCATTTTCACAAAGTTAACCCTTAAAACCTGAAATTATACTTTTTCAAACCGAGGCTCGAAATAAGATTTAAAAGTTGAAAAACCAAACAAAACATTTTACCATCCTAAAATAGACATTTTGGATCTACTAGCTTAGTCCATTCGGTCATCCATCGCACAGATCAAAAGATAACCACAGAAGTCCAAAATAAGGCGCTCGAAGCCACCAAAAACAACAATATAGAATAAATGATATCAAAATATGTCAAAAATCGTGTCAATTACCTCCACACCTCAGAAATATCATAATGCAAATATCGAAAAAGATAAAACAGTTAAATCACGCAGAAACACATATTTCACATATTTCATCAAAAAGTTGGTCATTACAATATTTTTACAAGTGAAAGTGTAGAGTGATGAGAACTCTTATTTTACTGATCCTTATCCTTTTGATATAGTACGTTATTGTAGGAGTGTGATAGATATATTGTGGGATCACAATGAGAACATGCTAGAAATGTTGACACTCATCGCAAATGAAAAACATGAGTTCATTCAAAAGTTTGATAGATTTGGCTTGGATATTCACAACTTAAAGAATATTTAAATGCTAAGGTTGATGCGTGTAACATCAAAAATTTAGTTATTAGTTGTGTGAGACTGAAAAAAAAAATTGTAAGCCAAATTGAGGAGCTAAAATTGGAGGATCAAATACTTGATCATACTTTTATTGATGTTGTCACTATTTAGAAGAGTACACTAGAGTTATATGAGGATGTAAATAATAATACAATTCATGAGTTGGGACATATTGGACCTCATTTCAATTATTTTTTCACATTATGTTTGGATAGTAAGATATTAATCGGGTTATTCAAGCCTAAAAAGAGTTTAAAGAGGAGGTAAAATATGTCTATATTCTTAAATGTATTGTGTCAAAATCGAAAAATTATATTTCCCACTTAAGGGCCAAAAATTGTAATATGTCATATCTATTGTTTAGTTCTTTTGCTTTTATACCACCGCGCCTTGATCGTAGTAGAAAATTAAAAAAGAAACTAGGGGTGCAATTCATAAGTTCAAAGTGAAAGAAAAAGTAAGAGGTAACCCAACTAGTAGTTTAACTTCTTATTTTTTTTTTATAATATAACCTTTTGTTTGTTTTATTTTTGCAAATTTAGGAAAGTCTGAGTACCCGAATTTTAATCTAAGTAGCATGTTGAACTTAAGTGTGGGGTGTGCATGATCCTTGATAAAAATTGAAGAAATATATTTCTAGTTAGGCCCTAGAGGTCTCAGAAAATATTTTTAACCCTTGTTTATTTTGGTTGTTGCTTTGGAGACACCGCATGATTATAAGTGTGGAGTGAAATATCATTTAATATTTGTTAAGGGTAAAGTGTGCTATAGGCTTTATTTATTTATTTATTTATTTATAGTTGACCAAAAAGAAAGAGAAAGAATTGAAAAGATCCAAAAAAATACAAAAAGATTTTATTTTTATTCTTTATGATTAAAAACGTTTTTGGTTTTATTTTTTTATATCTTTAGTAGAGCATACTTTACCCACCCCTTGATTTTTCTTTTCTATTCTTTTCCGAGGGAGGGCCCTTTGAACCATATTTTTTTAGGAATAAATTTTCTTCTTCTTCTATATTTTCTTATTTGTAGAAGTATTTTTATTTGGAGAGAAGGAATGATTTTTTTTGTTGTTGATACTAGCAATTTAGACCTAATTTTGAGTAGTACTTTTCTGTGAGTGCTTCAGTACAAAATAAAATAATAGACTTTTTGACACATAGGCTCATGGTTGTGACTCTGTATATAATTTATTCTTATTTTTGTAGTTTGGTGTGACTCTATTTGTCTTAGAAGTGGAATTGATCCATCTTGATTGATACTTGTGCCATGTGTGGGAGAATTTTTTTGCATATACTCCATGTTTTGCATCTTAGTCTAGAACTTACCCTGCATGTTATTGAGCGAAATAAAAGCATTGTTTTGTTTAGAATATGATAACAGGCTTTCTTTGATATGTCTCGTAAATCTTAGCCTTTTCAAGTATTATATCACTAGTTAGCCCCTTCGAGCTTGTAGCTTCTTTATTTGGTAGCCGTAATTTTACCTTGATCCATTTTTCTTTGAATTCCTAATTTTTGCACCCTACTTCCTTGAACACTATATAGCATATAACGTGCTGAAAGTTGGTAAATTTGAAGAAAGTGGATGATTGAATATAAAAGTTGACCAATTATAGCTACAAAATGATGAAAAGACCTTTTTTAAAAGAATGTGACATGAAAAAAAATCTTGAGAAAAAATAATTGAAATATTCTTGATAAGATGAAAATTACTTGTGAAAATAATTGATGGAGGGATGAAAAATAAAGTGATGAAGTCTAAAAAAAATTCAAAGTGCTTAGGAAGTGTAAGTCACTATTATATGATTTTTCTACCTGCCCCTACTAACATTACAACACATTAAAATTCTATTTGAGCATGCTTAATTAGTGTAAATATACATAATAGACAAGCTTATGGTTCTTTTTGCATACATGTGAATTATTTTTTGTGAGTGTGACAGTTGTTCTTTAATGCTAAGTCCTTAAATTATATTCAGTCGTTTGAATTGAGTGTGTGGACTATTTCTTCTTGTGAGGGCACTTGTTTCATGAGATATAGGTGATGTTAGTAACTTTCTTTGACAAGAATAGGTGAGCAAACTTAAAACTGATAAGTTAAAGTCTATCTTTAAGGTTAGGAGATTAGAGGTTTGTTGTTTGTTTGTATTTCTTGCATAATGATCGAGAAGTGTAGTTGATGTTGTAAATTTCTCTTTGATCTAATTGTTTGTATCAAGCAAAGTGGTGGCATTTCTAGATTTGATTAATTGACATTATTTTTAATACTTGCTCGAGGATATACAAGAATCTATGTATGTGGTGTTGATGTTAGACCAAAATTATATATATTTAGTCATTATTGGCCTCATATTTGATATTTTTATTTATTTATTGAATTTGGAGAATTGATTTTATGAATTATGTTTATGGTTATATGTCACGACCCAAATGGACATGAGTGGCACCCACACTAATCTTCTTGTGGGAGGACCATCTAAACCAAACTATTACCCAATCACTTAGTCATTATTAAGATGATATTATCATAAAATCAATATAGTAACAATAATTCAGGACTAATCATTAATTATGCGGAAATCCAACAAACTACTTACTAAAATTCCCAAGATCCAAAAGTCATCATACAAGAACTACTAACAAAAATCATGTCTAAAGATATATCCAAAATATAGTAAATAAGGAATGTTTCATTGCCCGAAAGATGGACAATAACAAATAAGATGACCCATGGCAGCCTGAAGATGAAATGCTCACCCTCGGATTAAGATCTGCTATCAAACTCTAGAGGTGAGGTCGTTTCTGAGTCTCTGAAATACTTTCTGAACTCAACAAAACAAGAGTACAGAGTAGTATCAGTACAAACCACTATGTACTAGTAGGTATCATAGGACAACTCAACTTAATAACATGTACACAACATAAATCAAATAACAAGTAGACAGGCTTCATCACATAACACATACTCAATAAATCAACAATACAGTAATAATAGGTCAAACAATGCTCACAAACAAGCCACATAACCATCAAGAGTATCAACCATACTATAAACATCCACAGAATCAACACAATTATGTACACACATGCTATGGGACTTATTTTTGCCCAAATAGTTATGACCTACAGGGAACAATCTATGTTCAAGTACCATACCGATGTGGTACCCAATCCAACCTATACATATCTGTACCGACGTGGTACCCGATCCAACATATACATATACGTATTGACATGGTACCCGATCTAATATATACATATACATACCGGCGTGGTACCCGATCCAACATATACATATCCGTACCGGCGTGGTACCCAATCAAACATAAATATATCTGCACCGGCGTCCCGATCCAACATATATATATCCGTACCGGCGTGGTAACCCAATCCAACATAAACATATTTGTACCGGTGTAGTACCACATCCAACATATATATATCTGTACCGACGTGGTACCCAATCTAACATATACATATCCGTACCGATGTGGTACCCGATCCACCATAAACAAGCATTATCAATATCAAATTTACACAACCTCACAACATACAACACAATGTACCAAGTTTACAAGTACACTTAAAGTCATAAGACGATTTCATCAAGTAAATTTTCAATAATCATTTATACACGCATCAACAATCCAAACATCAATAATTTCAAGCAGGTTTGACTACTAACCAACATGTATTCAATTTAGGAGCATACACACAATGAAGTTGAGTCTAAACTCCAATTAAACCATAACCTACCTCAACCTATGGATCCGAATGCAAGCTACTTTTCAAGGACCTTACCCTTCCATAAGCTTTCGAGCATTTCAAATCTGTTTAAAATATAATTTTTATAAGTGTACGAATTTAATAACATCTATTATAAATTCTTACTCTAAAAGTCTTAGACCTAAACCTCAGTTTCATAAGCCCAAAATATGAAACAGTTGCAGAAGTACATAAATAATATAATTTGTAAGTCATTATCTTTGAATTTACATTTAGAAAACTAATATATATAGAAAACAGTTACATGTTTCTTTATAGATGCCAATGATTGGCTAAGTTACAACACCAATATATATAATATTTGTCCTTTGTGACTTTTGCCTATCAGTGGGAATAACCACTACATTTTACCGACAGCCACCATTGCCCTGCTATTCTTGGTCAAAATTTTCAATTGGCTTAATTATTATCAACTCTCTTTTTCTTTAAGAATTCATAGCAGCAACTAACCTCTGCAGTAAGTTGATTCCAACGATGCATGCTCCCTTTATTTTATCTGCTCTATTTTAGCGCTCTCCGTAGTTTGTATATGTGGTGTTGACATTAGATCAAAATTATATATATTTAGTCATTATTAGCCTCATATTTGATATTTTTATTTATTTATTTTTGAGCCTTGATTTTATGAATTATGTTTATGGTTATATTTTTCTTTGTAGGATTAAATTGGTGTGAAGATAGAGCAAAAATGAAATTAAGATCGAGAAGTTATATAAGAAAATCAAGCAAGAAGATTAATGAATTAAATTTATTATAATAATTAATTTCTTTCGTTGAAGTTATGATTAAATTACAATAGATATCTGCATGTAGCAAGTTCCACGTGGCAGCAACCATGGAAGACTACAAAATGTTGAGACAACCACTGTCAACGCAATCAATCCAATTTGGATTGGAATTTTATTTCCTAACTATTTTGAGCTCAACTGTTTTATTTTGGAAATTTTTTTTATCTATAAATACTCCACAAAAATAGTTTTTATGTAACTTTTAACAACTTTTGATAATTATTAGTACATTAAAACTTTGAAGAAGTAACTGATAATTTTTTATTTATAAAATCTTGGAGACGTCGTGGAGGCCAAAGAAAATTTTATTTATTCATTTCTTCTCCATCTTTATTAATTTTTCTTTGAGAATTCAAGACTCCAAATTTATTCTACTCAATTTGTAAGTTCATAATTACAGTTTTGTTTGTGATTTCTAATTGTGATTTTTAAGCCATGAGTAGCTAAATTCCACAACTAGGATTATGGGAACCTTGATGAACTAATGAAACAAATTAAGTGCAAATTCGGTCTAGACCGTCGTGCTTGCATGTATTGATATTTTCTTTGGTATGCTTGCTTTCTTGACTGTAGTTTATGCTAGGAACTCGCTTGTATTCTAGAATTTCTAGAGAAAGAGGTATAGATTGGGAATAGGAGATAGCAATGGTAATTTAAAGCTACCAACTTTCATCTAATTAACTTGAACCGTTACTGAGATAGTTAACCTAAGGTCACAAAACAAGGATTAGTAATGCAACACTCTGAGTCTGAGAGGAGATGAGTGTAATTGCCAAACCAAGGTGAGAGATGGTTAGATGATACATATCCTGTTAGATTTTGCATGCAACTCATAGGAATAGATTGCTAGCATGAACAACCTATGTAGTTATAAGGTCATGGGAACATAATGCTAATTCATCATTCTCATTAATTTTCTCAGTATGAACTAATTTTAGTTTACATGTTACTTCAATTTACAAAGTGTTGACTTATTTTTTAATCCCCTTTTTGAAAATAATTAATTAATAGTCTAAATAACCGCATTGACCTAGGTCCTAACCATATTCCTTGTGGGATCAATCCCAATCTAGTTGGGTTCTATATTTATTCAACGGTCACTTTATACTTTATTTCGAGGTGTAATTTGAGTGACATTACCTTGATCGTGAACACAATCTGGAGAGGTGAGTTGAGGTATGAAATAGTATACGGGTTGCATACCTCCTTTGGGTCCTATTTTAGGAGCATTGAGGCTCGGTAGGCGTATACATCAAGTCATGCGATAACTTTTATTTATTCTTCATGACTCTACCATCATTACATTACATTGAAAATGCATCTCCGTGTTTCTTTTATGTATTTCCCTTGGTGTGTACTTAGTTTCTGTATACATTTCGTATGTTTTGCTCATATTTTGATTTCTTCTACATATATTCGAATTGTTAGTGGAGACAGTGTGAGCTACCATTTGGGAACTTTTCTATTTGCAGGTGATATACTCATAGTATTTCATTACTTATACTATTTTTTGCTTTACTCAGTTGGACTATGATACCCACTGAGTACAAGTGGACCGTACTCGCCCCTACTATTTCCTTTCGATGTAGATCCTAGTTCGAGTATAAGACGTGGCATATTATTCATGCTATTTGGTGGTTGACTCAAGGTACTAGTACTCTCGAGAGTTCAAAGTTGATTTCGGACCTTCTTGTATTTTCATTCTGTCTTTATTTATATTCAGAGACATGTTATGAATTTTTCTTCAAATTTCAGTCTTGTATTAGATGCTCTTGTACTTATTGTTACACCTAAATTACAACTCCTCTAAGTATCATAAGCGGTCTTTGTCAAATATATAAACCAATAAAGGTTGCGGTCGAATCGCATGGGAATATGATGATAGCCAAGTTATATGCGGGTTCAATTGACAATTAGTCGACAATTTTCATAAAATGAAGAGTTTTGTGTTGAACGTTATGTAACATAGTATTCAATTTGTTGCTAATCAATGTTAAATTGCCAAGATATAATCCAGTAGAGAAACTGAACCAAGATTGTGTTCACCAAGATTCCTATCACAATTAAGTGTCAATCGTTTCATAGAATTCTCATGATATCAAAAAATATAAAGTTATCGATTTCGAATATTCATCTATGTATTTCTCAACCTAAATTAGGTGATTTGCGCATCAATTTTTTCAAACTTAAAGGTGACATTAATACAATTGAAATTCACTTCGAGTTGGTCAGTCTATTTAAAGCATCCACCATTAGACGGAGGTAGTAGCTCTGAATCCTTGTTGAGAATCTTTTACCCGTTTTAGTTACTTATTTCAAGTGTATTAACCTTAAAGCATGGTCTAATATTTGCAACCATTATAAATAGGTTAAGTACAAAAGTATTATCAATACAATTTTCGTTATCATTCAAATTCCAACAACAATTAACATAATAATAATGATTTCACCATGACTCCCACAACCCTAGTTGTGAGAGTTTAGTTACTCATGATTTTGAAAGAAGGTATAAAAAAGGAATTCATTGATTAGAGAATTACCATTAAAAATATCAAATCACACTTCAGTTGTCTTCTAAAAATCACAAGAATTCTTTAAAATCCAAGAACAAATTCAAAACTTAAAATATTTCTCAAAATGTAATGTCTAAAATGAAATGACAAGAGATTCTGAGAGAAATCTTAACAGTTGCTATTTATAGTAAAGGATACATGAATTTAAAACAAAATTTTGGATATGGTCTATTCATAGTTGACAGATTGTCAACATAAGTCTTCAACTGAATCCTCTTTAAGTAACTTTCTGCTTAGGGTTAATGATGAGAGTTGACGGCTCGCCAGCTATTTGATAGCTCGTAACTCAATCTTTAATAACATCATGATACCTTGATATTCTACTTCAGGTTAATGACATAGGTTGACGGCTCATCAAGATGTTGACAGCTTATCAACTCCCTTTTTACTACATTTTCTCTGATTTTCTCACAAGTCAACTTTTTCTGTACAATAAAGTAAAATACGATTAGAAATAACAAAAATTGCTTAAGAACTTGCAATTATTCCTAGTCAAAAGCCTAAAATATGCCATCAGAATGTCGGCACATCACTTATGACACCAGATTTTGGTGATCTTGATGACATTTTCTTTCAAACTTCCACTTATTATGTGTTGTGTTTACCCGACATCACTTGTAAAGTCTTACTTATCTTACTTTATTTATAATTTTGCACTTCTTTATTTTGGGGGGATAATTGGCTTATTTACTAAGGTCGGATCTCGATAGTTGTCGTCATGACCTCAAATTTTGGGTCCTGGTAGGGGTTTACTCCCTATGAATCTATATTTTTTATTTTCGTATCAGAGCATTTTTAATACGCTCTACCCCGAGACTCTCTTCGAAAAGTGCCTTTGAAAACATTGGTTTATGTCATGTTTTCACTGAATTATCTCACATTTACTATGAAAAATGGTTTGAAAGTTGAAATATCATGTCCATAAAAACTTACAATTTCCCCTAACTATGAAAGCTATAATTGAAATAAAGTATAATTACTTTAAATTTCAAAATTTGCATATTATTCAATAATTTGAGCATAGGCTCACCAGTAATATAATTTTAAAGATAAGATTTTGAGCAAATACTCACAATATAATTTTAGTTTACCTTACATGAAATATATTATGAGCGTATATACATTTTGGGAGGACTATTTTACATCGATAGGGGTACAAGTTTAGATAACACTTGCCTTGAAATTACGTATACCAGCATAGGATAAGATTATTCTGCAATTTTGGATGACTCCTCTTTTAGACCATAGAGGCTAAGGTTGTTCAAAACTGAATTATCAGATTAATGGATTAAAATTTTATAGTTAATGACTTATTGTTGCGGGGATGGATTACTTAATTTTCTTATTCGATAAAATGTTAACTCATTATAACTATAATATTTATATTTTTACCCTTATATAAACAAAATGTCTCTTTTAAACCCGTAAATTAGAACCTCATTCACTATTCTATGATTATCAGACACATATGTTTGCTGACAAAATAAATTGTCATTCTACTCATGAACTCTGATTGATAACCAACAAAGTATGAACTCAAGCTAAGTTTGAGACAACCCCATTGAAAATATAGATGTAAAGGGAGAGCTTAGGGAGTTTCATGACGAAGCTTACTCCATGACTATATTGACATTGTTGTGATATTCATATGAATCATAGAATTTTATTAAATTATTATTTCTTATCATAGACCCCATATTGTGGGAATACACTGATATATTGTTATTTCCTATCAAAGCTCTTAATATTTTTACCTTCCTTCTCACGTCCTCAATGACTATTACAGAAGATAATTAAAACCTCATTGATGTACATTCTAAACAACAATAGGCTTTTGACCAAAAAAAAAAAAAGAACAACAATAGGCATACATCAACTTACATTAGGCAATACTCAAGCAAAATAGAAAGATCAAGCTAGAAACAACAGAAAGCAGCTTACTTAACAACTATAAATTCCACCAAAATTTGAAGGGGGAGGAGAGAAGCACATGCCTAGAAGAAAATTTTCATTTGATTCTATGTTATAACGTATTAAAATACTTATACGAATAAAGCTTAAAAAGCCTAAAAGATTGATAAATAGATGAATCACAATATATAAAGATTGATATATATATATATATACACACATACATAAAAAAAACTTAGTTAGTGAAGAAATGGAGGACATATTGATAACCTCGATATTTCATTATCTCTAGGATTTATCTGATACACTATTCTATAACAATCCATTAAATGTTAATTTGATAGCAAACCAACAGTTCTTATTAATTTTCTAGCAAATTAGTATATATAAAAATCGACAATCAATAAATCAAACTATTAAGTATAATTAACTATTTAATCAGTCTGATAAGCAACCCTAACAAAGACCTAGTGTGGATCTATAGTTTCAATTTTGTTCTATACCCCGATAAAGTATAGGGCAACTCTCTTAACCGGGTCAAAGGTTAGACATAACAAGCTTTCATGGTGTATGTTAGTTATGAGAAACTCCCAAATTAGAAAACTCTGTATTTTTCATTAATTATGTATTGAATATGACTTATGCATGCAAACTATTTACGATAAAGTACTCTTAGCTGTTCAGTTTTTGTTCATGATTCAAGCTTATAGACATTCAAAGTTTTTTTATGACAATAATTTAGGTTTTCAGTTTAGTATCTTATTTTAAGATTTTAGCTTATTGAAGATTTAAATAGCAACTTCTCTCGAGTTATTATTGTTGGGAAAGGCAAGGGCACAATCAAAATGCCCGATAGGGTAGCACGGAAGAATACCCAAATCTAAACTTTTTCTTTCAATTTGAACTAAGAGGAGACAAGAAAACCCAAGAAAAATAAAGTAATATGACAGAAAATAAATCAATCACACAAACTTGATAAGGCAAGAATAAAACGAAGAACAAAAGACACCAAATTTACGTAAAAAATCCTTCGGTGTGAAGAGTAAAAAATCACGAAACCAAAATCTATACTATAATCACCAAAGAGTTACAATATTTTTCTCCAAAATGGCCACCAACAAGTTCCAAACAACAAGCAACAATACATAAACCACATCACCAAACACTAGAGAGATAAAGAAGCGAAAACACCAAAATGCAGCTACTATTCAGGAATGAAGAACAGCAGCTACAAGCTACCAAATCAAGATCCATCAGTTCCTCATCAAAGATTGAGATGAGAGGAACAATAATTGTAAAAATCAGCTCAATCGGACAAGAAACGAATCGGGAATCGCAATTTGAAGTTGATATCTGTGGCTGGAATTTTTGGACAAAAATCAGCTTTCTTTTCTCTCTTTGGCTGCTGAAAACTCTTTTTTGTGATAGTGAATGAGACCTAAAAAAGATCTATATATATTTCCCATAGTAATGGGCCTATGGAAAAAAGTGGGTTGGTCCAAATTGGGTTTTATTTATCCACATAGGAAGGAAAAAGACTCATGACCCAACAATTCTCCTCCTCCCAACTATGTGGAGGAGACCGCCATCCCGGTGATCATGCAACAATCTTTAAACTTCCCTATTGGCAAGGCTTTAGTCATCATGTCGAAACCATTATCATTCGTATGAATCTTCTAAAGTTCAAGAAACTTAGAATCCAATACATCCCGAATCCAATGGTATCTCAGGTCAATATGTTTAGACCGACCATGAAATGTAGAATTCTTACCAAGATGTATGACACTTTGACTGTCACAATGAAGCACATGCCTTTCTTGAGCAAACCAAGTTCCCCCAAGAATCTTTTCATCCAAAAAAATTCTTTGCAAGCTTCAACGACAGCAATAAACTTAGCTTTTGTAGTAGATAGAGCAACACATTTTTGTAACCTAGATTGTCAAGACACAGCTCCTCCTGCAAAAGTAACCAAATACCCTGAAGTAGACATACGAGTATCAACATCACTAGCCATATCTAAATCAGTATAACCACAAAGAATAGGATTTCCTATACCAAAACATAAACTCAGACTAGAAGTGCCACAAAGATATCTCATAATCTACTTCACAACATTCCAATGTTCTCTTCCCTGATTAGAAAGAAAACGGCTAAAAAAAATAACAGTAGGAGCAATATCCGGTCTTGTACAAACCATTGCATACATCAAACTACCAATGGATGAAGCATAAGGAACTTTCTTTATATCTTTCTTCTCATCATCACTGAAAGGACACTGTTTTGTGGTCAATTTGAAGTACATAGATAAAGGTGTACTGAAAACCTTAGCCTTATCAATGTTGAACCTTTGAAGTACTTTTTGAATATACTTCTCTTGTGATAAACACAACTTCTTGGCCTTTATGTCACGGATAATTTGCATACCAGGAATCTACCTTGATGGTCCAAATTCTTTCATAGAAAAAGACTTACTCAACTCTTGCTTCAAATTTTGAATCCTACAAGCATTATGACCAACAACAAGCATGTCATTAACATAAAGCAACACAATAATAAAGTCACCATCAGAGAATTTTTGCACAAAAAAACAATGGTCTGAAGTAGTTTTCTTGAAGCCCTGCTGACTTATAAAGGAACCAAACTTCCTGTACCACTGCCTAGGAGCTTGTTTCAAACCATACAAGCTCTTCTTCAATTTACAAATATAATTCTCTTTTCCCTTGACTTCAAAACCTTCAAGCTGCTCCATATAAATTACTGCATCTAAGTCACCATGGAGAAAAACAGTTTTAACATCCATTTTCTCAACCTCTAAATCTAGACTTGCAGCTAAGCCTAGAACCACACGAATGGATGACATCTTCATAACTGGAGAGAATATCTCATCAAAATCAACTCTCTTTTTCTGGTTAAATCCCTTCACAATCAGTCTAGCCTTGTACCATGGAATTGGGTTACTATCTTCAAGTTTTACCTAAAAAACCCACCTATTTTCCAAAGTAATTTTTTGTCTTTAGGCAGCTTAACCAAATCAAAGGTATGATTATCATGAAAAGATTTAATCTCGTCTTTCATAGCATCAAATTACTTTTCTTTTTCTTCACTTTCCATGGCCTCATCAACACTCTCAAGTTCTCCATCGTCAGTGAAGAGTACATACTCACTGGGAGAATAACGAGATGAAGGTATTCTCTCTCTAGTAGATCGTCTGAGAGAACTCTCTAGAGCATCAATAACTGGTTGCCGATCAATCATATCAGCTTGCACTGGAGCATCAACAACATCTTGCTAGCCATTCTGAACATGATCATCATCTTCATTATCAACCTGATTTTCATCATCATAAAGATTTTCTTCAGGAGCAGTAGTCAAAGGAACTGGATCAACATCAACTAGACTCTTATTACTCTAAGAATCAACCTTCTCAACTTTGTCAAAATCTTCAATTATTTGGTCTTCAAAGAATGCAACACCACGGCTTTTAACAAGTTTCTTCTCAACTGGATCATAGAAACGATAGCCAAATTCATCTTAACCATAACCAATGAAGATACACTGTCTAGTTTTAACATCCAACTCTGACCTCTCATCTTTAGCAACATGCACAAAAGCTTTACACCTAAAGACTCTAAGATGATCATAAGAAATATTCTTATCAGACCAAAATTTGTCAGGGACATCACCATCCAAAGCAATGGTAGGAGATAAATTGATAACATAAGTAGCAGTATTAAGTGCTTCTGTCCAAAAGTAATCTGGCAGCTTAATATCCGAAAGCATACATCAAACCCTCTCAACTAGATTTTTGTTCATCCTTCCTGTTAAACCATTCAACTGAGGAGTTTTTGGAGGAGTTTTTTGATGTTGAATACCCTGATCTCTGCAATATCTATCAAAAGGACCAATATACTCACCACCACTATTTGAGCGAATGTATTTCAATTTCTTCCCTGTCTGTCTCTCAACCAAGGCCTGAAAATCTTTGAATACATCAAGTACTTGATCCTTGGACTTTAAAAAAAATACCCAGAGTTTACGAGAATGATCATCAATAAAAGTCACAAAGTAAAGTGCACCACCATGAGACCTTACTTTAAAAGGACCACACAAATCAGAATGCACCAACTCCAACAAATTAAGCTTTCTTGAAGGCGGATGACTCTGAAAAGTAACTTATTTCTGTTTACCGGCTAAGCAATGAACACACTTCTTCAAATTTGCTTGTTTCACTCCAGAAAGAAAATAATTCATTATTTGGAGTAACATTAGAAGTAGCACTAGAATCCACAAACCAGCTAGACTCATCACGAACAAGATTAATGACATTCTCACCACAAGCAACAAGAATATCATCATTAGCAACAACTGCAACATAATTTTTATTATCATCTTTGTTCTTTTACCATCTCATATCTCTATTATGCTTGTAACAATATTTCATAATATGCCCCTTTTTTGTTGCAATAGTCACATGTAACATTCTTGAATTTGGACCTCGACTTGCTTCTACTTTTATCTCTATTATTCGGATATCTGGACTTGTTTCTCCCCCTCTTTTCAATAATCAAGACATCAGAGTGTAAAGATGAAGAAGATGAGGCCTGAGATCTTTTTCTCATCTCTTCATTCAAGATACCACTCTTAACATATTCCATAGTTACAATACCACAGAGAGAAGAATTAGTCAAAAAACTCGAAGAGTTTCCCAAGAGTGAGGCAGAGTATTCAGAAGTCAAAGTTCTTGAATTTCTTCATCGAATTTTACACCCATTTCGGACAGCTGGTCAAGGACACCTTGAAAATTATTTATATGATCAGAAATAGGAATGCCCTCTTTATAACTGATATTCATCAATTTCTTAAACAAGAATAATTTGTTATTGCCAGTCTTCGAATCATAAAGTGTCTCGAGCTTGTCCCATAAACTTCTGGCATGTGTTTCATTCACAATATAATTTCTAACATTATCTTCATCCCATTGTCTGATATAACCACATACCTGTAAGTGCTCAAATTCTCAATCATCATCAGTCATGGATTGAGGTTTAGTAGATGCAAACACAGGTAGATGTATTTTCTTGACAAATAGAAGATCTTTCATCTTGCCTTTCCAAGTATGATAGTTACTACCATTCAAACACACTAATTTGCTCATATTTGCCTCCATCATTTAAATTGACAATTAATAACAACCAACACTCTAATACCACTTTATTGGAAAAGGCAAAGGCAAAATCAAAATGCCCGATAGGGTAGCAGCGGAAGAATACCCAAATCTAAACTTTTTCTTTCAATTTGAACTAAGAGGAGACAAGAAAACGCAAACAAAATAAATTAATATGACAGAAAATAAATCAATCACACAAATACGATAAGGCAAGAATAAAACGAAGAACAAGAGACACCAAATTTACGTGGAAAACCCTTCAGTGTGAAAAGTAAAAAATCACGGGACCAAAATCTCCACTATAATCACCAAAGAGTTACAATATTATTCTTCAAAATTTCCACCAAACAAGTTTCAAACAACAAGCAATAATACATAAACCACAGCACCAAACACTAGAGAAATAAAGGAGCGAAAATACCAAAATATAGCTACTGTTTGGGAATGAAGAACAGGAGCTACAGGCTACCAAATTAATATCCTTTAGTTTCTAATCAAATATTGATATGAGAGAAATAATTATTCCAAAAATCAGCTCAATCGGAAAAGAAACGAAGCGGGAATCGCAATTTGAAGTTGACAGCTGTGGCTGGAATTTTTGGGCGAAAATCAGCTTTCTTTTCTCTCTTTTGGCTGCTGAAAACTCTCTTTTGTGATAGTGAATGAGACCTAAAAAAAGATCTATATATATGCCCCATATTAATGTGCCTATGGGCAAAAGTGAGTTGGTCCAAATTGGGTTTTATTTATCCACATAGGAAGGGAAAAGACACATGTCCCAACAATTATGTCTTACTTGAGAGAATTGAGTCTAAGGTAACAAATAAGTGTTGAAATTAATATTGGTGAAAAGTTTGACCAATTTAAGTCAAACTTGTTGTTAGTTAGTAATTAGGTTAAAGTGGGGTTAAAATGTACTTTTTAAAACTTCATAAACTTCTTAAAAATACAAAATAGGAACACAAAAATAAACATCGGTCATTGTATATTTTTTCAGAATTACTTCTTCAAAATTCTTGCTCTCACTTCTCACGATACATCTCAACCTCTCAAGTTCTCTCTCGATTTTCTTCTCTCACAACACCACTATCGCCATCTTCGTGTTCTTGTGTTGTTATCACCTTCTCCATTACTATCTTTGAACTTAGATCTCCAAGGTAAAATTATTTTTTTACTCTCAATATGGTGGGTTTCATTCATTTATAAGAATGTGTTGATTTTGAAAAAAATGGGTTTAGATTTTTGAGATTTATGGTGTCCTCTTTTGGGTTTTTTCTTTTTGAAATGTTTAATCAAGATTATATTGAAAGTTTAATAATGATCCCTCTTTTGAGTTTGTTTAAAATCTTTAATTTTCCACTCCAATTAACTTGAAAATAACCTAAATTCTTAGATTTGTTGAATAACTTATTCAATTGATAGAAAGATGAAATCTTTAGCTGTAATATTGTTATAAAAGTGTAATGTGTGCCTAAGTTTTGAGTTGGGTAAGTTCAAGAAGAATCAATTCAACTAGCAAAAAACTTATTCCTAACTGTAATTTTGCTAGTTGAAATGTAATAACGTCTAAATTTTGAGTTGAAAATTGAAGAACTTGTTTAAGTAGCAGAAAGATTGGATTTTTAAGTCTAGTCTAAAGTGTATTTCCCAATTAACAGTATCTTTTAGTATCATCCTTATCATTTACTATAGATTTACTTTAATTAATCATGTTAACTATTTTTTTATTGGTGTTGGTTACAATAGTCAATGATTTTTATTTTATTTCATGTGGTGTAGATTCAATGGCTCCAAGGAAAAGAACAAAAACAATTGTCGTTACCATTAAAAATACAAGAAGGCGAATTAGTAAACGGAGATAAATAGAAGAAGAAAAAGAAGAAGAAGGAAGCTGAAGGTTGGAGAATTTTACGAAAGAAAAAAGATGAAGAAACAGGTGGAGCAGATGCTTCTTCCACTAATGCAGATGCCTCAAATGATAAATCCAAAGTAATGAAAATGCATAAGGTGAAAATAAAAGATTCGAGGATGAACAGAGAACGAAACACCGGCATGATATACCTTTCTTGGAGCAGGAGACATCTCATACTGTCGAATTCTCTCCGTCTAGTCCTTCACCTGATACCTCACTTGTCAAGCCTATTAGGTATTTGGATTACATCTTTGAGACACTGATTGAAAGGTATCCAAGTTTGATGGGCTCTGTTAATGTTAAGTCTGGGTTGGGTAAGTCTTTTTCTGAGTTTAGAAAGATTTTAGAAGATAAAAAATTGATGAAGTTTTTAAATCTTCAATTTTTTAGAAGTACTTAAACCTGCCTAACAATATCAATATAAGATTTCAAATGATTTTAGTTTACCAACTTCTTCAACGTAAAATTATAAGTCATAGAAAAGAGAAAGTTTGAATAAACTATTGTGGCTTGCCGGTTTGTTTTGGCATAAAAGAATTTGCAATCATTATCGGCTTGAATTGTCATTTACCAGTGGTGTATGATTAAGAAAAAATGTCAACCAAGGCATTGATAAGAAGAAAAAAAATTATTGATTTGATGGGAAAGAGTTGCAAAGAGAAGGAGTTGATTGAACACATCAAATCTACGAATGTTCTAAAAGTGTAAAGAATTCATTGTGCTTGCTCTATTTTGTGCACAATTTTCTTTGTGCAAAAGATTTGAACACGAAACTTTCGTCTGAATGGGTTTTGCTCTTGGCTGATAGAGATGCATTTTCTGCCCATCCATGGGGGCGTGTAAGTTATTATCTTACAATTGAGTACCTATTGAAGGCGGTCAATCCAAATTTGAAGATCTCCAACCTTTATGGCTTTCCATAGGCTTTCATGGTAAATTTTATTTTAATTCAAGCTTTTTTTTAATTATTTTTATGTCCATTCATTATTCTGAGCTATCTCTCTTAATATCTTTATTTTATATAGTGTTGGACATTTGAGGCTATTCCTCCCATTCGAAAAAAAATTCAAGGTTTTTTAGAAGAAATGTGTTCACCAAGAATTCTTAGATGGCTTTCAGCGACTAATAACAAATCTGTTGAGATTAATGAGTTTTTTGACCCCCCCCAAAGACTCGGTAAGCATCATCTTATATTTTTATTTTCGTGTTGCTGTCATTCTTTTGTTTGTCTGATGTTTTCAATATATGTCTTGATTTTGCCCAGTGTTGTTACTGCCACCTTTCACTGACCTTTCTTTATTTTTCTTGTACTTTTGGGTATGCATTTGTATAGAGAAATCAATGTTGATATCAACCTATTAAACTATTCACCAAAATAAAATCATTATTTAGTATTGCAAACAAGTCTGTTGAATTTGGCATTAGGCCTTAGCATTATGGAAATGAGAATTGTGGTAAAATTGACATGGGTGGTCCTTAATAAAAGTATAATGGTGACATAAAAGTATAAAGGTGACATAAAAGTAAAGCTTGAAAGTTATTCCTTTTAGAAAAATATTAAAGTTTGTTAGTTTGTTGTTAGTGAGTTTATTTATAAAGAAAGACCAAAGCTACATATAATATTAGGGTCCATATTTTTCAAAGTTAAGTGATGGAAGACTAGCTAATGTAGTTTTCATTGTGCAAAAATAATGGAGTCATATGCAAATAATTATGTTACCTGATATTTTAAGAATATCATCTTGTTATCCTTTGTCTGAAAATTATTACCTGGGGGATCTTAAAACATAGTCTTACTATTCTACTTAAAGTTTAATAAAATTAGAAGGAATACTTAATTACATATATGGTACTACTATTACACATATGGGGAATCGTAAATATAGTCATGGCAGATATGTTTCCTTTGATAACATACATGGTACTACTATTACACATATGGGGAATCGTAAATATAGTCTTGAAAGATATGTTGCCTTTGATAATTTTTTAAAATATTCTTGTGGGATTATATGCTTTGTGTTATCATATCTTAACATTATTATTTTTTATGTGTAAATTGTGCATCCATGGATAAGTCCTACACCAAGTGAGATGGAGATGAATTTCCTTACTAGGTTTGTGCCTTTGCAATTAACTAAAGATGAAAAGATTGAAAAGATTGAAAAGCTTGAGAGAGATTTGAATGGTGTTAGGACAATCAAAAGAGATTGTACAGTTGATGAGGGGAATTTGGACCCTTCAAGAGCAGTTTATGCAGGTGGTACTATTGTTGGTGATGGAGGAGAAAATTCTTCTCCAAATGTTGATAGAGGTATTAGTGTTGTTGTTGCCAGAGGAGGAGGATCTTCTCCATTTGTTACTAGTGGACTCAATGGTTTTAGTGGTGGTTTTGGAGTACGAAGATCTCCGATTAGTGAGAATGTTTTGTGTACTCAAGAAACCTCATCCCCCATTGAGGTGCCTTCTTGTAAAGTTTGTCATGAAAAGATAGACTTGTTAACTGCTAGGGTAGATGCTTTAGAGAAAGCTATCACCATTATGATGTCTAAGAGGGGTATTTGGCCATCATCAAGAATCTTGGACCCGTATACTCCTGAAGGTGATAAAAGGCAAAAAAAAAAAATTTCAAAGGCATTGTCAAGTATCAAGAGAAAAGCAAAGAGACAGGTTGATCCTAGGATTGATGAGGAACGTTTAGACAACTATGATTAGACGACTACTCCCAATTTTAAGTTTTTGTCCAGACTACTTGTAACTTTTTAGTTATGTTTTGTTGTAGTGGTGAATGAATACTCATATCTGAATTGGTATTTGTAATGTGTTGGGAGCTGAAATTCATAGATGTTTTATTAGTATAAATTTTGTTTGCAATTAGCTATTACATTAGATGTTGAATTTTCACCGCAAGTACGTTAGTTGCTGAATTTTTCACAGCAAGTATGTTAGTTGCTGAATATTGCATAGCAATTGCTGCATTTTGCTACAACAAGTACGTTTGTTGTCGATAGTTTCATAGCAATTGCTGCATTATTATACAGCAAGGGAGTTATTTATTGAAAAATTCATAACAATTGTTTAAATTTTCTACAATAAGTATGTTAGTTGCCGAACATTGCACAACAATTATTGCATTATGCCACAATAAGTAACTTCGTTGCTACGAATTTCATAGAAATTGTTTAAATGTGCTACAACAAGTAAGTTAGTTGCTACGAATTTCATAATAATTGCTGAAATATGATACAACAAGTACGTTAGTTGCTGAACATTGCACAACAATTGCTACAAATTTCATAACAATGGCTGAAACATGATACAACAAGTACGTTAGTTGCTGAATATTGCACAACAATTATTGTATTATGCTATAACAAGTATGTTAGTTGCTGAATATTGCACAATAATTGTTGCATTCTGCTACAACAAGTATGTAATTAAATGACCGTTTTAATCATAAATGGAGTGATATTAGTGTAATTTAGATTTTATAGTTATCAAATGCAATGAGATAGTAATTTGAGATACAATATATGATCAATTAAATAATTACAAATGTAATCAACTAAAAACTAAGTTAAATGACCGCTGGTTGATTGAATCAATCATATTTATTGATGATTTAACGACGAATAGAGTGATATTAGTCTAATTGAAAAGTGCAATTTAAATTTTATAGTTATCAAAAGTAATTAGATAGTAATTTGAGATGTACTAGACGTTCAATTAAACAATTGCAAATGTAATCAATAAAAATTGAGTTAAATGAACGCTAACTGATTGAATCAATCATATTTAATGATAAATGGTGTGATATTAGACCAATTTAAGAGTAAAATTGAGGGTTGATTATGATTATAATTGAATTTTCTTTCACAAGTAACTTAGTTGCTACGAATTTCATAGCAATTGCTTAAATGTGCTACAACAAGTAAGTTAGTGGCTACGAATTTCATAACAATTGCTGAAACATGATACAACAAGTACATTAGTTGTTAAACATTGCACAAAAATTGTTGTATTATGCTACAACAAGTATGTTAGTTGCTGAATATTGCATAATAATTATTGCATTCTGCCACAACAAGTATGTAATTAAATGACCGTTTTAATCATAAATGGAGTGATATTAGTGTAATTTAGATTTTATAGTTATCAAATGCAATGAGATAGTAATTTGAGATACAATATATGATCAATTAAATAATTACAAATGTAATCAACTAAAAACTAAGTTAAATGACCGCTGGTTGATTGAATCAATCATATTTATTGATGATTTAACGACGAATAGAGTGATATTAGTCTAATTGAAAAGTGCAATTTAAATTTTATAGTTATCAAAAGTAATGAGATAGTAATTTGAGATGTACTAGACGTTCAATTAAACGATTGCAAATGTAATCAATAAAAATTGAGTTAAATGAACGCTAACTGATTGAATCAATCATATTTAATGATAAATGGTGTGATATTAGACCAATTTAAGAGTAAAATTGAGATTTGATTATGATTGTAATTGAATTTTCTTTCACAAGTAACTTAGTTGCTACGAATTTCATAGCAACTGCTTAAATATGCTACAACAAGTAAGTTAGTGGCTACGAATTTCATAACAATTGTTGAAACATGATACAACAAGTACGTTAGTTGCTAGACATTGTACAACAATTGTTGTATCATGCTACAACAAGTATGTTAGTTTCTGAACATTGCACAACAATTGTTGCATTATGCTACAACAAGTACGTTAGTTGCGAAACACTGCATAACAATTGCTGAATTATGCTACAATAAGTAAGTTAATTGTTGAACGTTCTACAGCAGTTGTTGAATTATGCTACAACAATTAAGTTGTTGAACGTTTCAAAGCAATTGTTGAATTATGTTACAACAAGTGTATTGGTTGCTGAACGTTTCATAATAATTGTTGTAATCCGCTGAATCTCCTAGACAGTATAACATACACTTTTTTGAATACTGAATAACAAGAACAATAATAAGATCAAAATTGTTCACAAATAATAACAAGAGCAATAGATGTGTTCACAAACAACAAAAACAATAAGATTAAATGTGTTTCTATGAAACATTTCGCTCGGAGCATGTAGTCTTTTTATGTCCAACCCTTTTTCATATGGAACATTTATTTTTCTTGATTGAAAATGACTCTCCGACTCCTTTTCGCCTTTTATATGACTTTTTTCCAACCTTGCCTGGCTCAACAAATGGAGGAGATATTTTTCTCTCTAAAATATCAATTGGAACTTGCCAAGAATCTTTAGATGGAACGGGTTTAATTTCCTCCACATATGCCATAATGTATGCATCTACCATATAATACAAAGAGGAGTACTCATAAATTTTCCTCCTATAGTATTCACTATATTGACATCGGAGCGCTGCCAAAGCATGTGAGTGTAATGCTCCGGAAAACGGGTCCCGGAGCATCACACGATGCTTGAGGCTACGAGTAGCCCCAAGCTAACCCTTTGAGCCATTTTCACTCAGTTCAACATAAATCAACAGGGTTTTCATAAATAACCCTCAAATATCAACAGAGTAATCATCATCCAAGAATAAAAGAATTTCAGAAAGATAACAAAATATGACTTATTAGTCAACTCCCAACATCTATACTAGTCTGACAAGCCTCTAAGAAAATCAATAAAGACAGAGAGCCATTGAGACATGCCCCAACTGACTCATACTCAGTTATCAAATGTAAACAATTCTGTGAAACCAACATCATACATCACGTCCTCGGAACATGAGGACTCACCACAAAAGAGGATGTAGAACAGCGTGCCCGAAAAATCACTGTCGAACCTAGAACTGAGCACCTGAACCTATATTCTGAGAAAATGCAACCCACATCCGAAGATATGGGTCAGTACCATAGAAACGAACCGAGTATATGGGGGTGTATGCAGTTGCATAAACATCATCATCATAAATATTTATAAGAAATATGCAAGATGTATGAAAGACTCGCATAGCCCAAAGAAAATCATCATAATCATGAGAGGATGAAATAAGTACAATAACACATGTGAGTCATCATATAATTTGTCAATCACTTTCAGTTCATCAAGAATATCAATTCTCATAATGGAAATATCATTTAAATCTTTCGAAAGAATAACTTTCACAATTCCACTTTCAAATCACTTCACCATTGACCATAGACACAAGGAAACACATACACACTGGGATATCCTATAACCGACATAAACCATGTGAGATACATGGAGTCTAACGTACAACCCACGTTGGGGAGAGCCGTCCTATACTTGCCATCGGAGTAGGACTATTGATATCAAATCCACACAAACTAGTGATCACTATATAAATCAGCCTCAGGCTCACTCTTACGAGGAAACGTAGTTCTAGGGAAGTAAGGTCGCTTTATACCTCCCACTCGGTGCTAAATATTTCTCCTGGACTTAGCTCAGATCATTTCAAAGACAATCCATAACAAAACAATTTCAGTAATATATATAAATATACATCGGGAGCCATCATGCTTCCCATTTATCATAATCAACCACGTTGTGAATTTCTTTCACAATCGAGTTCAAAACAACTCCATTAGGATCAAAAAATCAAATCATTCAAAATATCTCAAATATTCAATATCAACGTGCTTATAACACACACTTTCTCAAAAAAATATAATTTTCAATGGGGATTAACGACCCAAATATCAAAATCATGATAAATATCGTTCAAGATTCATGCTTTATATCTCCACACATGTAAATTCATCTTTCAAAATCATAAACATCAAGATTTCATAATAATCATCATAAGATATGGGTTCATGCTTCAAATTCGTAAAAAAATCAAATAAAAATCATGCTTTTGTAAAGAAAATTACTTTTGGGCACAAGAACGAAAGAGAGTTCTTGTTGAAAAACCCCACATACCTTGAATGATGAACTTTAGATCAATACACATTTTTGAGATGTTAATCGTGCCTTTGAATGATGGTTCTTGGAGTTCTTGAACTAGGAACTTGGAATCTTGAATAAATTTGCAAAATTAATGGTGAACTTTGGAGGTTCTTGAAGTTGGATGTAGGAGCTTAGGGTTTTTGTTTAGGGAATTTGATGAAATATAACATATAATGCTTCTAATAGGTATTAATATAGGGTTTGGACGGATTTTGGGTGAGGGGGAATGACCAAAAAGCCCCTAAAGTTAAATAATTCTTGAATCTATCCTTTGGTGGACTATTTTGATAGTCTGAAGTAGATCAACCATAACGTTTTAATCCGATATCCAAATTAGATGAAACTAATTTAATTAGAAAGAGGACTCTCATATATTTCCGTTGATATATAGTATCTCACCCAGATCATTGTGTATGAGGAGTTATGATCGTTTGAAGTTGACCCAAAAATTCACTTTTGATAGGTTGAAGTAGATCAACCATAATTTTTTGCTCCGATAGAAAAATTGGATGAAACAAACTTCATTGGAAAGAGGACTCGCATAGATTTTCGTTGATATATAGTAGATCACCAAGATCATTATGTACAAGGAGTTATGATCGTTTAAAGTTGGAGCAAAAATACGCCAGGCCTCAGTACTTTTTCCTGCACGTTTTACTGTTCACTACTATTCACGGTTCGATCAGAATGTTCATAACTCATCGCTCGGGTGTTCGTTTTGGATAATCCACATATCATTAGAAATATTATTCGATATTCTACGCAATGGTGGGTCATAAGCTAAGACATTCTGCACAAAAAAATTATATTTCATTCTAGAAGATAAAACCCAACACGTTTACGCACAAAATTTCAACGAAAAATTTTCCGGGTTATTACAGTGGGCAAGTATTTTATCAACATCAAAGAGTCTACAACTGCAAGATTTGTTTTGCAAATCAACTGTTGCAACAGCTTCATAACCGATGACAATATACCTATAGTTGGCAATTTGATGGACTAATAGCTTGTTTCCCAACTTAATATTCTCCGCAATGATAACAAATTTGGTTCCTATATCAAGGAATATCATACGTCTCTCATGTAATATCTCAGCAAATCGCTTGTTTATCGCATCAAATAAAGCAGTGATGGAAAATTCTCTTTCATCCAGAAGCACTGCTTTAATCGACTCAACAATATTCATCGTCATAATATTGTACCTGTAAATGTAAGTCTCAAATTTTATTATTATAACTGTATGTTTTAATCTCAAATTTTATTATTATAACTGTATGTTTCAAGCAGTTGTTGTATTTATTTGAATAATTCTGCATTTATTCTGGAAACAAATATAGAAGTTGCTGAAATAAGTATAGCAACTACTGAAGAAATGCAATAACTGATGAAATATACTACTAAACTTATCAATACATTAATCAACACGTGTAGTTTTTATAAAAATTGCTATACAAAACTGCAGCAGCTGCTATAAAAAACTACAGAAGCAGTTGTAAAAAACTGCAACAATTGTACTAACTAGAGTGCCCTACTAACTATCAACAATAATAATCTGGTAAACCATACCTAATTCCAGGAAAGAATGGCCTGCTCCATCGGTGAAATCCAACACGTTCAAGATATATGGCGGCTCCTGGAACCATATCTCTTATTTGATTGAGGTGATCATTAAACACATCTATATTGTATGCTTTTGCTGCCTTAAAAAAGTGGTGGACAACACTTCCATTATGAAAATCTTTTCGAATATTCTCTCCAAGGTGCCTCATGCAACAACCATAATGAGCTGAAGGGAACACAACTGAAACCATCTTTCCAATACTTGGATGTCTGTCAGAAATTATGCACAATTCAGGGGTATCAAGTACAAAGCTACTCATTTGTTCAAAAACTTATTTGTAGAAAACATCACATTCAGAGTCTACTACGCAAAATGCCACTGGAAAAATATGATTCTCTGCATCTTGTGCAACAGCAGACAACAACACACCACCATACCTACTCTTCAAAAATGTCCCATCAACAGCTATGAATTTTTTCACTTGCATAAAACCAAGAATCTAAGATCCATAAGCCACAAAAAAGTACTTGAACCTACCATTTTCATCAACCGCCACTGTCGTCTTACTTCCCAGATTTAATGTCCTAAGCATATGATGTATGCATCAATCACTCTGTATCCATGCTCATGTGTCCCTCTAACCAAAGACTTCGCAATCTCGCTACCCATTCAAACCTTCCAATAACTTACCTTGCAGCCCAATTCAATACAGATGGAGTTCCTTAAATCTTTTGTAGATGGACCTTTACCCTCAGAATACCTATCGTGGAAGTATGCTCCAAGAACTTTTGCTGTGGCATGTGGATATTCCAAACCACATGTGTGCAACTTTTCATACTTTCTAATATTAAACCTATCACAACTTTTTAGCTTCACAGTTCTCAACCACCACTTGCACTCGGGATGTACACATTTGTAGCAATACACAAAATGGGAGTTAATCACCTTCTTGATTCTAAAATCTTTCTTCACACAAGCCATTTTTAGTGCAATATCTAATTCTTGTTTATTCTTAAATGACATACCTTTATAAAATCCTGTTCCATCATCTCGAGCATGACTAGACTGAGTTAATTATGTAGTACTATCAACTTCGATTGGAGAAATCTGTTGGCCTGCAGTCTCTTTATCTGGAACATCCATATCCATCCAACCATATTCATTATCTAACATTTGTTGGTCTTGAGACAAATTATGAATCTCCGCCAATCTGTCAACCATGTATACCCTCCAAATGGGTCTGGATTCATCTTCCAAATAAGTACTCAAACTACGTTGATCTTTTATTCTAAAAGGAGCAGTCTTTTATTTTTCACCACAACTATGCGTATAAGTGATGGCAATATCTTTCAAATCACAATTTAGTTCACAATAAGTAATGATTTTATTTGCAAAATCATCATATGCGACATCTCGATGCACAATCATCACTATCGTCTCGGACATTTCTTTATTTTTCCAACGCCAAATGTAACGATTGTTTGACTCAACCCATTCGCCGTGACAATCAATCCCTAATGCTATTTTCTCCATGACTAATGATCTTGAAGGTACCTGAAGATATTATGATTTAGAACAAAATAAATTGATCACGATAGAAAAGAGAAAAAATTACATCAAAACATCACAATTGCTGTAATTTATTCAACAACTGCTTCACTAGTTGCAACAACAGATACAAAAATTGTTATACATTATTCAGAAACTACAACATTCTGTTTCATCAATTACTGAATATATTGTAGCAACTACTGCAACTAATTCAACAATTGTTGAAATTATATGCAACAGTTGCTATGATTAATGAGGCATCTGCTGAATAAATATTCAACAACTGTTGTATAATTTTTTAGTAGTTGTTGTAGCTGATGAAGCACTGCTACATATTTTTCAGTAGTTGTTGCATCTGTTTCAGCACCTACTGTAGCAGTTGCTGAAACATATGTTGCAATGGCAAGATCAACAATATGAAGTTCGAACTCAAAATGATCAAAAATCACCTCTTAAGTAATTCATAATGCTGCACAAACAAAATTTAGTCCAAAACTGAAAACTTTTTTTCTCTCAAAAAGAAGAAGAAGGAGAAAAAAAGTGAAGAAAAGAAAAACGCGGGAAAGGGGAGAAGTTGTTGAGGGAGAAATAAGGAAAAGATGAGATGAGATCCCCTTTTATAAATTAGGGTTTTAGTTAAAATTTGGGTTAAAGTGTATGAAATAAAACTTAAGGGTTTTAGTCAAAATTTGGGTTAAAATGTAAGAAATAAAACTTGAGACCTTATTAAATCCTAATTATAAATTTGTCACCTACACTTAATAGTTATAACTTTAGTTACTCTTTTCAAATTTCAACACTTTTTTGTCACCTATAGTTAAATAGCCCGTCTTACTTATGCTCAGTTGATAGCCTATTAGACATTGATTTTGATTGTATTCAACTTATTTATTTTACATACCATATATTTCATGTATTGATGCTACTTGATGTTGCATTGTTTCATGATGCAAATTCATATACTCAGGCCCGCAACCAGACGCTCCATTAGGCTTCCAATTCTAGCTTGTGGTGAGGCCTCTTTGTCTTCAAAGGAACTAGTTATATCTTCATTAGCTCATTAGTTCAGTTTATTCAAATAAAGATTGTCTGCGGCCTTGTCCCAGTAGCTTCATTCTGTTTAGATGTTTTAGATGCTTCATTAGATATTTAGTTGGTTTTGAATTGGTTGTACTCAATTTCAGTTGACTTAAAGTTTCATATTTTGAAAGTCTATATTATTCTATTTTAGAGTTCAATTTATATTTTATAGCTCCTGCATTGTTTAGTAATCAAATTTAGTATTTCCCCAAGTCAAGAGTCCGCTTGGATAGTGGTTTCGAATGCCGACACGTCTAGGGTGTTGACTCAAAACGTTTTAACCTAGAGAATCTTTTTTTGGCGTCCTAACTTTTATCTAGGCAGCTCTGATGTGGAGTTAATACACACTCCTTTTTTACTATTTTTTTATGCTTTGTTTAGGATAAATTAGATTTAATACTATTGATTTATGTCCAACTTCATGTTTTATCACTTATTAAAGGTGTTTTGTGTGATTATGTGAAAATAGCTTTGAACTATGTTTAGAACAAAATAGTAAGATTTTGTAAAGAAAAATTCAAGATAAAGTCAGAGGATCATGAAGAAAGTCCAACGCAAAAGTGGCGGGAGTTGATTTTCACCCCATATGAAGTTTTATACCAACAAGAAAAATTCAGGATAAGCAAACAAAGCTCGAGGCACGAGCTCTAAAGCTAGCATCACCACCTCATGCCGTAAGCTACCAAAAACATGGAATATTTTTTCCTTCTTTCAATTCGACTTGAAAGACTCTTTTAGATGTTTTTATAAATATTATAAACACCTCGCCTTGATCATTCTTAGCAGGAGACGAAGATTGTAAGACTAGAATAGAGTCTCAATTCTTCTAGAATTAGGCTTCACTTATAAATATTATAAGTACCCCTACTTATCTTTTTGGACGGATTATATGATTATGACCTGATGAAATTCTATTGAAGACAATTTTACATTATCATTAATACGATGAAATTTTGTCTCGTGTAGGCTTATAAACAACACAATTGCCTCAATGGGTCTCTACTCATGGATACCTCAAACTGAGATAATATGCACATTAGTTTGGTGATAATATTGTGTTCGGTTGTGATATAGAATCAGTATTGCATTGTTAGTTCATTGTCTGCTATTTGTGCATATTATTTCATATGTTGTGTCTGCGCTTATTTTTAAGTTGATTTAATTGATCACTTGTAAAATTAATTTTCTTATTGTTGACATCATATGATCTAAACAAGTTTAAGTATCTACAAGGTCAATCCTCACCACCATCAAGTTGGGACTGATCAGTGATACATACTGCGTACACATGATTATATTATTTCTGTATTCATACAATATTTGCTGCATTTTTTTCAAATAGATGTTAATACTCATATTGATACTAGTGGATCTCATGGTTATGTCTAGAGATATTGTTTCGGAGATACATGATGGGCTATTTGACTGATCCGTAACATTGAACTTTACTCCTGTTTTTACATTTTTATCTATTTTTTCCTAACAATGGAGTTGTCATTTCATATTTACATAATTGGTTCTATAGAGCTCTTGAAGCATATCACCCTTTATTGGGATTTTTGATGTACCTTCCGTATTTGTGATGTTTTCAGCTATAGTTATGTTTTGATCTAGTTAACACTTTATGTTTGGTGTAATATACCACAAATTACAATAGTTACAGATGAAATAATAAAATGAACAAAAATTGAAGAAAATAAGATTTGATATAATGCACTTTAATATAACACTTTATGTTGGTGTAATATACCACAAATTACAATAGTTACAGTTGAAATAATAAAATGAACAAAATTGAAGAAAATAAGATTTCATATAATGCACTTTAATATAATTAAAATATTAAAATGCACTAACACCTTATAACTGTTCCATAAAGATGAAATCAGTTTAAAAATTTGATGAATTGGTTCATCCGTCGAATTGAATAATACGTGTTATTACGACTTTGCTAATTTTGGATCGTGATACAACTATTATAGTCTTTCTAAAAATATTTTATTGGTTTTTAAATAAAAATAAAATTTATATACTGAATATAAACGGAATAAATAATTTTAGTTATCTAATCTCGGGATTTTTATATTCACATGTATTTTCAATTTAGATATTAAACTTAATAAGTATTTTAATATTTATATATCTTAAGAAAATAAAGGAGACTTCCGTTTGGACATAAGAAAATTTTACTTTTTTCTGAAAAATATTTCACACGTTATTCAACAATTGTTGTTTGAACATAAAATTTTCAAATAACTTGACATAATATTAAAGTGAAAACAAATCAATATTTTTTTCACTTTTAATCTTTTTTATTATGTTTAAGCACTTTAAAAATTTTAAAATAAATTAAAAAAGATATGGCTAAACAAACACCTACTAAAATTACCTAACAACAGCTTCCTTATAAATGTTGGGTTCGAAATCGAGAGGGTGTCATGCGAAAGCTTAAAATTTGCAAATCAAGACGATGATAATTCAAATTACAAATAAAAATATACTAAAAACATATATATTATTAATATATTTGGTCAAATGACCTACATATTAAAAAACTAATATTGAAAAACACAAAACCTATTGGGAGAAATCTCCCCTAAACAAAACTCTTAAATGACTACATTATAGATGCTTTTGTGTTATGGTGGTATGAGACGGGAGTCTTCTATTTATAGAGTTTCAAAACCTTTCCTCCAAGAAAGAGATTTGCCAAATATGGAAAAGTTTTATATTTTTCTTCTAAGAAAAATAAAACTTAAATTTGGTAAGAAAATCAGGACAAAAACCCTAACAAATTTCTCCTTTTGGACTTGATTTTCTTCACTTGATCCGCCTTCTTCCCATCTTTGATATGTGTTCTTCACATAGTCTTCATCACTGCTGTTTGGCATGCTTAAAAATGGAGTTTTTGGGTTAAAAAATATATGAGCCCTTTCGGGTTAAAAATATTGAAGCTCTTTTAGGATTAAAAATAAGCTTTATTTTCAAATATGTAACAGCAAGATTGTTGAAAATAGGATTGACAATCGTCTCCACATGTAGTGTTAGGACATATATCTTCGTTATCATCAAATTTGTTGCAACTTTGATCTTAAACTATCCTCAATCGAACCATCTGATCTTTGAACTATTGGCTTTGATACCACTTGTTGGTCGAAATTGAGAGGGCGTTATGCGGAAGATTAAAGTTTGCAAACCAAAACGATGATAATTCAGATGACAAATAAAAATATACTAAAAACATATATATTATTAATATATTTGGTCAAACAACCTACATATTAAAAAACTAATATTGAAAAACACAAAACCTATTGGGAGAAATCTCCCCCTAAACAAAACTCATTACATTGTAGATGATTTTGTGTTATGGTATGAGAAGAGAGATCTTTTATTTATAGAGTTTCAAAATTTTTCCTCCGAGAAAGAGGTTTGTTAAATATGAAAAAGTTTTATATTTTTCTTTCAGGAAAAGTAAAAGTAATTATGATATTATTTTTATTTTCCTTCTAAGAAAAATAAAACTTAAATTTGGTAAGAAAATCAAGGCAAAAACCCTAACAGTAAAAAAGGTTCAAATGGTTGGAAATTTGGCATAATCCATTCAGCAATGTATAAATTAGCATTCACGAACTTGAAAATGAAACCAAAACCATGAATAGCAGGATATCCAATATTCCCTTAGGAATTAAGAAAACAAAATATATAAAAGTGGGAAACACTATATCATAATTGATGTTCGATTATTAAAGAAGTAGTACTCCATTCATCTTATTTAGTTGACCTTTAAATTAAGGAAAAATACATATGATAGCATACTTAAGTACTAAATTATAAAAAAATAGCAACACTTTTTTCTAATTATATTATGTAGCATCTGTAGCATTATTTTAAGTGGTCCCTACTATTTTGTCGCCTAAGTGATTTTACTGTGCTAAAATCCCTCTTTTCACTCCTTCCTCTTTTTCTTTCCTTAATTTCAAATTTTTATTCCTATTTTTTCGCTATTAACCATCACTCTCGCCTCAATTTTATGGTCTTTTACACGATTCTTGCACGATCTGTGATAAGTATTTGCTTCCCTTATTTCAGGTAACTATTAATCTCATATTGCATGTTAGCATTTTTTTTTCTACTTTAATTCATCTGAAATTCAGATTTTAAGGGTTTTGTGTTTTAATGGATGAACACATAGAAAAAACACCTACAAACAGTGGTATAAGGAATATGAATTTAGTGTTTGATGCACCATCTTTTAGTCTTGAGTTAACTCAAGAAGATTTAGTTAAAGTAGTTTCAAATCCTTTACAGTTGAAGAAATCTGGGAGATCAAAGGAGATTGGATCAAAGTTTCGCAACGACGAAGTGAAGATGACTGAAATTTTGAAAAAAAAGGGGTTGAAGAAAACTCCTTCTTCAAAGGAACAAAAAACTAAAAAACGGTACGAGACGAAAAGAAAATCTAAAGAAATTGAAGACGATGTTGACAAATCTTATGCTGATGAATCTGAAGAAGAAAGTGAGGATGAGGTATTTTTTTGTTTGTAAATATTTTTTTTTTGTCTGTTAAGTATTGTGTTCAAGTAGTTAATATGTATTTTATGTTATGATGATATTTAGAGATTATAGAAAGCTGATTTGTGAAGATGATAGTATAGTTGTGAAAATATGTTATTGAATTGACTATTCATGAATAGTATTTGGCTATATGTATTTTTAGTATAGTTGATATGTATTTTTTAGTATTGGTTGCAGTTTTGATATGATCAAAATACATATTCATGTTATATGTATTTTTTGACTGCTTTAATATTTTTTTTATAGTTTAACTACTCATGAATAGTATATTAGCTATATGTATTATTAGCATAATTGATTTGTATTTTTCAGTGTTGGTTTTAGCCAATAGACTGTTATGATATGATCAAAATACATATGCATTTTAATATGAAATACATATGCATGTTATATGTTTTTTTTGTCTGCTTGAATTTTTTTTACAAATTGAGAAGTGGTAGTTTTACTTTGTATAGGTGATGCGGGACAAACTATTCATTGTCAGAAAACATTCAAGATTTGTACCACACATATGCTCATACAGTGACAGTGATATTTATGGAAGCATACTCGTAAGTTTAAACAAGGAACAGTTTAAAAACTTTTGTGACAGTAAAATTTTTGGTTATTTTATGAAGAAGAAGCAATGTGTAGTGCAAGCACAGTTGTGCAGATGCGTTATAACGCTTGAGGTGAAGGGTAGTTTTTCTTCTGGTATTCTAATTTGTGCTAATGGAACCTTTCTTAGTTTTACTCCCAGGAAATTTGCTATCATAACTGAATTAAATTGTGTGGCTAATAGGTATGACTTTATTTTTTATGAGGGTGTACCAAGTAGGATGATTGAGAAGTATTTCAATGGGGCAGAAATTATACAGAAAAGACAACTATTTCTAGTATTCACAGAGAAAGTATGAGGGGATAACAATGATGAGGATGCTGAGAAATTTGCAATTCTGTATTTCCTGCTTTCATTTGTGTTATCTAATGTTGAAACTGTGGTTATACCCCATCTTCATTTCGATTTGGTAGATAGTGGAAGATTTAAGGATTTTTCATGGGGTTCTTTATCTTTTGAAGATCTGGCAAGAAGTTTGAACAACCGGTTGAAAGCTGGTGGTAAATTTTATCTGATTCAGGGAATGCCACTGGCTATTCAAGTGTGGCTTTATGAGTTCTGTTCAAATGTCCCACCAAAGATTGCATCGAAGGTTGATAATCGGATTTTCCGATTATTAAATTGAAAGACGATTGCACCTCGTCCACGTTTTGAGTTTTTGATGAATGCTATGTTCAAGGACAGTGGCAAGGTTTGTTGTGCATAAATATATATGTATTGATATGTATTGTAAAGTGTACATATAATATTTTCCATTTACAATTGTTTAACATATTTGTAGGTTGTATTTAATAATATAGAGCCAACTAAAATGGAATTGGCAAAGCTTGAAATACCACAGAAGAATGTAACTGAAGATGAATGTTCAGTTGATTCTGATGATGACTTTCATGATCCACCACCAAAAAAGATCAACGAACATTCAAAGAAGAAACAAAAGGTTGATTCATCAACCCAGTAGTGAAGAAACCATCATGAAAAAAGCAAGTCAATATTGTTAACGAGCATACCCAAACGAGAACACCAACTCCTTGTGCTGCAAAGGCTGCTGGAATAAAGACACTAGTTTTCAAGACAATTCCAACATGACAGGTACCTTCTTCAAAAACGAAGAAAGAAAAGCAAAAAGCCATGGTTATTTTTCTTCAAGTACAGTTAAAGACAGATAGTCATGTAGAGGAAGTAGCCGCGTCAAAGCCTGAGAGTCATATTGAGAAAGAAGCCTTTATTTCTAAGAAAGTTTTTGATACATTCCGCGATGAGGTAATTTTTTTTTCAAATATTTGTTTTGTATTAAAAAATATTGCGTTTACTGATTTTGTATGAATACAAGTTCGTCAACAGTTTAAAGAAATTCGTCAATTAGTGAAGAAAAAGTTTCAAAAAATGCTCAAAGTAATTGAACAAAGTAAGGTAAAAGTTTTATTATTATATTTTCAGAGTATTAAAAAATACATATGCAGAGTATTCGAAAAATACGTATGCAGTATATTGCTAAAAATACATATGCAGAGTAATCAAAAAATACATATATAGTACATTCAAAAATACATATGATATGTAGTACCAAATGCATAAGCAGTGCGTTTAGAAATGTATTTTTAGCAATATGTATTTTTAGTGGGTTGGTATATACATATTCAGTGAACTCAATTATTAATAGATTATTGAACTTATACTTGTAGTAACAACATGAAGATACAGATCTTAAAGCCCAACAGATGGATTATGCTGGTGTCGAAACATCACCACAATAATTCAGTCCTACTGGTGATCAAAATTTGGGTGAAAATCAGAATGCTACAAAGGTAAATAATAACTAACATATGATTATTCATTTGAATGCAGATATGTAATTGGGGTTTTTTAGCAATTATATATTATTTTATATAATAGACCTGTATAAACATATACAACTAAATTTTTGTTTGATGTTGTTTTAATATTTTTTACTTGTTTGCAAGGGGTACACTTATTTGCATCCAGATAAAACAAACATTGAAATTGATTCTCAACATTTAATTCCTGATGAGCTCCTACAAAGTATAAAGTTGAATTATAATCTTTCTGAGAACATTGTTCATCATGATGTTCGAGTATGTATAGTGCATTGAACTTTAGTTTTTGTGTTGTAAAAATCCTAACAATCCACAGAATAATTATATATTTTCTTACATTTCTATTGCAAATCACTGATGAGAAAATGGATCAAACAAATTTATCTGACTCGCAGTTTACAATTCCAAATGAGTTGTTACCAAGTCTTAATACATACCGAAGAGAAAGCATCACAACAGATCCAACGACAACCCGTAAAGAAGAACCCAGCGTGAATATTTTAATGATAAGAAGTCCGAGTCTGTTGTTCAAGATCATTGTCAGGTATGTATTATGAACATATTTGAGGTTATGTGTGTTATTTTGGACATAACAAAAAAAAATTCATTTTATAAAGAAAAACAAAGAGAACGTTGGATCAAGATCTAAACCAGACATGCACGGAGAGGTTGATCTTGGTATAGAAGAGCAAATTATGACAACTCCTAAAATACAAGAATTAATCATGAATGAATAAAAGGATGAACTAGTTTGGCATGATTCACAAAACACGATCTCTGATGAGCTGCTTCCTAGTTTGAATGTCTACAGTAGTAAAAGCATCATTGTTCATCCCTCTCGTGAACTTCAAACCCCGCGTCAAAAATTACGAATTAGGCGACCATTCAAATTCAAGGAGTCACCTTACACGATGAAATTTAGTTCAGCTGTCGGTAAGTACAATTAGTTATATATTTAGTTTATAATATAACATGTTATGCAAATACTTTTTAATAGTTACATTTTTGTATTATGTAACTATATAGAGAGATCAGAAGGGCACATATGTATATTCCCCCAGAAACATCCATTTATTTATCACTCGATTGATGGGATAGTGGATACGAAGATTGTGAACAAGTTCATGGATTGGATTTCTGAAGACCTTCTCAAAGTTCATGCTAAAAGGTATTTATATTGAACTGTTTTAACTTTTCTTTTTAATTCAATTATGTTTTTATGATTTAACATATACCGATTAATAAAAAAAATAGGAAGGCAAATGCAAATCATTACAAAAGGGGTAAATCAACCATGCCAATGATGCATTTCGGAGTTGAGACTATTGAAGATAAAAACTGGTTCTACACAGTGGGGTTCCCTGATCAGTCATGGACAGACTCGGTTAGTATATTACTTTGATAATGTTTCCTTAAAAGTTGTAGCACTACTTAAATTATACATATTATGTTACTTGTAAATACATGCAGGTGCACATATGTATTTTTTCTATGTTTTTTATATTATTTTGACATTGTTTCCTTCACAGTTGTAACAATACGTAAATTTCCTTTTACGGCAGTTATTATGCTTTTTTCTATAGGTTTTATAATTCTATCATCTGCTAAATATAATTCTATCGGTGTATCTATTCCTTCTCTAAAACATGCTTTTATTAATATCTCTGTACCTCCGAGGTGTACGTATTTTATTGGATCTCCTTTACTTTTTATATCATTTATTTCTTTATTAATTATCCTTTTTGTTACTAGTGGTATACTAGCTTTTCCTTTTGCATATCTACAGTCTATTACATGTTCTTTTTGGCATACTACATAATATTCATCTTTTTTCCTACTAAATATATTTTTTATTGTTGGTATTTTGAATATTTTTTCTACACTTAAATCTAACTCTTTTCCTTTTATTTCATCAAATATATTACTGTCAAATATTATCTTTTGTTCCGTTCCTTCATCATTTAAATATTCTTCCTTTGTTATTATTTTTATATCTTCTTCAGTCATTTGATTCATCTATCTCACTATCTATTTCAGTATCTGTTTCGTTTTCTGAAATTTCATATATACTATCTTCACTTTCTAGTTCATAATCTATATAATCTATTTGCATATATTCTGTATTTTCTATTTTTATTTCGGATATTTGTTTATTTTTTGGATTTTTAGGTAATTTACAATCTCTAGCTAAATGTCCTAACTTTCCACAATTATAACATGTACATTCTTTTATAGATTTTTTCCTTCTATATGGTCTTTTATTTTTATAATTTTTAACATAATATCTTTTTCTTGGTTTCTTATATTTATATTTTGATTTTTTATATTTCTTATATTTCTTATGTCTTTTTCTTTTCTTATAATATCTTTCTTCGCATCCAAATTGAGGTGCTATTTTATTTTTGCAACATGCTAAATTTCTTATTAATGTTTTTTCCATTTTTAATTCTTCTCTATATTTTTCACATAGCTTTCTATACCATTGTTGTAAAAATTTTATTCTAGCTCCTAATGTATCTACTATTTTTGCTTCTTCCCAACTTTTTATTATTTTTGAACTAAATGGTTCGGGTAATTTGTTAAAATACAATTTTCTTATTTCTTTACTTTCTTCTATGCTATATGTTCCTTTATAATAATATTCTTTAAATGCGCAAGTATATTCATCTATATAACACATATTACATATTGTTAATTTTATCATTAAATTCCTATTTGTATCTTTTTCTTCGTCTTGTTCTTCTTCTAATGTTGTCATGCTACCAAATTCATCTTTTATAGCTGTTTCATATTTTTTCAATAATTCTATAGGTGTTAACTTAGTTGTTGTTGATGCTGCTCCTTCCATAGGTTTATTAGCTCTTAATACTTTCTTACTATTTTCAGTTAAATTTGTAAACCATATTTTTACTGATCCTATTAATGTTTTTTCTATATATTCTGGTGCATCTGTTATGTTTATATTATTGTCTAATAATTGTTTTGTCATATATCCTACCCATAATTGTATTGTTTTTTCTGTATCTATTACACAGTCTAGATCTAAAAAGTTATAATTTTTATTAACTATTTGTTTTGGTGTCCATTTATCATATTCATTATATCTTTTAAATTTATTTTTATAATATATAGGTTTCCTTATTTCTGTCGTTTTGGGTATTAAATTTTCATCTTCTTTTTTGTCAAGAGTGTTTATTTCTGCATTATCATTTTCTAAGTTTTCTTGATTAATTCTTTCTTGTTTTTCGTTAATTTCTAAATCTTTTATATTTGTTAATATTTCCGTATATGTTTCACTATCTTCTGAACCATAATTATCCGTTTCTTCTACCTCTATATTATTTATTTCTAATTTTTCCTTAAATTGATTTATCTCGTTTATTTATTTTTGTTCTCTATCTATTTCTTCTTTTTCTTTTTGTCTTTGTTCGTATAAATCTTTTAACATTTGTAATTCCTTTTCTAGTTCAGCAATTCTACTATTTTTAGTTTCTTCTATTTTTCGTATTTCTTCCGTAGATTGTTGTTTAATTTTTTCTATTTCCTTTTTTCTATCTATCTCTTCATTTTCTTTTTCTATTCTTACCATTGCTGTTAATTTATCTTCTAATTTTAATTCTTCTTTTTCTAGCATTAAATATAAATGTTCTCCTATTTTCTTATACCTTCTTCCTAGATTAGAAAATACTATTTTTATTTTTGTACCTTCGTGATTTTCATATATTTTTTCATCTATTATAAATTCTTCTTTATTCATTTTATTGTGAATAGTTCGTGTTGACATATATATTCTAAACTATCTATTTGAGATTCTAATTTGGATATTTCATCTTTTTGTATATTTATTGAATTTTTACTAACTCCGGCAAATATATTATAATGTAATCTTTCTTTTCTTATTTTTAATTCTTTACGTTTTTCAGAGATAAATTGTTTTAATTCTTTGTATTTTTGCTCTTTATTCATTTAAATTGTGTTTATAATATTTTGGTGGATATCTAAATCTAATTTTGTCATAATTAGGTGGTATATGTCTCATTCTTCTAGATTTTAAATGGATTATTAATTTTGCTTCAATACTAGATATTAATGTAATTAAATAGGCTAATCTTTGTGGATTTTCTTTTGTTTTATTTAAACTTATATATTCTGAATAATTACTAACTAAAGATTCTTTAATTTTTCTAAAAGCTTCTCTATTTTTAAATGGTCTTCTCATAATTAATTTAATAAATAACTAAATTTAACTTAACTGATTTAAATCTAACTAAATCTAACTCTAACTTAACTCCAACATATATATCACTTTCGTATCTTTTAAAATTACTGTGCTCTGATACCATTTGTAGGGGGGTGCGGATAACTGAGCTGGTAAATAGATTTATTATAACTGATGAATCTATTATTTTTTGTGCGTGGTTATTTTTTAGATTTTGTGTTAATAAGTTATTCTTTTTATGAGGTGTATTCATTAATTTAGTTTATTATTTTATCCTGTAGTAACTGCTGAGTTACAAATTTCTGTGTAATAACTTATTCTTTCTGTACTGTAGTGTATATCTAATTCTAGATTTTCTATGTCATTTATTATTTTGTGTTGTTCTTCTCGTAGTGAGTTTTTTATACTATTTAAACTGCTACATGTACTTTTTTCTAAATTTTCTAAGGTTTTTTCTATCCATATTAACTTTTCTTTTAGATCTTCCATTATTTTTCTAATTCGGTTTCTGTAATTAACTTCGTTATTTAGATTATCTTGGTTTTCTCTAGTTTTTCTAATATATTCTAACATCCACAATCTTGGTCTGAATAATATCCTTCTGGGTAAATGTCTTCGTATATTTGTGCTGTGGCATTTATCATTTCTATTTCATAGTTTATTTCATAGTTTATTACTTCTTCTAATATCATTTTCTTAATATCTAATATTTCTATATCCTTAAGTATATATAAGACTAAAATTCTAAGGTGGTCTAAATGGGCTATTTTTTAAGATTGATATTTTATAGCTATTTGTTTTAGACTTAGTAGTTTTTGCATATTTTTATTAAAAGATTTTATATATTTTTTATTTTCCATGTATTTGTCTATATTTATTTTTATCTGTTTTTCTAGTAACTGTATTTTTTGCGTATCTTTAAAAATCCTTCGTAACTTTAACATGATAAATATTTATAAGAGTAATTGGGTATGTGTGGTATATAATTTATTCTATCCGTATAATTTTTTCCATATGCTTTTTCTAATATAACTTTTCTTATATCTGCAACATCTATATCTCTAAGTGCATACAAAACAAGTATCTTAAATTTATCTACCATGATATCAGATATATTATCATTCATTATCATAAAATTGCTTTTTCAAAATATTCCCTGCAACCATATACATAATAAAATATAGTCATCTCAGATTACTATATACTAGATTATTCTTAAATAACATGTTCTTCTGTCACTACTAGCATGGTAATTCGGATATTCTCCCTTAAACAGCGCCTCGACTTTGGTTACTCCCCGCCACGGCTTCTTGCCTCATTGGTTTCACCTTTAGGATGGCATAGTTCCTTGGGATTTTTCTCCGTTTCCACTTTGCTAGTAAACTTCTTAACATATTATTTTTCGAATAATTCTACTATAAAGTAACTAATATGAATTTATTTTATCATATCATGATTGTCGGGAATTATGAATTTAGCTATTCATAATAGTAAATAGATATACCTGTTCCGGTAGCTTTGATATTTCTGAGGTTTGTTGTTCCATAGCTTTTTCCATTGCGGTGTATATATTTAATTAACTGGGCTAAATATTTTTGAATTGGAATGGAGAGAGTATTTTGCTGAATGTTTGAAGGCCTGCCTTTGCAATGCCTTCTGAATTCTTATTTATAGACTCAAAGTGTATCAAGTGTATACATCCGTATTGAAAAGTCTAAAAACTAAACAAAATGTCAAACAAAATGTCTACCTACCTACTAAAGTCTTTTCCTACATTTATTTCAACTACTATTTCAACTACTACTTTAACTACTAAAGACTAATATATAAAAAAAATCTTTACATTAACTTTTACGTAAATAAATCTTCTGTCATATCTGCAAATAAGTCTTCCGTCTATTTTGTCATATCTGCTATATCTCCATTATTGCTCTGTCCTTATCTTTCCAGCTGTCGTCTTTATCTTCTTTTATTCTAACTGCACTGCTGGGACGTCATTATCTCCTCCGTTACATTTTGAACATCTGTGATCTGGGTATTTGTGTCCAATAGTTTTGCAATATCTGGTCAATAATTCTTCTGAAATAAATTTTTCTTTAATAGCTCTGGCGATAGGTTCTGTCTCCGGTTTAAGCAACGTCATAATCCATTGCCTAATTGTTTCCATATCTGTTTCTCGTAGTTCCTTTGAATTTGAATATATCAATACATGGTTTCTTGAATAATAACTCCATATAGGATTTTGATTACAATATGTATTTGCTAGTTCTTGTAAAATCGTAGATAGTCCGATAACTCTTTTATTCGCATAAAATTTCGGTATCTCAATTCTGGGTATCTCTGGCTGTGTACCAATATCTTGCGGTATAATCATATCTCTTGTCATTCCTATTTTTACAACTTGTATAGGTTTCTTTACTTCGTCAAATAATATCTCTGCCGGTGCCGTGTAGATCTTTATAAAAAATAAAGTACCTTTAGTTATTTTTTTAAATATGGTAAATGCTTCATATATCTCGGGTATAGTAGATATCTCGGTTCCGTCTGTGGTATATACGGTACTAAGTAATCCATATTCATAGCAAGTTTTTACTAGGCTGGGTCTAGTTTTGGGTAAGGCAATTAGCTTGTTGTATCCGGTTAATTTCTGGGTTATATAGTTCGTATCTGGTTCTTGGATATTTGTAGCTTTTGGGTTGCTATTTAAGAAAGTTTGTACGTTGTAGATATTTTCTATATATGTACGGGCTGTGTAGTTATATGTCTTTTTGTCTTGGTTTAGGCTTTCTCGATATGTGGTAACTTGTGGGGGTGTAAACATAGGGTCTTTTGGTATATTTGGTGTATATGGCTTGTCAAATAGCTTATTTAAGTTCATATTTTTTCTAACTCCTTTGCTTGTACCTGCAGAAGTAGATGGATAAGTGTTATGGGTTTTATGGAGTATCCCAACATCTCCTTCTAGCTCTGGAATTTTATTGTCTTCCGATCGACATAGCTCTGCACATTGCTGAGTTAGCTGATTCATAGCTATAGACTTCAGATTATCTTCACTAGTCTTTAGCTTTAGCTTTTCTATCTCAGTACCCATACTGTCTACTTTCAATGAAAGCATAGTCAGGGCGTTGAGTATCTTTTCATGTATATTTTCTTCTATCATTTCAGTTTGCGTAGCTTTGTCTTGATATGTAATCTGCAATAACATTTTTGTTAGTACTGATTACTTCTATTATGAATGTAAAATTTAATATATTTAGAACTAGTCTCCGAATCTCTTTTGTTGTAACTGAATTTTGTATTTTCTTTGTTAGCCACCAGCGTACCTGTGTATTATCTGTCCGCACAATAAATTTGTTATATACAATATATGGCTCAAATGCTAATAAACATTTATATAATGAACATAATTCTTTCCTATTTATCTCCCACTTTATTTCTGTCTCGTTAAACGTACCTGAGTAATATCTACAATGGTGTTCTATTTTTTCTGCTTCATATCTATATTTAAGTACTCCGCCGTAACTATATTCACTGGCATCTGCTTCTACTATATATGTAAATTTTTTATTTTCATCCGGAAATTGTAATTTTGGTAAATCTTTACAAAGTAATTTTATTTTTTGAACTTGTTTTTTATCTTCTTCATTATAATTATATTCTATATCCTTTTTTAATTTTTTCTGTAGGGGTTTTAGGTTTTCTGCTAATTTTGGAATATATTCTCTTACTTGGTTTACTAATCCTAAAAATGATTGTAATTTCTTTTTTGTATCTAATTCTTCTTTTGAATTTATTATTTTTTGTACTATATGTTGTTGCATTTTTACCCCACTTTTATCTATTTGTATTCCTAAAAATTCTATCTGGTTTTTCATAATTTCGGCTTTCTTTTCACTTAGACTTATTCCTGAATTTTCTATTATATCTGTAAATTGTTCTAATAATTTTATATGTTCTTCCTTAGTTTTTGTATATAATAATATATCATCTATGTACACTATGCAATTAGGTAATTGTTTAAAATAATTATCCATAAAATGTTGATATCTACCTGGTGCATTTTTATATCCAAAGGGTAACACATTCCATTCGTAAAATCCTTGTGGTACCGTAAATGCGGTTAATTCTTTAGATTCTTCTTCTAACTTTAGATGGTAAAATCCTGATTTACAATCGAATTTACTAAAATAATTATATCCTTGAATTTGTCTTATTTTTAATATCTTATTTGGTATTGGATAATTATATGTTATAGTTTTTGCATTTAAATTTCTATAATCAATAACCATTCTACTTTTTCCTCTTTTTTGTTCACTATGTTTATTTACTATAAATGCTGGACTATTATGTTTACTATTACTTTTTTGTATATATTGTTTTTCTAATAATTCATCTATATGCATTTTAAATTCTTTTAAATCATCAAAATTATATGTTAATGGTTTTTGGGTTATTATACTGTTTTTATCTATTAATTCAATTTTTATGGTAGTTTTATGTTTTTCCCATCCTTTTAATGGATCTTCGCTATATAATTGTTCTAATTTTTTCTTAACTATTTCTATCTTATTTATTGAAAATATAGTTATTTCTGTTTTATTTATTGAAAATACTACTAATTCTATTGTATCTTCAGCGGTTTTTATATTTTCTAACTTTTGTGTAATTTTTTCACTTCCTTTTATCCAATCAGTTTTCTTTCTGATTTTATTATTAACTCTTTTTGCTCTTACTTTTTGTTTACATGGTGTTGTGAACCACCAATCGTTTCTAGTTATTATATGTGGGTATAATTTATCTAAAAATGGCATTCCTAAAAGTATATCTTTTGATGTTAGTTCATAATTATAAATTTCTTCTATTGTCAATATCTTATCCCATATTTGTGCTTTTACATTCCTAGCTTTGTAAGTAATTAAGCTTCCTTCATTATTAAATCCTTTAACTATTATTGGTATTTTTAATTTATCCCATTTACTTTCTGGTAAACAATTATATCTACATAAATTAGCTTCTGCTCCTGTATCTATCATAGGCGTATAATATCTACTATAATATCCTTCCACTACTATCTTCATTAATACATATATTTTCATTTTATGTTAAGGCTCTTCTTAAGAATAATCTTTCCCTATTATATGTTATAGCTAATTGTGTATGTTCTATATTATATGGTTTTACTTGTTCTAACCATTTTATTCCTAATATTATATCTGCTTTTTGCATTTCTTCCTTTACCTCAAATTCTATTTTTATTTTTCTAATTCCTCCTATTATTATTTCTTTTTCCGCTATATCTTTATTATTTATTAAACTTCTCGGTAGATCTGGGCATATATCATTATCAGTTTTTATTTCTTCATTTTTTACTAGATATTTTGCTATATAATTTTCTTCTTGTCCTGTGTTTAACAGTATTAAATGTTCTTTATCATTTATTTTTCCTGTTATGTAATATTGATTTAAATTACTTATTGAATTTGTTTCATAACTCATTCTTTTTGATGAGCTCGATGACTCTGGTTTTTCATTAGCTATTCTTTTCGTTGTACTTATTCTATCATTTACTATTTCTAAATTTTCTTCTATATCTATGTCTTTGTAGCTATAGTCATTATAATCTATTGTTTTTACAATTTGCTCAAATGGGCTATCTATTTGTATTTTATTGATCTTATTTTTCCCTGTTATTTTATGTTTTGTTGTTAATACGTATAAATTTTTACATCTTGCTGTAAATATTTTACTTCCTGGGGTTAATTCTATTCCTGATATCTTCCAATATAATACTAATGATTTATCTATATTTCTATCTGTTACTGCTACTGAATAATTTGCACTTATTATAAATTTAAATTTTTGGTATATTAAATTTCCTTTTACGGCAGTTATTATGCTTTTTTCTATAGGTTTTATAATTCTATCATCTGCTAAATATAATTCTATCGGTGTATCTATTCCTTCTCTAAAACATGCTTTTATTAATATCTCTGTACCTCCGAGGTGTACGTATTTTATTGGATCTCCTTTACTTTTTATATCATTTATTTCTTTATTAATTATCCTTTTTGTTACTAGTGGTATACTAGCTTTTCCTTTTGCATATCTACAGTATAAATCTATTTACCAGCTCAGTTATCCGCACCCCCCTACAAATGGTATCAGAGCACAGTAATTTTAAAAGATACGAAAGTGATATATATGTTGGAGTTAAGTTAGAGTTAGATTTAGTTAGATTTAAATCAGTTAAGTTAAATTTAGTTATTTATTAAATTAATTATGAGAAGACCATTTAAAAATAGAGAAGCTTTTAGAAAAATTAAAGAATCTTTAGTTAGTAATTATTCAGAATATATAAGTTTAAATAAAACAAAAGAAAATCCACAAAGATTAGCCTATTTAATTACATTAATATCTAGTATTGAAGCAAAATTAATAATCCATTTAAAATCTAGAAGAATGAGACATATACCACCTAATTATGACAAAATTAGATTTAGATATCCACCAAAATATTATAAACACAATTTAAATGAATAAAGAGCAAAAATACAAAGAATTAAAACAATTTATCTCTGAAAAACGTAAAGAATTAAAAATAAGAAAAGAAAGATTACATTATAATATATTTGCCGGAGTTAGTAAAAATTCAATAAATATACAAAAAGATGAAATATCCAAATTAGAATCTCAAATAGATAGTTTAGAATATATATGTCAACACGAACTATTCACAATAAAATGAATAAAGAAGAATTTATAATAGATAGAAAAAAGGAAATAGAAAAAATTAAACAACAATCTACGGAAGAAATACGAAAAATAGAAGAAACTAAAAATAGTAGAATTGCTGAACTAGAAAAGGAATTACAAATGTTAAAAGATTTATACGAACAAAGACAAAAAGAAAAAGAAGAAATAGATAGAGAACAAAAATTAATAAACGAGATAAATCAATTTAAGGAAAAATTAGAAATAAATAATATAGAGGTAGAAGAAACGGATAATTATGATTCAGAAGATAGTGAAACATATACGGAAATATTAACAAATATAAAAGATTTAGAAATTAACGAAAAACAAGAAAGAATTAATCAAGAAAACTTAGAAAATAATAATACAGAAATAAATACTCTTGACAAAAAAGAAGATGAAAATCCAATACCCAAAACAACAGAAATAAAAAAACCTATATATTATAAAAATAAATTTAAAAGATATAATGAATATGACAAATGGACACCAAAACAAATAGTTAATAAAAATTATAACTTTTTAGATCTAGACTGTGTAATAGATACAGAAAAAACAATACAATTATGGGTAGGATATATGACAAAACAATTATTAGACAATAATATAAACATAACAGATGCACCAGAATACATAGAAAAAACTCTAATAGGATCAGTAAAATTATGGTTTACAAATTTAACCGAAAATAGTAAGAAAGTATTAAGAGCTAATAAACCTATGGAAGGAGCAGCATCAACAACAACAAAATTAACACCTATAGAATTATTGAAAAAATATGAAACAGCTATAAAAGATGAATTTGGTAGCATGACAACATTAGAAGAAGAACAAGACGAAGAAAAAGATACAAATAGGAATTTAATGATAAAATTAACAATATGTAATATGTGTTATATAGATGAATATACTTGCGCATTTAAAGAATATTATTATAAAGGAACATATAGCATAGAAGAAAGTAAAGAAATAAGAAAATTGTATTTTAACAAATTACCCGAACCATTTAGTTCAAAAATAATAAAAAGTTGGGAAGAAGCAAAAATAGTAGATACATTAGGAGCTAGAATAAAATTTTTACAACAATGGTATAGAAAGCTATGTGAAAAATATAGAGAAGAATTAAAAATGGAAAAAACATTAATAAGAAATTTAGCATGTTGCAAAAATAAAATAGCACCTCAATTTGGATGCGAAGAAAGATATTATAAGAAAAGAAAAAGACATAAGAAATATAAGAAATATAAAAAATCAAAATATAAATATAAGAAACCAAGAAAAAGATATTATGTTAAAAATTATAAAAATAAAAGGCCATATAGAAAGAAAAAATCTATAAAAGAATGTACATGTTATAATTGTGGAAAGTTAGGACATTTAGCTAGAGATTGTAAATTACCTAAAAATCCAAAAAATAAACAAATATCCGAAATAAAAATAGAAAATACAGAATATATGCAAATAGATTATATAGATTATGAACTAGAAAGTGAAGATAGTATATATGAAATTTCAGAAAACGAAACAGATACTGAAATAGATAGTGAGATAGATGAATCAAATGACTGAAGAAGATATAAAAATAATAACAAAGGAAGAATATTTAAATGATGAAGGAACGGAACAAAAGATAATATTTGACAGTAATATATTTGATGAAATAAAAGGAAAAGAGTTAGATTTAAGTGTAGAAAAAATATTCAAAATACCAACAATAAAAAATATATTTAGTAGGAAAAAAGATGAATATTATGTAGTATGCCAAAAAGAACATGTAATAGACTGTAGATATGCAAAAGGAAAAGCTAGTATACCACTAGTAACAAAAAGGATAATTAATAAAGAAATAAATGATATAAAAAGTAAAGGAGATCCAATAAAATACGTACACCTCGGAGGTACAGAGATATTAATAAAAGCATGTTTTAGAGAAGGAATAGATACACCGATAGAATTATATTTAGCAGATGATAGAATTATAAAACCTATAGAAAAAAGCATAATAACTGCCGTAAAAGGAAATTTAATATACCAAAAATTTAAATTTATAATAAGTGCAAATTATTCAGTAGCAGTAACAGATAGAAATATAGATAAATCATTAGTATTATATTGGAAGATATCAGGAATAGAATTAACCCCAGGAAGTAAAATATTTACAGCAAGATGTAAAAATTTATACGTATTAACAACAAAACATAAAATAACAGGGAAAAATAAGATCAATAAAATACAAATAGATAGCCCATTTGAGCAAATTGTAAAAACAATAGATTATAATGACTATAGCTACAAAGACATAGATATAGAAGAAAATTTAGAAATAGTAAATGATAGAATAAGTACAACGAAAAGAATAGCTAATGAAAAACCAGAGTCATCGAGCTCATCAAAAAGAATGAGTTATGAAACAAATTCAATAAGTAATTTAAATCAATATTACATAACAGGAAAAATAAATGATAAAGAACATTTAATACTGTTAAACACAGGACAAGAAGAAAATTATATAGCAAAATATCTAGTAAAAAATGAAGAAATAAAAACTGATAATGATATATGCCCAGATCTACCGAGAAGTTTAATAAATAATAAAGATATAGCGGAAAAAGAAATAATAATAGGAGGAATTAGAAAAATAAAAATAGAATTTGAGGTAAAAGAAGAAATGCAAAAAGCAGATATAATATTAGGAATAAAATGGTTAGAACAAGTAAAACCATATAATATAGAACATACACAATTAGCTATAACATATAATAGGGAAAGATTATTCTTAAGAAGAGCCTTAACATAAAATGAAAATATATGTATTAATGAAGATAGTAGTGGAAGGATATTATAGTAGATATTATACGCCTATGATAGATACAGGAGCAGAAGCTAATTTATGTAGATATAATTGTTTACCAGAAAGTAAATGGGATAAATTAAAAATACCAATAATAGTTAAAGGATTTAATAATGAAGGAAGCTTAATTACTTACAAAGCTAGGAATGTAAAAGCACAAATATGGGATAAGATATTGACAATAGAAGAAATTTATAATTATGAACTAACATCAAAAGATATACTTTTAGGAATGCCATTTTTAGATAAATTATACCCACATATAATAACTAGAAACGATTGGTGGTTCACAACACCATGTAAACAAAAAGTAAGAGCAAAAAGAGTTAGTAATAAAATCAGAAAGAAAACTGACTGGATAAAAGGAAGTGAAAAAATTACACAAAAGTTAGAAAATATAAAAACTGCTGAAGATACAATAGAATTAGTAGTATTTTCAATAAATAAAACAGAAATAACTATATTTTCAATAAATAAGATAGAAATAGTTAAGAAAAAATTAGAACAATTATATAGCGAAGATCCATTAAAAGGATGGGAAAAACATAAAACTACCATAAAAATTGAATTAATAGATAAAAACAGTATAATAACCCAAAAACCATTAACATATAATTTTGATGATTTAAAAGAATTTAAAATGCATATAGATGAATTATTAGAAAAACAATATATACAAAAAAGTAATAGTAAACATAATAGTCCAGCATTTATAGTAAATAAACATAGTGAACAAAAAAGAGGAAAAAGTAGAATGGTTATTGATTATAGAAATTTAAATGCAAAAACTATAACATATAATTATCCAATACCAAATAAGATATTAAAAATAAGACAAATTCAAGGATATAATTATTTTAGTAAATTCGATTGTAAATCAGGATTTTACCATCTAAAGTTAGAAGAAGAATCTAAAGAATTAACCGCATTTACGGTACCACAAGGATTTTACGAATGGAATGTGTTACCCTTTGGATATAAAAATGCACCAGGTAGATATCAACATTTTATGGATAATTATTTTAAACAATTACCTAATTGCATAGTGTACATAGATGATATATTATTATATACAAAAACCAAGGAAGAACATATAAAATTATTAGAACAATTTACAGATATAATAGAAAATTCAGGAATAAGTCTAAGTGAAAAGAAAGCCGAAATTATGAAAAACCAGATAGAATTTTTAGGAATACAAATAGATAAAAGTGGGGTAAAAATGCAACAACATATAGTACAAAAAATAATAAATTCAAAAGAAGAATTAGATACAAAAAAGAAATTACAATCATTTTTAGGATTAGTAAACCAAGTAAGAGAATATATTCCAAAATTAGCAGAAAACCTAAAACCCCTACAGAAAAAATTAAAAAAGGATATAGAATATAATTATAATGAAGAAGATAAAAAACAAGTTCAAAAAATAAAATTACTTTGTAAAGATTTACCAAAATTACAATTTCCGGATGAAAATAAAAAATTTACATATATAGTAGAAGCAGATGCCAGTGAATATAGTTACGGCGGAGTACTTAAATATAGATATGAAGCAGAAAAAATAGAACACCATTGTAGATATTACTCAGGTACGTTTAACGAGACAGAAATAAAGTGGGAGATAAATAGGAAAGAATTATGTTCATTATATAAATGTTTATTAGCATTTGAGCCATATATTGTATATAACAAATTTATTGTGCGGACAGATAATACACAGGTACGCTGGTGGCTAACAAAGAAAATACAAAATTCAGTTACAACAAAAGAGATTCGGAGACTAGTTCTAAATATATTAAATTTTACATTTATAATAGAAGTAATCAGTACTAACAAAAATGTTATTGCAGATTACATATCAAGACAAAGCTACGCAAACTGAAATGATAGAAGAAAATATACATGAAAAGATACTCAACGCCCTGACTATGCTTTCATTGAAAGTAGACAGTATGGGTACTGAGATAGAAAAGCTAAAGCTAAAGACTAGTGAAGATAATCTGAAGTCTATAGCTATGAATCAGCTAACTCAGCAATGTGCAGAGCTATGTCGATCGGAAGACAATAAAATTCCAGAGCTAGAAGGAGATGTTGGGATACTCCATAAAACCCATAACACTTATCCATCTACTTCTGCAGGTACAAGCAAAGGAGTTAGAAAAAATATGAACTTAAATAAGCTATTTGACAAGCCATATACACCAAATATACCAAAAGACCCTATGTTTACACCCCCACAAGTTACCACATATCGAGAAAGCCTAAACCAAGACAAAAAGACATATAACTACACAGCCCGTACATATATAGAAAATATCTACAACGTACAAACTTTCTTAAATAGCAACCCAAAAGCTACAAATATCCAAGAACCAGATACGAACTATATAACCCAGAAATTAACCGGATACAACAAGCTAATTGCCTTACCCAAAACTAGACCCAGCCTAGTAAAAACTTGCTATGAATATGGATTACTTAGTACCGTATATACCACAGACGGAACCGAGATATCTACTATACCCGAGATATATGAAGCATTTACCATATTTAAAAGAATAACTAAAGGTACTTTATTTTTTATAAAGATCTACACGGCACCGGCAGAGATATTATTTGACGAAGTAAAGAAACCTATACAAGTTGTAAAAATAGGAATGACAAGAGATATGATTATACCGCAAGATATTGGTACACAGCCAGAGATACCCAGAATTGAGATACCGAAATTTTATGCGAATAAAAGAGTTATCGGACTATCTACGATTTTACAAGAACTAGCAAATACATATTGTAATCAAAATCCTATATGGAGTTATTATTCAAGAAACCATGTATTGATATATTCAAATTCAAAAGAGCTACGAGAAACAGATATGGAAACAATTAGGCAATGGATTATGACGTTGCTTAAACCGGAGACAGAACCTATCGCCAGAGCTATTAAAGAAAAATTTATTTCAGAAGAATTATTGACCAGATATTGCAAAACTATTGGACACAAATACCCAGATCACAGATGTTCAAAATGTAACGGAGGAGATAATGACGTCCCAGCAGTACAGTTAGAATAAAAGAAGATAAGGACGACAGCTGGAAAGATAAGGACAGAGCAATAATGGAGATATAGCAGATATGACAAAATAGACGGAAGACTTATTTGCAGATATGGAAGAAGATTTGTCCACGTAAAAGTTAATGTAAAGATTTTTGTTAGATTTTTGTTATTAGTCTTTAATAGTAGTTGAAAAAGTAGTTGAAATAGTAGCTAAAATAAATGTAAGTAAAGACTTTAGTAGGTAGGTAAACATTTTTCTTTGTTTAGTTTTTAAGTCTTTTTCAAGAAAAACACGGATGTATATACCTTGAGTCTATAAATAAGAATTCAGAAGGCATTGCAAAGGCAGGCCTTCAAACATTCAGCAAAATACTCTCTCCATTCCAATTCAAAAATATTTAGCCCAGTTAATTAAATACATACACCGCAATGGAAAAAGCTATGGAACAACAAACCTCAGAAATATCAAAGCTACCGGAACAGGTATATCTATTTACTATTATGAATAGCTAAATTCATAATTCCCGACAATCATGATATGATAAAATAAATTCATATTAGTTACTTTATAGTAGAATTATTCGAAAAATAATATGTTAAGAAGTTTACTAGCAAAGTGGAAACGGAGAAAAATCCCAAGGAACTATGCCATCCTAAAGGTGAAACCAATGAGGCAAGAAGCCGTGGCGGGGAGTAACCAAAGTCGAGGCGCTGTTTAAGGGAAAATATCCGAATTACCATGCTAGTAGTGACAGAAGAACATGTTATTTAAGAATAATCTAGTATATAGTAATCTGAGATGACTATATTTTATTATGTATATGGTTGCAGGGAATATTTTGAAAAAGCAATTTTATGATAATGAATGATAATATATCTGATGTCATGGTAGATAAATTTAAGATACTTGTTTTGTATGCACTTAGAGATATAGATGTTGTAGATATAAGAAAAGTTATATTAGAAAAAGCATATGGAAAAAATTATACGGATAGAATAAATTATATACCACACATACCTGACTACTCTTATAAATATTTATTATGTTAAAATTACGTAGGACTTTTAAAAATACGCAAAAAATACAATTACTGGAAAAACAGATAAAAATAAATATAGACAATTACATGGAAAATAAAAAATATATAAAATCTCTTAATAAAAATATGAAAAAACTACTAAGTCTAAAACAAATAGCTATAAAACATCAATCTTAAAAAATAGCCCATTTAGACTACCTTAGAATTTTAGTCTTATATATACTTAAGGATATAGAAATAATAGATATTAAGAAAATGATATTAGAAGAAGTAATAAACTATGAAATAAACTATGAAATAGAAATGATAAATGCCACAGCACAAATATACGAAGACATTTACCCAGAAGGATATTATTCAGACCAAGATTGTGGATGTTAGAATATATTAGAAAAACTAGAGAAAACCAAGATAATCTAAATAACGAAATTAATTACAGAAACCGAATTAGAAAAATAATGGAAGATCTAAAAGAAAAGTTAGAATGGATAGAAAAAACTTTAGAAAATCTAGAAAAAAGTACATGTAACAGTTTATATAGTATAAAAAACTCACTACGAGAAGAACAACACAAAATAATAAATGACATAGAAAATCTAGAATTAGACATACACTACAGTAAAGAAAGAATAAGTTATTACACAAAAATTTGTAACTCAGCAGTTACTACAGGATAAAATAATAAACTAAATTAATGAATACACCTCATAAAAAGAATAAATTATTAAAACAAAATCTAAGAAATAACCACGCACAAAAAATAATAGATTCATCAGTTATAATAAATCTATTTATAAATCTATTTACCAGCTCAGTTATCCGCACCCCCCTACAAAGACTATGCTTTCATTGAAAGTAGACAGTATGGGTAATGAATCTATTATTAAATCTTAGTTATCCGCACCCCCCTACAAATGGTATCAGAGCACAGTAATTTTAAAAGATACGAAAGTGATATATATGTTGGAGTTAAGTTAGAGTTAGATTTAGTTAGATTTAAATCAGTTAAGTTAAATTTAGTTATTTATTAAATTAATTATGAGAAGACCATTTAAAAATAGAGAAGCTTTTAGAAAAATTAAAGAATCTTTAGTTAGTAATTATTCAGAATATATAAGTTTAAATAAAACAAAAGAAAATCCACAAAGATTAGCCTATTTAATTACATTAATATCTAGTATTGAAGCAAAATTAATAATCCATTTAAAATCTAGAAGAATGAGACATATACCACCTAATTATGATAAAATTAGATTTAGATATCCACCAAAATATTATAAACACAATTCAAATGAATAAAGAGCAAAAATACAAAGAATTAAAACAATTTATCTCTGAAAAACGTAAAGAATTAAAAATAAGAAAAGAAAGATTACATTATAATATATTTGCCGGAGTTAGTAAAAATTCAATAAATATACAAAAAGATGAAATATCAAAATTAGAATTTCAAATAGATAGCTTAGAATATATATGTCAACACGAACTATTCACAATAAAATGAATAAAGAAGAATTTATAATAGATGAAAAAATATACGAAAACCACGAAGGTACAAAAATAAAAATAGTATTTTCCAATTTAGGAAGAAGGTATAAGAAAATAGGAGAACATTTATATTTAATGTTAGAAAAAGAAGAATTAAAATTAGAAGATAAATTAACAGCAATGGTAAGAATAGAAAAAGAAAATGAAGAGATAGATAGAAAAAAGGAAATAGAAAAAATTAAACAACAATCTACGGAAGAAATACGAAAAATAGAAGAAACTAAAAATAGTAGAATTGCTGAACTAGAAAAAGAATTACAAATGTTAAAAGATTTATACGAACAAAGACAAAAAGAAAAAGAAGAAATAGATAAAGAACAAAAATTAATAAACGAGATAAATCAATTTAAGGAAAAATTAGAAATAAATAATATAGAGGTAGAAGAAACGGATAATTATGGTTCAGAAGATAGTGAAACATATACGGAAATATTAACAAATATAAAAGATTTAGAAATTAACGAAAAACAAGAAAGAATTAATCAAGAAAACTTAGAAAATGATAATGCAGAAATAAACACTCTTGACAAAAAAGAAGATGAAAATTTAATACCCAAAACGACAGAAATAAGGAAACCTATATATTATAAAAATAAATTTAAAAGATATAATGAATATGATAAATGGACACCAAAACAAATAGTTAATAAAAATTATAACTTTTTAGATCTAGACTGTGTAATAGATACAGAAAAAACAATACAATTATGGGTAGGATATATGACAAAACAATTATTAGACAATAATATAAACATAACAGATGCACCAGAATACATAGAAAAAACTCTAATAGGATCAGTAAAATTATGGTTTACAAATTTAACCGAAAATAGTAAGAAAGTATTAAGAGCTAATAAACCTATGGAAGGAGCAGCATCAACAACAACAAAATTAACACCTATAGAATTATTGAAAAAATATGAAACAGCTATAAAAGATGAATTTGGTAGTATGACAACATTAGAAGAAGAACAAGATGAAGAAAAAGATACAAATAGGAATTTAATGATAAAATTAACAATATGTAATATGTGTTATATAGATGAATATACTTGCGCATTTAAAGAATATTATTATAAAGAACATATAGCATAGAAGAAAGTAGAGAAATAAGAAAATTATATTTTAATAAATTACCCGAACCATTTAGTTCAAAAATAATAAAAAGTTGGGAAGAAGCAAAAATAGTAGATACATTAGGAGCTAGAATAAAATTTTTACAACAATGGTATAGAAAGCTATGTGAAAAATATAGAGAAGAATTAAAAATGGAAAAAACATTAATAAGAAATTTAGCATGTTGCAAAAATAAAATAGCACCTCAATTTGGATGCGAAGAAAGATATTATAAGAAAAGAAAAAGACATAAGAAATATAAGAAATATAAAAAATCAAAATATAAATATAAGAAACCAAGAAAAAGATATTATGTTAAAATTTATAAAAATAAAAGACCATATAGAAGGAAAAAATCTATAAAAGAATGTACATGTTATAATTGTGGAAAGTTAGGACATTTAGCTAGAGATTGTAAATTACCTAAAAATCCAAAAAATAAACAAATATCCGAAATAAAAATAGAAAATACAGAATATATGCAAATAGATTATATAGATTATGAATTAGAAAGTGAAGATAGTATATATGAAATTTCAGAAAACGAAACAGATATTGAAATAGATAGTGAGATAGATGAATCAAATGACTGAAGAAGATATAAAAATAATAACAAAGGAAGAATATTTAAATGACGAAGGAACAGAACAAAAGATAATATTTGACAGTAATATATTTGATGAAATAAAAGGAAAAGAGTTAGATTTAAGTGTAGAAAAAATATTTAAAATACCAACAATAAAAAATATATTTAGTAGGAAAAAAGATGAATATTATGTAGTATGTCAAAAAGAACATGTAATAGATTGTAGATATGCAAAAGGAAAAGCTAGTATACCACTAGTAACAAAAAGGATAATTAATAAAGAAATAAATGATATAAAAAGTAAAGGAGATCCAATAAAATACGTACACCTCGGAGGTACAGAGATATTAATAAAAGCATGTTTTAGAGAAGGAATAGATACACCGATAGAATTATATTTAGCAGATGATAGAATTATAAAACCTATAGAAAAAAGCATAATAACTGCCGTAAAAGGAAATTTAATATACCAAAAATTTAAATTTATAATAAGTGCAAATTATTCAGTAGCAGTAACAGATAGAAATATAGATAAATCATTAGTATTATATTGGAAGATATCAGGAATAGAATTAACCCCAGGAAGTAAAATATTTACAGCAAGATGTAAAAATTTATACGTATTAACAACAAAACATAAAATAACAGGGAAAAATAAGATCAATAAAATACAAATAGATAGCCCATTTGAGCAAATTGTAAAAACAATAGATTATAATGACTATAGCTACAAAGACATAGATATAGAAGAAAATTTAGAAATAGTAAATGATAGAATAAGTACAACGAAAAGAATAGCTAATGAAAAACCAGAGTCATCGAGCTCATCAAAAAGAATGAGTTATGAAACAAATTCAATAAGTAATTTAAATCAATATTACATAACAGGAAAAATAAATGAAAAAGAACATTTAATACTATTAAACACAGGACAAGAAGAAAATTATATAGCAAAATATCTAGTAAAAAATGAAGAAATAAAAACTGATAATGATATATGCCCAGATTTACCGAGAAGTTTAATAAATAATAAAAATATAGCAGAAAAAGAAATAATAATAGGAGGAATTAGAAAAATAAAAATAGAATTTGAGGTAAAAGAAGAAATGCAAAAAGCAGATATAATATTAGGAATAAAATGGTTAGAACAAGTAAAACCATATAATATAGAACATACACAATTAGCTATAACATATAATAGGGAAAGATTATTCTTAAGAAGAGCCTTAACATAAAATGAAAATATATGTATTAATGAAGATAGTAGTGGAAGGATATTATAGTAGATATTATACGCCTATGATAGATACAGGAGCAGAAGCTAATTTATGTAGATATAATTGTTTACCAGAAAGTAAATGGGATAAATTAAAAATACCAATAATAGTTAAAGGATTTAATAATGAAGGAAGCTTAATTACTTACAAAGCTAGGAATGTAAAAGCACAAATATGGGATAAGATATTGACAATAGAAGAAATTTATAATTATGAACTAACATCAAAAGATATACTTTTAGGAATGCCATTTTTAGATAAATTATACCCACATATAATAACTAGAAACGATTGGTGGTTCACAACACCATGTAAACAAAAAGTAAGAGCAAAAAAGAGTTAATAATAAAATCAGAAAGAAAACTGATTGGATAAAAGGAAGTGAAAAAATTACACAAAAGTTAGAAAATATAAAAACCGCTGAAGATACAATAGAATTAGTAGTATTTTCAATAAATAAAACAGAAATAACTATATTTTCAATAAATAAGATAGAAATAGTTAAGAAAAAATTAGAACAATTATATAGCGAAGATCCATTAAAAGGATGGGAAAAACATAAAACTACCATAAAAATTGAATTAATAGATAAAAACAGTATAATAACCCAAAAACCATTAACATATAATTTTGATGATTTAAAAGAATTTAAAATGCATATAGATGAATTATTAGAAAAACAATATATACAAAAAAGTAATAGTAAACATAATAGTCCAGCATTTATAGTAAATAAACATAGTGAACAAAAAAGAGGAAAAAGTAGAATGGTTATTGATTATAGAAATTTAAATGCAAAAACTATAACATATAATTATCCAATACCAAATAAGATATTAAAAATAAGACAAATCCAAGGATATAATTATTTTAGTAAATTCGATTGTAAATCAGGATTTTACCATCTAAAGTTAGAAGAAGAATCTAAGGAATTAACCGCATTTACGGTACCACAAGGATTTTACGAATGGAATGTATTACCCTTTGGATATAAAAATGCACCAGGTAGATATCAACATTTTATGGATAATTATTTTAAACAATTACCTAATTGCATAGTGTACATAGATGATATATTATTATATACAAAAACTAAGGAAGAACATATAAAATTATTAGAACAATTTACAGATATAATAGAAAATTCAGGAATAAGTCTAAGTGAAAAGAAAGCCGAAATTATGAAAAACCAGATAGAATTTTTAGGAATACAAATAGATAAAAGTGGAGTAAAAATGCAACAACATATAGTACAAAAAATAATAAATTCAAAAGAAGAATTAGATACAAAAAAGAAATTACAATCATTTTTAGGATTAGTAAACCAAGTAAGAGAATATATTCCAAAATTAGCAGAAAACCTAAAACCCCTACAGAAAAAATTAAAAAAGGATATAGAATATAATTATAATGAAGAAGATAAAAAACAAGTTCAAAAAATAAAATTACTTTGTAAAGATTTACCAAAATTACAATTTCCGGATGAAAATAAAAAATTTACATATATAGTAGAAGCAGATGCCAGTGAATATAGTTACGGCGGAGTACTTAAATATAGATATGAAGCAGAAAAAATAGAACACCATTGTAGATATTACTCAGGTACGTTTAACGAGACAGAAATAAAGTGGGAGATAAATAGGAAAGAATTATGTTCATAAATGTTTATTAGCATTTGAGCCATATATTGTATATAACAAATTTATTGTGCGGACAGATAATACACAGGTACGCTGGTGGCTAACAAAGAAAATACAAAATTCAGTTACAACAAAAGAGATTCGGAGACTAGTTCTAAATATATTAAATTTTACATTTATAATAGAAGTAATCAGTACTAACAAAAATGTTATTGCAGATTACATATCAAGACAAAGCTACGCAAACTGAAATGATAGAAGAAAATATACATGAAAAGATACTCAACACCCTGACTATGCTTTCATTGAAAGTAGACAGTATGGGTACTGAGATAGAAAAACTAAAGCTAAAGACTAGTGAAGATAATCTGAAGTCTATAGCTATGAATCAGCTAACTCAGCAATGTGCAGAGCTATGTCGATCGGAAGACAATAAAATTCCAGAGCTAGAAGGAGATGTTGGGATACTCCATAAAACCCATAACGCTTATCAATCTACTTCTGCAGGTACAAGCAAAGGAGTTAGAAAAAATATGAACTTAAATAAACTATTTGACAAGCCATATACACCAAATATACCAAAAGACCCTATGTTTACACCCCCACAAGTTACCACATATCGAGAAAGCCTAAACCAAGACAAAAAGACATATAACTACACAGCCCGTACATATATAGAAAATATCTACAACGTACAAACTTTCTTAAATAGCAACCCAAAAGCTACAAATATCCAAGAACCAGATACGAACTATATAACCCAGAAATTAACCGGATACAACAAGCTAATTGCCTTACCAAAAACTAGACCCAGCTTAGTAAAAACTTGCTACGAATATGGATTACTTAGTACCGTATATACCACAGACGGAACTGAGATATCTACTATACCCGAGATATATGAAGCATTTACCATATTTAAAAGAATAACTAAAGGTACTTTATTTTTTATAAAGATCTACACGGCACCGGCAGAGATATTATTTGACGAAGTAAAGAAACCTATACAAGTTGTAAAAATAGGAATGACAAGAGATATGATTATACCGCAAGATATTGGTACACAGCCAGAGATACCCAGAATTGAGATACCGAAATTTTATGCGAATAAAAGAGTTATCGGACTATCTACGATTTTACAAGAACTAGCAAATACATATTGTAATCAAAATCCTATATGGAGTTATTATTCAAGAAACCATGTATTGATATATTCAAATTCAAAGGAACTACGAGAAACAGATATGGAAACAATTAGGCAATGGATTATGACGTTGCTTAAACCGGAGACAGAACCTATCGCCAGAGCTATTAAAGAAAAATTTATTTCAGAAGAATTATTGACCAGATATTGCAAAACTATTGGACACAAATACCCAGATCACAGATGTTCAAAATGTAACGGAGGAGATAATGACGTCCCAGCAGTACAGTTAGAATAAAAGAAGATAAGGACGACAGCTGGAAAGATAAGGACAGAGCAATAATGGAGATATAGCAGATATGACAAAATAGACGGAAGACTTATTTGCAGATATGGAAGAAGATTTGTCCACGTAAAAGTTAATGTAAAGATTTTTGTTAGATTTTTGTTATTAGTCTTTAATAGTAGTTGAAAAAGTAGTTGAAATAGTAGCTAAAATAAATGTAAGTAAAGACTTTAGTAGGTAGGTAAACATTTTTCTTTGTTTAGTTTTTAAGTCTTTTTCAAGAAAAACACGGATGTATATACCTTGAGTCTATAAATAAGAATTCAGAAGGCATTGCAAAGGCAGGCCTTCAAACATTCAGCAAAATACTCTCTCCATTCCAATTCAAAAATATTTAGCCCAGTTAATTAAATATATACACCGCAATGGAAAAAGCTATGGAACAACAAACCTCAGAAATATCAAAGCTACCGGAACAGGTATATCTATTTACTATTATGAATAGCTAAATTCATAATTCCCGACAATCATGATATGATAAAATAAATTCATATTAGTTACTTTATAGTAGAATTATTCGAAAAATAATATGTTAAGAAGTTTACTAGCAAAGTGGAAACGGAGAAAAATCCCAAGGAACTATGCCATCCTAAAGGTGAAACCAATGAGGCAAGAAGCCGTGGCGGGGAGTAACCAAAGTCGAGGCGCTGTTTAAGGGAGAATATCCGAATTACCATGCTAGTAGTGACAGAAGAACATGTTATTTAAGAATAATCTAGTATATAGTAATCTGAGATGACTATATTTTATTATGTATATGGTTGCAGGGAATATTTTGAAAAAGCAATTTTATGATAATGAATGATAATATATCTGATATCATGGTAGATAAATTTAAGATACTTGTTTTGTATGCACTTAGAGATATAGATGTTGTAGATATAAGAAAAGTTATATTAGAAAAAGCATATGGAAAAAATTATACGGATAGAATAAATTATATACCACACATACCTGACTACTCTTATAAATATTTATTATGTTAAAATTACGTAGGACTTTTAAAAATACGCAAAAAATACAATTACTGGAAAAACAGATAAAAATAAATATAGACAATTACATGGAAAATAAAAAATATATAAAATCTCTTAATAAAAATATGAAAAAACTACTAAGTCTAAAACAAATAGCTATAAAACATCAATCTTAAAAAATAGCCCATTTAGACCACCTTAGAATTTTAGTCTTATATATACTTAAGGATATAGAAATATTAGATATTAAGAAAATGATATTAGAAGAAGTAATAAACTATGAAATAAACTATGAAATAGAAATGATAAATGCCACAGCACAAATATACGAAGACATTTACCCAGAAGGATATTATTCAGACCAAGATTGTGGATGTTAGAATATATTAGAAAAACTAGAGAAAACCAAGATAATCTAAATAACGAAATTAATTACAGAAACCGAATTAGAAAAATAATGGAAGATCTAAAAGAAAAGTTAGAATGGATAGAAAAAACTTTAGAAAATTTAGAAAAAAGTACATGTAACAGTTTATATAGTATAAAAAACTCACTACGAGAAGAACAACACAAAATAATAAATGACATAGAAAATCTAGAATTAGACATACACTACAGTAAAGAAAGAATAAGTTATTACACAAAAATTTGTAACTCAGCAGTTACTACAGGATAAAATAATAAACTAAATTAATGAATACACCTCATAAAAAGAATAAATTATTAAAACAAAATCTAAGAAATAACCACGCACAAAAAATAATAGATTCATCAGTTATAATAAATCTATTTATAAATCTTAGTTATCCGCACCCCCCTACAAATGGTATCAGAGCACAGTAATCTTAAAAGATACGAAAGTGATATATATGTTGGAGTTAAGTTAGAGTTAGATTTAGTTAGATTTAAATCAGTTAAGTTAAATTTAGTTATTTATTAAATTAATTATGAGAAGACCATTTAAAAATAGAGAAGCTTTTAGAAAAATTAAAGAATCTTTAGTTAGTAATTATTCAGAATATATAAGTTTAAATAAAACAAAAGAAAATCCACAAAGATTAGCCTATTTAATTACATTAATATCTAGTATTGAAGCAAAATTAATAATCCATTTAAAATCTAGAAGAATGAGACATATACCACCTAATTATGACAAAATTAGATTTAGATATCCACCAAAATATTATAAACACAATTTAAATGAATAAAGAGCAAAAATACAAAGAATTAAAACAATTTATCTCTGAAAAACGTAAAGAATTAAAAATAAGAAAAGAAAGATTACATTATAATATATTTGCCGGAGTTAGTAAAAATTCAATAAATATACAAAAAGATGAAATATCAAAATTAGAATTTCAAATAGATAGCTTAGAATATATATGTCAACACGAACTATTCACAATAAAATGAATAAAGAAGAATTTATAATAGATGAAAAAATATACGAAAACCACGAAGGTACAAAAATAAAAATAGTATTTTCTAATCTAGGAAGAAGGTATAAGAAAATAGGAGAACATTTATATTTAATGCTAGAAAAAGAAGAATTAAAATTAGAAGATAAATTAACAGCAATGGTAAGAATAGAAAAAGAAAATGAAGAGATAGATAGAAAAAAGGAAATAGAAAAAATTAAACAACAATCTACGGAAGAAATACGAAAAATAGAAGAAACTAAAAATAGTAGAATTGCTGAACTAGAAAAGGAATTACAAATGTTAAAAGATTTATACGAACAAAGACAAAAAGAAAAAGAAGAAATAGATAGAGAACAAAAATTAATAAACGAGATAAATCAATTTAAGGAAAAATTAGAAATAAATAATATAGAGGTAGAAGAAACGGATAATTATGATTCAGAAGATAGTGAAACATATACGGAAATATTAACAAATATAAAAGATTTAGAAATTAACGAAAAACAAGAAAGAATTAATCAAGAAAACTTAGAAAATAATAATACAGAAATAAATACTCTTGACAAAAAAGAAGATGAAAATCCAATACCCAAAACAACAGAAATAAAAAAACCTATATATTATAAAAATAAATTTAAAAGATATAATGAATATGACAAATGGACACCAAAACAAATAGTTAATAAAAATTATAACTTTTTAGATCTAGACTGTGTAATAGATACAGAAAAAACAATACAATTATGGGTAGGATATATGACAAAACAATTATTAGACAATAATATAAACATAACAGACGCACCAGAATACATAGAAAAAACTCTAATAGGATCAGTAAAATTATGGTTTACAAATTTAACTGAAAATAGTAAGAAAGTATTAAGAGCTACTAAACCTATGGAAGGAGCAGCATCAACAACAACTAAATTAACACCTATAGAATTATTGAAAAAATATGAAACAGCTATAAAAGATGAATTTGGTAGTATGACAACATTAGAAGAAGAACAAGACGAAGAAAAAGATACAAATAGGAATTTAATGATAAAATTAACAATATGTAATATGTGTTATATAGATGAATATACTTGCGCATTTAAAGAATATTATTATAAAGGAACATATAGCATAGAAGAAAGTAGAGAAATAAGAAAATTGTATTTTAACAAATTACCCGAACCATTTAGTTCAAAAATAATAAAAAGTTGGGAAGAAACAAAAATAGTAGATACATTAGGAGCTAGAATAAAATTTTTACAACAATGGTATAGAAAGCTATGTGAAAAATATAGGGAAGAATTAAAAATGGAAAAAACATTAATAAGAAATTTAGCATGTTGCAAAAATAAAATAGCACCTCAATTTGGATGCGAAGAAAGATATTATAAGAAAAGAAAAAGACATAAGAAATATAAGAAATATAAAAAATCAAAATATAAATATAAGAAACCAAGAAAAAGATATTATGTTAAAAATTATAAAAATAAAAGACCATATAGAAGGAAAAAATCTATAAAAGAATGTACATGTTATAATTGTGGAAAGTTAGGACATTTAGCTAGAGATTGTAAATTACCTAAAAATCCAAAAAATAAACAAATATCCGAAATAAAAATAGAAAATACAGAATATATGCAAATAGATTATATAGATTATGAACTAGAAAGTGAAGATAGTATATATGAAATTTCAGAAAACGAAACAGATACTGAAATAGATAGTGAGATAGATGAATCAAATGACTGAAGAAGATATAAAAATAATAACAAAGGAAGAATATTTAAATGATGAAGGAACGGAACAAAAGATAATATTTGACAGTAATATATTTGATGAAATAAAAGGAAAAGAGTTAGATTTAAGTGTAGAAAAAATATTCAAAATACCAACAATAAAAAATATATTTAGTAGGAAAAAAGATGAATATTATGTAGTATGCCAAAAAGAACATGTAATAGACTGTAGATATGCAAAAGGAAAAGCTAGTATACCACTAGTAACAAAAAGGATAATTAATAAAGAAATAAATGATATAAAAAGTAAAGGAGATCCAATAAAATACGTACACCTCGGAGGTACAGAGATATTAATAAAAGCATGTTTTAGAGAAGGAATAGATACACCGATAGAATTATATTTAGCAGATGATAGAATTATAAAACCTATAGAAAAAAGCATAATAACTGCCGTAAAAGGAAATTTAATATACCAAAAATTTAAATTTATAATAAGTGCAAATTATTCAGTAGCAGTAACAGATAGAAATATAGATAAATCATTAGTATTATATTGGAAGATATCAGGAATAGAATTAACCCCAGGAAGTAAAATATTTACAGCAAGATGTAAAAATTTATACGTATTAACAACAAAACATAAAATAACAGGGAAAAATAAGATCAATAAAATACAAATAGATAGCCCATTTGAGCAAATTGTAAAAACAATAGATTATAATGACTATAGCTACAAAGACATAGATATAGAAGAAAATTTAGAAATAGTAAATGATAGAATAAGTACAACGAAAAGAATAGCTAATGAAAAACCAGAGTCATCGAGCTCATCAAAAAGAATGAGTTATGAAACAAATTCAATAAGTAATTTAAATCAATATTACATAACAGGAAAAATAAATGAAAAAGAACATTTAATACTATTAAACACAGGACAAGAAGAAAATTATATAGCAAAATATCTAGTAAAAAATGAAGAAATAAAAACTGATAATGATATATGCCCAGATTTACCGAGAAGTTTAATAAATAATAAAAATATAGCAGAAAAAGAAATAATAATAGGAGGAATTAGAAAAATAAAAATAGAATTTGAGGTAAAGGAAGAAATGCAAAAAGCAGATATAATATTAGGAATAAAATGGTTAGAACAAGTAAAACCATATAATATAGAACATACACAATTAGCTATAACATATAATAGGGAAAGATTATTCTTAAGAAGAGCCTTAACATAAAATGAAAATATATGTATTAATGAAGATAGTAGTGGAAGGATATTATAGTAGATATTATACGCCTATGATAGATACAGGAGCAGAAGCTAATTTATGTAGATATAATTGTTTACCAGAAAGTAAATGGGATAAATTAAAAATACCAATAATAGTTAAAGGATTTAATAATGAAGGAAGCTTAATTACTTACAAAGCTAGGAATGTAAAAGCACAAATATGGGATAAGATATTGACAATAGAAGAAATTTATAATTATGAACTAACATCAAAAGATATACTTTTAGGAATGCCATTTTTAGATAAATTATACCCACATATAATAACTAGAAACGATTGGTGGTTCACAACACCATGTAAACAAAAAGTAAGAGCAAAAAGAGTTAATAATAAAATCAGAAAGAAAACTGATTGGATAAAAGGAAGTGAAAAAATTACACAAAAGTTAGAAAATATAAAAACCGCTGAAGATACAATAGAATTAGTAGTATTTTCAATAAATAAAACAGAAATAACTATATTTTCAATAAATAAGATAGAAATAGTTAAGAAAAAATTAGAACAATTATATAGCGAAGATCCATTAAAAGGATGGGAAAAACATAAAACTACCATAAAAATTGAATTAATAGATAAAAACAGTATAATAACCCAAAAACCATTAACATATAATTTTGATGATTTAAAAGAATTTAAAATGCATATAGATGAATTATTAGAAAAACAATATATACAAAAAAGTAATAGTAAACATAATAGTCCAGCATTTATAGTAAATAAACATAGTGAACAAAAAAGAGGAAAAAGTAGAATGGTTATTGATTATAGAAATTTAAATGCAAAAACTATAACATATAATTATCCAATACCAAATAAGATATTAAAAATAAGACAAATCCAAGGATATAATTATTTTAGTAAATTCGATTGTAAATCAGGATTTTACCATCTAAAGTTAGAAGAAGAATCTAAAGAATTAACCGCATTTACGGTACCACAAGGATTTTACGAATGGAATGTGTTACCCTTTGGATATAAAAATGCACCAGGTAGATATCAACATTTTATGGATAATTATTTTAAACAATTACCTAATTGCATAGTATACATAGATGATATATTATTATATACAAAAACTAAGGAAGAACATATAAAATTATTAGAACAATTTACAGATATAATAGAAAATTCAGGAATAAGTCTAAGTGAAAAGAAAGCCGAAATTATGAAAAACCAGATAGAATTTTTAGGAATACAAATAGATAAAAGTGGAGTAAAAATGCAACAACATATAGTACAAAAAATAATAAATTCAAAAGAAGAATTAGATACAAAAAAGAAATTACAATCATTTTTAGGATTAGTAAACCAAGTAAGAGAATATATTCCAAAATTAGCAGAAAACCTAAAACCCCTACAGAAAAAATTAAAAAAGGATATAGAATATAATTATAATGAAGAAGATAAAAAACAAGTTCAAAAAATAAAATTACTTTGTAAAGATTTACCAAAATTACAATTTCCGGATGAAAATAAAAAATTTACATATATAGTAGAAGCAGATGCCAGTGAATATAGTTACGGCGGAGTACTTAAATATAGATATGAAGCAGAAAAAATAGAACACCATTGTAGATATTACTCAGGTACGTTTAACGAGACAGAAATAAAGTGGGAGATAAATAGGAAAGAATTATGTTCATTATATAAATGTTTATTAGCATTTGAGCCATATATTATATATAACAAATTTATTGTGCGGACAGATAATACACAGGTACGCTGGTGGCTAACAAAGAAAATACAAAATTCAGTTACAACAAAAGAGATTCGGAGACTAGTTCTAAATATATTAAATTTTACATTCATAATAGAAGTAATCAGTACTAACAAAAATGTTATTGCAGATTACATATCAAGACAAAGCTACGCAAACTGAAATGATAGAAGAAAATATACATGAAAAGATACTCAACACCCTGACTATGCTTTCATTGAAAGTAGACAGTATGGGTACTGAGATAGAAAAACTAAAGCTAAAGACTAGTGAAGATAATCTGAAGTCTATAGCTATGAATCAGCTAACTCAGCAATGTGCAGAGCTATGTCGATCGGAAGACAATAAAATTCCAGAGCTAGAAGGAGATGTTGGGATACTCCATAAAACCCATAACGCTTATCAATCTACTTCTGCAGGTACAAGCAAAGGAGTTAGAAAAAATATGAACTTAAATAAGCTATTTGACAAGCCATATACACCAAATATACCAAAAGACCCTATGTTTACACCCCCACAAGTTACCACATATCGAGAAAGCCTAAACCAAGACAAAAAGACATATAACTACACAGCCCGTACATATATAGAAAATATCTACAACGTACAAACTTTCTTAAATAGCAACCCAAAAGCTACAAATATCCAAGAACCAGATACGAACTATATAACCCAGAAATTAACCGGATACAACAAGCTAATTGCCTTACCCAAAACTAGACCCAGCCTAGTAAAAACTTGCTATGAATATGGATTACTTAGTACCGTATATACCACAGACGGAACCGAGATATCTACTATACCCGAGATATATGAAGCATTTACCATATTTAAAAGAATAACTAAAGGTACTTTATTTTTTATAAAGATCTACACGGCACCGGCAGAGATATTATTTGACGAAGTAAAGAAACCTATACAAGTTGTAAAAATAGGAATGACAAGAGATATGATTATACCGCAAGATATTGGTACACAGCCAGAGATACCCAGAATTGAGATACCGAAATTTTATGCGAATAAAAGAGTTATCGGACTATCTACGATTTTACAAGAACTAGCAAATACATATTGTAATCAAAATCCTATATGGAGTTATTATTCAAGAAACCATGTATTGATATATTCAAATTCAAAGGAACTACGAGAAACAGATATGGAAACAATTAGGCAATGGATTATGACGTTGCTTAAACCGGAGACAGAACCTATCGCCAGAGCTATTAAAGAAAAATTTATTTCAGAAGAATTATTGACCAGATATTGCAAAACTATTGGACACAAATACCCAGATCACAGATGTTCAAAATGTAACGGAGGAGATAATGACGTCCCAGCAGTGCAGTTAGAATAAAAGAAGATAAAGACGACAGCTGGAAAGATAAGGACAGAGCAATAATGGAGATATAGCAGATATGACAAAATAGACGGAAGACTTATTTGCAGATATGACAGAAGATTTATTTACGTAAAAGTTAATGTAAAGATTTTTTTTATATATTAGTCTTTAGTAGTTAAAGTAGTAGTTGAAATAGTAGTTGAAATAAATGTAGGAAAAGACTTTAGTAGGTAGGTAGACATTTTGTTTGACATTTTGTTTAGTTTTTAGACTTTTCAATACGGATGTATACACTTGATACACTTTGAGTCTATAAATAAGAATTCAGAAGGCATTGCAAAGGCAGGCCTTCAAACATTCAGCAAAATACTCTCTCCATTCCAATTCAAAAATATTTAGCCCAGTTAATTAAATACATACACCGCAATGGAAAAAGCTATGGAACAACAAACCTCAGAAATATCAAAGCTACCGGAACAGGTATATCTATTTACGATTATGAATAGCTAAATTCATAATTCCCGACAATCATGATATGATAAAATAAATTCATATTAGTTACTTTATAGTAGAATTATTCGAAAAATAATATGTTAAGAAGTTTACTAGCAAAGTGGAAACGGAGAAAAATCCCAAGGAACTATGCCATCCTAAAGGTGAAACCAATGAGGCAAGAAGCCGTGGCGGGGAGTAACCAAAGTCGAGGCGCTGTTTAAGGGAAAATATCCGAATTACCATGCTAGTAGTGACAGAAGAACATGTTATTTAAGAATAATCTAGTATATAGTAATCTGAGATGACTATATTTTATTATGTATATGGTTGCAGGGAATATTTTGAAAAAGCAATTTTATGATAATGAATGATAATATATCTGATATCATGGTAGATAAATTTAAGATACTTGTTTTGTATGCACTTAGAGATATAGATGTTGCAGATATAAGAAAAGTTATATTAGAAAAAGCATATGGAAAAAATTATACGGATAGAATAAATTATATACCACACATACCCAATTACTCTTATAAATATTTATCATGTTAAAGTTACGAAGGATTTTTAAAGATACGCAAAAAATACAGTTACTAGAAAAACAGATAAAAATAAATATAGACAAATACATGGAAAATAAAAAATATATAAAATCTTTTAATAAAAATATGCAAAAACTACTAAGTCTAAAACAAATAGCTATAAAATATCAATCTTAAAAAATAGCCCATTTAGACCACCTTAGAATTTTAGTCTTATATATACTTAAGGATATAGAAATATTAGATATTAAGAAAATGATATTAGAAGAAGTAATAAACTATGAAATAAACTATGAAATAGAAATGATAAATGCCACAGCACAAATATACGAAGACATTTACCCAGAAGGATATTATTCAGACCAAGATTGTGGATGTTAGAATATATTAGAAAAACTAGAGAAAACCAAGATAATCTAAATAACGAAGTTAATTACAGAAACCGAATTAGAAAAATAATGGAAGATCTAAAAGAAAAGTTAATATGGATAGAAAAAACCTTAGAAAATTTAGAAAAAAGTACATGTAGCAGTTTAAATAGTATA